>JAHRHZ010000289.1:41287670-41315408 GCA_024137785.1 Ginglymostoma cirratum | reverse complement strand
ACACCTTGTTATCTCACCTTTATATGATGAATGTTTATAAATCGTGGCTTCCATTTTTTTGGGATGGTTTGGGGTGTGAAGAGCCAGGGAATTAATCAGCCCCTATTAACACGCACACAACGCTGAGTCTGGAGAAGCCTGTTCTTCATTGTTCCTGGTGAATTCAGTCCCTACACATGTGGTAGTATATAACCCTTACCACTAGGTGGGGGTGCTGTATTGTAATGAGAAATGCCAATCTTGCTATTGGAACACCCAACTCACATCGAATGACCAAAAAAGTCTGCATTTGACAACTCGTCCTCATAATAGTGAATTGTGTTGGCAGTGGATCAGTGGGTGGCCATGTCAAAATATCTTGGGTTCAGATCACAAAGTAGAGCTTTGAGCAGAAAATCTAAGCTGGCACATCAACATGGTCCTGAGGGAGTGCTGCGTGATGGAGGTGCTGTCTTCTGGATCAAACCAAGGCAGCGTTTGCCCTCCCAGGTGGATGTAACAGATCATATGATACTATTTGAAGAAGAACTATCCCCTCCCACTCGTCCTGGAATGATATTTATCCCTCAACCAATATCCACTGAAATAAATTAACACATTGGGACCTGGGAAATTGGTGAAGGGATTCTGTCTTGAATTGTTGCAAACTTTGCATACCACCAGGTGGCTTGTTTACCAAAAGCTGTTTCACTTACTGGTTCGCTCTTCTTCCACTTAGTATTTCACCGTTGGACTGTTACTGGCCCATCATCCTCACTGCGCCTGCCTCCTACTCACTCTGCTGAAGATGATGTGATAAACTCCCCTCTGGTTTCAACTCATTCTCACTTCAAAAGCAGGTAAGTCATTAACCTACCACGTGCAATTGACAGTTATTTAAGGTGCACATCAGGAGTATAATTGAATATTTCCCTAAGTGTTTCCTGGATGAGTACAGCTGCAACAACACTCAAGGATCTCAACACAATCCAAGACAAAGCAGCCTGCTTGATTGGCACCCCCTGTCTCCACCACTCACTCCGTTTATTATTGCCACACACTTTTTGCAGCGTTTTCCATCTACAAAAGGCACTGCTGTTCCAAACCACTTCCAAACTCATGATATGTACTGTCTAGAAGGACAAGGGCAGTAGATACATGGGAATACCAACTCCAACACGTTTCCCTCCAAGCCATTCACTATCCTGACTTGGAGGTATATCATCATTCCTTCACTGTCATTGGATTAAAATCTTGGAACTTCCTCCCTAACTGCACTGAGTGTACCTACAGCACATTAGCCTCAGCAGTTCTGACTTGTGCCTGGAATTTAGAGAAGAATGAAAGGAGATTTTATTGAAACATGTAAGTTTGAAGAGAGTTTAACGATGTGGATGCTGAAAAAAAATTACCCTTCATGGAGAAATTCAGAACTAGTGGACTTAATTTCATCAATTGAGGCACCCATTTAGGATAGAGATGAGAAGAAATTCCTTCTGTCAGATGGCTGAGTGTTGAAAATTCTGTCCCCCTGTGTGCTGTGAAGGCTGATTCATTGACAGTATTTAGGACTGCAAGAGACCAATTCGTGAACCATAGGGGTATTGTGTCTTATGGGGAGCAGACAGCAAGGTGAATGTTGATCAATAATGATCATATTAAATGGTGGAGCAAGCTTGAGGAGCTAAGCAGTGTTCTTTTCCTATTTCTTATGTTCTTGCGAAGTTTCTTCTTTACTCAAAAAGTAGTGAAAATGTGGAACTTGCTATCGCAGGAAATGGTTGAAAGGAACAGCTTGGATTATTTTAGAAGTAAACTAGATAAGTATGTAACAAAATGTGAAATGGAAAGATGCTAGAAGGTTGAGCTGGGGCAGGTGGAATGTGAGGCGACTCATGTTCATTCGTTTGGGCTGAATGCCGTGTTTTTTGTGACATATATCTTATCCATCACCATCCTGATCCTACAGCTTTAATTCTCTTTTTCATATGTTCCTCAGCTCAACAGATTCTCAAAATGGAGAAGAGAGAGAAAAGACAGAAAAAGAGCAGAACGCTCGATTTTGTTCCAAGCAATTACCTCGTTTTTCTGGATTGGATGCTGTAGGATGGGTGAGAACACAAACAACAGAATATTGTTTTCAGTTCTTGAACTCATCATCAGTCTTGGTTGCAATAATTTTTAGTATTCAACTGATTTCTTGATCTATTCAATGACTAGGCAATATTCACAGAGATAGTAACAATATTGCCAACTATCCCTCTGAGTGGAGAATGTAAACATTGCTAACTCTTTCTTTAGCCTCTCTTCAAGAAAATTTAAGATCGTTATTGGTCTCTAATTACTCACCAATCTGCAAAATCTTAACGATTCAGCCTGGTCATTTCCAGTTCGTTTCCTGTCATGGTCAGTTGGTCTTTGTCTTTTTTTGTTATAAAGGTGACTCTCCTATTTGGGAGCCATCAGTCTACAAGACCAAAAGAAATAGGAACAGAAATAGGCCATTTCTCCCTGAAGTTGCTCTGCTGTTCAATGAGATCATGGCTAATGCAACATTCCTCACGTCCACTTTCCTGCCCTTTCCTGTAACCTTTGTTTCCCCTATTGATCAAGAATCTATCTCAGCCATAAATATACACAAGGTCTCTGCTCCCACAGCTCACTGTGACAAGGAGTTCCAAAGATACTCAACTCTCTTGAGAGAAGAAATTTCTCCTCATCTCAGGAGATTGTGGCAACAGTGGTGGTAATCTTTCAGGAATCGCTGAAGTCAGGCAGGGTCCCAGAGGACTGAAAAATGGTTAATGTAACAACCCTGTTTAGAAGGTGGGGAGGTAAAAGACAAGAAACTGTAGACCAGTTAGTCTGACCTCGGTTGTTGGTTATTAAGGATGGGATGCAGAGTACTCAGGAGAAGTTTGCCAGGATCCTGCCGTGATTAGAGGGTATGAGCTATTAGGAGAGGCTAGAAAAACTTGGGTTGTTTTCTCTGAAGTGGCAAAGGCTGAGGAGAGATTTGATAGAAGTCTATAAAATTATGAGATGCATTGATAGGGTTGACAGATGGAATCTTTTTCCCAGAGTTAAAATGTCTGATACTAGAGAGCATGCATTTAAGATGAGAGGGTAAGTTCAAAGGTGATGTGGGGTAAGTCTTTTACACGGAGAGTTGTAGGAGTCTGGAACATGCTGTCAGGAGTGGTGGTGGAGGAGGATACAATTTGGGCGTTTAAGGAACTTTTAGATGAGCACACTAATATGCAAAGAATGGAGAGATATGAACCAACGGCAAACAGAAGGGCCTATTCCTGTGCTATACTGTTCTATTTTCTATGTTAAGTACATTGTAACAAAGGGCTTGTCATATGAGGAGTAGTTGAGGACTGTGGGTCTGTACTCAATGGGGTTTAGAAGGATGAGGGTTGATCTCGTTGAAACTTCACAATACTGAGAGACCTAGATTGAGTGCAAGTGGAGAAAATGTTTCCTCTGGTTGGTGAGACAAAGACCCAAGGGCATGGCCTCAGAATGATGGGATGACCCTTTAGAACTGAGATGAGGAGGAATTTCTTCAACCAGAGGGTGGTAAGTCTGGATAACTCATTGTCACAGTGGGCGGTGGAGGCCAAATCATTGAGTATATTTAAGACAGAGGTGGATAGGTTCTTAATTAGTAAAGGAATTGAAGGGTAGGGGGACAAGGCAGGAGAACGGGGTTTGAATGATTGAATAGCAGAACAGACTTGATGGACCAAATGGCCTAATTCAATTACCTGAATAAAGCAGAGAACTGTTTAATCAACCTTTACAACTGACCAATTGGGAAGGCCAGCTCAGAGTCATCCACAGAGAGTGATATTGGACCGATGACGAGATTGGGAAGTGATGAGACGTTCCCTCCCTGAAGGACATTTAGTGAACCAGTTGGTCAGTCTTTCTGCAGCTCCCAGATTTGTGGAATTCAGTTCAACAGCTTGCCTTGGCTGGGTATGAACTCTTCAGTTCTGTGCTGTGAATCAGTAATTTAACCACGGTAGTGTCATACCTGCTGCAGTGCCCAATAATCTGTGTTGTGCACTTCCATAGTTGATCTTTGTACCAGCTCCACTGACTGTGGTTCCTACTCTGCTTTCCTCCAGGGTGCTGCTGCTGTGGTGGTTTTACAGTTTGCAAGACACCTTCATCGTCAGTTCTGGCACCGCAATAGTCCCCAAGAGAGTGATGCAGCCTTGTGTTTCTCTGTCCAGAGCATCGTTACATCTACACTGGGACCAGCCGGAATAAGTAAGTGCACAGTTTATTAGATATTCACAAGTCTGAGCAAATAAAATGTGTCCAGAGTATGCCATCAATAAGGTGAGTACAGCAGTCACAATGCACAGCACTTGTTTTTGGAAACAGTTTTCCCGCAGGCCCAACCAGTCTCCCTCCACAAACACCCTTATCCGCCTAACCGAACTTGTCCTCACCCTTAACAACTTCTCCTTCAATTCCACCTACTTCCTACAGAAGAATGGGGTGGCCATGGGTATCCACATGGGCCCAAACTATGCCTGCCTGTTTTTAGGATACGTGGAACAGTCCCTCTTCCGCCGCTACACTGGCCCGATCCCCCACCTCTTCCTCCGCTACATCAATGACTGTATCGGCGCCACGTCATGCTCCCACAAGGAGCTCGAACAGTTCATTGACTTTACTAACACCTTCCACCCCAACCTCAAGTTCACCTGGACCATCTCTGATACCTCTCTCTCCTTCCTCGACCTCTCTGTCTCCATTTCTGGTGACCACCTTGAAACTGATACCTATTTCAAGCCCACCTTCCTGCAAGAATGCAATCCCCTATTCCCAATTCCTCCCTCTCCGCCACATCTGCTCTCAAGATGAGGCATTCCACTCCCGGACATCCCAGATGTTCTTGTATTTCAAAGACCGCAATTTCTCCCCCTCAGTGGTTGAAAATGCCCTCGACCACATTTCTTGTGTTTCCCGCGCCTCAGCCCTCACACCCCCTCCCCACAATAAAAACAAAGACCGAATTCCCCTTGTGTTCATTTATCACCCCATCAACCTTCGAATTCAACGCATCATTGTCTGCCACTTCCGCCACCTGCAATCTGACCGCACTACAAAAGATATATTTCCCTCCCCACCCTTATCTGCCTTCCGGAGGGAACACTCTCTCCATGACTCCCTCATCTGCTCCACACTCCCCACTAGCCCCACCGCCCCCGGCACCTTTCACTGCAACCGCAGGAGGTGCTACACCTGCCCCTACACCTCTCCCCTCACCTCTATCCCAGGCCCCAAAAAAACTTTCCACATCAAGTACATGTTCACCTGCACGTCTGCCAACGTGGCCTATTGTATCCGCTGTTCCCAATGTGGCCTGCTGTACATCGGGAGACCAAGCGGAGGCTCGGAGACTGCTTTGTGGAGCACCTATGTTTGGTTCGCGACAAACGACAACACCTCCCAGTTGCGAACCACTTCAGCTCCCCTTCCCACTCCCTGGACGACATGTCCATCCTGAGCCTCCTCCAGTGTCACAACGGTGCCATCCGGAAACTGGAGGAACAGCACCTCATATTCTGCCTTGGAAGCCTACAACCCAATGGTCTCAATGTGGACTAGCTTCAAAATCTCCCCACCCCCGACCTCATCCCAATACCAGACCCCTCTCTCATCCCTGCCTCCTTGACCTGTCCATCTTCTCTCCCACCTATCCGCTCCTCCCACCTCACTGACTAATCCCCATCCCCACTGCCTACCTACACTCACCTTTACTAGCTTCATCCCCGGCTCCTTGTCCTGTCCGTCTTCTCTCCCACCTATCGGCTCCACTAGTTAACTGCTATCTCCGCGCTCCCCTCTCTCTATTTATTTTGGAGCTCCCTTCCCCTCTCCCATTTCTGAAGAAGGGTCCCGACCCGAAATGTCAGCTTTCCTGCTCCTCTGATGCTGCCTGGCCCGGTGTGTTCCTCCAGCTCCACACTGTGTTATTTCAGACTCCAGCATCGGCAGTTCTTACTGTCTCTTTGGAAACAGTAGGATGCTTTACAAAGAATTCCATCGCCTAAGTGCAAAGAGGTGTAAATGATATCCTGCACACTTTAACTCTTTCACCCTTCCTTAGGGTACTATTTCAGGCTGGGATAAGTAATGGGCTTCTGAGCTTTTTATACCTGATCTAAATCTCCCATTTTCATATGTGTGAAGAAAATAACCATCAATGGTCAGCTGACCTGATGTGAGAGAGGGGTTCAGCAACACTTGCTTTTCATTCTGAAAAATGCATTAATTTGTTTGGGGATAGTCTATTCAGAGCCTCGAGCCTACTTTGCCATTCACTAAGATCATGTTTGAGCTGATTGTGGTCTCAGTCCTACTTTGCTACCTACCCTTACACTCTTCAAGTTAAAAATCTGTTCACCTCTGCCTTATAAAATATTCAGTGTCCCTGTATCCACCAAATGGCCAACACTTATTATCCTCTTTATCTCGCCTCTTCCTCTTTTGTGATGTTTGTAAGTTGATGATGATAATTACCTAACAGACAGTGCAAATAGTTTTTTCCTGATTCAACTCTGGGCACCCCTGATAATTTCAAGCAGTCACATCAGATCTGTTTTTAGATTGTGCTCACATGGAAATGTACCTGGTGTCTTTAGTTTGTCCTTATTACAAAATCTTCTGATCCCTGGGATTATCTCTGAATCTCTTCAACACCCATGACTTTGTATCCTACCAAAAGAGAGGTGCCCCACACTAGGTGTACTCACCTAACTCCAGGCTAATCTGTCTTCTTTTAGTAATTACACATCCTTTCTCTGTTCCATAACCCAATTTTAAAAAATAAAATCTCAACATACATGCATTTTGTATCAAGAACCATTAGATAGCTGTCAGGGATTACACTCAATTCTTCATTATCTGACACCACACCAAATGGAATCTCCTATACCCCTCCCCCAAGTCGAGCCTCAGCTGGTGATTGTGAGTTTTAATCATGTGCATGTAACATGGCAGCTTCTTGGATCTTATTTTCTCATTTCCAGAATTTGCATTCCTACCAGACCTGGACAATGAATCATGTTAATGCAGTTAGTTTGATCGGCAAGAACAACTGAGACTGTTAGTGGCTTCCTGAGACCACAGCCTTGCAAGTTTTTGGCTTTGCACCACAGATGTAACACTGTTATGATACTTCTGGGTTACATGAGTTTCAGGGTTTTGTGGTTTAAGTTATGGGATTTGGGCTCTCAGAAGTAGAAGTAGAAGAATTCATCAATATCCCCAAAGATTGTCACTGCTGTATTAAACTTGGGAAGGAAGGCATTAATTTCCTGTATTCTGCAATACTTAAATTGACACAACACGAAAGGCACAAATTAACACTACATGCTCTTCTAAAATAAAATAATTGACACACTTCGATACATAAATCCATCACTCTGAACATTCTTTCCACAGATTTGAGATCACATTTAAACCGTTGCATGTTTCACTCTAGCAGTCACTGCATCTCAAGTAATTGATGGTATGAGATGCTTTGACATGAAAATTTTAAAATAATTAAATTTTTTTGTATATTTAAATTCAGGTTCTGCAGCCAAGTGCTACCACCCTAAATGTTTGTTTTGCAGAAACCTTGTCCCTTGTATTATCTCTCTCTGACTGTTAGTATTTTTTGCTTGGTTGTTAGAGTTCAAACAGTACATTTTGCCTCAATGTGTAACTCCACACTCCATCAATAACTCGAGAGTTGAGAATTCTGTATCAACCAGATCAACCCCTCCTGCAAATGTCAAAGCCGTGTATTCAAGGACCAAGCAACAGGAGCACAGTGAAAGCGTTGAGCAAGGTATGAGTCATGAAGAATTTTTTTAGTGATGCTGCAAAATCATAGAATCCACTCATGGAATGTGGATGTCAATGGCAAAGTGAGTATTTGTTGGCTATCCCTAATTGCAGTTGAGGAGGCAGTGCCTTGCCTCGCTATGTACATACATATATATATTTGTGCATATGAAAGAGGAGCAAAAGTGATTTGGTGCCTCAATTATTCAGTAGAATCATGACTGATCTGCTAATGTTTCGAATTCCAATCGCCCCAGATAACCTTTGGTTCCCTTGCCTAAGAAGAATCTATCTTCGTCCAACTTTAAAAAAAATTCACAGGTGGAGTTCCAGAGTCATACAACCCTCTGAGAGAAAATATTTCTCCTCATCTCTGTCCTAAAAGGGAGATCCCTAATTCTAAAACAATGTGCCCCAGTTTTGGGCACATCATTTCCAAGTCCACCTTGTCGAGACCATTCCGGATCTTATATACTTCAATGAAGTCATTTCTCACTTAACCATACTTCAGTGAAAACAAACCTTGTCTGTCCAATTTTTCCTCATAAGACAAGATGCACATTTCAAGTATCATCCCATAAACCACTGAACCACATGCTTCACATATATAAGGATACAAAAACTACATACGGTATGCAGATTTCGTCACACCAATGCCCTGTATAACTAAACAAAACATACTCTTATATTTAATATCTTTTGTAATAAAAGACAGAATTTCGTTAGATGACTTAATTACCCACGTAGGAACCCATGGAATCCAAGGCAAGTTGGCAAACTAGATCCAAAATTGGCTTAGAAATAGGAGGCAAAGGGGGATGATGGAGATGTGCTTTTGTAATTGGAAGCCTGTGATCAGCAGTATGCAACAGTTTCCAGTGCTGGGACCCCTGCTGTTTGTTATGTACATTAACGACTTGGATGTGAATGTAGAAGGTATAATTAGAAAATTTGCAGATGATGTGAAAATTCATGTTGTTGGAAATAGTGAGAAGGATGTTTGCAAGCTGCAGTCTGATATTGATCCGCTGGTAAATTGGGCAGATGGAATTTAATCCCAGTAAGTGTGAGGTGATGCATTTTGGGAGGTTTAATAAGGAAGGATCGCTAGGTTTCTAGGGAAAACTCAGGAACAAATGGACTTCGGTGTATAAGCCCATAGATCCCTGAAAGTGTCAGCACAGGTGAATAGGATGCTGAAGAAGGCTTATTCGATGCTAGCCTTCATTAGCTGAGACATAGAGTATAGGAGCAAAGAGGTCTTGTTACAACTTTATAAAACATTGGTTAGGCGCAGGTGGAATACCACGTAGTTCTGGTCACCACACTATCAGAAGGACGTGATTACACTGGACAGGGTGCAGAGGAGATTGACCAGGATGTAGTCTGGGCTGAAAAGTCCCAGTTATGAGGAGAGATTGGATATGCTGGATTTGTTTTACTTAGAGCAGAGGAAGTTGAGGAGGGATCTGATTGAGGTATACAAAATTATGAGGGGCACAGACAGAATAGATCATAAAAATCTTTTCCCCATGGCAGCCATGTGTAAGACCAAGGGCATAAGTTTAACGTGAGGAGTAAATGGTTTAGAGGAAATCTGAGGAAATTTTTCTTCACCTAGAGGATGGTAGACACATGAAACTTGCTGCCTGAGTGGGTGTGGAGGCGAGTATTCTCACACCATTCAATAAGCATCTGGATGAGTATTTAAAATGCTAAGGCATTGTAGACGATGGACCAAGTGCAGATATATGGGATTAGTGTAGTTTGATGTTTGTTGGTTGGCATAGATGTGATGTGCCGAAGGGTCTGTTTCTTTGCTACATGACTCTAATTACTTGCTGTGTCATTTTAGTCTCCTTTACGCTTGATACAAATGCACGGCATTAACCACAATTTCCCATTAAGACCTTTTCCTAAAGTAAGCACTTACAAAGGTGGAGAATCACTCTACAAACTCCACGCCTTGCGCGCTAGTTTGCACAGTAACTCCGCTAATCGCATAACGCATTCATCTTATATAATGTACTGACAGTTATAGGCTGGCAATCGTGATTGGCTATTAGTACAGTCCGTTACAAGCTGCTAGTACGACTAGAATCCATCATGAAGCTCATTTACTCGAAAGAACAGGGCAAGAGATTGAGATTGGTCTATTCATCAGGTACAGGGTAGTATTAGTAACACGTGGTGGCATCCTTTACTATCACAGTTACAAGCAAACTTGGCTGTTAATTACCATATTAGGCTACATTTGTGATTCTTTTCATGATTGGTGAATGCTCCTTCCCTAACTCTCAATCGCTGCTTCAGACAGTTCCTTATCTCTTTAGCTTTAGTTCCCCATCCACAGACAACAGAGTATAATTAGATTACCACAATTTGTCTGCACTTAATTTCTCACATGTCAGCAGAACAAATATTCACCCTTTAACATTTCAGCTGTATCTCTATTCTAACTTTTTTGTCACTGCTGTATTAGAATACCTATATCTCACTGCTCCTTGAAATTCTGTAGATGTTCTCTATTTAAGTAGTACTCTGCATTTTTAAATTTTTTTCTGCCAAATTGAACTGCTTCACAATTTCCAACATTATTGTAGTGATTGTAATGAGGTTAGCCAGTTGGACCTCATGGAATATGAGTTCCCTGATTGGGGCTGTTAATCTGGTCCAATCAGGGAGCCCTGGCTGACAGATATAAACAGGAGTGTCAGAGATTCTGTTCCCTCTGAGCGCTGACTCTGAGGAAGCTGGATCAGTGTCAAGGACTCTCCACGTGTAAATAAAGGATGATTCGATGTTTGGATGCCAGCCTCTATGAGT
Organism: Ginglymostoma cirratum; assembly: GCA_024137785.1. Classification (NCBI taxonomy): domain Eukaryota; kingdom Metazoa; phylum Chordata; class Chondrichthyes; order Orectolobiformes; family Ginglymostomatidae; genus Ginglymostoma; species Ginglymostoma cirratum. Next base: position 41,304,743 of record JAHRHZ010000289.1, on the reverse strand, counting down.
TATTTCAATTATACTCCATTTACCTGATTTTTGCTCAATCTATATATGTCCATCTGCAACTTCCTTATGTCTTCTTTACAACATGCTTTTCCACCTGAGTTGATGATGTCTGCAAATTTAGCTGCCATGCCTTCAATTCCCATATCTAATTCACTGATTCAAATCGTGAAAAGGCCTCAGCACAAACCCCTATGTGTCATAGCATCCTGCCAATCAGAAAAAAGACCCATTTATGAACCTTCTATCAGCCAGTCGACCTCCTATCCATGCTAATATGTTACCCCATACACCAGTCATCTCCAATCTTATTAGCACAAAATCACTTTTTGAATTTAAGTGCAAACCCTAGGAGCATATAGAATAAATAGTTTACTTTTAATGTTACACAAATCTAAAACCAAGTACATATAATAATTCATTTCATACTCTACTCGCCAAAGCGCAGTATGACACTTGTGACCAAACATGAAGTATGGGTTGTAGTTTGAGGCAGCTAGTCATATACAGTCCATCAAATGGTTATCTGTGAGGTGAGTGGGATGGAATTTGATAGCTTCTTTCCCAGAGATGCTGTGAGCTTCGTGCAATGTAGGCCCTTGCCAATAGTCTTGCTAAAACTCATTTAGACCGCAGATGTGTTACTGTCATTGATCCTCATTGTTACTCCCTCAAAAATCCCAATCAGGTTAGTCAGATGTACCCATCCCTTACCAAATCTAGCTGACTCTTCTTGATTATTCTGTGCCTCACTAAATAATGATTTATGCTGTCCCTCAGAATTTTATTTCCCAATAACTAGCTTATCGCCAAGGTTAGGCTGCATGGACTGAAATCACTTAGTCTATCCCCTCCAGTCTTTTAAAACAATTGTATAACATTAGCTGTCCTGCATTCCTCCAGCACAATGCCTGTGTCTGGAAAAAAGATGGTGTAAGCTTCAACTTTTCTCCCTTTGCTTTTCTTTGGAGCCTGGGATACAATTCATCTAGACCTCGCTAGACACTCCAGTAATTTCGCCCTCACTGTATTTACCCCATCCAATAATCCATACTTCTCCTCCTTAGCTGTCTAATTTTCACTCTCTTGTACAAAAACAAAAGCAAAATATTCATTCTGAACCATGGTACGTCTTTTGTATCAACACATTACCTTTTCGGTCTCCTATTGGCTCTGCTCTTTCCCTTGTTGTCCTCTTGTTCTTTTAAAGATTTCTAGAATATTTTTTGGGAGTTCAATTGTAGCTTAGCTGTTCCATGCAGTCTCATCTGCATTTCTGCTTTTATACCACAAGTACCTTGCACAGTATTCTATCAGTTTCAGAGTGTGTATATCCATAGATTTTCTTCTGTGTTGCAGATGAGCCACTGTTTATAAAAGATATACAAGGCTCAGTATGCTCTGGTTCAACGAGTGAAAATGGCCAGCAAGGAGACCTACAGGTAACTTGTTCTATTAGTGACTTAATACCAATTTCAACTTGAGTGATTCCACAAATGTATTGAGCTTGGCTTGGTTAACACTTAATCGCCACTGTCTGGTCCGTTTATTCAGAGAGAGGACCCAAATCCAGAAGAAATTTTAAACCGAGCCACATCTAACTTGCAGGGAGCTGCAAAGTCCAGCATTTCTTCAATTTTAAACATTATTGGTAAGTCATTTTACTGACGAGAATCCTCTCTGTCCTGAATTGCTTGTCTAAGATATACTGTACAAGATACCTTATGGAAATGAACATACTAAATGTTGATATCTAACAACACTGTGGCTGTGCTGCCTTCAGACAGAGGTTGCAGAAATTCAGAACACAGGCCAACAGCTCTCAAAAGGGATGAGCCAGCGGATGAGCAATAGCCACCCTTGCCAGTGGTGCCCATACCAGCAGAGGATATTAAAATGCCTGTCAAAGCAATGACCATTTGTTGGCCATTTAGCCAGGAAGGGTATTATACGCAAAACAGACTCTTTTCTTACTGAATAACCACAAATACGTACACAAAGTCTCTGATTGCTGTTTGCAATTGATAGAATGGAGACAGCAATTAAACAGTTCACCTTAGTAAAGTCACAACAGACTCAGAGGATCATAAGGCTGCTCACTCATTAGAGAGACAGCCTGAAGATCACCACACCTCATCTGAGGGGCAAGGGCAAGAAGGTGGGAACTTCATGTTGACCTTAGCCTGTATAGGGAATTGAACCCACACTGTTGGCATCATTATGCATCGCAAACCAGTCGTCCAGCTGACTGAGCTAACCACCCTCTGTTCACCTTGATGTTTACTTTGACTTCTAAAGAATCTCTTCTCCGGCGAGCTATACTCCCTTGATCTTTCTATTTGTTAAATCTCTTCTGAACAGGGCTGAAAAATATGAAAGCCAAAGACTACGATATGGCTTTCTCCTATTTCATGGTAGCAGCTAACCAAGGTTACAGCAAAGCCCAGTACAATGTCGGAGTCTGCTATGAACTGGGGAAAGGCACTGTCAAAGATATCAAGAAGGTAGAAATCTGTTTTTAAAAAAAAGACTTGCCCTTTATATATTAACTTTGTTTTGATCGTCTTTCTTGCCATACAGGATGTCATTGGCAAGGCGTTTGTAGATTTGAACCTCACTTGAGTCCTGAGTACAAAATGGAGATGGAAATTTCACCTCTTGTACTACAGAAGTGCTGCTTAGTAGTAGATGTTTATATTTTGGATAAACACTAAATCGGGGCATCTGTAGCTGAGATGTAGCTGTAAGTTCCCTTACACTATTTGTTGAGCCCGCAAGGAGTTCTCTGGATGCCCTAGTCAACTTTCCTCCTTCACCCACTTAATATGGTTATTTTGAACTGAGATCGAATCTCACCACATCAACTGAGAAAGAAACCTGTTGCCCCTACAAAATGTAGTTTGTGTTTTATTTACTTATTAATTTATGGAATGTGTTTGTCACTGACATTTACAGCCCAACCACATTGCTGTAGGTCTGGAGTCATTCATAGGTCAGACAGGGTAAGGACAGCCCATTTCCTTCCCTAGGCTGTCAGGTATTTTCATTTGCAGTATTGCGGATACTAGGTTTTTATCGCCAATTTATTTAATTATCTGAATTTAAATTGTCAGGTCCTACTGGGACTCATATTCCTATCCCTGGATTATTAGCCCAAACATTTGGATTACTAGACTAAAATGTGGGGTATGCAGGGTAAATTGATTTTAGTAGGCACAACATCATGGGCCGAAGGGCCCGTACAGTTCTATGTTCTATGTTCTAGACCAACAAAATGGGCAATGAGCTAACATTCCTATGACTACAGGTCCATATCAACATGTTTACTTTTAACAGGCCTCTGATATAGACCAACAAGATAATCAGTTCCCACCACCACCTTCTCAAGGCAGCTAGGGATTGGTAAAAAGTGTTGGCACTCTTTTACTCTCTTTTAATTTCAAAAACTCATTAACAAGTGAGCAATGAACCACATTCCCACAAACCATTGACCACAAGTAGGGCATAAACTACTGAAATCTCCACCATGTGTTTTGTGTCTTTTGTATTTCAAAAGTAGGACAATCTCTCCGATGTATTGCAATCAAGTCCAATCCTATTCACTTTCCTCCCCTGTCCTTCCAGGCTGCTTTGTATTACAGTTATGCTGCTGCCCAAGGACACAACATGGCCCAGTTCCGTTGGGCCCAGTACCTGTTGCATGTCAATACAGAAAAACAGACCAGGGATACCCAAGAAGCTGTAAGACAGTTGGAAAAGGCAGCAAAATCTGGACTCAAAGAGGCAAGAGATCATCTTTTAATTTAAAAAAATGCTGTGTATATACAGAAAAGTTCAGGTATGTTGCTAAGCTTCTTCAAGAGGGCTGCATTAATTTGAAGAGTCTCGCTCCTTTTCAGAGGAAGCTTTTGTAGAACATAAGCCTCTACAAAAAGACTGCATCTATTAAACTTCTTTTTACTTTTATTTTATTGTCCTCATTCTCCTTTTTCAAACAGACTGAGGCTGTGTTGAACAGTAGTCGAATCATCTCTGCCTTTGATGACTTTTGACATGGTAGATGACTATTACCATGGAGGTCGACCTATACTTATCTGACAATCCTAATTAAAAGATGCTGGGAAAAGTTCATCCACCCTCCTTGTCTGCTGCTTAACATAGACATTTCACATGCCTCTGTCCAACTCCCTGCATCTACCCCAGCCCTATGAGATTAAAAAAAAACTAGAATGGCACACCTAGTGCATCTATGGAGGGATTCAGATGCTACACTATCTGAGATGCCACCTCATCTGAAAGAAGTTAAACTAAGGCTGTATCTTCCCCCACCCCCCTCCCTCAGGTGTGTGTAAAAGCTCCTACAAAATTCTTTGACGAAGACTAAGGCAGACATCCAGAGTGTTCTGGACTCAAGCAGCATCGCTTATAATAGATTACCTGGTCATTATGACATTGTTTGTGGCTGTTTTGTTATGCACAAGATTCCTGCCAAACGTGGCTTCCTTCCAAACCCACTACATGAAGCACATGGAAATAATCTATGTGAAAGTACTGCTCTGAATTGAAAAAAAATGCAATTTATCCTCTTGTCATTTCAGGCCCAAGCCTATCTTGGTGTATTCTTTACGAAAGAACCCCACAAAGATCTATATCAAGCTGCCAAATACCTGATGATGGCATCGAAAAGTGGGGTAAGATGTTTTGTTTGGTAGTTCAGTTAGCTCAGTTGGTTGAATAGCTAGTTTGTGATGCAGAGTGACACCAACAGCATTGGTTAATTCAGTTCCCTCACTGGCTGAGGTTACCATGAAGGACCATCCTTCTCAACCTCTCCCTCACCTGAGGCATGATGACCCTCAAGTCAAACCACCACTAGTCATCTCTGTCTGAGAGAGCAACCCAGTGGTCTGGTAAGACTATGACAACTTTACCTTTACTTTAAAGGTTTAAGGAAATGGGCTAAATGGCCTCCTTCTGGAGGTCATTCATATCAATTAGAAAATGTCCACATTTTGGAGCACTGTTAATCCCTCAAAAAAAAGGAAGCTTTTCCTCATACTGCGCCCACAAAGCATTCCAAAATTCCAGAGCAGTGTGAAGAACTTCCTGTGTTTGAGGCCTTTAAGATGGTTGAAGGATTTGATTGTCTTATTCCAAATACTATATTTCCTATGTTGGAGTCATCTTTCCAGGGGCTATGTCATCATGAAACACTAATTCTCACAGGTTAATTGAATTCCAGAAGTTTTAGGGCTTTGACTTACTGAAGACACAGCCATTGCTAATGGAGTGAAATGAGTAGAATTCTGGCAAGAATTAGAGGGATGTAGAACACAGTATTTGTTCCCCAGCACTGCACTGCACACTCCTACCCATTGAAGCCCCTGGGGCCCCAACGTCTCAACATGGTTGTTGTCCATACCAACATATCTCCAGGGTATATTTTGTTTTTATTGACTACACTGACTTTCAGCAGAATGAGTTATTTCCTGTCCTTTGCAGGATCCTGCAAGTCACTACAACCTAGGTATTTGCTACGAGAAAGGCTGGGGCGTGATGATGGACTTGCGACAAGCTGCTGAACTCTATCAGAAGGCTGCAGCCCTTGAACATGCTGATGCGCAGTGTGCTCTGGGAGTGTTGTACCAGCAAGGACTAGGAGGTACTGTACTATCACAGAGCATTAAACCTTCATCAAAATAGTGAGGGAAACAGGGATCCCAGCAAATCAGAAATCACAGGAGCAAAACAGGGCTGAGACCCACAAGTTTCCAATTCTCTAGAACCCACATCCTTCACTTGAATAAGCACAGAAGATATCCAGTGCTTTACCATATTTTACTATTGTTTTAATGTTATTTACCCCAAGTTGTCCATTTTGAACTGGCTGTTCAAAACATCCGTATTAAATTTTCCCTTAACATTGTCTGCTTTGAGGTGCATAGTGCTGGATTTGACGACATAGTAGGAGCCTCCTTTGGGATTCAAAACTGGGAGTGAATTACTGTAATCCTTTTTCCTTTGTTTTTGCATCACTATCTCCCTAATGGGGTGTGGCTGTGGCTTGTTGATGGCACCCTAGCTCAGCAACCCCTCCCCTGCTTTAGCGCAGGTTTTCCAGATTAGCGAGTAAGCAAACAATTCCTTTCATCAAACCAATCTAACAAAACTCTTTTTTCCCTTTCCTCAGGCCTCCCAGTAAGTTTTTCAAAAGCCATTGAGTTGTTTCGGAGAGCAGCTCGCTCAGGCAGTGACGAGGCTGCACATAACCTGCAGTGCCTGATGGAAGATCTCCAGATCAAAGGTAAATGATGTCTATCAGGTTCTAGTCAAAGATCTAGAAGTAGCTTTCATCTCCCTGTGACAAGGGGCTTGTAGATGCTAGCCTCAGGCTTCTACTGTGTCAGACAATTTCTATACACTAATAGACTCTTATAACACAGAAGGAGGCTATTCGGCCCATTGTGTCAATGTCAGTCAGCGAAAATCTGCCTAAACTAGTCCTGTTTTCCAGTTCTTGGCCCATGGCCCTGGAAGCAATGACAATGCAAGTGAATATCTAAACACAGTCGTATCATGAGAGTTTCTGATACAGTCACGCTTTCAGGCAATGAGTAACAGAATCCCACCGACCTCTGAGTGGAAAAGCATTCTCCTCAACTCCCCTCCAAGTCTTGTACCTCTATGCCCCATTGTTATTGACCCTTCTACAAATAAAAAACATACTTCCTATACACCCTACCTCTGCCCCTCATCATCTTATATACCTCTAGCCAGTCCCCTTTTATCCTTCATTGTTGCAAGGAAAACAACCCAGTCTATTCAATCTTTCCTCATAGTTCAGATCCTCCAGCCCAGACAGCATACTGGTAAATTTCCACTTTACCCTCTCAAGTGCAGTCATTTCTTCCTGCAGTGTGGTGACCAGAACTGCACGCAGTACTCCAATTGTAGCCTAACCAGCATTTTATGTAGTTCCAACATAACCGTCCTGCTGTTGTATTCTGTGCCTCAGTGAATAAAGGCAGATACCCCGTTTGCCTTGTCAACTACCTTGTGTACTTACCCTGCTACATTTAGGGATCTATGAATATGCACACCAAGATTATATTGGTCTTCAGTATACTTTTCACGATCCAACTGTTCATTGTGTAACCGTTTGCCTTGTTAGCTGTCCCAAAGTAGATTACCTGTCACTTTTCCGGGTTGAATTCCATTCAGTACTGCTGTGCCCAGCTGACCAGTCCATTAATGTCCTCCTGCAATTTACGGCTATCCTCCTCCTATTTACCACCCACCAATTCTCATGTCGTACACAAAATTCTTGATCATTCCTCCTACATTTAAGTCCAAATTGTTAATGTATACCATCAGCAGCAAGGGTCCCAGAACCGAGCCTTGAGGAACCCCACTGGAAACTGACTTCCAGTCAATGTAATGCCCTTCAATTGCTACACTCTGCATTATGCCTCTCAGCCAGTTTTGCATCCAGCGAGTCACTTTCCCTTAACCTGTGGACTCTAACTTTCTTAACCAGTCTACCACAAGGGACCTTATCAGAAGCCTTGCTAAAGTCAATGTCCATAAGACAATAAGAAATTGGAATAGGAGAAAGCCATTTGGCCCCTCGGGCATGTACCGCCATTCAGTAGGATCATGGTTGATCTGACGTTCCTCATTTTCACTTTTCTTCCCTTTCCATGTAACTCTTGATTCCCCTACAGACCAAGAATATATTTATCTCAGCCTTAAGTATACACAAGGCCCTACTGATATGCCTTCTTCCTGCCTGAGCTCCTTTCCAAATATGCCTCCTACCTTGTTGGCTCACTTGCGTATTTGAAAAAGGTTCTCTTGGATGCAAGTTAAGAATGTTGTTCCCTCCCTATCTTGCACACTGCAACTAACCCAGTTAATATCTGTTTACTTAAAATCTGGAACTATCACTGCCTTATTATTCTTACATTTCTCTGGAATTTGGTGACACATTTGACCCTCTTATTTCTCCCTGATTGTTTGGGGGCCTGTAGTAAACACCCAACAGCATGTTTGTCTCTTTAGAGATTTTTATTTCCACCCATATGACCTCATTTGATGATTTTTCTAAAATAGCATCCTTCCTCACTGCTAGAATTGATTCCTCAATCAATACTGTAAAGCACCCCCATCATTTTTTTAGAATTTATTGTCATATGTACTTTTACAAGAAAAATACAATGGAAAGTGTTATAAGACACCTTACCATGGTGCCTGTATTAATGACAGAAGTCATATGTAAATTCAGAAGTAACAATAATAAATAAATTTAACACCAAAGTTCATCACAGTCCATTTACGGCTCCTGGTTTCGGAGGAAGCTGATCAATCCATGACAAGAACGCCATGCTGGGACAAAACCAACACACTGGGCCACCGAATAAACTGGGCCACTCTCATCCCCATCTCCAACTCATCTGAATAACCAGGAATGTTGACCTCCCAGTTCTGCTCATCTTTCTTACAAGCCTTGGTCACAGCTATGGTATCTTACTCACGTGTGCCTATCTGTACCCTCAGCTTATCTACGTTATTCCCTAGGCTCTTTGAGTTATGTTCCATTTCGCCTTGAAAGCTCAATTCTTTCTTAACTAACCTATGTTTCCTCTAACCTCCAGACTTTTCTCGCCATGTGTTAAATTCTGATTCCATCTCAGCTTCTATCCTGTCTGAATTACTGGTCAGGATCTCATCCGGTGTCAATCTCATTTAGATCCACCCCCACAGAATGAGCAAACCTCCCTGCAAGGTTGCTTATCCCATTCCTGTACAGATGTAATCTAGCTGATTTGTACAGGTCCCACTTCCCTCAGAAATAGTCCCAATACCCCAGGAATTTAAAATCCTCCCTCCCTCACTGTCCCTCCAGCTACACATTCATCCACTCTGACCTTCTGTTCCTTTATTCACTATTGCGTGTTACCAGAAGTAATCCAGAGGTTTTACTACGCATGAATTCCTGTTTTTCAATTTCCTACCTACCTCCCTAAAGACTGTTTGCAAGATCTCTTTTCTTGCATGTGATCATGACCTCTAGCTATTTATTTTCCCCTTTCAGAATGCTTACCAGGTAGGATGAATGAGAAGATGCAATATAAAAATTAAATGAAAAGTAAAAGAATTGGTGTGCTAAGAGGTAATACATTGTTAGGATTTTGGAAATAATTAGCAATCAGTTTGCAGCACTATATTGAAATTATTTCTTGATGTGTTGGGAACAGTGATGATTGTCGGTTTCTCCCTCCAAAGATGCTGCTGGACCTGCTGAATCTCTCTAGCATTCTGTACTTGTTTCAGATTTCCAGCATCTGTAATACTTTGCCATTTTGTTTCTTGTGTCTTTGATCTATCCCCTTAAAACCCCCAGGAGCTCTGTGTTTCTTCAGTTCTAATTGGTGTCCTCAGCTGCCTAAGCCTAGAGCTCTTGAATTTCCTTCCTAAGGGTTGAGGGAGCTGACCATCTGTGCTCTGAAAGTTGAATTTAGGGAAGATAAATGATCCAGTATAAGTTCAGGGAGTGAAGGAGTGGGCAGGTTAGCTATGATGTTTATGTTTCTCAGTAGCAAATGCCACAGAAAACACCATGCTTGAGTGAAGCTCTTGAGCTGTACAGGCAATGCTTAACACAGAATTGACCACCACGGTATGCCATTTATGGTGATGAATATTTTACGCAGCATTATCAACTCTGTAACGTTATTCATACAGGTATAGACTAGAATTGTACAGTGGTTCAGACGATGTTGAAAAAGATGCAGTCATTAATCAGGATCCAAATTATTAGGTTGTTTTCTACCTTTCCAGATGCAGACTGACCAGCTGCATATTTCTAGTGTTTTTCTGTGTTTTTTTTTGTTCAGATTTCCAACTTTTCACTGTTTCTCTTTCTAAATGCTCCCTTTCACATCTTGGAGAAACTCAGCAGGTCTGGCAGCTGCTTTGGGAAGAGTAACAGAAGTAATGTTTCAAATCTAGTATAAGTCTTCTTCAGAGACTGTGAAGAAGAGTCTTCTGAAGAGTCATTCCAGACTCGAAACATTGTCTGTTTCTCCCTCTAAAGATGCTGCTGGACCTGCTGAATCTCTCTAGCATTCTGTGTTTGTTTCAGACTTCCAGCATCTGTAATATTTTGTCATTTTGTTTCTTGCCTCTTTGACCTATCTCCTAGAAACCCTCGGGAGGTCTGTGTTTCTTCAGTTCTTTAATCACTTATTATTGGTGTCTTCAGCTGCCTAGGCCTAGAGCTCTGGAATTTCCTTCCTAAACGTCTCATCTCTCTACCATCCTCCTTCTTTAGTTAAGGCACTGATTACATCAATTTCTGTCAGTAGTCACCTGTCCAAATATTTCCTTGTGTGTCTTGGTTCCTAATTGTTTGGTAACACTGCCAGTGAAGTGCCTTAGGATATTTTGCTGCATTGCTAAATCTCTATTCAAATATGAAATCTGGTGATTCAAAAAACATCAAAAGAATACTACAGATGCTGGAAGGATCTAGAATAAAGAGAAAATGGTCAGATTGCATCTATGGAGAATGAATAAAGAGTTAATGTTTCAGTTTCTGATGAACTAGTTTGGCACAGGAATGGGGCCTGGGGACTTGAGGATGTCAGCAGTAGGTGGGCGATGGTGTGCATGTGTATTTTGTGGATGGGTATTGTGAGGGATGGGCACAGACCCATCCAGAAAGGTTAAGTGAGGAAAAAAAGGATCATTTTTCAAGGTGAACAGAGAGATGGAAGACCCAAGGGATTTCAAGTATAAATTCCAATAAGTAAGGCTAAGGAGACTGAATTAGTCGTTACCAATAATATATCTTTCCTTGCCAGGAAGTTTCAGTTTCTCCAGTGAGCATACTGTCCTGAGGTCGGTGATGTCCTCCCCTTGTCTTCCTTCTTTGGCTAGTCCCAGATTGCCAATCCCTCAGGAACATCCACGTGAAGTCAGTGAAGACTGGGGAGGTTCCCAGCTGCAGGCAGGCATGGCTTCAGATCTAACACACTCGTGGAGCATGGGCAGTCTTCATGTCTCACCACTTAGCAATAGAATCCTACTCACCAAGGATGGGCGACTGAGATCCGCGAGTACCATCTGCTTGGACTATCGTTCGGAAGCCCTGGCAGGCAGGCTCGCATCCCGCAGTGGTGTCACAGGCGTGGGATGATCTGAATAGAGAGGTGGCCTCATCCTGCTCTGTGTTCTGTGACTGGACAATTCTTGTGCCACAAGGCTTATAATGTCCTATGGTCACTTATTCTAAGTGTATGTACAGCTTGTCCAACACCAAAGATTGCACAACTATTGAAGAACAGCACAGCGGGCTGTAGTGGAGGGATTTCTGCAACAAATGTTCTCATTCTGCCATGACCGCCACTAGCTGTTGCTATAAAATACCAGACTGCAGCCTGGTACACGCTTAGGTATTGGGGAAGCAAAATAGCTCTTTCCACAGAGATTTACGCACAACAGGATGATATTCAGTTCACTATCATTGTCTGCTCTTTATTAATGCAATTTGAAAACTGATCCTACTGCTCTGCACGAATCTTCTGCCCCTCCCAGGATTATAATAATATTCAGATACTTCCTCTTCACTTGGTGACTCTGCTCTGAGACTGCTGATTGCCCATTAAAAATCTGTCCTTCAATGTATTTTCAGTGACCCAGTCTCCATTGCCAGCTAGGGCCGAGAATTGCAAACACTAATGGCCGTCCAGGGGAAGAAATTGCTCCTCGTCTCTGACTTAAATAGGAGACCACTTATTTTCAAACAGTGACCCAAGGGGGAAAATTCCCCTATGAGAGGAAGCTTCTTCTCGGCATCTACCCAGTTGTGCCTCCTCCAATTCTTTAGGTGAGATGAAGTAGGCTGGGAGGTGACATTAGTGGAGCAAAATAATGCCAGTGAATGGAGCTGAATGATCTGTTAATGTATTGTACAGTTGACTTAATCTTTACATAGTAAAAAATACTGATCAAATGGTGATGACAGTAATGAAACAAGCTTCTTTTCTGTTTGATGGCTGTTCAATTAATGTTGGAAAATGTCACCCTCATTTAATTTAGAAGTCTTCTCTCCAATACAAACAATTTACCGGGCTGCCCTTCCTTGTTCCTGTTATGCATCTGATGTGCAGCATACACGTAAACATATCTCTGTCAGGCAAAAGACAACCCAGTACATGCTGCACCAGGAGATGACCCTGGAAACTGCAATGATGTAATCCGTATTGAATGACACTGTTTACATCATTCCTTAATAAATGTCTACTTTACAAACTGCCTCATGTCTAATTAATAATGATTTAGATTTTGTACATTATAATAAGACTGTGGGCCTCGAGAGTTCTGGCAGCATCTGTGGGAAGAAAGCAGAGTTACAACTCAAGACTGGTAACTCTTCATCAGAACTGTTCTGATGAAGAGCCACTGATCTTGAAATATTAACTCTGCTTTCTTCTCACACGTACTGCCAGGCCTGCTGAGTTTCTCCAATAAGTTGTTTATGTTTCAGATCTCCAGCATCCTTAGTTCTTTATTTTACATTAAAATAAGATGCTTGAGTTCCAGGAGAGTAGTCTTGTATGGTCCCTGGGGTAGAACGCTACTTTGGGAGTGCTACACTGTGAGGACTACAGGACTTCATCTAAGATGAGTTAATGCTCGCATCATGCAGATAACAGTAGCTGTAATGAGACAAAAGTGAAATTCCTGTTTAAGGTTTTAACAAAGATATGTAGCTCGGGTTGTGGGTAAGGTTGTTGACTTGCTTGCCGAGCTGGCTTGTTTTCGTTCAGACGATTCGTCACTGTGCTAGGTAACATCATCAGTGAGGCCTCCGATGAGGCGATGTTGTTGTACTCAGCTTGGAATTTATACTGTCCAGTCCATTAAGGTGAGTAGTGTCATTTCCGGTTTTGTTCTGTACGAGTTTGTATATGGGCTCCAATTCTGTATGTTTGTTGATTGCATTATGGGTTGAGAACCATGCCTCTAGGAATTCCCGTGCGTGTCCATGTTTGGCTTGGGCCACTATGGTTATGTTGTCCCAGTTAAACTGATGGCCTTCATTGTCCTGAGAATTCCTAGAGGCATGGTTCTCAACCCATAATGCAATCAACAAACATATAGAATTGGATCTCGTGTACAAAGCCGGAAATGACACTACTCACCATAACGGACCGGTCAGTAGAGATTCCAAGTGCAGTAGAACAACATTGCTTCATCGGAGGCCTCACCAATGATGTTACCTAGCATGGTGATGAAATGTCTGAACGAAAACAAGCCAGCTCGGCAAGCAAATCAGCAACCTGAAATTCCTGTCCTGAAAGGAAGGAATCAAACAAACTAAAGTTTGTGCCATCCAAACCTGGAATATCTTCCATCAGTTGAACGTAATACGCGTTTTCACATTTGTTTGTTCCTAATAACTGTATCTGAACTAAAATTTCACTGTAGCAATTAGTTTGGTTGGAATTTAGAATTAAATGTTCGTGATAAAACAATGCTGCATTATTGATGGCTTGCACTGTATTGGAATATCTATGGGTAATAATGTTTCTATTTTGGTTACTGTTGAAATATCAAACATAACCGTTAATGCTAATGCTGATTCTGCTGCTGAATGCCAATCGTGCGCATTTATTTTGTAAATTCTCAATTGTAACATTCAGCTCCTGGTGGTAACTAACGGTTGCTGAAGAATTTCTGCTGCTGAGTGCTGTGGTCTTGCACTCCAGCTTTGGTCTGTAGTCTTTGAAGAAGTCACCAAAATGAATGAATTGCTCATCCTTTATTATGTGGCTCTTGGTGGAACAAGAGTTGCCTTCAGACTGATCTGTGTAAGAGTAACAGATTTCCTTCTTGAAGGATGCCATTGGGATTGCAGTTATGCAACTTTTGTGGGCACTTTTTCCTTATTTGAACTCCTGTCAGCTCTGGAATTCCCTCCCTAAATACCTCTTCATTTCCCTCTTCCTCCTTTAAGACACTGCTTAAGGCCAGCTATTTGGATCAAGCTTCGGATTACCTGTGCAATAAGGCTTTATGTGGCTCTGATCAGGATTTGTTTAATAATTGCTCCTGTGAAGTTTTACGACATTAAAGGGCTTAGAAATACAACTTGGTGTTGCAAAATTTATTGAGTTACTCAGCAGCATACCTAGCCCTTGACTGTCTCTCATAGCCACAATTCTTTTATGGCTAATTCAGTTATGTCCTTGTTAAATGATAGGAACATCCCTCCAACCCAAAGATGTTGACAACACGAAATTAAATGATAGTAATGCTATTGAATGACAAGGGGAGATGGTCATGGCAGGCACTTGTGTGGCATGAACATTACTTGCCATTGATCAATCCAAGCCTGAATGTTAATTTCTGAGGAGTTGTGAATGATAATAAATACTGAAATCATAAACAAAGATTATTGATGAAGCAACTGGATGTGTTTTGGCCGAGGACACTACCCTGAGGAATTCCTGCAGCAATATTTAGGGTTCAGAAGACTGGTCTCCAACAACAACCATCTTCCTTTGTGCTAGATATGACTCTATACAGTGGAGAGTTTTCCCCCAATTACCATTGAATTCACTATAGTTGGCTATTTAATGCCACACTCAGTCAAAATGATGCCATGATGTCAAAGGCAGTTACTCTCAATTCAACTCTCTTGTCAGGGTTTGAACAAAGCAGGGTGGCCCTGGTAGAAGCAGAAATAAGCATCAGTGAGCAGCTTTTTACTGAACAAGTATTGTTTAACAGCGCTGTTGATGACTGCTTCCATCGCCATTGATATTATGTGAAGTGAATCAAATTGGCTAAAGCTTCATTAGTGATGCTGGAACCTCAGAAGGAAGTCAAGATGAATCGTAGAATAGGTGAGCACAAGCAGAAAGACCTGCTTGTGTAGGTACACAAGTCATTAAATGAAGCAGGATTAGTAGAGAGGTCTATTTAATAGTGTCATAAGCGCAACAAATCTTTAACATTACAGAGTGGTAAATTGAACTCGGAGAGTGGTAAATTGAACTCGAGGGTCACTACACCACAGGTTGTTGCTGCAGAAGTTCCTCAGGGTAGAGTCTTAGGCCCAAACACATTCTGCATCTACAGCAATGGTCTTCGCTGATGATTTCAGTATTTATTACCATCTACAAGCCCTCATATTAACATTCAGGCTTGGGTTGATTAATAGCAAATAACATGCACGCTACACAAGTGCCCGACACTAATGTATTTTTAACCAATTTGATTCACTTCATATAATATCAAGGATTGGCTGAAGGCATGGAAAACTGCAAGGCTCCTTCATGGAAACATCTGTCTTAGTCCTGAAGGCTGGTGTTTCAAAATTAGCTGTGTCCTGGCCAAGTTGTTCCAGTTGAGACATTGGTGGTGACCTCAGCCAATGTGGGAATTGAACCCATGCTGTTGGCATCACTCAGCATCACAAACTAGCCATCCAGAGTCTAAAGAATTTTGGAAGGTGACCACCAATGCATCCATTATTTCTAGGGCCACTTCCCTCCGTACTCTGGTATGTAGGTTATCAGGCCCTGGGGATTTATCAACCTTCAATCTATCAATTTCTTCATTATAATTTCTCTGACCACCCATCCAGCCAATTTACCTTCTTTGAAGTTATGATGTACATACAAAGGGCACTGGTTAGACTTCAACTAGGGTATTACGTACAGTTCTGAATTTGACACTATAGGAAGGATATGAAAACAGTGGAGAGAATTCAGAAAAGGTTTATAGAATAGAAGCCCTATAGTGTGGAAACAGGTCCTTCGGCCCAAAAAGTCCACACTGAACCTCAGAGCATCCCACCCAGACACATCCCCCTAATCTACACCTCCCTGAACACTACAGGCAATTTAGCATGGCCAATCAACCTAACCTGCACATCTTTGGACTGTGGGGGAAACTGGAGCCCCTGGAGGAAACCCACACAGACATGGGGAGAATGTGCAAACTCCACACAGACAGTTGCCCAAGGCTGGAATTGAACCCAGGTCTCTGGTGCTGTGAAGCAGCAGTGCTGGCCACTGTGCCACTCTACTAGAATGATTTCATGGATGAAACACGTCAGCCCTGCGAAAAGAGTGAAGAAGAGAAGGTTTAGAGATTAGATATAAATTTTCAAAATCACAAGCAGTCTGGACAGATTTGATGGAGAGAAACTTTTTTTTCCATTCGTAAAAGGATCGAGAACCAGACAGCACAATCACAAAGAAAGGAAAGTTAGTAAAGAAGCAAATGCAAGATGAGCCGAAAGTTCTCACCATGTACAGTTAGGGTTTGGAATGCACTGTCTAGAAGTGTAGTTGCAGGCATTCAAGAGCGTGATTATTTAAATAGAAACAATGTGCAGAGTTGCAGGGAAAAGGCAGAGGACTGGCACGAGGTTATAACGCTAACAGCCGATACAGACGCGATAGGCGAAACGGCCTCCTCGTGCATTGCACAATAAGAATTCTGCGATTTATTTCCGCCACGTTCAGCTGGAAGGCGCCTGATGTTCCCGGAATAACGGGATAACAAGGTGTGGAGCTGGATGAACACAGCAGACCAAGCAGAAAAGCTTGACGTTTTGGGCCGAGACCCTTCATCAGAAATGGGGGAGGAGAAGAGAGTTCTGAAATAAATAGGGAGAGAGGGGGAGGCGGATAGAGGAAGAATAGAGGAAAGGATAGGTGGAGAGGAGACAGACAAGTCAAAGAGGCGGGGATGGAGCCAGTAAAGGTGTGGGGAGGTAGGGAGGAGATAGGTCAGTCCAGGGAGGACGGACAGGTCAAGGGGGCGGGATGAGGTTAGTAGATAGGAGATGGGGGTGGGGTGGGAGGAGGGGATAGGTGAGAGGAAGAACAGGTTAGGGAGGCGGGGACGAGCTGGGCTGGTTTTGGGATGCGGTTGGGGGAGGGGAGATTTTGAAGCTGGTAAAATCCACATTGAGACCATTGGGCTGCAGGGTTCCCAGGCTGAATATCAGTTGCTGTTCCTGCAGCCTTCGGGTGGCATTATTGTGGCATTGCA
>JAHRHZ010000289.1:41234845-41282670 GCA_024137785.1 Ginglymostoma cirratum | reverse complement strand
TGCTCCTATGATGCTGCTTGGCCTGCTGTGTTCATCCAGCTCCACACCTTGTTATCTCGTATTGTTCTATGTTCTGTATTCTAACCCACTCATTCCAGGCATTAAGTAAAGCTCCTCTGAACCATCTCCAATGCATTCTCATCCTTTCTTAAATAGGGAGACCAAAACTGAACATTGTATTCAAGGTGTGATTTCACCAATGCCCTGCACTTTCAACTGCCTGGGTCCTACGAAGAAACAGAGCGGAAATAGGCCACATGGCCCTTCGAACCTGCTCCACCATTCAATAAGATTGTGGTTGATCAGATTGTTGTCTAAGCTCAACTTCCTGTCTAAGCTCCGTAACCCTTAACTCCCTTGATTATCAAAACCTACCTAACTCAACCTTGGATAAATTTCAAGATCCAGCCTTCTGTTCCTGCTGAACGAGAGAATTCCACACTCCATCAAACATCTGAGAGAAAATGTTTCTCCTCATCTCTGTCTTAAGAGGGAGACATCTTATTCCAAAAATTAGACTAAAAACTAGGGGACATAGTTTAAGAATCTCCTCCTTAAATCTCTCTACCTTTTTCCTCTTGTAAGATGGTTTATTAAAAATGACCTCTTTCATTAATCAAATTTTGGTTGCCTGACCTAATATGTGACTCAGAGTCAAATTTTGTTTTGGTCCTGTTAAGTGCCTGGAGAGACTTCAATATGTGAAAGGTGCTCTGTAAGTCAAAGGTGTTATTGATATGACCTCTCTGGTCAAATACCAAGGTGCTCTTGCTTGCAGAGGGGTGTGCACATAGACAGAGGGTGGCTTTGGATGTGATGCTACACTAGACTGACAATCTTCTTGCTATTAAAGCTTGTGAGTTTCACGTGACCATTACATGTGGGGACATTAGCTAGGGATCAAGATGGATCAAGGTTCTCAGGCACACACAAGAAATAGGGGCAGAAGGGCTCCATTCAGCCCCTTGACCTTGCCCCACCATTGATAAAATTATGGCTGATCTGATTTGGCCTCAACACCACATTACTGTCTACCACACCACCAGCCTTCCACCCCACGTTATCTCTCGACTCTCCTGTCAATCCAAAATCCGGTTTAACTCAGCTTTGAACATATTCAATGACCTAGCCCCCACTATTCCTGAGAGAAAAGAATTCTGAACACAGTTGTGTAAATCTGGAACTGCCTGTCTTGAGAAAGCTGCAAAGGCTGGTGTTCAATTACAGCATTCATGAATGAAATGGTTTATTGCTCATCCAGAATATTAATAAATATGGATCAAATGTGGATAAAGAGATATAAATTACAGATCAGTTATGATTCAATAAGATGTTTGAACAGACCCAAGGGTTTGAAATGGCCTTTTTATTGTCCAATTCCTGGCTTTGTTCGTGAAAGACTGCACAGTGGGTGCAGTTGGAATTGCCAGTTATCTCTGTTCAAGGACTGACACTAGCTGTCAGCTGCACCTGATGCTACTTTGAGCTGAAGGTTTGCAGGCCAGAAAGGGTCCTCAGAGCTAACAAGCACAGCAATTAAACTGGTTTCTGAACCCAAACCGTCCCATATAAAACATATCCCAGCCAGCGAGAGAGTAAAGGTTGACAGACTACTCCGTGAATATTCTTCTCTCATTCAGGGTAAGGACTTGATGTGCCTCTTAATCTTGTTCAGCTTGGTTCCTCGTCATTTCATTAATGTTTCTTCTGTCTTCTGCTATGAAGGAAGTAACAAAGTATTTTTTAATGGCTCAAGTTTCTTGTGAAAGCTTTGTGGTACAATAATGTTACATAGTTCATGTTAGCATGTTAGATTTTCATATTTCAGCCCTTAAGGATGTGCAGTGTAGTGACAGAAACTGAATCAAGTTCAAGTAACATTTCTGGTCTTCATCAAAACAGGATTGTTTATTTCAGTACAAAATATTTTCCTGCGTCCATTTTAATGCCTCCAATTTAAGCGGATGGGGGTTCGGGAGTCTTTATTCTTGGCTTGGGCCAGATGTGGGAGAACAAGGTTGAACTCCTTGTACATGAATGTACAGGCAGGGTTTCTATGAAAGAAACAAAGGATCCTTTTCACTGGCTTTTTTGCAGCAGCAATTGGATGTCAGAGAATAACCCATTAAGCCATGTCCACAAACAATAAAGAAATACCAGGGTTTAAAACAGTTTCACACCTAACCAAAAGCAATCTGAGTTCCGTAGTATTCATTCCAGCTCAATGGGGTCCTGATCCACAGTTTGGCAAACGCAGTTTTATATCCTTTTGAGGCTTGAGCTCAATGCCTCGCTAAAAAGACAGAACTTCCAACAGTGCAGCACTCCCTCAATGCTGACCCTCCAACAGTGCAGCAGTCCCTCCATTCTGACCATCTGACGGTGCAGCACCCACTCAGTTCTGACCGTCTGACAGTGCAGCACTCTCTCAGTACTATCCCTTCTTCCTTGCTCTTATTAGACTGATGAATGGACTTCTCTAATTTCAAATCTAATGTTGCTCTTGCTTTTGTGTACCTCCTGTGCAGCCATAACCTTGTAAGCCTCACTCTGTGTAAACACCTATGATCTGTCTGTCCTTGTATGTTATGATCTACCTGTACTGCTCACAAAACAAAACATTTCACTGTACTGAGGTACAACAATAAATCAAATCAAATCAAATCAACAATGAAGCACTCCTTCAGTACTGACCTAGGACAGTGCAGCACTCCTTTGGTCTTTACATATGAAAGAGGGTTGGTGTAGTACAGTGTTAGTGTCCCTAATTCTGAACCAGAAGGTCCAGATTCAAGTCCCACCTGCTTGAGAGATGTGTCATAACACATAGCATCAAAGTTTTTACAGTACACAGGCACTTCGGCCCATCGTGTCTGTGCTAGTCAATAACATCTATCTATTCGAATTGCATTTTCTAGCAGTTGGCCCATAGTCCAGGTTTCCTGCCCCTAGTACCCTTATGGGCAGCATGTTCTAGATAACACTCTCTGGGTGAAAAGACATTTCCTCAAATCCCCTCTAAATAAGAACATAAGAATAAGGAGCAGGAGTAGCCCATCTGGCCCCCTCGAGCCTGCCCCGCCATTTAATAAGATCATGGCTGATCTTTTTGAGACTCAGCTCCTCTTACCCGCCCACTCACCATAACCCTTAATTCCTTTACTGTTCAAATCTTCTGCTCCTTACCTTAAAACTGAGCCTTGTGGTTACTGACCCCTCTGCCAGGGGAAAAATTCTCCCTATCTACCCTACCCATGCCCCTCATAAATTTGTACACATCAATCAAGTCACCCCACCCACTCTGCTGTCAGGACGGCAACACTAGCCTCTCTAGTCTCTCTTCATTGCTGAATTGCTCCAGGCCAGGCCACATCCTGGTGGATCCCCACTGCACCCTCTCCAGTACAATTACATTCTTCCTGTAGTGTGGTGATCAGAACTGCACACAGTACTGCAGCTCCATCGCGACATCCTTGCTCTTATATTCAGTGCCTTAACCAATAAAGGCAAGAATCCCCTCTGCCTTCTTAGCCACTTTATCTACTTGTCCTTCTGCCTTCAAGGATCCATGGACATACACACCAAGGCCCCTCTGATCTTCTGTACTCCCTGTCCGGCCATCAGAACAGATTCAAGATGTGACTATCCGTTCACACCTGAACAGGTTAGTTAAATATAGGTAACACAGTGCGGAGCTGGAGGAACACAGCAGGCCAGGCAAGATACCCGAGGTTAGTTAAACATATGTGCAAAAATACACGCCCTGTGCGCTAGGGGGCGAGAGAGTTCTACTCACGGAGCAACAATGGATACCTTGGGCAGAAAATGACTTGGCGAATGATTGCTGCAGGATGTTGCGTTTCCGCAGAGATTTAATAACGCTCCGTGTATCCTGCTCCTATCAGCTGAAGATGTGGCTTCCTGTTCTGGTTGCAATCCTGGTGCCCGTCTGCACTGCCTTGGCGAACCGATATCACCACCGGCTGATCCGCTTCTACCGTCACCGATTCCTGGGCTGGTTTAAGACCTGCCTGACCGGAATGTCCCCGGAAGAACGGGCGTTCCGTTACGTTTTGACCAACTCGACACACGGGAAGCCCGAGAGTGTACTAAGCACATTGGACGAGTGGTGTGGCAAATACGAGTGTGTGACAAGCACCGGCCCCGCCAAAGGTTAGGTCCACTCACTTAGTCACTGTATCCCTGTACACCACTGTATCAAAACCTTCCGACTATCCCGGAAGATGACAGGGTCATAAAACTATTCTGGACTTTCAGCCCTGCGCCAATGCTTTACAGACTGATCCCAAAACAATCCCACTGCCTCACATTTTCTCCCTAGCCTTGTATCAATCCAAAATAATTCCCCTGCCACATAGCCCTATATAAATTCCGGAATAAATTCGACTGCCCCACGCTCTTCCCGTAGCCGTGTCTCAATCACAGACTCATCCTACTGTCCCACACTCTCCACAAAGCCCTGTATGAAACCGAAACTAATCTCGCTCCCCACTGTGGAGGCAATAGCCTAGTGGTATTAACGCTGGGCTGTTAATCCAGAGACCCGGATAACATTCCGGTAGATCCGGGTTTGAATCCTGCTACAGAAGATGGTGGAGTTTGAATTCGATTTTTAAAAAAATCTGGAATTAAGAATCCAATGATGTCCATGAATCCATTGCTGATTGTCAGGAAAAACCCATCTGGTTCACAAATGTCCTTTAGGGAAGGAAACTGCCATCCTTACCTGGCCTACATGTGACTCCAGACCCCCAGCAATGTGGTTGACTCTGACGTTGCCCTCTGGGCAATTAGGGATGGACAATAACTGCTGCCCAGCCAATGACATCCTCGTTCCAATAATGAATAAAGGAAAACAAAACAGACCTATGGCAATTCCAAAATTGATCCCACTGTTCCACACCCTCCCTATAACCTTGTATCAAAACTAAACTGATCCCATTGCCCTGTAGCCATACATCAATTCCATAATTAATCAAACTGTCCCTTGCTTTCCGCTTAGCCCTGTGTCAATCCCAAAACCAATCTCACTACCCCAACCTCTCCCTATAAAGCTATATGAATCACAAAATTAATCCCAAACTCTCCCTGTAGCTCTGAACCAATCCCACTGCCCTCTCCCCGTAAATCTATCTGAATCATAAAACTAATCCCACTCTCTTCCACAAAACCTGTATTAATCCTAAAACTAATCCCACTGCCCCAGTTTTCTATCTTCCCGTGCCTCATATTTATTCCACTTTCCCTAATAAAGATGGTCACAGTCATAATGTGCATAAAAGAGCAAGTAATGTGTGTATAGCAAACTGCCAAAGACAGCAACATAATACGAAGCAGTTGTAGTGATGCAGCCCGAGGGATTAATATTGGCCCTGAAGTGTTCAGGGAACATTCTTGCTCTTTTCCATAAAGTAATCACATGACCTAAGGGAGCAACTGTGGTTTTACTTTATTGTATGATCCGAAGGTCTGACAGTGCAGCACTCCTTCAGTACTGCATTGGGCATGTCAGCCTCCAGTGCTCAGAGCCTCCAAAGTGGAATTGGAACACACAACCTTCTGCCTCAGAGAAAGACAGTGTCACCCACTGAAAATACAGGGGAAATGAGTTTAATTGACTAGCTTTTTCAAAGTGCCAGCACAGCCGTAATGGGCCAAAAGACCCTCCTTCTAGCCTGTGTAAAACTGATCACAGGCTGCTGTTTGTAATTGTGAATGTGTTACAGGTCAGATCCTCGAGTCAGTGGTACAGCTCAGTGGCCCGGTCAGGGCTCTTGAGCTGGGAACAAATTGTGGTTACTCAGCAATTCGCATTGCGAGGCTCCTCACGCCCGGAGCAAAGCTGTATACATTGGAGCAAGATCCCAAAACTGCTGAAGTGGCTGAGGAAATGATGCTGGTGGCAGGACTGAAGCACACACAGGTAACTAAGATTGTCTGTTGCCAGAGTCCCAGTGCTGGAGGTTTGGGGTTTTGGGTGGTGGGGAGCTAATCATAAAAACATACCCCTGTCCTGTCTCCTAGTTCTCGTGAAGAGGAACGTTGGCAGGAGGAGGCCATTCAGCCCAGTCAAGCCTGTTACACAGGAACAGGAGGAAGGCATTCCATTCACTTGTTCATTACATATAGGTCTCATTTGAACTTGGCATCAAACTTGCATTTTTGTCAGTGCAGCTTTCTTCTACTGCAGTGTCATGCTCCAATCTCTGGAATAGGGATTGAACCCATGACTTCCTGACTGAGAGGCGAGCGCTGCTTACTGAACCATGGAAACCAGCCACCTTGACCTCTTCGACTTGTCTGCCTCCTCTCCACCTATCCTCTCCTCTATCCATCCTCTATCCGCCTCCCCCTCTCTCCCTATTTATTTCAGAACCCTCTTCCCCTCCCCCATTTCTGATGAAGGGTTTAGGCCCGAAACGTCAAGTTTTCCTGCTCCTATGATGCTGCTTGACCTGCTGTGTTCATCCAGCCCCATGCTTGTTACCTTGACAACTCTGTCTTCCCATCCACTGAATCCTCTTATCTCCTATCAAGTGCCAATCTGCTGAAGGCCCCTTTCATTGAAGTAAATGGGGGCCCACTGTACATTCAGTTCTGACACGTGTCTCATCTCCCCAGTTCCAAGTGATCACTGGATCTCTTTCCGAGGTCATTCCTCGATTCAAGAAATCACTCGGGGTGGAGACATTCGATTTTGTGTTTCTGAACCAGGGGCAAGGCGCAGACTATTTGAAGAACCTGTATCTGCTGGAGGAGGAGAGACTGCTGTCAAAAGGCTCGGTGATCCTGGCCAACTGTGTAACTCGCTCAGGGGCAGCTGGATTCCTCAGCACGGTCCGTGGTGACCCTCACTATCGCACCTCATTCCACCCCTGCACGGCTCCTTACGAAAAGGACATCGCAGATGGAATGGAAGAGTTGGTTTTCCTCAAGGACGATGGAAAAAGAAATGAAGTTGTACCTCACATCTCTCCTGGAGTTAGGGAAAAGTAGTCGGTATGTTTTTATTGAGCGGTTTTCTTCTCAAAATAAAAATCTTTGAAGTTCTTACAAGTTGTTATTCATGATAATATTCCTTCATTTAAATATTTGTGCCATAAATATTGAAAATCAAAACACATCACACTATGCAGACATCGATAGAGAACTAATACAGCAACTTCACTGAGGAAATGGTAATGTCACTGGACTAGCAATTAAAAACCCCAGGCTAATGTTTCAAGGGTTTGAGTCCTACTGTGACCAATGGTAAAATTTGAATTTAATGAAATCTGGCTTAATGGTGACCACGTAACCATAAAATGACAATCTGATTCACTAACATTCTTCATAGAAGGAATCTGCTAACTTGAGACTGAACTGACCCTCTGGGCAATTAGACCTCACATCCCATAAACAAATTTTTAGAAAAAAAATCTTTCACCATTCAGCTTCTTCCAAGTCCTCTCAGGCAAACTGGATTCTGTCTTCATCCCAATCCCTTCCAAAGTCCCATTTCCTTATCAACAGGACCAAAGCATCCAAGGCCCATTCTCACTCACTGGAGAATTTTTTTAAAAATATAAGACGAAGCTGTCTCCTGGGACGTGGGAGGCATTGGCAAGTTCTGAAGAAAGGTCACTGGACCCAAAACATTAACTCTGTTTTGTCTCCACAGATGCTGCCAGACGAGTTTATCCAGCAGTTTGTTTTTAATCCAGCATTGGTTATCTAATTGTCCTTGAACTGAGTGCCATGCTCAGTTATTAAGTGTCATCTACCCTTCTGTAAAGTATCTAGTATTGTGGGTCTAGTGCCACATGTAGCCCAGACTAGATTAGATTTTGTTATCTAAACATCATTAGTGAATCAGATGGGTTTTTACAACAATCATTGATAGCTTCACAGTCACCTTTACTGATAGTTATAGGCAATTTGAACTTAAATTCCACCACCTGCTGTGGTAGGATGTGAACCCATAATCCCACATCAAATATTCGTACACTGAACCTCTGAATTACTGGTTCAGCATTGTTAGTCTCTCCATGATGGATTTATTTGTTACAATCTTGTATTTATGACCTAAGATTTGGACTCCTGATAAGAATAAATTTCTTCTCTACCTTTAAAATCATGGAAAGGTTTGTCAGGACAAAGACACCCATTAGATCCCTTCAAATCCCAGAGGCGCCAGTTTCAGCCTGCTCAATAGTTCCTGATAGGTAGCTCTTTTTAGTTCTGGTATTATCCAAGTGATTCTTCTTTACAAAACGGATATAGAGACCTGGAAATATAGCAAAGTGGAGAGCAGAACCATTCAGAGTACTCCATGTGTGGTTTAATCAAGGTACTATAGGACCTTCAAGTAACTTCTTTGCCTTTCAGTTCATTCCCTCCCAGTTTTTACTTGCACTTTCTTTAGCCCTATGAACAGAATTGCTACTTGATGACTTGTGTTTCTGCAACTCCAAAAATCACTTTGCACCTTTACCCTATTTAGACCCTTATTTCTCAGCAATTATGTTGGTTCCTTTTTCTACCAACCAGAATCTACTAACTCACTTATGTTGAAATCCATTTGCCAATTAGTCATTCCACAATGTTATTAACACCCTGTATTTTGTCACAATCTTCCATTGTATGGATACCTTAAATTTTCAGATAATTCCTATTTTCAAATTGAACTTTAATAAGTTCAAATTGTTACACAAATTGTGAAAAACACTTGCCCAGCAGCAGAAACAGAAATTGCTAGAGAAACTCAGCAGGTCTGGCAGCATCTGTGGAGAGAAATCAGAGTCAACGCTTTGGATCCAGTCACCCTTCTTCAGAACCAATTGCCGCTAAGAAAAGATGGTATAATATGCTTAGGATGGGGGCAGGAGTGGTAGAAAGAGTGCACAAATAGGTGGAGCAAGTGTGAGAGCACGAGAGAATGAGAACACCCCCAGTTGGGCACACTAAGGAATGGATAATGGTGAGCCAGGGAGGAAGAAAAGTTGCTACTGGGCATCATTTGAAAGCAGCCAATGAGATAACATGGCTAGGGATGTGAGGGATGGGTAAAGGACAATGGAGGTGTTCAGGCCATAAAAGTTTTGAACTCAATATTGACTCCTGAAAGCTGCAAGGTCTCCAAATGGAAAAGAGGTTGTTGTTCTTCAGCCTTCACTGAGCTTCACTGGAGCACTGCAGCAGGTCAGGGACAGATATTGACCAGGGAACAGGGTGGTGTGTTGAAGTGGCAGGCAACTGAAACTTCAGGGTTGTTTTTAACGGATAGAATGTAGGTGTTCTGCAAACATGGTTGCCCAGTCTGTGTTTTGTCTGTCCAATATAGAGGAGACAGCGTTGAGCAGTGAGTACAGTAGACTAGATTGAGTGAAGTATAGATAAATTGCTCCTTCAGCTGGAAGGTACGTATGTCTGGGACCTTGGATAGTGAAGAAGGAGGAAGTAAACAGGCGCATTTTACAGCTTCTGTGATTACATGGGAAGGTGCTGTAGGGATGTGGGGAGGTGTTGGGAGTGGAGGAGGAATGAACCAGGGTGTCCTGGAGGGAACAGTCCCTGCGGAAGCCTGACAAGGAGAGGAGATTGTGTGTCTGGTGGTGGCATCCCACTAGAGGTGGTGGAAATTGTGGCTAATGATCCTTTGGATGTGGATGCTGGTGAGATGGTAAGTAAGAATTAGAGATACCCAATCACTATTATGAGAGGAAAGAGAAAGGGTGAGACCAGAAGTCAGGAAATGCACTCCGTACATTGTCAACATGAACAACTTTCACCACAGACATAAAAGGTACTGCAGATGCTGGAGAATCCGAGATAACAAGCATGGGGCTGGATGAACACAGCAGGTCAAGCAGCGTCATAGGAGCAGGAAAACTTGACGTTTCGGGCCTAGACCCTTCATCAGAAAAATTTCACCACAGACATTTGCATTCACTAACAGTCCCCATTAGCAGCTTTTGTTTCTCCCTGACTCACCATTATCCATTTCTTTGCCTGCCCAACAGCTACTCCCTCTCTCTGGGCTCTCTCTCTACCTTTTGTATACACCTTCCCCTCCCTTCCAACCCCCAATCACTGTCTTCAGCACATATACAGTCTTTTCCTAGCTACATTCTGTTCCAAAAGAAGGATCACTGGATCCAAAACATTAAGTTGTCTCCACAAAAGCTACCAGACCTGTTTAGTTTCTCCATCAATTTGCTTCTCTGTTTCAGATTTCCAGCATCCACAGCTGTTTTTGTCCTGGCATTAGTCCTTTAGAAATACTAGTGTTCACCTTTTGCCAGTCTGAACAGTGACTCGAAATCCCCCCCACTCTGCTATCCATTCAGCCATCTGATCTGAACAGCACATGCTCAGATCTAAGTCATGGGGTCCATAATGCATTAACTAAAGAGCTTTTCAAAGTCTGTGTATTACGTCTGCTTCATTATTCCCAATAACTCTTAAAATAACAAACTAACATTTTAGACAGCCCCTAGTGGGGCTCTACAACAGAACAGTATCAAATGGTTAACAGTAACCTATAGAACTGCAACGGAAACTTAACAAATTGAAATAACATTGTCACTCCAGTGTCTGCAGTGCACACTGGTCTCGATGCCTCTATCTTGGACACCACGTGCTCCCTCTCAAAGGACCACAGACATGATCACGAAAGAGGGGCAGCCAATCAGGCACAGTGACTCTCCACAGCCCTCTGCCTGGACATGTTAATATTGACTTTGGCCACTTAGCCTTGTCTACCCTTAGTAATACAAGGAATTCAATAAACTTAGTCAAGCATGAACATCCCTATAGAATTTCGGCTGACAATTAAATTTCCAGTCTCTAGATCGGCTTTAAGCTAATAGCATCCAATAGGAAAACAGGGCTATAAAAGCTCACTACACAATATTTTCCTGGATTTGTCTGATTTCTCTGTGTAACTTGGGAGGTAATGTCAACTGTGATGCTGCCGGAGTGGAGTAGCTTTGCCATTACTTTCCTGCAAGGACTAGCCACGTGGTCAGGATACCAGAATGAGCAGGTGATAGCTTCAGATCTTTACTGCAATTTTCCATATTCCCAGAAAACTCATGTCACAGTTTAATTACCAAAAAGGGTCTACAAATTTTATTGTAAAGCACAAAATATACATTAGGCAGTTCAAGCAATAAAAGGAAGGCAACAGAAACGTACAAATATATAAAAACACCATGATCATTGGGTCAGGGAGAAATCATTAAATAGTAGTAGAAAAATATTCTGCAGTCCTTAACTGTGATAGACAAAAGGCAAGTTCAAATGTCCACCACACAGCTTCCTTTCAGTAAGAGACCCATAAGTGTAAAATTCAGGGAAATATTTACAAAATCCTTTCAATGAATGCACACAAAACTAACATTTACCCCCCGTACCCACGCACCAGGGTCCAGTCCTGGGGCAGTGAGGCACAAAGGTCAACACTTCATGTGGATATCTTCATTGTTTCTATTCATCAGTTCGCAAGCTCACACACCACCCTGCATAAACAGGACTGTAGGAGCCCCCAGAGGGTGGCGAAAGTCATTGAGTGTCAGTCCAGATTAGGTACTTCAAGCAGCAAGGTTATGGTCTGAATTGTTAACCCCATCTGATCTCTTCGGCCCAAGGTTTCCCGAGAAACCACTCGGGGTACACTGGATACGACCTTCGATATAGACACCCAGCCTCATCCCGATTCATCTGACTCTTCACAACAGATGATTGATGAGATCTAGAACAGAAAATAACTACATCAGTAACATACAGATCAAGGTCAAGTGAATGGACTCTTGCACGCAAAGTGCAAGTGGCATGTCATTATTAAGTGGCACTGATACCAATGCTAAGAAAAAAAAACTACAATGTGTGGCACAGACACACCAGCACACAGGCCAGTATTTATACATCATGGGTCTTCTCCCACCACTTTGTATCATCCCCACTAGCTTATCCTTCTTTCTCACTCATGCACTTACCCAACTTCCCATTTGGAAAGCTCCTTCCATGACTTCAGGACGTGAAAATACACAACACAGCCAACAAAATGTAGTCGTTGACTTAACTGTTGAAATACTGCAGCAATAAGCATTGGCAGTAACAAGAAAAAGAAACACTTGCATTTTCAAAGCACCCATCGTGACTATTGAGTGTCTCAAAAGGGCTTTACAGACAATAAATTATTTTTGAAGTGTAGTCACTTTTGTAATGTGGAAATCTGGATAGCCAATTTTGCACAGCAAGCTTCCACAAAATTGATAATGACTAGATAATTAACATTTTTAAACTAACAGATTAACAGATAAAACTGATCAGGATATTGTTGGTGGGGTTTGGGGTGGAAGAATCCTCCATTCCTCATTGAAGAGAGAAAGGTGCCATAGCCACTATTGTATCCACCAGAGAGGACAAACTGTTTAACTTCTCATCTGAAAAACAACTTGACCAACAATGCAGCCCTCACACGGCGCAGCACTGGGGTGTCGTCTTGGACCATGGGGCACATCTCTGGAACAGGAGTGTAAATGCTGTAGGTCACTAGAAAAAGGAGGAGAATTCAAACAGGCTGACATGACTGTGGCAACCTGCCCTGTTTGAAAATGTTGACAAGCTTTAAAAGGTAAATTTGACCATTTTAGTGGGAAAGAATCTCTGTGGGAAGTCACAGGCACTGTTTCTGTGTCACTCAGATTGTCTGTGAGAATACCTCTGACAAAAACACATCCATTCTGACAACAGGACTAAAACAACCACACCCTGGAGTGAGCCAAAGGAAACACCTGGCATTGACACTAAAAGCAAGTTATTATGTATTGAAAGGGAAAAGGCAGCTAAGGGGAAAAAACTGTGGGGCGTGGGTCCAATTGGAGAGCTCCAGTGAAGAGCTGGCACAGCACGATCAGCTAAGCAGACTTCTTCTGTACTGTATCCTTGATTTGAAGAAGTATATTGATTTTGATTGCATATTGGGGAGAATCTCAATAGTTTAAACTAACAGGATAGATCACCTCTCACCTTTCCACCAGTGGGCAAAGGAATTTGAAGCATAGTCACGAGTCCTAAATCTCAAGTGAACTTGCTCCCATAAAAGTTAATATTTTACTTTGTTCTTCCTACAGACTTCAGCTGTGTCCCAAATCCACAAT
Source organism: Ginglymostoma cirratum (assembly GCA_024137785.1). NCBI lineage: Eukaryota > Metazoa > Chordata > Chondrichthyes > Orectolobiformes > Ginglymostomatidae > Ginglymostoma > Ginglymostoma cirratum. Next base: position 41,269,504 of record JAHRHZ010000289.1, on the reverse strand, counting down.
TTGTGCAACTTCTAATAGTGGGCACAGTTATAGCTCTAAAAAGTAGGAACACAAGTTCAAATCTCACTCCAGCTATTTAAAAAAACTCTAGAAATATATATTTTAAAAGATTTGCCTCAGCAAGAAAAAAAACCTGCAAAGTTGACAGAAGGTCAACTGGTTCACGAATGTTTCCTTTCAGAAGGACATCAGTTGTTACTATCTGGCCTGAATCTATACATGACTAGTTCCACACCAATCAGCAGGTCAAACCCTGCCCTCTGATAAAGAATCATTACCAACCGTGAAAATGGTGCTATGCTAGGAATATCACTGCACATTCGTTCAAAACCCACCATAGCTTCCAGAATTTAAATTCAATTAATAAATCAGGAATGTAAATTCTAGTAATGGTGATCATGTAACCTGTGGATTGTCATCAGAACCCATGTGGTTCACTAATGCCCTTCAAGGAAGGAAATTTGCCAGTATTACTTGGTCTGCCTAACACGTGACTCCAGGCCCACAGCAATATGGATTACTCTTAACTACCCTCTGGGCAGTTAGAGAAGGGCAACAAATACCAGCGATACCCAAGCAATGAAATTTATTTTAATAAGTAAAGATGGCCAACACTTTAACAGGCAGTTACCAATGGGCAATAGAGGTTAGTCTTGCCAGCGATACCTGTATCTCAGAAAATGTTTTTTGGTTTTAAAAGACAAGCAAAAAATACAAACAACCAAATGCATTTTGAAACAGGAGAAGAGGGTAAAAAAAAAAAATTGCTGGAAACAGTCAGCAAGTCTGGCAGCATCTCTGGAGACAAAGTAGAGTTGATGTTTTAAGTCCAGTGACCCATCAGAACAGTTCTGAAGAAGGGTCACTGAACCCAAAATGTTGACTCTGCTTTCTCTCCACAGATGCTGTGTTCCTCCAGCAATTCCTGTTTTTGTTTCTGATTTCCAGAATCCGCAGTTCTTTGTGATTTTTTTTTGGTTAGGAAAGAGGGCAACAGCAGTGTCAGTGACTGGGAATACCGCAAATTCTCAGTGACTTGACACTCACTCACTCACCATTAAACCAGTTGATGGAGGTCCAGCTCTGTTCCGTCTCTCTGCTCTGTGGTTTCCTGCACCACAGGGAGGTGCTTGACTCCACTGCCGGGGCGACCACATCCAGGAAACCTGCCCCCGGGTGGCGCTCCACTCCCTTCTACCTCACTGCCGCTGGAAATACTCCTCCGGCCCGACAGATTGAACAGCAGCTCAGGGCTCGATTCTGCATACGCCTCGGCTTTCTGCGAGAGCAGGAGCTGGAAAAGGGCACTCATCTCAGTCAAGAGGGACCCTTTGACGGCAGACTCCCCCGTCTCGGGATAAAGCTCCATCGAGTTTTTGCCGAAGGTTGAAAAGGTGGTCTTCTCGCCATCACAGATGGGCGGAGAATTCTCAGTTGGTTCAGGCTTGAAGACATTCTCCTTGTAATCAAAGGGTAATGGTGATGGCAACATCCAACATAGCTCCTCTAGACTCAGCTCCTCACCAGTACTGGCCCTTGCTCCCAATACTGGAACACAAGAAATGGAATCAATGAAACTGGAAGGGGCCAAACACGCCAAGGTGACACTGTAGCAGTAACATCACTGCAATAATACCCTAGAAGCACAGGCTAATCCTTTGGGGAACAAACCAGAATGCTGGGAGAAACTCAGCAGGTCTGACAGCTTCTGCGGGGAGAGAAACAGAGTGAGTCCAATCAGTTCTAAAGAAGTTATCTCTGGGTTTGATATAACAAGGTGTGGAGCTGGATGAACACAGCAGGCCAAGCAGCATCAGAGGAGCAGGAAAGCTGACGTTTCGGGCCTGGACCCTTCTTCATTTTCTGAAGAAGGGTCCAGACCCGAAATGTCAGCTTTCCTGCTCGGCCTGCTGTGTTCATCCAGATCTACACCTCGTTATCTCAGATTCTCCAGAATCAGCAGTTCCTACTATCTCTTATATCAAAGCCAGATGCGTTAGCTCTTTCTCTCTCCATACGTACTGTCAGGCCTATATTCTGCTTTTCAGAATTTCAACATCCTTGGTACTTTGATAACAATTCTCTGGGGACATGGGTTCAAATTCAACCACAGTAGCTGGGGCACATGCAAGTCTGCCAGGGTCAGGCTGACCCAGAGACTCCCCTCACCTGGCGTTGCCCAGCTTCCCCTGGTCAGCAGGTCACTCAGTCCTTCTTCAAGCAGACGGTCAATGGGAGAGTTTCTGCCAGTGTCACAATCGCTGTCTCCCTCCTCGCTCTCTCCCTGACCGCTGTCCTTCAAACTCGTCCTGTCGGCGTCCTGCATTGCTGCCCTGTGACAACAGGTAGAAAGACAACAACTACCTTAGATTTGATACGCCCAGGGAAAAAAAGAAGAGATTTAAAGTTTGGAAAGCAAGAAAATAATTGGGGAAGGGGTAGAAAGAGAGTGTGTGGGAGAACCAAAAGAGGGAACGAGCTGAGCTATGGAGAAAGAGAGAGTCGAACAAATTGCATTACTCTTTCAAATGGGCCATACAGCCTGTTTTTGTACTCTATAATTTTATTTAACTAATTTGAGTTTATACAGTGTTTTTGATTCCGCAGGTGCAAGTAGGCAGTTAAACACAGAACCAGGCCTTGGCAGCGCAACCAGCTAGGTACTGGAGGGAAAGCATATCTATGTTAAAGGGATCTTTCGTTGTGACCACTGATGTAGAAGATGCCCTTTGTGGATTAAATACCGTTGTGCTAAATATGAAATTAATGCCCACGGCCAGGGAATTCTCTGCAGCATCCTGACCAATATTTATCCCTCAACCAACATCACTAAAAGAACAGGCTATCTGATCACTTATCTCATCACCATTTGTGGGATTTTACTGCGTGCAAATTGGCAGCTACGTTTCCCCACACTGCAACTGTGACTACACTTCAAAACTACCTCACTGCCTGCTAAGCACTTTGGGATAAGGATCCTCAGGATGTGAAAAGTGCCACACGAATGCAAGTCTTTCACCCTATCAGCAACGCGGTGAACCTGCTGCTTGGCAGCCAAGAACATATGCTGAAGCCCAGTCTGGATGTCTTCGAAGAGGGAGAAAAGGGGACAATCTTCTTCTCACTCTTTGCTTCAAGGGCAAAGTTGGTTCCATGTTACCCCAGGATTTCTGTCCAGCTTCTCCACAGCAGGTGCAACAGGGAACTCAGCCCGTCTGAGAGCTACAAAGAGAATGTTGCTGTAACAATCCCCCCCCCAACCAAAAACTCAAACCTGCAGTAGGTTAAAATCACTTTGCAACCTCAGGGACTCTCAAAGAATTTCACAGTCAAAGCAGTACTTTAAAAAGTGTAGCTACTGTTGTGATGCATGAAAGACAGCAGCCAAAGTTGGCACACAGCAAGATCCCAATGTGATCACGGCTGAATAATTTTTTGTTTGGTAATGCTGGTTGGGAGATAGATATTGAGCTAGGACACTGGGGAGAATTCCCGAACATGGAATCTTTCACGGACACTCAAGGACAGCAAACTGGAACTGGAGTCATGCAACATTTCTGAACATCAGTGCCTCCAGCAACAAAGTACTGCCTCATGGGCTTGTGGAACCGGATAGTGAGCTGGAGTGTCCGAGCAGGACTTGAACCTTTAACCTTCTGACCCAGAGGAGACAGTGAGCCAAGACTAATGCCATCACTTGAAAGTACTTTTACTCTGTAAAGTTCCACACAACCATTCGTGGAATCAAAAGAATATACAATAAAAGATGGTCATTCAGCCCATCAAGTCTGTTCCCACTCTTTCATACTGCAGCCCAGTTATTTCTACTGCTTCGCTGTTTCCCATTCCCCTGCAACTTATCTCTCCTTCCTTTTTTTTTTTTAAAATTACTCTCACTTTCAAGGCAACTACTGAATCGGTAACTGTTCAAGGACATGGAAGATCATGGCAGTGTCTGAACTGTTGTTGCTATCGTCCTCTTTAAAGTATAAGCAACTTCAGGGTCTGCTTGGTTTCCTATTGTTGAGAAAAAACACTTCCTGATCTAACTAGAAGTGTCACCTGGATTAAACAGGATATAGTTTATTCCATGTTAGCAAGTTACATTGACCTGATCAACATTATTACAGAGACTTTGTGATGGATCAGATGTTCGGCCTTACTCCATTGAGATCCCAAGGTATTCTGCCCACAAAGTCCATTTGACCACACCAGAGTGGGTGGTGTTTGCGGCACTCATTAATAATACTTCAGACCCTTTTACAAAGGTAACCATGGGCAGATTTCAAGGGCACTTGTTCAGGATACTGACCCCTGATCAGAGTATAGCAACCCCACACTCAACCCGAGCTGCAATTATCGGGCCCTAACATACTCCCTATCCTGGGCCCTGTAACCACTGCATTATAATTCCACATCCTAACCACTTTCAATATATGTGTAAATCTCACATTGTGTCTCCTTGAATTATAAAAGTATTCCAGCATTACAAACAGCATCTTTCAGTAGAGAAAGGGAAGCAGATTTTATAGGAGAACACACCTGTAGTTCTTCAAATATTTATTCCCTCGAAAATTTGGCTTAGCTTGGAACTGTCCTTGGTGTAATAAGGAGAGCAGCTGGGAGATTTGCTATAAAACAGAAAAGGAAAAAAAATGAATTAAATGTTGCTACATCCCTCCCTACACACACAGCCAATTCATTCCTGGAAACAATAACCTCACAGCATCTTACCTTTTAAAAGCAGGCTCAAAACTAGCAGCTTAGTGGGTATGAATCTTACCATGTATTGGAACCATCTCTAATACTGGACAATCAGAGGACCTCATTTCAAATCCTACCATGTTAGTCAGGAAATATAACTTTAAAAAAAGCTCTGGAAATAAAATAGTCAGTGTTAGCCAAAGTGATCAGGAAGTATTGGATGGTCTCTAAATCCCAGGTGGTTCTTTAATGTCCATTTAGGGAAGGAACCTAGCCTGGCCTGAATCTGATGAAGGACTGCAGCTATACACAACATGTGTCACTCTGGCCTAACATCTGGTAAGACAACTGAAATCAAACCTGCTACCAGTGCTTTAAGAGTATGGCCCACCAACACCTTCTGAGGGTAACTACCAATAGGAAAGGAAGCCAAGGGCATAGTGATAACACCAATGGGGTTAATCCAGAGTCCCAAACTCTCATTCTAGGGACATAGGTTTGAATCAATGGCAAATGATGAAATCTGAATTCAATAAAAGTTTGGAATTAAAAAGCTAGTCTAATGGCAACAATAAAATAAAAACAAACACACAGTTGTCCAAACCCATAACCACTACCACCAGGAAGTACAAAGGCAGCAGATACATGGTAACAGCACCTCCTGAAAGTTCCCCTCCGAGCCACTCACCATCCTGAATTAGAAATATAGCACCGTTTCTTCAGCATCACTGGGTCAACATCCTAAGAACTGCATGCCAACCAGCATATGGATTTCAGCAGTTCAGGAAGGCAGCTCACCACAACCAAGGGCAAAAGCATTAACATCCACATCCCATAACGAAATTAAAAAGTTAACTGTTGTTGATTCTCAGAAATAACCATCTGCTTCACTGTCGCCTTAACTAGAGCAACTTTGCCAACATACTGTCTCATCCTTATGGAACATGTGACTCCCGCCTCAATGTGATTGACTCTGACTGCCCTTCCTCAACTGGCTCAGCAAGCCATTCATTTCAACAGCAATTGGAGGCTGAGCAATAAATATTGGCCTAGCCAGTGACACCCAGAACCCATGAATGAAAAATAAATGAATTAACACACAGTGAGAGTGAATTCTTTAAAAAAAAAATAGAAACACACAGATCAATCATGGCCAAGTTAGTTTCATCCATTTTTTGTTTTGCCCAGAGCTGGTGGTAAAGGGCTACAAGCAGCTCAGTTCTGAACTCTACCCTCCTCCTAATTAAATTTATCTTTTAACGTGAAGAACAGCCAGAGGCTGGGTGGAAGAGAATGAAGGGAGGAAAAGGAAATCAAATTATTGGCAGTATTGTAGCCTGCATACAGGGAGCGGATGTTAAAAATCAGGAACACTGAATGCACACAGAGACACAGAGACACAGAGACACAGAGACACAGAGACACAGAGACACAGAGACACAGAGACACAGAGACACAGAGAGCTTGCTCATCTATTCTGGCCAAACCTTGACCTCACAGTGGCAATCTCTCGTGACGAAAGCACTTAAATTCATACAGGACTTTTCACAGTATGACTCAAAGCATTATATCTTTTTTTAATTCAAAGGAAACAGAGGAGTTGAGGAAGATCAATGGTGTCAAGAGTTGTACAGGAAAGGCGATAATCAGAAAACACATCATATTCTCCCTCACTATTCAGGAATAGCATTTGGCAAAACGCAGAAGCTCTTTCAAAAACTCTCTGTTACCACATTGGAAATACCAAAACACAGTATAACCTTCAAATACCCACCCTACAAGCAGATATGAGGGAGATACTGGGGGGGGGGGGGAAGTTGATTGGGAGGGGGGGCCAAGAAGGGAAAAGATAGAGCAGCAATGGCAAGAGCTTCTGAGGGTAATTCAGGAGGCATAGCAGAAATTCATCCCAAGAAAGAAGAAACATACTAAGGGGAGGAGGAGGAGGAGGAGGAGGAGGAGGAGGTGGTAACCATGGCTGACAAGAGAATCCAGGGACAGCATAAAGGCAAAAGGAAAAGCATACAATGTGGTGAGGATTATTGAGAAGACAGAAGACTGACAAGACCTTAGATACCATCAGAGGATAACTTAAAAAGAAAGCAGTGGGGGTTTGGGGAAATGAGACGATGAAATACAAGGGCAAGCTCAATAATAGTCAGCTAGGTAAGAGCACAAGAGGTTTTTTTAAAAAGGTAAGAGAGAGTTGACATTGGACAGCTGGAAAATAAGGCTAGAGAAGTAGTAATGGGGAACAAAGAAATGATGGAGGAACTGAATATGTACTTTTCCTCAGTCTTCATGGTAGAAAACACCAGCAACATACCAGAATGTCACGTGAGTCAGGGGCAGAGATGAGTGTAGTGGCAATCACTAAGGAGGTGGTGATGGAGAAGCTGAAGGGTCAGAAGTTGGATAAATTGCCTGGACCAGATGGACTGCAGCCCAGGGTTTTGATGGAGAGAGCTGAGGAGATAATGGATTATCATTGGTAGTGATCTTTCAAGAATCACTGGAGTCAGGGAGGGTTCCAGAAGACAAAAATGGTTAATGTAACATCCATTTAAGAAGGGAGGAAGGCAAAAGATGGGCCAGTTAGAACAGACATTGATTATTGGCAAGATTTTTCTTTTTTTCTTTATTCATTAACGGGATGAGGGCGTCACTGGCTAGGCAGCATTTACTGCCCAGAGGGCAGTTAAGAGTCAACCATATTGCTGAGAGTCTGGAATCACACGTAGGCCAGACCAGGTGAGGATGGCCGTTTCCTTCCCTCAAGGTCATTAGTGAACCAGATGGGGTTTTTTTTCCCCCCCCCCCGACGACCAGCAATGGATTCACAGTCATCTTTAGATTCTTAATTCCCGATATTTATTGAATTCAAATTCTACCATCTGCCCTGGCAGGACTCGAACCCGGGTCCCCAGAATGTTACCTGGGTTTCTGGATTAACAGTCCAGCAATAATACCACTAGGCCATCGCCTCCCACGTAAGATGTGACAGTCCATTAAGGATGAGATTGTGGAATACTTGGAAGTGCGTGGTAATAGGCTGAGTCAGTATGTCAAGGGAGGTCATGTCTGACAAATCTGCATATATTCTTTGAGGTATTGAGCAAGTTAAACAAAGCAGAGTCAGTGGACGTGATCTATTTCAATTTCCAGAGGGCCTTTGATAAGGTACCACATAGGAGGCTACTAAATAAGATAGGGTCCATGATGTTGGGGATAAAGTACTGGCATGAATGGAAGAGTGGCTGAGGGGCAGAAGGCAGAGAGTGGGGTTAAAGGGGTCCTTTTCCAGGATGGCAGCCGGTGACTAGTGGAGTTCCGCAGGGGTCAGTGTTAGGACATCACCTATTCATATTATACATTAACAATCTCGACAAAGGAACTGGGGGTATTTCTGCTAGGTTTGCAAGTGGCACAAGGGCAGGTGGAGGCACAAATAGTGTGGAGGTGACAAGGAAGCTACATAAGGACTTGGACAGGCCAGGAGAGTGGGCAGATGTAGTAAAGTGTGAGATTGTGCACTTTGGTAGGAATAAGACAGGCATGGATTATTTTCTGCATGGCGAAAGGCTTCAGAAAGCTGACTCACAAAGGGACTTAGAAGTCTTAGTTAAGGATTCTGTTAAAGGTTAACATGCATTCAGTTGACAATTGAAAGGCAAATGCAATATTAGTATTCTAGCCCTCTTGAAATGAATGCAAGCGCAGGGGGTACTGCTGAGGCTGTATAAGGCATCGTTCTAACCATATTTGGAATAGTGAGTGTAGGTTCAGACGCTGTATCTAAGGACGGACGTACTGGCATTGGAGAGGGTCTAGAAGAGTTTACAAGAATGATCCCAGGAATAAAGGGCTTGTCACATGAGGAGCGACTGAGGACTCTGGGTCTGCACTCAATGGAGTTTAGAAGGATGAGGGGTGATCTCATTAAAATATACAGAATACTGAGGGGCCTGGTTAGAGACAATGTGGAAAAGATGTTCCCACTAGTAGGAGAGACCAGGACCCAACGGCCCGGCCTCAGAGTGAAGGAACAGCCCTTTAGAACGGAGATGAGGAGGAACTTCTTCAGATGGTGGTGAATCTGTGGAACTCATTGCTGAAGAAGGCTGTGGTGACCAAGACATTTAAGACAGAGATAGATAGGTTCTTGATTAGTAAGGGGATCACGGGTTATGAGAAGGCAGGAGAATGGGATTGAGAAATATATCAGCCATGATCAAATGATGGAGCAAACTCAAAGGTCCAAATGGCCTAATTCTGTTCCTATCTCTTATGGTTTCTGATCAGAGCGTCAGTCAATCCAGATGAGGTGGCTGTAGTGAGATCTCCAGCATTGAAATATTTTCATCGTGGTTAACCTCAACTTGCTTCTTTAAAAAGGTGGCATTATCCACCTCACATGAGTCACGTTAAACCTGGTCAATAAATTCTACTGACCTTTGTAGGAAGAGGCCCACGTACAGAAAATGTTTAGTACAATTGGGTAAGGGAAATAATTGAAAAAGCAACTGGAACATTGGATTTTACCTTAAAAAGGGGCCGGAATACAAATACGATAATGGGTGTAAGTTGTGTTAAAGCCGTTTAAAACTCTGGTTAGCCCCATCTGGAATATTGCATTCCCGGGCACTGTACCTCAAGAAGCATGTGGTTCATCATAACGATGCCAAAGCTAAATAGATTAAATACAGGCCAGGTCACATTAACTGGATCTGAGGTCCCTTGAGTATCGAACGGGGGACTTGGCCCCCAGCTTTAACAGCTTTTTGATTTTTTTTTTTTAAAAGGGGCAGGAGAGGGGAATGATGTGAGAAAGAATGTGTTCCTGATTTCCACTCCCCTTTGTATGAAGAAATGCGTCCTGACATGACCTCTGATGGCCTAGCTTTAATTTTAAGGATATGTCCCCTCGTTCTGGATGTTCCCCCCCTCAGGAAACACTTTCTCTGTATCCACCCATCAACTCCTTTAATTACCTTAAACACCTCAATTAGATTATCTATACCCGCAGCCAGCGCAATGTTGACACTGGGACATGAGGCCATGAGCTGCAGGAAATTTAATTAACCTCCCCTGGCCTTGGCAGAACTTTATTTGTACACATCTGGAGTGGAGATTCACTGCTGGGAGAACAACATGGAGAGTGTATCCTGCTTTGTACGGGGACTCCTGCAGGGTCAATTCCCTGACCACGGATCCTGCCAGCTTTTTGTTAGTGAAGTGAGTTAATAAACCACATGAAGTAAAAAGAGTTTGGAATCAAGGTGGGATTTTCCAAACGTTGATGTCATCCAGAAACAGTTAACCAGACATTATAGCATTTTCCAGTTGCCGCACAGGAATGGGGATGAGTTCTTGTAGTGCAATGGGTACTATCCCTGCCCATGAGTCAGACATTTTCAGTTCAAGTCCCACCTCAGGACATGACAGACGAGGAAGGGCCAAACAGGTTAAGTATCAACTTGTAAGTCGTTACAGTACACTCTGATCGCAGACAGCAAGAGCAGAAGACTTTCCTGGCCCATTATCAGAAAGAAAGATATTGGAGCCTTAAACCATCACAATCCATAGCTCCAGTCCGCAACTTGAATAGTTGTTACAGCAACTAGTACTCTGAACTATAACATTGCAGGTACAAGAAAAAAATGGAGATGAGTGAGCTGTCTTTAGCTTGTTCTCCCAATCAATTAGATAACAGCTGATCCTTAAATGTACTCACTCAAAGACTGAGCTAAGATGGGGATTAATATATTTTTTTGATTACCAACCAAGTAAAGAGTTATGGGGATAGAGTGTGTAAAAGCATTGAAGTGCTTGATCAGTCATGATCGTATTGAATGGTGGAGCTACTCAATGTTTCAAGTAAGTTTCACGCCACACAACAACTATCTCCAAGAAGAGACAATCTAACCATCACCACTTGACAGTGCTCCCATCACTGAATCCCCAACTATCAACATCCTTGGGGTTACCATCGACCCAAAACAGAACTGGACTCACCATATCAACACAGTGGCTTCAAGAGCAGGTGAGAATCTAGGAATATTGAGGCGAGTAACTCTCCTCCTGATCCCCTAAAGCCTGTCCACCAATTGACAAGGCACAAGTCAGGTGTGATGGAATACTCTCCACTTGTCTGGAAGAGTGCAGGTCTCATACTGAAGAAGTTTGACACTATCCAGGACAAAGCAGCCCGCTTGATTGTTACGACATCCACAAGCATTCACTCCGTCCACCACTGATACTTAGTAGCAGCAGTGTGTACTATCTACAAGTTGCACTGCAGAAATTCAAAGATCCTTAGGTAGCACCTTCCAAACCTACAGACAATTCCATCTAGAAGGACAAGGGCAGCAGACACACGGGATCGCCACCACCTGCAGGTACCCCTCCAAGCCACTCACCATCCAGACTTGGAAATATATTGCAATTCCTTCACTGTCACTAGGTCAAATCCCTAAGAACATAGTGGGTCAGCTGACAGCACATTGACTTCAGTGGTTCAAGAATGCAACTCATCACCTCTTTCTCAAGGGGAACCAGGAATGGGCAATAAATACTGGCCCAGCCAATGTCACGTCCCAACAGTGATTTTAAAAAGTTCTAATTCTAATTTAAAATGTTCTAATCTTAGCTCCATATCCCTTAATACCTTGGCCCAACAAAAATCCAATCATCTCAATTGTCAAAAGCCAGATGAATCCAAATACTAAGAGGTTCTTTTGGGGAAAAGAAAGTTCCAGTTTTCCACTATCTTCTTGTGAAGATGTGTTTCCTGACACTTTATTTCAAAAACAGTTTGTGCCACATTGTGTTTATCTTCATTGAACCTTTTAGCATTTTATACACTTCATCTACTGTACTTAAGGGACTACAAGCCTAATCTTCATGTCCTGGTCTATAAAGTAACCCTTTTAGTCCCAGTATAATTTTGGTAATTCTGAACTGCATTCTGTGCAACGTCAACAAACCTCTCAAAGGGCATTGTCCGGGAAATGCATGTTGTATTTCGAATGGGGAATTATCACTTCTTTGCATTCCAGTCCAGGAGTTAGACGCAACATTCTACCAGTGCTTTTGATTACTGTTTGTAATCATGTACTGACTTTTAGTACAGTAAAAGTGAATGTTGCAAATATTCACATGACAAGTGACTCCCCAATGGCTTTCAATGAGCTGGAAACTGCCGCCAGTGTGGGATCTGCATCTCTGATCGAGGAGAAGGTGACACACAGGGCCTGGCTAAAATTAAGCAATGGCTTTCACTGCTATTACCAACTCTGACTTCTTCACTCTCAATATCCTTGGTGGAGTGAGGGGGAAAATGGAGCGTGGGTGGGGAGAGAAAGAGAGACAGACGAGGAGAGAAAAGGCAGAGTTGCCATGGACCAGGAACTGAAATGACCACCCATATAATTTTGTGAATACAAAGAACAAGAGATGTGTCCCTTGATCTCCACATTTCGCTGACCCTCCATGGATCCAGATTTTCAATGATCCGATATTCATTTCAAATGAGGTAGCGGGAACGAGAATGCAAGATAACAATCTATTTAGCTTCATCCAAAAGACAAGGATGATGTGTAAATTCTACACATGATTATGAAAAAGCAGCTGGGGGGTAAACATAAATCTCACTGGCAACACTGAAATACCATTTAAAAACTTTTAAATAATTAAAAAACAAAAAAAGAAATGACACTGTGACACAGAGACCATGCAACATTAGAAATCCACTAAGTCAAGTCAGGATGAATTCTGGATACCCTCATTTCCTCCTGTTGTGAGTATTAAAATGATAAAGCCTCAGGTGAAGCCTACAACCAGCCAGCCCAGAGATCTCAGGCACCAGCATCATTGCTCCAGAATTTCAAAACCCTTTCCCATCCTAAAAAGGCATCTGAAACTCCAAAACATATCATTCACAAATGCCGCACATTTTCTTTTGTGGGATGTGGGGAGAAACGAGCATTTGTTGCCCCTTCTTAACTGTTCTTGAACTGTCTGGCTCACTCAGCCAGTTCAAAGGGCAGCTAAGAGTCAACCACATTGCTGTGGATCGGGATTTACATATAGGCCAGGCCAGGTAAGGGTGGCAGATTTCCTTCCCTTAAGGACATAAGTGAAGCAGAAATCGATGATCATTGTCACAGTCACCACTGAGGCCAGCTTTAATGAATTGAATGGAATTTGCACCAGCTGGCATGGTGGGACTGGTGAGTAGTGGTTTAGCCAGGCCCTGTGTGTCACCTTCTCCTCAATCAGAGATGCAGATCCCACACTGGCAGCAGTTTCCAGCTCAGTGCGTCACTTGTGGTGTCCCTCCCTCTGAGCCAGGAGGTCAAGTCCCATCTGACCCAAAGGGTACATCATAACATCTCTAAATGGAAAATATCTAGACTGTGGGCTCACTGCTCAGACAATAAAAATACTGGAAAGCATTTAGCGGCTCTTAAGGTGCTGTGGAAGTTCTCTACCTCTGGGCCAGGGGATGCTCAAATCCAGTAACTACGTCTCTGAATTAGACAGTAATTCCCACTCGGTTGGTGTGCGATTTTGGGACCAGCTTCTCCTACCTGAACATGTGGTGAGACAGATGTGAGCTCCAGGGTGCAATCCGAGAAGCCAGCCATGGACAACCGAACCAGCTCCCTTAGCAGCTGACGGTGCTGGGAGTCCCGCTCCCTCCGCAGGGTGGGATAAGCTTTCTCCGGCTCCGGTCTCTCCTCCGGAATTTGCTGGGGCGGCGGGAGAGGTGGGGGAGAAGCTGGCACAGCGGCGGCCCTTTGCCTGTTCCGCCCACCCGGGTGGAGGAGGGTGATGTCCGCCTTCTGGATATGCCGGGGGGGCCTCTTCGGTTGCAGTCGGTAGGCGGTCTCGGCTTGGCGGCAGTTGTAGGCTCGGGAGTCCCGCTTCTCGGCCGCACACCGGGCCCGGACAGCAAGCAGGACCAACAGCAGCAACACGGTGAGCCCCAGCGCCCCGAGAGACAGCACCATGACGGTCGGAGAGCCCAGCCGCTGGCCTGCGAGCGTTGGGTCGCTGGCAGGGACGAAAGACAGGGTGAATGCAGCCTCAGAGGATAGGGGCGGGCTCCCGCAGTCCCAAGCCCGCACCGTGATGGCCCAGTCTCCAGACAGCAGCTTGTCGGGGCTGCAGACGGTAGCGCGGATCTCTCCAGTGCTGCTATCGATGTCAAAGACTCCCACTCCTTCCAGCAGCTCGTAGAGCACCTCACCGTTTGCAGACGAGTCGGCATCCTCTGCCTTTACCGTGGTCACCGCGTAGACGCTGCGCTGCGTTGGCGGTCTACTCGGGGTTCCAACGGTCCCTGGCTCACACTCCCCAGCCGCCGCCATTGCCGGTCCAACCGGGACAGTGATCCCTGGTGATTCCGGGGAGGTGAAGACTGGCCGGTTGTCGTTTAGGTCCCTGATGTCCAGCCTGACTGGCACCGTGGACCTGGTGGGGGGGTCACCACTGTCTCTGGCCTCCACCACAAAGTCCACGGCGCTCACTTGCTCATAATCAAACGACACGCGGGTGTAAACGGTGCCCACTTCGGGATGAATGCCAATCAAAGAGGAGACGGGGATCCCCGAGGAGGAAGAGTCCAGAATGGAGTAAGTGATTTGGCCATTGGCACCCAGGTCCCTATCAGAGGCCCTCACAGTCAGGATTGTTGTGTTGGGAGCTTCATTCTCAAGAATGGACACTTGGTAGGCGCTCTCTCCAAACACTGGGGCGTTATCGTTCATGTCGATGACCTTTATGGTGATGTGGACAGGCGAGGTGAAGAATCGACTCCCGTCCTTCAGGGTGACCAGCCTCAGGTGATACTCAGCCGTCTTCTCCCGGTCCAGGCTAGCCTGGGTCACAATCAGGTAGTTCCCCTGGTAAGTTTCCACAAGCTTAAAATCACCCTGGACCTCAAGCTGGCACTTCCACTGGCTCCCAGCCTCGACCAGAGCAATGGCTGTGTTTGCTGCAACTCCCTCAGGCACCAAGATAATCTCAGGGCCAGCGAGTGGCGGTCTGACTCCATCACCTGGAGCTAGGAGATTATAGAAATATGTTAAAACAAGGATGTGATTTGAGTTAACAAGGGTACTTCATGTTTCCAAAGCAATTCCCAAGGTCCTTCAGGAATGATGGTCAAACTAAAGCTGACATGAACCACATCAGGAGATTTGGAGGTGTTGTGGTGTGTGTAGGTGGGAGAGGACAATGTGGTTAGTTTTAAGGAGAGGAATGACAAAAAAAAAAAGAGTCTTGAGGGGAGAATTCCAGAGCAGAAGACATTGGCTGCAATGGGGAGGTGATAGAAATTGGGGATGCTCAAGAGGTTGAATTGGATGGGCACAGGAATCTGAAGGGGATCTTAGTGATGAGGAGTTTGGAAGGAAGGATGTGAATTCAGAAATCTCTGCCAATTCGCATAGACTTAACGTAATAGATGTTATATGTACACATCCCCAAAGTCTAATAGTGGGCAAGTGCACTTTTCAAACTTCCCACTTGAGTCCCCACTGTGCAGGTCTGCCATTGTACAACAGAGGTCAAGTATGACCTCTAATATGATTGTCACCCTGCCCTTCCTCCATATTCTACTTCTGCTCAATTCCCATTACGCTCTGTATGTGTGTATACATCTCATTACTGTCCCTTATTGACCAATGTAACAAGAACAAGCCACTGCACGTGCATCAGCTTTTTGAAAGAGTTAGCAATTAGTGCCAGACACTATGGTCTTGCTGATTTCTCCATCATTTTTATCCAATTCCCTTTTGAGTTCTTATTGTTCCTGCTCGTGCAGCTCTATCAGGCAGCACATTCCAGATCAAACAACTCACTGCGTAAAAACGTGTTTCTTCATATCCATCAATTTTTTCACTTTTGCTAAACCTCTTAACTTTGCAACCCTTTGATTGAAAATGTTTCCTCCTTATTTACACCAACAAAACCATTCATGATTTTGAATGCCCTCTTTCGAATTTTTCCTTAGCTTTTTAAAGG
Organism: Ginglymostoma cirratum; assembly: GCA_024137785.1. Lineage (NCBI taxonomy): Eukaryota > Metazoa > Chordata > Chondrichthyes > Orectolobiformes > Ginglymostomatidae > Ginglymostoma > Ginglymostoma cirratum. The sequence continues at coordinate 41,253,769 of JAHRHZ010000289.1, read as the reverse complement.
ACAGCTATAGCACTATGTACCAAAACCTCAGGACTCGCCAAAGAATTTGACATATAATTAAATTACTTTAGGAAATGTAATCAACATTAGAATGTAGGAAATGCAACAGCCAGTTTGCGCGCACAAAACAAATCCATAAAAAATCTCACCATACAGAGGGGAACAGAAACCTCAGACAGTGATAATAGAGTCAGAGTCATACAGATGTACAGCACAGACTTGATTAGATGCTGCCCAAGAAATAAATAGTGGCCAAACACAACTGACCGCTCCACTGGTCTTTTTCAAAAGAGTGTCACGAAAACTTTAATGTTAATTTTTGAGGGCAAACAGGATCGCAGTTTAACTTTGCATCTGAAAGACAGACCCCCAAGTGTGCAGTACTCCTACAGCAGTACACTGGGATGTTAACCAGGGCCAGACCATTTGCAACTAGAGCTAGCAACACTTCTTGGTCCAGGTAACCAACTTGTTGGCATTGTAGAATGGTGACTCGAACAGGGAGGGCAGACAGATGACGGAAGCAATAGTTAGAGCAGAGACAGTGCAATAATCAGGTTGGTCAACTACATTGGCTGAAACTGCAGCATGAAGACCTACTAGACCCTACCCCGAACCTCAGGCATCCACTAGTTGTGTCAACAAAGCCGTCTTATCCTCACAATTCTGACTGAGAAAACCTGGCCACATCTGCACACCAGCCCCACCAACTCCCAAGGTCCTAGCCTCAATGTAACACTTCCAACTCCTACCACAGACAATTGCCAAGAATCCCCAAAACACTCTCCTACCAACCTCTTACCTTCTAACACTGAACTCATCCAAACCTGTGCTGTCCTATTGGTTAACTCTCACTGTCCCATTCATCCATAACCATTGTACCAGGCCATGGTAACCTCCTAAGAGAGAATCTAAGCACTTTGTCTTGACATTCAATAATATTACTATCACCTAATTCCCCATTAACAAAATTCTAGAGGCTACTATGGCCAAAACCTTGACTGGGCAACTATTGCTGCAACAGCAGATCAGGGGCTAGAAATCCTGCCAAGAGTAACTCGCACCCAGACTCCCAAAAGCCTATTCACCATCCATAAAACACAGTCATGAGTGTGAAGGAAAACTCTACTTGCTTGGATAAGTGCAAATCCAACACCACCCAAGAAGCTTGAAGCCATCTGAGGCAAAGCAGCCCATTTTATTGCCACTCTACCCAACATCTTTAACATGCACTCCCTCCACCATCAACACACAGTAGCAGCAGTATGTATTATCTACAAGATGCATTGCAGCAACTCTCGATGGCTGCTTTGAAAGCACCTTCTAAACTCTCAACGTCTATGACCTATAAGGATATGGGCAGAGGGTCCCAGAAACAAAAGGACCATCACTAGGTTCCCCTCCAAATCATACATAATCTTGATTTGAAACTCAATCTCTGTCCCTTCACTGTTTCTGGGTACAAAGTTCTGGAACTTCCTTCCAACAGCAATGTGAGTGTCCCTACAGCACATGAACATAAATGGTACAAGGCAGCAGCTCACTATCACCATCTCAATGCAATTAGCACAGCCGATGAACATGAATGAATACAGTAAAATTAACACAGAGCCACACAGGGTGAGATTAGGACCAATGACAAAAGCTTGGTAAACAAAGCAGATTTAAACGGAGTGTCTTAAAACAAAGAATGGGAAGGAGAGAGAGATAACAGTGTGGAGCTGGAGGAACACAGCAGTCCAGGCAGCATCAAAGGAGCGGGAAAGTTGACATTTTAAGTTGGAATGCTTCTTCAGAAATTGGGGTGGTGGGGGAGCTCAGAAATAAATGGAGAGGAGAGGGGTGGGGCTGGGGAAGGTACATGGGATGGTGATAGGTGAGTGCAAGTAGGGATTGTTATCTCTGATTCCAGCATCTGCAGTTCTTACTATCTCTACATGAAAGAGAGAAGTGGTGGGGTTTTGGAAGGGAATTCCAGATCTTGGGGCCATGTAACTGACTGCCAAAGGTGGAGCAATGAAAATCAGTGTACATTAAATGTCATAAAGTTGACTAAACTTTTCTTGGCAGTCAGAGCCTGTAAAAGTGAGCAGGAAATCCTGGACTACGTCAGCATCAGAAACGTCACTTACTTTCAGGATATAGAGTTAAGAATCTAAATATAGAGGCAATGGGATTCCTGCACTTTTGTCAGTTAAATCCCAAATCTATGCTGTTGATTTCAATCCAGTGAAATATTCCTGTCCAGTATGGATCAGGAATTGTACAGAACAAACAGAATGCTGTTCAGCCCAACACCTCAATACCATTTGAAAGAATTAACCCACTCTTGCCCCATAGACCAGGGAGTCTGACCTCTTCAACCATTTAGAAATTTTTCCTTTTAAGTTACAAGTGAATAATCTTCCAGACTGAACATTTCAAGTCATAAAAAGTCAATGTTATCTCTGATACTTTTGACTAAATCTGATCTCATTGCTGATCTGCTATTGGAAATTTACCCTGATTTATCCAATCAAAACTTTTCACTATTTTAAAAGTCATAATTAAACCTTCCCTTCGCCTTCTCTGCTCCAAGGAGAACAACTCCAGCTTCGTCTAACTCTCCATTTGGGGGGAATATCCTCTACAAAACTTTGAATGACCACACATTTACTGTGCTGGCCAAACTGTTTAGTCAACAAGGTAATGGCACACACACAAAGAGGTCTAACATTACTAGCTCACTACAACACATGGGAGCTTTTTTCCTCCACACAGTTATTTTAAAATTATTGCCAGATGTCCTAGCCTGTTAAACACAATTAACTGTGATAATATAAGTTATTGACATCTTTCACACAAGAGCTAATCATAATGTATCTGTTTATTCCTGAGCCAAAATCTTTTCCTTCAATTACACGGAAGAATGATACGATTACATTTCAGTTGTAAAACTAGATGTTAGATGAAGTATTGGGAAACTAAGTCAACAGGCGATCTTTCTGTCCTTGTTTGCTATGATGTTCCTGTACTGCTCACAAAACAAAGCTTTTCACTGTACTCAGGTACATGTGACTGTAATAAATCAAATCAAGGTGGGTCCCTATTGGTGGTACAATCTATAACAGAGCCAGTGGCCATACATAGAACATAGAACAGTACAGCACAGTTCCGGCCCTTTGGCCCACGATGTTGTGCCGAACTTTTACCCTAATCCTAAGGTCTATCTTACCTCCACCCCTACCGTGTACTATCATCCATATCATCGTACGTTGTCAGATGTGGAATAGATCTTTTGTCTGCTGTACTCTGTATAAGATATCAGCACAATTTAATTATCTGTCATAACAGGCTTGTAAAATTTAGTAATTCAGTATTCTCTTCACAGTCCTCTTTCATGAAGAACCAACAGTAAAATTACCAATCGCACATTGTCTTGATGTGCATAACATTTCTGCTTAGTTTTCCTAACTTAACAGCAAATGCATTTGTTTTTATACCTGAAACAGCTCTTCAAAGGGCTGTCACAGGCCCTCTGAATCGTACGTTCTTTGAGTTCTCATATCCCATGACAGGGTAGTTGATGGAAAGCTAGGCGGGTGTGTACAATGGGCATCACTCCTGCCTGTGCCAGAAGTTCACTCTTTCATAAAATAGATGGGGCATTGCTTTTGCTAATAGGTTGCATAATGCCACCTAAGTGCAAGACTACAAGATCCTACTGCTGTCGAGAACATGCTGAGGTCAGTGATATTTCCTGGGCATTTCCTGTCGCTGGTGGGTGGGTAGCGATCACTGTGAAACTACCAGGAAACACCTGGCTATCTTTACACTCCATACAAAATTATACCAGACAAGTGACCCACAATCACAAGCCTTCTGTAGACCTCCCTTGGCGTTACCGTGCTAACTTTGAGAGTCCATTATTTGGCCATTTCTCTGCTTTATCGTCCTCGCGCCTCAGACACCGGACCCTCACCATTCCCTGGATCAGCGACCCCTTACAGATTGGTGTCCTCCCCCCATTGGTCTGCGTCCCTTCTTGGACCCAGTCTGTTCTGTCCTGAAATCAGCTTCTCTCACATTCCCATCCTCACCCAGGCTGTCCAACACTACTGGGAAAATGGGGTGGAACGGTGGATGGAAGAGGTAGTCTCAGATTGGAAGAGTTAGCAAGAAGGGATGGGAGGGCAGCAAAGTAAGTGAGACAGGATGCGGAAAGAGTGGGGTTATTAGGAGAAGAGGGTTTAGATTGCGGGGGGGGGGGGGGGAGGTGGGTGCTCGGGGACCGGGGTATTTCTGGGAGGAAGTTGGGTGGGGGATGAAAGAGAGAGAGAAATGTCGCAAATTCCCTGGGTTGGGTGGGTAAAAAATTTGGGCTTTTTCGGATGGTTCGGTGCCTGATTAAAAGAGCTTTTATTCTTCAGCAGAATTCCGAGTGACCGCAGCCCCCGCCCGGACCCTGATCCCATCCTCTCCCGGTTAGCCTCAGGACCGCTGAAACCGTTACCTCTCCGCCCGAGTCGGCAGTGAGCAGAACCACCGTCCTCCCAGGCTCCGGGTTCCTGCTCTCGGCGTCTCCAGTCCGCGGACTCCCGGGACGGGGGCAGCGGCCGGACCCCAGCGTCCTCCCCCCGGTCCTCCCGCTGTTGGTGATGGTGATGGTGCCGGTAAGCGGCCCCCGCCACCGACACATCCCGAGGACAGGCTGTAATGACAAGGCAGCAAAAGAGCAGCAGCGCCTGTCCCATGACGGCAGTGCCGGAGTTGAGCTGCTCAGTATGGGACAGGAATCCCTGTACCATGCGAGGAAGGAGCCGGTAACCCGGACCTGGCAGCTCCGCCTCCTCCCACTGCCGCTCCGCCTGTTTTCCGCCCCATCTCCGCCTCCAGGTGCCACGCCTCATCCCAAACTTTCCCCAAAGTTTAATTTTGACGCAGCCCTGACCAATCAGCGCCTCTGCAGCCAGCCAAGGGAAACTTTGATCCAATCCAGGATCAGATTGATGGCAACGGCGGGGCTTCAATGGCAAGGGGCGGGGCCGCTTCGAGCAGCTCCTTCCCCCCCCGCCTCAGTTAACATTGGAGCTGCTGGCAATAAACAACGTGTACTCAGTGCCCACTGATAGCCCCGATGGTAGATGCTCAGGGAATTGTCCCAGGAAGTGAACATTCCACTCAGCAATTCCCCTATGCCTGGAGCCCTCTCAGTGGATCCATTTAAATGAAGAAGGGTCACTGGACCCGAAACGTTAACTTTGCTTTCTCTCCACAGATGCTGCTGGACCTGCTGAGTTTTCCCAGCAATTTCCATTTAAATCTGTGAATTCTGTCAGTCCTGCTGCAGTTGAGATAACAGTGGCCGCCCCCCCCCCCCCAGACAAGTTCTAACTGCTGGGTAACTACTAACTGAACCGCCTACCACACATTTCCCACAGACCCCTTCGTTCTCTCAGATCCTAACCAAACCTCCCTTCCCACCTGCTGTCACTGCTTACACCCACATGTGCCCAGGACCTAACACACCCCCACCCCTTCCACTGGGACCTGACATTCTCCCTCCTGCACTGGACCAGTTATCTCCCACCCACCCTGACCTAACCCAAACAGTCCATCACTTATCTCGTTCCCTCGTTGTGCCCTGGCACCATACTCACCTGGCCCCGTACTTACCTGATAGTACACTTGTCTGACACCATATCACCCTAGCTACGTAGCGCATTCTAACATACTTGTCTTTTTTTCAGAAGCTGTCAAAGTGGCTGCCTGTAAAGCTAGACATTTATATCACAGAGTATGGCAACTGACAGTAATGGAAAAAGGGGCCACTTTGCTTTCCCCTCACTACCCTGCACCTCTGATATAAAGTACATCCACACATTTCTGAAGGAGCCCTGATTGGAAAGTCCTGTAAGAAACCTTGAAATTTTTTTTTAACCTAAAAATGGAGCAGAGTGATTATCTAATACAACAGTGTGGAGCTGGAGGAACACAGCAGGCCAGGCAGCATCAGAGGAGCAGGAAAGTTGACATTTCAGGTTCGGACTCTTCTTCAGAATTTCTGAATTTCTCCTCTGATGCTGCCTGGCTTGCTGTGTTCCTTGAGCTCCACACTGTGTTATCTCTGACTCCAGCATCGGCAGTTCTTAATATCTCAGAGTGGTTATCTGCATGTGATTGCCACTCCTTGGAAAATCTGACCCTATCATCATGCTCAGGAGCAGGACTAGACCATTTGGCCTCTTGAGCCTACTCTGCCACTCAATGAGACTGTGACTGTCCACCCTCCTACCATGTCTCCCAAAACCATAGCCTCTCTGAATGTAAGAGAACAAAAATTTGGGGTGATTGTTTTGTCACACATAATTTGGATATTGCTGACAGAAAATACATTTTGTTAAATTTTTTTTGTCTTACAGTGACAGAATCACAGTTTTTCTACAGTGCAGTTGCTGTCACCAAGACAACAATAGATTCGGGTTATTGCACAAATAGATAATGTGATATATGAATTACGCTGCTAGTGCAATGGAAGATATGTCCTAAAGACTGGCAGATCATATCAAACAGCATGTTCATTCAGCTGTTCACAAAAGGCAAATTACTGACTGTGACCATCTGGCAAAACCCCAAATACAGAAGCTAATATTGGATGTAATTCCAAGATTTAATGGTCCAAGTGCGCTAAAATTAAAACAGTACCAATTTAGGACTTTCAGTCAGGCCCATAATGTGGCGCATTTGTGCTTACCGATACCTTCACATATTAGTACACCAGGCCCTGTATTTTTACAGACAGGCACAGTGTCTATGACTAATGACGTGACTAATTGGAGTCAAATTCCTGGTTTAAAATTAAACAAGGATAAGCAGTTTAATATCATTCATAATTTAAGTGGAACATTCTCCATGGTAATATCACTACCAATGTAAGTCCAACCAATTGTCAAGTTCTGCTCATACAACATAAAAATATTGTTCCCCTTCACACTGGTATTCTTGCAAATAAGTGCAAAGCGAAAAGCTTCAACAAAATGTGTATTTTTTTCAGCAATATTCAACAATTCCACTTCCTTGAACATGGAGTCACAGGTAGCCAGGGTAGTGAAGAAGGCATTTGGCATGCTCGCCTTTATTAGTCAATGCATTGAGTATTGGAGTTGAGACGTCATGTTGCAGCTGTACAGGACATTGGTTAGACCACGTTTGGAATACAGTGTTCAATTCTGGTCTCTCTGCTATAGGAAAGATGTTGTTTTACTTGAAAGAGTTTAGAAAAGAATACAAGGATGTTGATACAGTTGGAGGGTTTCAGCTATAGGGACAGGCTGAATAGGCTGGGGCTATCTTCCTTGGAGCTTTGGAGGCTGAAGTTTATAAAATCATGAAGGGCATGGATAGGGTGAATAGTCAAGGTCTTTTCTCCAGGATAGGGGAGTCCAAAACTAGACAGCATAGGTTTAAGGTGAGGTCGAAAGATTTAAAAGAGACCTAAGAGGCAACTTTTCACGCAGAGGGTGGTGCTTGTATGGAATGACCTGTTAGAGGAAGTGGTGGAGGCTGGTACAATTACAACATTTAAAAGACATCTGGATAGGTATATGAAGGAAGGATTTAGTGGGCCAAATGTTGGCAAATGGGACTGGATTAATTTAGGATATCTGGTCGGCGTGGATGAGATGGACAGGAGGAACTATTTCCATGCTGTACATCTGTATAACTCTAATTAGGGATATTGAAGGGGATGAGAGCGTTGGGTGGAGGAGGTCGCTACTGGGAGTGTTTGAGATTATTGTGAACAGGACACTGTCTCTGGGAAGAGCAGATATCAGATAGGTCAATGTTTTACGGGTAGAGGGACCCTCCATTCAGATATTGTACCCTGCTATTGTTTTTGAGGGTTCTAAAGGGACATTCAAATCTCAAGATTTCCCCTTCTTCTTAACTATGTTCAGCAAATTTCTTTGTTCGTTCTTTTACTCTACATTTCATAACCTGTCATTTTTTTCTATCTAGTTTATCCTCTCCATTCTCCTCAAACCGACATTTTGAAACTTAACAAGTTGGCCTCCACCTTCCAAAAGGGTCAAATCACATGTCCACACTGAATGCTTTTCCAAATCAAGCTCTTTCCAAGTTACTTCTGAAGTTGTCTTTTTATTCAGTTGTCTTACCATTATCTCTTGCCACTTGCAGGCCTTTTCCTTTGTTCTTAGTTTTTTGTTACACCTTCCATTTGCAGCTGAAACAGACATGTAACAGACATTATAAAGGAAAAAAGCAGGAGAAGAGGAAGACAGGGAATGTCACTGCTGGATGGCTTGAAAATTGAAGGAAGTTATTGGCAAATGAACAGACTGGCACAGCTGCATAGTTCCTTGAAAGTGGAATCACAGGTAGACAGAGTACAATTCTGATCGCCCTTCTATAGGAAAGATGTTGTTAAACCTGACAGGGTACTGAAAATATTTACAAGAATGTTGCCAGGATTGGAGGGTTCGGGCTATAGGGAGAGGCTGAATAGACTGTTGGTTTTTCCCTGGAACATCAGTGGCTGAGGGATGACCTTACAGAGGTTTATAGTATCATGAGGGGCATAGATAGGATGAATAGCTATGGTCTTTCCCCTAGGGCAGGGAAGTCTAAGACTAGAGGGCATAGGTTTAAAGTGAGAGCTGAAAGATTTAAAAAGGACCTGAGGGGAAACTTTTTCACGCAGAGGATGGTGCACGTATGGAACGAGCTGCCAAACCAAGTGGGGAGGCTGGTAAAATTGCAAAATTTAAAAGGCATCTGGATGAGTACATGAATAGGAGGGGTTTAGAGAGATAAGGGCCAAATGCTGGCAAATGGGATTAGATGAGATTGGGATGTCTGGTCGATGCAGATGTGTTGATCTGAATGGTCTGTTTCCATGCTGTATGACTCTATGACTCGATAACAGAGATATGGAGACTAAGAGCCAAGAACCAGCCTTCAGGCAAAGCAATCACATTGATGATGATAATATTTAGATCCTTCGCTTCCTGTTTCCCACATTATTGACCTACCACACTCCAACATTTCACCATAAACTGAGATTCATTGCATCTCCACTCATCTTGACTAATATTCATTCCTCAACTAATGCCTAAATACAGATTGTCTCCTTACATGTCTCATTGCTGTTTATGGGCCCTTGCTCTGCGCAAGTTAACTACCAAGTTCCCAACATTGAAATAGCAACCAAACTTCAAAAGTACCTAATGGACAGCCTTCTCTGTAGCAATTTCTGAGGCTGAAGTAGACCCCTTGGAATCTTGATGTCACAGTAAATCCTACCCCGACCTATGAGTGACTCTTTGAAACTAGGGGGTCACCCATTCAAGACAGCAATTAAGCAAATTTTTTCTCAAGAAGGGTGATGAGCCATTGAAAATTTCTCTCTCAAAAGGCAGTGGAAGCACAGTCTTCGAATATTTGTAAGGCAAAGGGAGATAGAATCTTATTAAACAAGGAGGTGAAAGTTTATCAGGGATGGGCGAGTATGTAGTAGTTACATCAGCGTGATCTTACTGAATGACAGAACAGGCTTGAGGGGCTGAGTTGCTTACTCCTGCTCCTAATTTGTATGTTTGTATATAAGATCATCTGACTCCATTCCTACCTCAGCTCATCTGCTTCCAAAATCTTCATTCAAGCCTTTGTTATCTGTAGACTTGTTTACTTCAACCCTCTCCTATACAGTCTTCTCTCTTCCACCCTGCATAAACTTTAGCTCATCCAAAACTCGTGCCAACCATATTCTAACTCACACCAAGTTCCATTCAACCATCAATTCCTGTGCTCACTGATCTTCATTGACTCTGACCGGCAACACCTCAATTTTAAAAGTCTGCATTTTAAAACCTCCCTCTATAGCTTCAATCCTATCTACCTCTGTAAGCCTAACAACTCTCCGATCTCTTCTGATTCTGGCTTTTTGAGAATCCCCCAGTTTTTTGTCACTGACCAGTCATAGATGTACTTTCAGCAGTCTGGGCCCTTAATTGTGCAATTCACTCCCTGAATGTTCTCCCCTTACCCTCAAGAAACTCCTCAAAGCCCACCTCTTTGTACAAATTCTGGCCCCCTGTCCTAACAAGTACATATAATGAACACATAAGCCACTTAGCTTTCGAGACTGCTCCACCAAACAACAAGACTATTCCTGCCTTGCCAGTAATATCTCCTTATGTATAATAATGTCAAAAACCTGTTTGAAAACCTTCCCACACAGCACTTTTTGAAGTTTTACCACATTAAAACCGCTGTATAAATTTAATTTGGTATTGTATTGTTTTGGGATTATCTGAAAACTTGTAAGGTGTTATATAAACACAAAGCTTTCTTTAATTGACAAACATCTTACAATAACTTTTAAGAATCTTATCTTAAACTCTACTAATTGTTGCAGTTCCTCCTTTGTGGAATACATCTTGTAATATGATCCTTCTAATTGCAGGATCAATGATTGGTTTATTTCTAATTCTGACAGATGGTTTGTTTTTAGAGCTGGAAGCTATTTGAGAAACACAATGCGTGAATTGTTATTTTTCCTCCAAACCTATTAGAATGAGTTAATGACTCAAAGTCACAGACATAACAAGGCGACTTAGTCAGATTGTCTATACTGGCAATCCGCCAAGTAAGCGGTTCAGAGGGACCAAGTGTGGACTGTCGATCTCTACCAGTGTGAAGCAATGTGTGCCTAAACAGAGCTATTGTAGAAAGATTGACCTTCCGTGACTAATTGTGGTTAATGACTCTGATTGGGTGTCAATGTTAGCTCAGTTGGTAACACTGTTCCCTGTGAGAATGACATCCATGAGTTCAAGTCCCATTCTTGAAACATGAGCATGTGATCCAGGCTGACACAGCCATGGAATAAGACCATAAGACAAAGGTGCAGAAGTAGACCATTCAGTTTGTTGTGTGAGATCATGGCTAATTTGTTAAACCCCCCACTCCGCTTTCCTGCTTTTCCCCCCATAACCTGTGATTTTCTTATTGATTAAAAATCTATCTCAGCCTTGAATATATTTCACAACCCAACCTCACCAGCCCCCTTTAATAAAGGATTCCGCAGATTCACAACCCTCTGCCTAAAATATCCAACCCGTTATTCTGAAATTATGCCCCGTGGTCCTAGTCTCTTACACATGGTGAAACAGTCTTTGGACATCTACCCTGTCAATTCCTGTAAAAATCTTGTATGTTTCAATAAGGTTGCTTAGCATTCGTCAATATTCCAATGGGTACAGGCCCAATCTACTGAGCCTCCACTCATAAGACAATTCCTCCATATATTGTATCAACCTAGTGAACATTCTCTGGACTGTCTCCAATTGCAGTATATCTTTCCTTAGATAAGGGGTCCAAAACCGTTCACAGTATTTCAACCTTTAGTTTGACTAGTGCCTTGTATAGTTTTAGCAAAAACTCCTACTTTTATACTCCATTCCCTTTTGAAGTAAAGGCCAACATTCTACTTGCCTTCCCTATTACTCATTGGACTTGAATGCTAGCTTTTTGTGACTCATGGACAAGGACTCCCAAATCCTGTAGCTTCCTGCAGTCTTTCTCCATTTAAATAATATTCAGCTCCTCTATTCTTCCTGCCAAAGTGCATTTCTCCATCTGTAAGGTTTTTGCCCACTCACTTAATCTGTCTACATCCATCTGCAGAATCTTTCTGTCATCTTCACCACTTGTCATCCCATCTGTTTTTGTGACATACACAAACTTGGCTTTAATACATCCACTTTTCTCATTCAAGTCACTGATATACATTATAAATGATCATGTTCCCAGCACAATTCCAAATCCAAACATTTTATATCCACTGTTTCCCTTTTATCTATGCTGCTTGTTACCTCCTCAAAGAATTCTAGTAAATTTGTCAGGCACAATTTCACATTAATGATGCCATGCTGACTTTGCTTGGTCATATTTTGTATTTCTAAATGTTTTGCTATTACGCCCTTTATGATAGACCCTAATATTTTCACAAAAACAGACATTAAACTAACTGGCAGGGCATTTGGCACACTTGCCTTCATCAGTCAGAGCACTGAGTACAGGAGTTGGGATGTCGTGTTGCACCTATAGGACATTGGTAAAGCCACATTTGGAATACCGCATACAATTCTGATCGCCCTGCTATAGGAAGGATGTTGTTAAACTAGAAAGGGTCAGAAATAATTTACAAGGATGTTGCCAGCACTGTAGGATTTGAGTTATAAGGAGAGGCTGGATAGGCTGAAACTTTTCTTCCTGGAGTGTCGGAGGCTGATGGGTGACCTTATATATGTTTATAACATCATGATGGGCAAAAATAAGGTGAATAGCTGAGGTCTTTATTTCCCCAGAGTAGGGGAGCCTAAAACTAGACGGCATAGGTTTAAGGTGAGAGGAGAAAGGTTTAAAAGGAACCTGAGGGGCAATTTTTTTCACACAGAAGGTGGTGCATGTACGGAATGAGTTGCCAGAGGAAGTGATAGAGGCAGGTACAATTACAACATTTGAAAGACATTTGGATAGATAAATGAATAGGAAAGGTTTTGAGGGATATGGACCAAGCACAGGTAAATAGGACTAGTTAAGTTTGGGATATCTGGTCAGCATGGACGAATTGGACCAAAAAGTCTGCTTCTGTGTTGTAGACTGTATGACTCTACCTGACATTTGTCTCCTTCCTTTTTTATATAAAGGTGTTACAGTGGCAGTTTTCCAATCTCCTGGGACTTTCAAGGGACTTCTAAGGAGTCCTGAAAGATTATTACCAGTGCATCCACTATCTCTGTATCTATTTCCTTTAATATCCTAGGACAGAGTGCAACAATATTGGGGATGATATTTCTTGGTGAAACATTGAACTTCCTGCTATCTCAGGTGGATGTAAAAGACTCCAGTTCTGAAGGAGAGACATATCAGACTCGAAATGTTAACTCTGTTTCTCTCTCCACAGATGCTGCCAGACATGCTGAGTTTCTCCAGCACTTGCTATTTTTATTTCAATTTCCAACATCCACAGTAATTTCTTTTTATTTATGTAAAAGAATCCACACCCATTTCAAAGACAAGCATTCTGTCAGTACTCTGGACAACACTGATCACTAAAATAGATCATCTGACCAGTTGTTGCTGTTTTGTCTCATGATTGGTATATCAGTATATCTTTGCAATACATCCTCATGATAATATCACTGATTCATAGTATGTGACCTGTGAGGATAAGGCTTCAGATTCCATTTAAACGTGGGATCTCTTGAAACATGACTTCTGGTAGAAGTAGCTTCTGTGTGTAATCTACCCGCCTAAGTTTAAAACCAGATACTTATGTAGAATCCCTAAAGTGCGGATAGAGGCCCTTCAGCCCATCAAGTCTGCATCAACCCTTCAATGAGCACCTTATACCCACATTTACCATGGCTAATCCACCTAACCTGCATATCTCTAGACGCTAGAGGGTAATTTAACATGGCCAATCCATCTAACCTGCACATTTTTGGACAATGAGAGGAAGCCAGAGCACCCAGTGCAAACCCACGCAGACACGGGGAGAACATAGAAACATAGAAATATAGAAGATAGGAGCAGGAGGAGGCCATTCAGCCCTTCAAGACTGCTCCACCATTCTTAGGCTAATCCTACTTTCTCTCCATAACCTTTGATCCCATTTGCAACAAGTGCTATAGCTAGTGCCTGTTGAATAAATTCAATAGTTTGGCATCAACTACTTCCTGTGGTAATGAATGCCAAAGGCTCACCAGTCTTTGGGTGAAGAAATGTCTCCTCATCTCCATCCTAAATCGTCTACCTTGAATCCTCATACTGTGACCCCTGGTTCTGAACACACCCACCATCGGGAACATCCTCCATGCATCTACCCTGTCCAGTCCTGTTAGAATTTTATAAGTCTCTATGACATTCCCTCCTCATTCATCTGAACTCTAGCAAAAACAATCCCAGCCTGGTCAATCTCTCCTCTACGTCAGGCTCGCCATCCCCGGAAACAGCCTGGTAAACCTTCACTGCACTCCCTCGAGAGCAATAGCATCCTTCCTCAGAAAAGGAGACCAAAACTGCACACAATATTCCGGGTGTGGTCTCACCAAGGCCCTGTACAGCTGCAACAACACATCCCTGCTCCTGTACTCGAAACCTCTGACAATGAAGGCCAACATACCATTTGCCTTCTTTACCACCTGCTGCACCTTCACTTACTGATACTCTCCCAAGGCTGGAATTGAGCCTGGGCACCCAATGCTTTGGGGCAGTAGTGCTAACCACTGTGCCAGCATGTTGCTCTGTACCTGAAGAATGTACATAATTGTTAACCATAGTGTGTCTGTTGGATTCTTAAGTTCCATGAAATCCAGCTTGTCATGCTACGAGGGATAACATAAACATAACCACATTGCTCTCACGCAAATAATTTTGTCCTGGACCTGCTGCAATATTCCAGCGAAGCACAATGCAAACTGGAGGAACAACACTTCATCTTTCACTTAGGGATTTTACAGCCTCACAGAATCAATATGGAATGCCATAACTTCGCAGCCTAACCCTCAGACATTTTTTCTTACATTCTCTACTTCCCCTCCCCAAGACCATGTCTCGCCTGCAGCCATTTCGATCATTCCATACATTAATTGATATTCATTTTACAACTCTATTTCTCTTTCACCCAAATAGCAAATCCTTTGTCTTTTGCATTAGACCCAAAACGCACCTGGATTGATATATGAATAGGAAGGGGTTAGGGAGATATGGGCCAAATGCTGGCAAATGGGGCTAGATTTATTTAGGATATCTGGTCGGCACGGACAAATTGGACCGAAGGGTCTGTTTTCATACTGTAAATCTTTATGACTCTGCACCATCTGTTCCTCGGTTCCTCCTCTGCCTCTGTCAAAGGTCTAAAAACCACCAGTTCCAAACCCCTTTCAATTCTAAAGAGTCAAATCAGACTTGAAATTTAATCCTGTTTCTCTCTCCACAGATGCTGCACAAGTCCACACCGACCCTCCCAAGACCATCCCACCCAGACTCACCCCCTATATTTCCCACGGCCAATCCACCTAACCTGCACATCATTGTACTGTGGCAAGAAACCAGAGCACCCAGAGAAAACCCACGCAGACACACGGAGAATGCACACAATCCACACAGACCGTCACCGAAGGCTGGAATTGAACCTGGGTCCCTGGTACTGTGAGGCAGCTGTGCTAACCCCTCAGGCACCATGCCACTATATTGCCTTATGAGGTAGAATACCCTGTTGGAGGCCAAACTCAAATCAATGCTGTTAGTGTGAGTTTGGTCTGTGCACATTGTCTGTCATGTTCCTTAGATTACAACATTGATGGAGCTTTGTTGGATATAAACCACTTTGGGACATCTTCAAGATCTGTAAGGTGCTACAGAAATACAAGTGCTCAACAGGACATACATCCTGATAAAGCTATTAGATCATAACAGGAGATTAAAAACTTTCTCTGTGTTCATTTCAAATGACTAACATTCTCAGTGTTTGTTTGAGATTTCCAGCATCCACAGTATTTTGGTTTCATTATTAAAACTTTACCCAGGGGTCCTTCTGAGGCCTACAGAGAAGGCGGTATCTACGGTCGGTGTTGGTCAGCAGCGGCAATGCCATAGGCCTGAATCGGTACTCCTGGTGAATTGACAGGAGCGGCGGTTGCTTTGGCAGCAGTGTGGTAGGCCCAGTGTGGTGTTCCCAGTGGTTGGAGCTTTGGCAGTGGTAGTAGTCCGACAGCGGGACTCCTCGAATGGACTGTGATGCAGGGGCGTTAGTGAGCCCAGAGCCAGTTGTGGAGACTCCCCCTACCCCTGAGGCTGAATGGAGCACATGGGCCCAGAGCCAGCTGTGGAGACTCCCCCCACCCCTGAGGCTGAATGGAGCACATGGGCCCAGAGCCAGTTGCGGAGACTCCCCAATCTCTGAGGTCAAATGGAGCACATGAAGGAAGAACTCTGATTTTAGTTCCATCTTCAGTGACTCAAAATGGTGCCGGAGCGTGGCAACAATGTTACATTTTTCACTTGGTTTATTTGTTAAATCCAAGTGACAATAAATCATTCAATTCAATTTGGATTACTAGCCCAGTGACATGAGCCTGACACCTCCAGCTCCACCGCAGGATGTGGCTCTTTAAAATGGAGTAAATTCCAATTCTGTTGTTTAGCTTGTAGTTGAGGGCCAGTAATATTATTGCTAGTCCACTGTTAGTGTTGGATTATGACAATAAAATGTTATAAAGGTATCATCAACCAATTCCACTACATCTGAGTCAGAAGGTCAGAAATTCAAATCCCCCACAAGTGATACAACCTCTTAACATAAACAGTACTGAAGAAGCACTGCCCTGTTTAAAAAGCGGTTGTGTGGATAAGGTGTTAAACCAAGGTCTCAACTGTTCACTCAGGGGGATCTTAAAGGTCATATTTCAAAGAAAAGCAGAAGAGGTGCCCCTGCCATTATTTATCCTTCAATCAACATCACTTAAAAACACATTATCTGACCATTATCACATTACTATTTTGTGGGTCCTTCCTGTTTGCAATTTGACTGCGGAGTTTCTCACATTACGACAGTAACTGCATGTTACTTTAATGGCTGCTAAACACATTGCATCTGTTATAGCATTGCAATGTTTAAAATTTAAAGATCATGTTTGTAGAATTTCCCTCTCAGATTTTACTAATGAGGGCTCATGTGAAATGTCAGCCAAATACAAGTTTGCAAAGAAAGTTCAGGAACGGTACCAGACAAGAACATGTTAAATTGGTGAGCACCTTCCCCCAGAGCAGAATCAGGTAATTACAGAATCACAGAAGTGTTACTTTTCCCTGGAGTGTCCGAGGCCAAGGGTCGACCTTATAGGGTTCTATAAACTCATGAGGGGCGTGGATAGGGTGAATAGCCAAGGTCCTTTCCACAGGGCAGGGGAATCCAAAACTAGATGGCAAAGGTTTAAGGTGAGAGGGGAAAGATTTAAAAGGACCTAGCAGACAACGTTTTCCACACAGAGGGTGGTGCATATATGGAATGAACTGCCAGAGGAAGTTGTGGAGGCTGGTACAATTGCATTTAAAAGGCACCTGGATGGGTATACAAATAGGAAGGGTTTAGAGGGATATGGACCAAATGCTGGAAAATGGGACTACATTAATTTGGGATATCTGGTTGGCATGAATGAGTTGGAGCGAAGGGTCTGTTTCCATGCTGTACAGATCTATGACTCAGGACAAGGCCATTCAGTCTATTGCATCTGCACTGGCTCTCCAGATCATGGCTAAATGCAGTCTTCTGCCTTTTTCCAATAACCTGGCACATTGTTTCTTTTTCAATATTTATCCAATTCCCTCTTTAATGCCTCAATTGAACCTGCCTCCACCTCACTTCCAGGCAACGCATTCCAGATACAAACTACTCATGTGAAAAGCATTTTCATCACACTACATTTGCTGTATTTGCAAATTAATTTAAATCTTGATCTTTTTACGAGTGGGAACAATTTCACCTTTTCTACTCTATCCAGTCCCCTCGTGATTTTGGAAACTTCTGAAGTGCTGGAGATGCTCAGCAGGTCTGGCAACATAATGGGGAGATCTATAGCACAGAAAAAGGCTATTAGGCCCATCAAGTCTGCACCAGTCAAAAACATGCACCTAACTATTCTAAGCCCATTTTTCAGCACTTAGCCCAAGGCATCAGAATCACAAGTCAATGAAGAAGGAGCAGTGCTTCAAAAGCTTGTGATTTCAAGGAAACCTGTTGGACTATAATCTGGTGTCGTTTGACTTCTGTCTTTGTCCACCCCAGTCCAACACCGGCACCTCCACATCATAGTTAACACTTGGATGTACTTTGTTAACTGAAATTATCACCAGATGCATAACCCCTTGTGACAACTGAGTCTTAGCAGGCAGCACTTACTATCCTTCAATCACCTGGTTGTGGGTTGTAGTTCCACTCCAGGAATTTAAGAACAAAATGCAGCTGATAATCAGAGCAGTAGTGAGGTGGTGCTGCAATGTCAGAGATGGTGCATTTTGCGTAAGACATTAAGCTGAGGTCCTATCCACCTCCTTAGGTTGATGACCTATGCCATTGATTCAAAGTTCAGAAGTGTAGTCTGCAGTATTCCAAGGCCAATATTTATGTCTCAAACAACACCATTAAAACCAACAGATGACCTAGTCATTAACTATGTCTTGTGGGAGATAGATGTCATATTTCCTAATTCACAACAGAGACTATATTTCAAAAGTGCTTCATTTTCTGTTAAACACATTGATGATCTAGAAGCCTTCGTGCATTTCCCACTAGTTAAGAGCTCAGTACGGTCAATTAAGAGTTGCGTGTGTGTATGTCCTATGGTGCTTAGCTTTAGAGTCCAGCTGTGCCATTGTTCATGAGTTTACAATAACTATGATACAGTAACCGAGGCTAAGGATCCTGTAACATGGCAACAAAACCAGGATGTTGCCTTAATTCTCATTTTTGAATGAAATATTCAACTGGAGGAAGTTAACACTTTAAAGAATCTCTCTTTTTCCTTCATTACAAACACAATCTCATTCATAGCACTCAGATGCTGCAATTGTTTTGTTATTGTTAAAAACAAGAAATGGCACCTTCACCCCAATAAGGCCATTTTCTTTTTTCTCCAAGGGCATAAATCACATGAACAGTCATCTACATAAGCGCAGGGAATATTCAGGGCAAACCCACCCATACCAGACATCAGAGATAGTGGGAACTGCAGATGCTGGAGAATCTGAGATAACAAGGTGTGGAGCTGGATGAACACAGCAGGCCAAGCAGCATCAGAGGAGCAGGAAAGCTGACGTTTCGGGCCTAGACCCTTTTCTGAAGAAGGGTCTAGGCCC
>JAHRHZ010000289.1:41223540-41234445 GCA_024137785.1 Ginglymostoma cirratum | reverse complement strand
GAAGAAGGGTCTAGGCCCAAAACGTCAGCTTTGCTGCTCCTCTGATGCTGCTTGGCCTGCTGTGTTCATCCAGCTCTACACCTTGTTATCTCATACCAGACATGAGTTGACTTTCTCACAGGAAATCCACACCCACACCCACAAAAGTGATTTGTTGAGATATTTTCTCTCTTCTGGTTCATGAGGTCACCCCTCCACAATAGCCAATGCTATTGGCTATCCTTCATTGTTGGGGTTCTCCCTCCCGACCCCGTGTTATACCTCGAGCAATCACTGGGCATCTAGCGATCAGATTGGGTGTTTGATTTTTACACAAGTTACCGAACACTACATTGTTAGCAGGCTCTCCTATGGAATTGACCCATTTTTATTGCAGCATCTGTTGAAGTGCTTCCTAAATTGTTTTCAGTCACTGAATCATATAACTATTTCTTCAGGAAATACATTTTATTTTTCAGTGGCTGCAGGTTTTGGAAGCTGCTGTACATCTCTTTCTGCTACACTAAAAATGCTCAAGTTCTTTCTATCTCCCTCACACACAGTTTTCTCCTGATGTTCTTTCTTCCCAGACTGGAGAATTGCACGTGAGACAATCTATTTTACTGAATTTGCCTTTGCCAAGGTTGTGTTTATGGGATGTTACTACATTGGAACAGTTGCTGTTTAATAGCTAAATAATCTATTATGTTGTTAAGTTTTCCAATAGAGTTAAGTTATTCCAATTCCTTCTTTCCTTTGTTATTAACTAAAGTGTAAGGATAAAGTGTGTGTTTTGCTTCAAGTGTGGTAGTTTGACCAATCGAATTGCATCTACAACGCATTACTTTATATTTAACTGTAAAAACAAGAAAAAGTTGGAGTCTAGGCCATCTTCTTAATATATTTTGAGGGTGTTTGGTCTAGTCCATAACAGGCCCATCGGCTATGTTTATCAACACTAATCCCACTTTCCAGCACTTGGCCCATTGCCGTGAATGTTATGACATGTCAAATACTCATCCACATACCTTTCAAACACTGTGAGGCCTCATACCTCAACTACTCTCTCAAGCAGTGCATTTCAAAATTCTCACCACCCTCTGGGTGAAAAAGGTTTTCCTTGAATCCCCTGCCTTTCACTTTAAAATTATGCCATCTCATTATCGACCCCTCAGTTAAAGGAAACAACTGCTCCATATCCACACTGCCCATGCCTTTCATTATCTTATACACCACCATCAGGCACCACTATTACACACCTCCATTCTGCCACTGATCTGTCCATCTGAACAATCTGTCCATATCTTCCTGTAACCTAAGACCTTCTTCCTCACTATTAACCATCTAACTAATCTTCGTGTCATCCGCAAACAAACTTGTCATCCGCCAACATTCCCATCTATATTGTTATCACATACAATAAAGGACCCAGCACTGATCCCTGTGGGATGTCACTGGACACTGGCCTCCAGTTACACAAACAGCCTTCTCCCACCACTCTCTGTCTCCTACCATTGAGCCAAATTTGGTCCCAACTTACCAAGTTATCCTGGATACCATGAGCTTTTGCCTTCTTTATCAGTTTCTCATGTAGCACTTTGTCAAAGGCTTTGCTGAAATCCATATAGACTACATCAACCATACGTACATGCCTGATCACTGCCTTGAAAAATTCTATCAAGTTTTTTTTAAGCATAAGATTCCCCTGACAAAGCCATGCTGACTATCTGTGATCAATGCTTGCCTCTTCATTTAAAAATTAATTCTC
The DNA here is from genome assembly GCA_024137785.1 of Ginglymostoma cirratum. Lineage (NCBI taxonomy): Eukaryota > Metazoa > Chordata > Chondrichthyes > Orectolobiformes > Ginglymostomatidae > Ginglymostoma > Ginglymostoma cirratum. Next base: position 41,232,698 of record JAHRHZ010000289.1, on the reverse strand, counting down.
TCCTTCAGAATTTATTTTCCAACAGTTTCCCTACCATTGATGTAAAACTCGCTGGTCTGTAATTCCCTGGTTAATGTCTACCACCCTTCTTGAAAAGTGGAACCACATTAGCTGTCCTCCAGTTGTCTGGGACCTTCCCTGTGTACAGAGAGGAATTAAAATATTGTGTCAGAGCCCCTGGACTTACCTCCCACACCATCCACAGCAGTTCACACCTGGGAGGGGTGAAGCTGCTCCACACCGAGCTACTGCTGACACTAAATATCCACAACAAAGTCAAACCTCTGGGAGTGGGAACATCCTGTGATTCATGGTTTTAATCTCATAGCTGAGATTCAAGTCACTGTACGTGGGTAATGAGCTTTGTCACCTTGGCATTACCTGCAAAGCATTCTGGGAAGGAAAAGTTGACAGAAGCCCCATTCACAACACATCGTATTGCAGACATCTTCACTAAAATCAAACTACTTCAGGAAGCTCAGTGAATGATTCACCAACCACTGGTATTTATCACGTGGCTTTAGGGGAGGTGATGGCCAAGTGGTATTTTTGTTGGACTGTGAATCTCGAGATCCAGGTAATGTTCTGAGGACCCAGGTTCTAATCTCATCACGGCAGATGGTGGAATTTAAATTCAGTAAAAATCTGGAATTAAGTGTGATTGTTGGTAAAAGCTATCTGGTACACAGGAAACTGCCATCCTTACCTGATCTGCCCTATGTGACTCCAGACCCACAGCAATGTGATTGGCTCTTAACTGCCCTCTAGGCAACAAAATTGCTGGCCCAACCAACAATGGCCACATCTTGTGAATTAATAAAAATAAAAATCACCCTGACCTTGCTGTTCCACAGTAACAGGAATCAAAAATTGAAAGCTGAGTCACGCAAAGTGATGAAAAGCTTTGTCAAAGAGGTAGGTTTGTAAGGCAAATGAAGAGAAGACAGGTTGAAGGAGAGAAGTCTAGAGTTTAACAACCAAGTGACCGAATACACGACAGCCACTGGTATGGTGATTAAAATTGGAAATAAGGTAAAATATCCTAAATGACAGTAGTGCAGACATCTTAGAGGGTTGTGAGGCTGGAGCGGGGTGGGTTACAGAGAGACGGAGAAGTGAGATCATGAAGAGCATTGTTAGCTACTGCAGTGTGGGAGTTTACCATTCATCTGTGCAGCTCGATTACACAATACACCGTGCAGGTAACCCATCCAGCTTTTATTTTTCCACCCTGTGTCCTTGAGCTTTCATTTTCTCTTCAGTTTCCACATTCAAAGGAGAATGCTTTGAACATGAAAGCTGGAGGAATGCAATAACGTGTCCCACACTCTGCACTCTCACTCTCTCCCATCTCCCTCCCCCACCCATGCCCGAACCCCTTCCTCGGGGGCCTGTCAGGTGAAGAAAGCAGGATAAAGCAGACCAGGATTTTTAAAACGCTGTGGTGATTTATGCAAAGAAAAATTAATCAAAACTTAAAAGGGACGGTGAAGAAAAAAAAATCTATTGTTTAAACGTTATCAATGACTACACTGTTGACTCTTTGACAAAGTCCTTGCTTCCTGCACAGCTGTGTGCAACCATTATTCTGCTGTCCAGCTTTAAAACAGCGAGTTCCGTGCCTATCCCACAGGTGCTGGCTTGCAAATAATAATCATTCCCTGCAGCAACACGTGATGTTCCAGTACACAAAGCAAGACTTACATTTTGATGGAGCCTGTCATGACCTCAGGACATCTGAAAGAATATGTTAAGGTGTTAATAATGCAGTCATGAATCAAAATTAAACAAGGTTTTTTGCAGTACAGTCACCACTGTAATGTCAGGAACACAACAGGTCTTTTACACACATAACAGGCTCCTGCAAGCATCAATGGCAATGTTAATTGAGGAATAAATATTGGCTCAACTCATTGGGTTGGGGTTAGGGTCAACTTGTGGCTAAGTCTTTAAAGTATGGCCAACTGTGTGATTCTTAGAATAGCTTCAGCTTTGCATTCAGTAAAGCATTGCATAAGGAGGAGGCCATTCATCTAGAGACTGCTCTACCATTCAATTAGATTATGGCTGTTATGTACCTTGACTCCATTTACCAGCCTCAGCTCTAGTATGCTTAAATACTTTATCCAAATCTAAATGTATCACGAGAGGAAGCTGGAAAAAGGCAGCAAGTCAGGGCAGCTTCTGTAGAGAGGGAAGCAGAGTTAACGTTTCGTGTCAAGTGTTAGGGACTTGACAAGTTATGTGTGGAAAAGTTGTTTCCTCCTGTGGGAGAGTCTAGGATCCTTAATCTCAGAATAATGGGTCACACATTTAAAACAGAGACAAGGAGGAATTTATTCTCCCAAAGGATAATGAATTTATTGAATTCTTTATCGCAGAGGGTCATCGAAGTTGAGTCATTAAGTCTATTCAAACCTGAGATAGAGAGATTTTTAATCAAAGGTAATGGGGAAAGTTAGGAAAGTAGGGTTGAGTTTATCACATCAGTCGTGATATTATGAAAGATTACTGAGAATATGTAGGAACATAAAGTTTAGGTTAGAATCAGATTAAAAGACTACAAAATATAGATAAGTTTTAGTTTTCTCAGCCCATCAGGTCTGCTCCACCATTCAATCATGGCTGATGTTTTTCTCAACCCTGTTCTCCTGTATTTTTCCCAGAACCCTTGATCCCCATACTAATCAAGAACCTATCTATCTTAACCACACTCAATGACTCAACCTTCACAGCTCTCTGCAGCAATGAGTTCCACAGATTCACTCTGGCTGAAGAAAGTCCTTCCCATCTCAGTTGTAAATGATCATTCATTCACTCTGTGGCTGACCCAGGCCCCTACCCTATCCCTGTGTTTCCCATGGCTAATCCATATAACCTGCATATCGCAGGACAATATGGGCAATTTGGCATGGCCAATTCACCTAACCTACACATTTTGGACTGTGGGAGGAAACCGGAGCACCCAAAGGAAACCCATGCAGACATGGGGATAATGTGCAAACTCCACACAGACAGTCACCCAAGGCTGGAATCCAACCCGGATCCCTGGTGTTGTGAGGCAGCAGTGCTAAACAGTATGCCACCTCTATTATGCCACACTCCTCCTATACCTCTCAGTATTCTGTCAGTTTCAGTGAGATCCCCTCCCCCTTATCCCTTTAAACTCCATCAAGTATAGACCAAATCCTCAACCACTCCTCATGTGACAAGCCCTGCTTCTCTAGTCTCATTCTTACAATCCTCTGAACCCCCTCCAATGCCCAAAACTGGTCACAATATTCTGAACGTAGTCTGACCAGAGCCTTATACAGCCTCAGCAGTACATCTCTGCTCTTGTATTCTAGCCGTCTTGAAATGAATGCTAACATTGCATTTGCCTTCCTAACTGCTGGCAAATGGGCATAGATCAGTTTGGGATATCTGGTCAGCACTAACAAGTCGGACCAACTGGTTTATTTCTGTGCTATATAACTCTATGACTCTATAACAGGAACTATAATAGGGCTCTATTCTGGTCGCCCCATTACAGGAAGGATGTGGAAGCATTGGAAAAGGTGCAGAGAAGATTTACCAGGATGTTGTCTGGTCTGGAGCAAAGGTCTTATGAGGAAAGGCTGAGGGACTTGGGTCTGTTCTCATTGGAGAGGAGAGGGCTAAGGGGGATTTAATAGAGACATACAAAATGATCAGAGGATTAGATAGGGTGGACAGTGAGAGTCTTTTTCTAGGATGATGACGTCGGCTAGTACGAGGGGGCATAGCTGCAAATTGAGGGGTGATAGATTTAAGACAGATGTCAGAGGCAGGTTCTTTACTCAGAGAGTGGTAAGGGCGTGGAATGCCCTGCCTGCCAATGTAGTTAACTCAGCCACATTAGGGGCATTTAAACAGTCCTTGGATAAGCATATGGATGATGATGGGATAGTGTAAGGGGATGGGCTTAGATTAGTTCACAGGACGGTGCAACATTGAGGGCTGAAGGGCCTGTTCTGCGCTGTATTGTTCTATGTTCTATGACTCTATAACAGGATTAACAAGAACTGCACTGTGACTGCAGCATGCACCTTGTAGTCTCTGAATGGAATATACAGAAACTGCTTCTTTTGGCCTGTGGTTCACTCCTTCAAGAGCGATGTGAGTGGGAGCAGTCGTTTGAGGAAACAGTTATAACAGCAACAGCATTAGCCTTGGCTCCTGAGATAGCCTCTGAGCTCTAGGTAGGCTCCCTGACTGGGTAACACAGTGCTGAAAACAGCCTGGCTGCAGTGGGGCATGCACAGCAAAGGAGGAGCAACCAGATGGACCTGCTGGACAGTCACCAGCAGGAAGGGGAATTTCCTCTCTGTCAGCACTGCCTCCCCTCGCCCCAAGCCTGCCCTACATCCCGTCCCCCTAACTTTGCATCATGACGTTCAGTGGCATTTTCTGTAGCCAGCTAGGAAGGCATTGGTAATGTTACAGAATTAGTAATCTAGCACCCCAGCCTAATGTTCTGGGGACATGAGTGCAAATCGCACCATGGCAAGTGGTGAAATTTGAATTCCAGAAAGGTCTGGAATTAAATGCTGGATTAATGGCAATGATGTAGCCACTGTCAATTGTGTAAAAACCCATCCATTTCACTAATGCCCTTCAGGGAAGGAAATTTCTTTACCTGGTCTGCCCTACATATGACTCCAAACCCACAACCAATGTGATTGACTCTTAACTGCCCTCTGAAATGGCTCTAGAAAGCCACTCAGATCAAAGGGCAACTAGGGATGGTCAACAATATGGGTCTTGCCAGTGATGTTCACATCCCATGAACCAATAAAAGGACAGCTGACATCATGGGCCACGTTTGCGCACATGCAGAGGACATTTCAATATTTTGGATAATCACACTACATAATATAACCCTTTCAGCCCCATATTAATTTCAGTGAACCTGTGTTCCAGCCCAATCCCATCCACAAGGCTAACATTTCCTTCCTGAGGTGCAGTGCTAGCTGGAACCTTTTTTTACACCGGACACAACCCAATCAAAGCAATTGAAGAATTTTCTTATTTTTGTAATCCAGACCACTTTGAGATAAATGTTTCAACTTCATTCGATGTTTTGATTACTCTCTTATAGCTCTGTCCTAGTTTTTACTGATGTATATATACATAGACACTAAAAAACTAACTGCTCCTGCACACAGCCACTCATTAGGAAAATACTTTAATACTCAACTGTTTGGGGTTCAAAGTGAATAACCTCATATTTCTTTACATTGAATTCCATCTGCCATAGTTTTATCCACTCACCTATTCTGTCCACGTTCTAACATGTCTGCAAATTTATTTTTATAGATCTCCATTCTTTTTAAGTATATGGGGAAAGTCATTAATCATCAATGCAAATCACTGGGGAAGATTTCTCGTCAAAATTTGCCAATCAGAGCATGTAACCTTTATCTTAATCTAGCTCTCTGATCTCTCACGAAATTTCCAACCCATTTTGCAGGATTACCTCTGACCCCATGAACATATAGTTTTGTTTTTGATTGCAGCTGGGGCTTGACACACAGCATTTACTGAGTCAGAAAGTCATGGGTTCAAGTTCCATGCAAAAACCCGACACTGTCAATGCTGCATTGTGGTGGTACCATTCTTCCACTACACTGGCAAACAAAGATCCCTCAGTCACTATTTCAAAGAAGACCATGAAAATTTTCCCTGGACTAATATTTGAACCTCAACCAAGAACTGTGAACAACAGATAATCTGGTCATCCTCTTGTTACTGTTTGTAGGATCTTCCCGTGTGCAAATTGGCTGCTGTGTTTCCTACATTACAGCAGTGGCCACACTAAAGTATATCATTGGTTGTAAGACACTTTGGGCATGCCTCATTGAAACTTCTACAAAATGCAAATTCTTCTTTTTTCTGATAAGTTCATGTGTGAAGTTTATCAAATGCTGTCTGTAAATCAACACAGATAATATCCACATTCATCCCCAGCCACCATATAGCACCCTCCTGAAAATTTTCAATTGTTTACTAAGAAATAATTTCTTCTTTCTGAAGAAGGGTCTCGACCCGAAACGTCAGCTTTCCTGCTCCCTGGATGCTGCTCGGCCTGCTGTGTTCATCCAGCTCCACAACATTTTATCTCTCTTCACAAATCTAACCTGGCCTTCTTTGATCGGCTCATTCTTGTCCAAATGCTGTTTCATTCAGTCTCATGATGATCTGTGGAAACTTTTCCACAATTAAAATTAAATTAACTATATGTCAGTAGCTTCCTTTTATTCATTGATTCCTATTATTCACTGGCTGGGCAAGTGTTTATTGTCCATTCCTAATTGCTGTGAAGACAACATTCTCTCTACTCTAGAGATAAAAGGTACTGCAGATGCTCGAGAATCCGAGATAACAAGCATGGGGCTGGATGAACACAGTTTTCCTGCTCCTATGATGCTGCTTGACCTGCTGTGTTCATCCAGCCCCATGCTTATTCTCTCTACTCTACACTGGTACTCCAAGGTTCTTCTGGCAATTGACCTCCGGTTTCAGGTGCCAATGCTACACATAGACCTTGGAGTTCTGTGCATCAAGAAACAAAATTAGAGGGTGTATTGCCTGGAGAAGGTGATAATGAGCTGTTGAACAGTTGAAGTCCCATTTACAGTAGGTAGGCCCACAATACTGCGATGGAGGGAATTTCAAGATTTTGACCCCAACGACACTGAAGGAACAGTGATATATTTCCAAGTCAGGATGATGAGTGGCTTGGAGGGGAACTTGCAGATGTTGGTGTTCCCATGTATCTGCTGCCGTTGTCCTTCTAGATGGAAGTGGTTGTGAGTTTGAAAGGTTCCGTCTAAAGAACCTTGATGAATTTCAGCAATGCATCTTATTATGGTGCACACGGCCATGACTGAGCACCGGTGGTAGAGGGAGTGAATGTTTGTGAAAGTGGACCCAATTAAATGGGCTGCATTCTCCAGGATGGTGTCAAGTTTCTTGAATGTTGTTGGAGCTGCACTCGTCCAGGCAAGTGGGGAGTATTCCATCACCCTCCTGACTTGTACCTTCTAGACGGTGGACAGGTTTTTTGAGGAGTCAGATTATTCCTGCTTGATACCTAGCCTCTGATCTGCTCTTGTAGTCACAGTATTTACATGGCTAGTCCAGTTCAGTTTCTGGTCAATGGTAAACCCCAGGTTGTAGGTCGCGAGGAATTCAATGATATTTCACCCGCATTCCTTTCATTAAAAGTAATTCTAAAGGTGAAGGTGATTCCCTCATTCTGCAATTGATCTGTTCTAGAGTCTAATGTTGAGAAGACCATCAGTTTCCACTTTACCTTCAAAACAAGGTCTTTCTGTACAATCACCTGGACAATACTCAATTGATGACAGTTCACTTGTATTACTTGGCAGCATCACTGATTCATGAACTCTTGAGTTAATATCCCAGGCCAGTGTAGTAAGGTTTAATGTTGGTACGTCTGCTTCACTTGTCCCAGATTAGATGTTAAATGAAGGCCCTCTTTCTGCCTCTTAATTGGATGTCAAAGATAGTCACCATACACTGAAGAGCGACAGGGGCTTGTTCCTCAATGCCCTGCCCGCATTTTATCCCTCATCCAACAGCACACATAACTGATTATCTAGATGTTTTATCGCATTGCTCTTTGTAGGATCTTGCTATGTGCAGACTGATCATCAAATTTCCTACATTACTATAGTCTCTACACTCCAAGAGGTACTTTGTTGGCTGTAAACAATGGGGAGATGGTGGTGTAGTAGCAATGTCACTAGTAATTCAGAAAATTGCTGTGGGGACATGGGTTCACATTCTGCTCATGGAATTTTCAATTAGATTAATAAATCTGGAATATGAAGCTATCTATTTATGGCGACTGTTATAACAATCATTGACTGTTATAAACAGCTATCTGGTTCCCTTTAGGGAATGAAATCTACAAGAAGTCAGGCCTACATGTGACTCCACACCCAGACCAATGTGGTTGATGCTTAATTGCCTTCTGAAATGACCAAGCAAGCCACTCAGATCAAGGGCAACAATGGGTGGCCTTGCTAACAGCACATAGATCCCATAAAAAGTAGCACTTTGCTACATCCTGAGGCTATCGAGGCACTGTAGAAATACAGGTTTATTTTTCTTTACAGTCAAAGTGTAGTGGGGGGAATTGGGCTTTGGCATCTGCACTTTTCCAAATCACACTGCACTCTAAGCCACCTTCTTCATAATTTTAGTGAAACCTTCATCTGTGCCAGGGTAGTAACCTTCTCAATGGAGGCAATCATGAAATTTTCTCCATAACATAAAGCAGCATTGACCACCACAATAGTTTTACTTAGAAATGGGGAGGGAGGGGAAGCAGTCCCATGGTGCTAATGCCATTTGATTAGTAATCCAGAGGTCCAGACTAATGCTATGGGAATACAGATTCAAATCTCACAACAGCAGGTAGTTTAATTTCAATTCAATCAATAAATCTGAAATTAGTCTCAGTAATAGTTGCCACAAAACTAATATTGATTAGATGTGCCAACAACACCTGCATCTCATGATGGGCAGCATTGCTGCCTCATAGTGCCAAGGACCCAGCTTTGATTCCAACGTCAGGCTGCAGTCTGTGTGGAGTTTACATGTTCTCCTCGTGTCTGCGTGGGTTTTCTCGAGGTGGTCTGGTTTCCTCTGACAGTCCAAAGATGTATACTTTACATGGATTGGCCACAGTATCCAGGGAAGTGCAGTCTAGGTGGATTAGCCATGGGAAATGCAGCGTTGGGTCTGGGTGGGATATTCTTCAGAGGGTCAGTGTAACTCGATGGGCCAAAAGGCCTACTTCCACACAGTAGGGATTCTATGATTCTATGACAGAATAAAATGGCCATGTAACCCTAAGAGAAGGAGTAAATAAACAGAAAGAGTTTTAATTGGCAAGATGATTTGTAATCAGAGTAAACAGAAATCAGGAATGATTATATGCAGAAAATAGAGCGCCCTGTTCTTTGCAAACAAAAACAACATTCACATGCATTGTGCCCACTTCAATTTAGCAAAATAGGGTACAACCATTCTGTGAGAACAAGGCGTGCGGCTGGATGAACACAGCAGGCCAAGCAGCATCATAGGAGCAGGAAAACTTTGACGTT
>JAHRHZ010000289.1:41205251-41223140 GCA_024137785.1 Ginglymostoma cirratum | reverse complement strand
CATAGGAGCAGGAAAACTTGACGTTTCGGGCCTAAACCCTTCACAAAACGTCAAGTTTTCCTGCTCCTATGATGCTGCTTGACCTGCTGTGTTCATCCAGCCCCATGCTTGTTATCTTGCTTTGATGAAGTGTTTTTTTTTCACAACAATACTCAAATTAAGATCATTTGTAAATAAACTAAAGATGAGGTGATTTTACACACTCTGTTGTAGTGACCTGGGATGTGCTGCCTGAAAAAGTTTGTGGAAGCAGATTCATCAGTAAAATTCAAAAGGGAATTGGATAACTAAAGAGACAGTAAGTTACCAGGCTACGGGGAAAGAACAGTGGGTGAATGGGACTAATTAGTTAACCCTTTTCAAAAGCCAATGCAGGCTCAATGGGCCAAATAACCTTTCCCAGCTGTAAGATTCTATGATTCTAAAGGCACATCAACAACAGGATAAAGGACAAAATGTTAGCTAAAAGCAAAAGCCTGGGCGGATATTCATTCATAGGTTTCTGAGTTTGCTTATTAGAAAAAGGCTTACAAACAATTTGTGAATTGCTGACGGAGGTATTTTTAGCTACAGCCTTTACTTTAATGTCCTGTTTATCAAAATTGCTAAAAATAAAAATCTGTGCAGTATCTGCCTCCACAGTTTCAATCCTAAACATCCTCTTCTGTGAATAATTCAAACAGATGAGATCTTGTGAACTGATTCCAGATATAGCTTGTTGCTGCAGTTTAATGCACCTATGCTTGCTTTGCACCAGAATATCAGAGATGATTTGATTGATCTTCTACCCACTCAGTGCAATCTCTACTCCTTTTTGTTCCTCCACTCCAATTGGTCATCTCTTTTCACTGTTCCCTTCCTCTAATTTGCCTCCCTATTCTCTAGATCTCCTGCCTGCTTCCTTAATAGGGACATCTCCTGTTTCCATTCTGTCCAATACCATATGGTCTCCAAGTGGAAACTCTTCACCTACCCAGCAAGAATTTTCTCTCTTCATACTCAGGATGTGGGCATTTATTGCCCATCTTGAGTGGACGCTGACTTCCACCCCCACGTTTCTGATTCCAACATGACACTGGAGGCAGGGACTGCACTGGCAGTAGAGGCATTATCTTTTATTAATTTCTGATACAATGGAGCCAGTGAGGACAACCTATCAGTCATCATCCTGGAGGAATACCAACTCTTTGAAGTTCCAAAACAGATGCTACTGTTACCAATCCAGAGTGGGCTATTACAGTATTTTCCTGACCTGTGTCCTGCCTTCCATACTCATCTTATCCAAAACCAATAAACTGGGGCTATCTTACCTGAGGCATCAAAGGCTGAGAGGTGACAGGAGAGAAGTTTATAAATTCATGAGGGGCATGGATAGGGTGAATAGTCAAGGTCCTTTCCCTAGGATAGGGGAGTCCCAGTTTAAAGGGCATAGGTTTAAGGTGAGAGGGAAAAGATTTAAAAGGGACCTAAGGGTAGTGCATGTTTGGAATGTGCTGCCTGAGGAGGTGATGGAGGCTGGTACAATTACAACATTTGAAAGGCACCTGGATGGCTATATGAATAGGAAGGGTTTAGAGGGGTAAGGGCCAAGTGCTGGCAAATAGGGCTAGATTAATTTAGAATATCTGGTCAGCGTGGACAAGTTGGACCAAAGAGTCTATTTCCGTGCTGTACATCTCAATGACTCTAATGCCTCTGCTGTCTGTGTCCTAACTCACTGAGTCCCATTCACCCCTCTGACCTTTGCTGACCTACTTTAACTCCTGGCGCAGGGGCATGTAGATTTCAATATCCTCAAAATCTCCAAATCCCTTCGAGGCATAACCCCCAGCTCTGTTTCTCTGTCATCTCTTCCAGCCCTCTGAAATCTCTTTGCTCATACACTTCTAACCTGTTGCAAATCTTTGATTTTAATCACAGGGCTTTGGGAAGCATGGGGCAATGGAATTAATTTGGAATTGACACCTGGGTAAGAAATTGGCACTTCATTCTGACTTTATGAGCAGGTGCCCTGACTTGGAGTTACTACCAGCTCCTGGAAGTAGGCTATATCAAAGAGCGCTCAAAGATATGGGATGGTCTTCATTAGGAGGATACCAGATGAACAAGAAGGAAAAGGGCAGAAGGATCAGTTTGAAATTGATGTTATTGTCCTTGTTGTGAAAAAGACCTGCTGGACTTATCCTTTCTGGGCCTATATGTGACTCCAGTCCTGCAGCAAAGCTGCTAACTCTATAAGGCCTGTCTGAAGTGTATCAAGCACAGCCAATCCAGTGGCTGTAGGAGACAGTCATCGTCACCAACTCTGAAATGAGTCGAGAATGTCAGTGACATCCACAACCCTTGGATGAAATAAAATGGAAATTGGAAAATATTGTGCTAAGAACTAAATGGAAAGTCAGCTGAGCTTTCTCCTGGGAATACTCCTGCCCATGGATCTAAAGTAACAGGATCAGGAGTCGGAAGCTTTTTGGCTGAATTTTGAGCTCAGCCCAGAGGAAGCCGGACCTGGGACTGGTGCTTCACCGGCCAATGTTGACACGACAGACCTGCTTCCTGTGTCAAAACTGAGAAAGCTCCATTTCCTACTCTGTGTGCCTTTGAAGGGAGTTGTGTCAATGCACACACACAGATGGTGTGGTTTAACCCTTCCAGCCTAGAATTCCCTTTAAGCTGTTTTTGGTTTGCACCCGTAAGGAGTCAGTGTTAGAAATGCTGGTTGCCTTAAGGATCAAACAGAACAGCTCCAGAACTGATTGAGGCGGTGTGCTCATTGGACTCTGTATTAAAGAACTGGGCTCCTCCCTCTAACTTCATTTTAATGTAATCTCCTCCCTGTCTTCCTACCCTGCCTTATATTTGTTATTGTTACACTGCCCCAGCCAACAGTATTCATTAATTGTTTAGTTAAATAACACAGATGATTTGATGGTTGTTTAATTAAAAAAAAAAGAGCTGGGTTCTCCCCAGCTGGGACAGTGCTTGTTAAAATAACAATTTCCTGGTGACATGGGTGATTGAGTGGCGGATTTTGTAAAACAGCTGAGTTTGCATTTAGAGATAGAGGTGGGCACCGCGAGGTCTGGGGCGCATTGTTTCTCCTTCAAATCCATTTAAACGCTCAAACAAATGATTTGGTGGTGGTTTACTTGCAAAAAAAAAGTCTGGGTTCCAAGCTCTTGCGGGGCGTTGGTAGTGTCTCTTCCTCAGGGATAGATGCTTCTGTTCAAGTTCCACCCAGTCCAGAGGTGTGTCATAGCATGCCTGGACAAGTTGATTAAAAATATACAAAAAAAATGAGCTGAGTTCCTCCTCAAAACTTTTTGAGATAAGTGGGCACCAAGGGGGAATAAGGTACATTATATTTCACTTAATAGCACCATTTTGATTTAGTCCCCTCCTTGTTTTCATGCATCTTTTGAGTTCCGTTATTTTAACACTGCTGCTGGTGGGCAGCGTTGGTACCTCTCAATCGGGTGAATTGATAGATCAGTGGTGGGCTCTTAAAAGGAAACTGGGTTCTTAGATTTTCTTGTGGGCCTGATCCTGGGTCCTCAACAGGTTCAGGCAGAAGGCAATGGAAGAGGTCATAATTCCCAGCTGCCTACCTCTCTTCCGTGGCTATGTCTGTATCTGGGTATCCTTGAGGAAGGACTATATGATTCACATGAGTAGTTTTGAAGCTTTTAGGGATAGGTGGGCACCATGGATGCTGGGGTACAGAACTTCCCCCTCCAATACTATTTTGATTAAGTCCCAACCTGCTTGCCATTCCACCTTTGGTTTTAGTTTAATGCTGTAACCCTGCATTTCCCATGGCTAAACAACATAGCCTATATGTTCCTAGTCAATCCACCTAAACTGCACATCTTTGGACTGTGAGAGGAAACTGGAGCACACGAAGGAAAGCCGCAAAAACACAGGGAGAGCATGCAAACTCCACACAGACAGACAGCTGAGGCTGGAATCGGGCTCAGGTCCCTGGCACTGTGAGGTAGCTCTGGGTTGAGGCAGCGTTTGTTATTTGTTATCTGCGCAATTTATTTAGTTGCTAATTGGGCTTATCCTTTTGAAAAAAAAGCTGCATTCTTTGTCTCCCCCTAGCTTTTCCTTTTAGTTTTTGTTTTAGGCTTTCATTACTATGCCCCTAATGGGCAGTTTTTGTTTTTTTAAAAATAAAGCACTGAGGTTCTTCACCATTGAAGAGTTGTCTGCAGAGCAGAGAAAGCGCCCAGAAGGGGAACAGTGGAAACTGGTGTTTGTGCCTAAGCTATAGATTCACAATGAGACCCTTGAAAATCTCTGAAACTTCTTTTGTTGCCTCATTCAACCTACGAATATCAGTCTGTTAAACATTGGGCAGCTTTCCCAGAGCTGTGGAACTGTTACCACATTGAAGATTAGCACCTGACTGAAGAGCTTGACAGCTGATTGCAAACGATTTGAAGTTGCAACTAGCTGTAGTGGGAAATATCAAAGGAATTTGCCTGGCGATTCTGTTGAAGTTGTTGGAACTTTAGGTTGATTTTCACTTGATGGAGAGCCAATAAATTATTCTTTCATACTCGTCAGATGGGGAATTCAGAAGAAACGACTTTCCCTAGAGTGTGGTGAGAATGTGGAACTCTCAACCTCAAGGAGAGTGATTGTGGTGAATCATATTGCATTTAAAATGCATTGCATTTGAATGAACACTCAAGGGAAAACAGAAAAGAAAGCTATGTTGACAGGGACAGACATATTGACCAGCGGCCCATGCGCTACATGTGTCTTTCCTGCAGCCTTTGTTACATCTCTCTGAGGCTTCACCGCATTGGGATCATGGTTTCTCATGCTCCCCGGAGGCAGCAGCACTGAGGTGGAGGAGAAACACTGGCAAACCTGGGAGAATGCTGTAGAAAGTCTGCAGGTCTGGCAGCATCTGTGGAAAGAGGAACACAATTCAAGTTTCGAGTCTGATGTGACTCTTTTCAGAACCAAAAGGTGTTGGAAAATTTTTCGTTCAGTTCATAAGATATAGGGGCAGAATTAGGCCATTCGGCCTATCAAAGTCTGCTCCACCATTTGATCATGGCTGATAGGCTCCTCACCCCCATTTTCTGCCTTCTTCTTGGGTTGGCATGGTGGCTCAGTGGTTAACCCTGCTGCCTCACAGCACCAGGATTTCAGGTTTGATTCCACCCTCAAGCAACTGTCTGTGTGGAGTTTGCACATTCTCCCCATGTCTGCTTGGGTTTCCTTTGGGTACTCCAGTTTCCTCCCACAGTCCAAAGATATGCAGGCTAGGTGGATTGGCCATGCTAATTTGCTCATAGTGTTCAGGGATGTGTAGATTAGATGGGTTATAGGGGGATGGGTCTGGGTGGTTGGTGTGGACTTGTTAGGCCAAAGTGCCTGTTTCCACACTGTAGGGATTCTATGATTATAACCCTTCAACCTATTACCAATTAAAAATCTGTCTAACTCCTCCTTAAATTTACTCACTGTCCCAGCATCCACCACACTTTGAGGTAGCGAATTCCACAGATTCATAACCCTTTGGGAGAAGTTGTTTCTCCTCAACTCTGTTTTAAATTTGCTATCCCTTAACCTAAGACTATGACCCTTCATCCGAGAGTGCCCACAAGAGGAAGCATCCGCTCCACATTTATTTTATCATACCTTTTATCATCTTGAATACTTCAATTTGATCTCCCCTCATTCTTCTAAATTCCAGAGAGTATTGGCCTAAACTGTTCAACCTCTCTTCATATGACAAACCCTTCAACTCTGGGATCAATCTAGTGAACCTTCTCTGAACTGCCTGCAGTGCCACAATATCTTTCCTCCAGTAAGGGAACCAAAACTGTGCACAATACTCCAGGTGCTGTCTCATCTGTGCCTTGTGTAGCTGCAACAATACTTCCTTACTTTTATATTCTATTCCTTTAGCTATAAAAGCCAACGTTCCATTCACTTTCTTTATTATCTGCTGTACCTGCATGCCAGTTTTCTGTGACTCATGAACGAGGACTCCCAGATCCCTCTGCACCGGAGCACCTCAAAGCCTCTCCCCATTTAGATAATAGGTCACCTTCCTATTTTTCCGACCAAAATGCATGACCTCACACATACCCGCATTAAACTCCATCTGACACATTTTGGCCCACTCTCCCATTCCAGCTATTTGTAAGGTTTTTATTTCCTCATTGCAATTTACTGTCCCACCTATTTTTGTATCACTCGCAAATTTGGCTACACAGCCTTCGATCCCTGTATCCAAGTCATTAATGTAGATTGTAAATAGCTAGGGTCCAAGGACCAAACCCTGTGGCACCCCACTTGTTACTTCTTGCCTTCCAGAAAAAAAACATTTATCCCGTGTCTCTGCCTTCTGTCCATCAGCCAGTCACCTATCCAAGCTAATAAATTACTTCTAATCCCATATGATCCAACTTTGTGAACTAACTTTCTGTGGCACCTTATCATCCGCCTTCCAAAAGTCCAGATATATTACATCTACAGGAACCCCATTATCCACTTTGCTTGTTACATCTTCAAAGAAGTCTAGCAAATTAGTCAAACATGATTTTCCCTTCATAAAACCATTCTGATTCGAATGGATAATGTTTTGACTTTCTAAATGCCCTGATATTGCTTCCATGATAATTGATTCTAACACTTTGCCAACAACAGATGTTAAACTAATTGGTCTGTAATTTCCCACATATTGCCTCCTTTCCTTTCTGTGCATTTTTCCAATTCACTGGAACCTTTCCCATGTCCAGGGAATTTTGGAATATCGTAACCAATGGATCCACTATCTCTGTGGCCACTTCCTTTAATACCCTAGGATGTAGACCATCAGGCCCGGGCGACTTGTCTGCCCTCAATCCTAACAGTTTGCTGACTACCTATTCCCAATCGAAATTGATTGTTCTAAGTTCTACCCTTTCTATTGCCTCTGGCTTGCCCATCCAATAGGAATGGTATTATTGTTCTCCACCATGAAAACTGAGGCCAAGTATTGATTTATCATCTCTGCCATTTCAGTGTTCCCTACCATTAACTCTCCAGTTTATTCTTCCAAGGGACCAACATTCACATCAGTGACTCTCTTCCCATTTATATACCTATAGAAGCTTTTGCTTTCCTTTTTGATATCTTATGCTAGTTTTCTTTCGTAATTTACCTTAGCTTTTTTTATTTATTTTTTAGTATCCCTTTGTTAATATTTGAAAGTTTCCCAATCCCCTTGCCTGCCACTGGCCTTTGCAACTTATTTTCTGAGTTTATATTGTCCTCGACCTCCTTGTTTAGCCATGGATGTTTTTTTACCCCCCTTACCATCTTTCTTCCTCACGGGAATATATTTTAGTTGTGAGGTATTGAGTAGCTCCTTAAACAACTGCCACTGCTCATCCAATGTCTTAACTGTTAGCCTTCCTGACCAATTTACACAGACCAAATCTGTGCTCATGTCTATGTAATTTCCTTTGGTTATTTCCAGAACACCACTGTGGGACTGAACTTTCTCATCAATAAACTGAATTGTGAATTCTATCATAGTATGGTCACTACTCCTTCGAGGATCCTTAACTATGATATCATCAATTAATCTCTCCTCGTTACAGAATACCAAATCCAGAGCAGCCTGTACCCTAGTTGGTTCCACAACAGACTGCTCCAAGAAACAATTTCCAATACAGTCAATCAAATCTACCTCCATGCTACTCTTGCCAATTTGATTCTTCCAATCTATGTGCATGTTAAAATTACCTATGATTATTGCCATACCTTTCTTGCAAGCTTCTAATATTTCCTGGTTTATACTGTGCCCCACTGCAGAACTACTGTAGGGAGACCTACAGTACTCCAAGTACTTCTTCCCTTTGCTATTTCATATTTCTAACCAGACTGATTCCACATCTTGATCTCCCGTGCTTATGTCACTTTTCATTACAGCACTGATCCCTTCCTTCACAAGCAAAGCACACTGCCTCCTTTTCCTTTCAGTCTATCTTTCTGAAATGCCAAGTATCCCTGGATATTCAATTCCCAGACCTGGTCTCCTTGTAACCATGTCCCAGTAATCGCTACCAAATTTTAGATACTTTTGACAGAGGCCCAGAGCATCATCCCAAACTAGGAGGGAGATAGAAAGTGAACAAGCTAAAATGTTAAAATGGAAACCCTGTCAGAGAGAAGAGCCAAACGTCTTCAGGGTGGACGTATCTGCAAGAGGAGTAGCAGCCAACCGAATATTTGACAGCCCCACAAAGTAAAGAACTGAGATTCTTCACCAGTGGGGAGTTGGCTGCTGGGCAGGGGTCCAGAAGGAGAAAGGTGGAATTTGCCACCAGCCTTTAAAACCAGATCATTGCTGCCTGTGACCTATGCCCCCACCCTTTGTTCCCGCCATCACTAATCAGTCAATGAACACGAATGTGGTCAATTAGCAGCTCTTCCATTCCAAAAGTTCTAATCCTCTTCTGATGTCACACTGCAGGGTGAGACCCAGAAGTGTCCACAATGTCAGGCCCCATTCCTGGAATGGAAAGCCCAATAATTCTTTCACTAGAGTGGATAACCAATGTATTTTTCTCAGGGTAGGCGAGTCCAAACCTAGAGGGCATAGGTTAAAGTGAGAGGGAAAAGATTTAAAGGGGTTCTGAGGGGTAACTTTTTCACACAGAGCGTGGTGCGTGTATAGAATGAGCTGCCAGTGGAAGTAGTGGAGGCTGGTACAATTACAACATTTAAAAGGCATCTGGATGGGTACATGAATAGCAAGGGTTTAGAGGGATATGGGCCAAATGCTGGCAAATGGACTAGATTTATTTAGGACATCTGGTTGGCGTGGACAAGTTGGACAGAAGGGTCTGTTTCTGTGCTGTGACTCTGACTCTGACTGTATGACTGCTCTCAACACCTCTGCAGCCTTTCAATTATCAATCGTCAGAAATTCTCTCCGATTAAATGTTGGGAAGGTCCAACCTATTGTTCCCTGACTATCGGATCCCCTTGGCAACTGCCCCGGGCTGAACCAGACTTGGCATACCTGATCTCAACAGGAGCTTCTGATCACCAGGATCACCTTTGTGCAACCTGTGTTTGATTCCAACCTCAGGCGACTGTCTGTGTGGAGTTTGCACATTCTCCCTGTGTCTGCGCGGGTTTCCTCTGGGTGCTCTGGTTTCCTCCCAGAAATGAGCAGGTTCGGTGGATTAGCCATGATAAGTTGCTTGTAGTGTACAGGGATGTGCAGGCTAGTTGAGATAGCCATGGTAAATGTGAGGTTACAGAGATAAGGTGGAGGGGGTGGTGGGTGTGGGTGGAATGCTCTTTGAAGGGTCCATGTGAACTCAATGGGCCAAATGACCTGCTTTCACACTGTAGGGATTCTATGATTGTACTACCTTCATTAACTCCCAGATTTGGGCATTTCAAATCACTCCTGGCAGGTCTCCCACATCATACTCTCTGGAAACTTGGCGTCATCCAAACCACTACTGGGTTTGTCTCAGAGAAAAGCTGTTCCCCTCCCACCCCCATGCCCTTGGACCGACATTGTATCCACGTCATGTAATGTCTCGATCTTAAATTCCCAGTCTTCTTACAAATCCCTCTGTAGCCTCATTGTCCTCCCCTGACTACATCATCCCCTCCAACCCCTTGTATTCTGGCCTCTTGAGAAAGCTGGATTTTTAACCACTCCACTGCTGGGGGCCATGGCTTCAGTGACTTGGGTCTTAAATTCTGGCATTTCCTCTCTAAACCCCTCCACCTTGTTACCTCCATATGCATGTTTAAAAATGCTCCTTAGACCAACCTGAGCTTTCCTTTTCTAATGTGCAATTTGGAGTTTTATTTTGTAATGCCCTCTTGAAATACTTGGGGTGTTCTGTTAAGGGTTGTCAGGTCTCCAGGAATTGAAGTTTCATCTCCTGGGCATGGCTGGGAATAATCCTGGAGAAAAACCATATGAATAGTTGTGCACTTATTCTTTGCCTTGGTTGCTATGAAACACATTGGAGGATGAAGAGGACCTTTTTTTGATTAATCACTAATGACCAGATATCTAAGACTCTGTTTGCTCTCTAATTGGTGAATGAAGGCAGGGCACCATAAAACATACGTGTTGGCTGTCACATGGCGTGTGTGTGTGTGTGTGCGCGTATGTAGAACACCATGAGGTGGATGGGTTGGGGAACAAATGTTTGAAGGTCCTGTGGTCCAGAAATACAACCAATCTCAATTGGCAACCTTAATTCTGTTGTGATAAAGGTGCTATATAAATGCAACTTGCTATTGCTCAGTGAGATTCACAATCAGATTGTGTTTCAGTTCAGGTTTGTGATTTCTTTCTTTTAGCCCATATTTTTCGCACTTTGCTCTGTTGCACTCCCTTTGCGCCTGCAATTTGTTCTCAGTAGAGTCCTGGTGTCTCTCCCCTCCATCAATTCCCTCTCCTCTCTCCTCTGATCGGAACAGAGCTGTTTGTTTTACTTTGTGCTTGGCTTCTGTCTAACCCACATCCTGTCACAGGAAGCATCAATTCCCAACAGGCTACATGCGCCCGAGGACACATATCCAGGTCACTCTGGGATAGCCAGAGTTCACAGGGGCCCCTTCTTTCTTTTCCTTGTGGAAATCCCAGGCTGGAAAATGTCTAAAATGTAGACAACTTGATAAGTAATTGAACTTTGTACATGAGATCAAGACCAGCCACCCCTTCCCAAAATCCCTTCCTGCCTGAGAAGAGTCTCCCTACTCGCTGAGTACAAATTACCATAAGGCCACTATTTCAAAGAAGAGCAGGGAAATTCTACCTCCTCTGTACCCCCCCACACCCCACTTTGTGGGGCCAAAGTTTATTCCCTCAATTAGCATCATTAAAAATATAGATGATTTGGCTGGTATTACATTGTCATTCATAGAATCTCTATGGTGTGGAATTAGGCTATTCAGCCCAACGAGTCCACATTGCCCCTCCAAAGAGCATCCCACTCAGATCCACCCCATCCCTATAACCCTGCATCGCCTATGGCTAATCAACTTAGCCTGCACATTCCTGGACACTATGGATTCCAGATCCAGCTGGAATAAAGTTACATATTTGTGATGGACAGAGACAAAGAAATAGACAGACACAGAGATAGACAGACAGATAGATAAATAGATAGATAGATAGTTAAATAGAGGTAGTTAAACAGACAGATAGCTAGAGGTAGTTGAATTGACAGACAGTTAGACAGACACATAAATAGAGAGGTAATTAAAAAGATAGATGGATAGATAGTCAGACAAAGTGATGAATAGATTTTTGGCCTCATCCTGTTTCTCTTTAGCAAGTTTTAAAGGGCTGATGACCTCAAACTGCTCTTGATTGCCTATTGCTGTTCCTGTGTAACAGGGTTGAGGGGTTGAATGGCCTCCTCCTTTTCTTGTGTAACAGCACTGAGGCTCTGAATGGCATCATTTTGTTCCTACGTAACAGGGTTGAGGGCTGAATGGCCTTTTCCTGTTCCTTATAACAGAGTTAGGGGCTCAATACCTTCCTCTATTTCCTGTGCAACAAGATTGTTGAAGAAGGGCTGAATGGCCTCCTCCTGTTCCTGTGTATCAGCATGGAGGCACTGAATGGCATCATTTTGCTTCTATGTAACAGGGTTGAGGGCTGAATAGCCTTTTCCTGTTCCTTATAACAGAGTTAGGGGCTCAATACCTTCCTCCATTTCTTGCGTAAGAAGATTGAAGAAGGGCTGAATGGTCTCTTCCTGTTCCTGTGTAACAGAAATGCGGGGCTGAGTGGCCTCGTCTTGCTCCAGTGTTTTGCTTTGTCAAGACAAAGCAACATTCAACCAGCAGATGGTGATATTGTTCTTTCAATGAAACACTGCGGAGCAGCACATGATCTTGACCCCTGAAAGTTTATTTACCATGCTTCGAACCTTTTGTGTTTGACCATTATGACTTGTCCATTCCTTTCATGGGGATATAAACATTTTTCCAATTAAAGATTTGAATTTTCTTAGTCCATAAACCTATACACATATTAAATAGTGGAAGAGCATAATCTTCAAATCCAGGCTCCAGATTCATTCATTTGATCCCACCTTGTGACTCTTCTTGTTACAAGTCCTTCTTAGTTAACCTTCATTTTTGGGGAGGTGGTGGTTTGGTGGTTCCTTAACTAAATCAATAAAACTGGGGCCCAGAATAATGCCCTAGAGTCACGTGTTCACATCCCACTGCAGTAGATAGTGGAATTCAGTTAATAAAAAAAAGTCTAGAATTAAAAGCTGGTCTTAGTCAAATTTAATTTAAAAAATGGGGTGGCATGGTGGCTCAGTGGTTAGCACTGCTGCCTCACAGTGCCGGGGACCCAGGTTTGATTCCAACCTCGGGTGACTGTCTGTGTGGAGTTTGCACATTCTCCCCGTGTCTGCGTGGGTTTCCTCCAGATGCTCCGGTTTCCTCCCACAGTCCAAAGATGTGTAGGCTAGGTGGATTGGCTATGCTAAATTGTCCATAGTGTTCAGGAATGTGTAGATTAGGTGGGTTATAGGGGATGGGTTTGGGTGGGTGCTCTGAGGGTCGGTTGGACTTGTTGGGCTGAAGTGCCTGTTTCCACACGGAGGGATTCCATGGTACTTCTGATTCACTAATGTCCTTTAAAGAAGGAACTCTGCCACCCTCGCCACGTATGCCCTGTACATGACTCCAGACCCACATCAATGTGTTTGACTCTAAATATCCCTCTAAACATGGTTGACGCCAATGCATTGGATGCCTTCAAGAAGGAATTAGATCTAGAGCTAAAAGGCAGAAGCAAAAGAGACAAGACGAAACCATTCTGACATCAGGATCTGGAATGCACTGTCTGAGAATGTGGGTCAGTCAAGGCTTTCAAAAGGGAGCTGAATCATTATTTGCAAGGCAAACACCTATTCTAAGTTGCTTTAAGATTAAAGGTAAATTGGAGAAATATTTTACAGATTAAAACTAAAATACCAGTAGAAATTTCAAAATATAAATTGAAAACTAATTTAATAATTTGGAGATGGAGGGCCAGGCAATGTGTTATAATTGCATGACGTGGGAGACGGGGATCCCCATTGCCTCCGTATTTTCTGCAATAGTCTACTGTGGGGAACCTTATCAAACGCTTTACTGAAATCCATATACACCACATCAACTGCTTTACCCTCATCCACCTGTTTGGTCACCTTCTCAAAGAACTCAATAAGGTTTGTGAGGCACGACCTACACTTCACAAAACTGTGTTGACTATCCCTAATCAAATTTTTCCTTTCTAAATGATTATAAATCCTATCTCTTGTAATCCTTTCCAACACTTTACCCACAACCAAAGTAAGGCTCACTGGTCTATAATTCCAGGGTTGTCTCTACTCCCCTTCTTGAACAAGGGGACAACATTTGCTATCCTCCAGTCTTCTGGCACTACTCCTGTAGACAATGATGACATAAAGATCAAAGCCAAAGGCTCTGCAATCTCATCCCTAGCTTCCCAGAGAATCCTAGGATAAATCCCATCCGGCCCAGGGGACTTATCTATTTTCACACTTTCCAGAATGGCTAACACCTCCTCCTTATGAACCTCAATCCCGTCTAGTCTGATAGCCTGTATTTCAGCATTCTCCTCGACAACATTGCCTTTTTCATGTGTGAATACTGATGAAAAATATTCATTTAATGCCTCTCCTATCTCTTCGGACTCCACGCACAACTTCCCACTACTGTCCTTGACTGGCCCTAATCTTACTCTAGTCATTCTTTTATTCCTGACATACCGAAAGAAAGCTTTAGGGTTTTCCTTGATCCTACCTGCCAAAGACTTCTCATGTTCCCTCCTGGCTATTCTTAGCTCTCTCTTTAGGTCCTTCCTGGCTAACTTGTAACTCTCAATCACCCTAACTGAGCCTTCATGCCTCATCTTTACATAAGTCTCCTTCTTCCTCTTGACAACAGATTCAACTTCTTTAGTAAACCACGGTTCCCTCGCTCGACCGCTTCCTCCCTGCCTGACAGGTACATATTTATCAAGGACACGCAGTAGCTGTTCCTTGAACAAGCTCCACATTTCAATTGTGCCCAGCCCTTGCAGTTTCCTTCCCCATCCTATGCATCCTAAATCTTGCCTAATCGCCTCATAATTGCCTTCCCCCCAGCTATAACTCTTGACCTGCGATATATACCTATCCCTTCCCATTGCTAAAGTAAATGTAACCGAATTGTAGTCACTATCATCGAAGTGCTCACCTACCTCCAATTCTAACACCTGGCCTGGTTCATTACCCAGTACCAAATCCAATGTTGCCTCGCCTCTTGTTGGCCTATCTACATACTGTGTCAGGAAACCCTCCTGCACACATTGGACAAAAACTGACCCATCTAAAGTACTCGAACTATAATGTTTCCAGTCAATATTTGGAAAGCTAAAGTCCCCCATAACAACTACCCTGTTACTTTCGCTCCTATCCAGAATCATCTTTGCAATCCTTTCCTCTACATCTCTGGAACTTTTCGGAGGCCTATAGAAAACTCCCAACAGGGTGACCTCTCCTTTCCTGTTTCTAACCTCAGCCCATACTACTTCAGTAGACGAGTCCTCATCAAAAGTCCTTTCTGCCACCGTAATACTGTCCTTGACAAACAATGCAACACCTCCCCCTCTTTTACCACCTTCCCTGATCTTACTGAAACATCTAAACCCCGGAACCTGCAACAACCGTTCCTGTCCCTGCTCTATCCATGTCTCCAAAATGGCCACAACATCGAAGTCCCAGGTACCAACCCATGCTGCAAGTTCACCCACCTTATTCCGGATGCTCCTGGCATTGAAGTGGACACACTTCAAACCACCTTCCTGCCTGCTGGTACACTCCTGCGACCTTGAAACCTTATTCATGACCTTACTACTCTCAACCTCCTGTTCACTGGAGCTACAATTCAGGTTCCCACCCCTCTGCTGAATTAGTTTAAACCCTCCCAAAAAGCATTAGCAAATTTACCCCCCCAGGATATTGGTACCCCTCTGGTTCAGGTGTAGACCATCCCATTTGTAGAGGTCCCACCTACCCCAGAATGAGCCCCAATTATCCAGATATCTGAATCCCTCCCTCCTGCACCATCCTTGTAGCCACGTGTTCAACTGTTCTCTCTCCCTGTTCCTCGCCTCGCCAGCACATGGCACGGGTAACAAACCAGAGATAACAACTGTGCTTGTTCTATCTCTAAGCTTCCACCCTAGCTCCTTGAATTTCTGCCTTACATCCCCATCCCTTTTCCTGGAAGCTTGAGGATTGGGAAGTCTTTAAAAAAAAAAGCAGAAGACAACTAAAAAAGCAATAAGGAGGGAGAAGATGAAATATGAGAGTAAGCTAGTTAGCTAGTGATGTAAAAGAAGATTGCGAGAGTATTTTTTAAAAATACATAAAAGTTAAGAGAGAGGTAAAAGCAGACATTGGATTGCTGGAAAATGAGGCTGGAGAAGTATAATGGGGAACGAAGAAATGAGGGAGGAACTGAATAGGTACTTTGCGTCAATCTTCATGGTACAAGACACCAGCAAGTATGACAGGACTTCAAGAAAGTTGGGGACAGAGATAAGCATTGTGGTCGTCACTAGGGAAAATGTGCTGGGGAAGGTGAGAGGTCTGAATGTGGATTTATCTCTTGGACCAGATGGACTGCATCCCAGAGTTCTGAAGGAGATAGCTGAGGAGATTGTGGAGGAATTGATGGTGATCTTTCACGAATCACTGGAATAAGGAGGGTCAGAGAGGACTGAAAAATGGCTAATGTAACATCACTGGTTAAGAAGGGAGTGACGCAGAAGATGGGAAATCATAGGCTGTTTGTCCTGACCTCAGCCATTGGTAAGATGTTGCCATCCGTTATTAAGAATGGGATTGTGGAATACCTGGAAGTGCACAATAACATAGGGAGAAGTCGATATGGCTTTGTCAAGGGGAGGTCATGTCTGACAAATCTATTAGATTTCTTGGAGGAGATATCATGCAAGTTCGACAAAGGAGAGCCAGTGAATGTGATCTATTTGGATTTTCAAAAAGCCTTTGACAAAGTGCTGTGCAGGAGGGTGATAAATAAGATGATCCCGTGGTGTTAGATGCAAGGTATTGGCATGGATACAGGATTGGCTGACTGACATAAGGCAGAGAGTGAGGAACCATTTTCATGATGGCAGCTGATGACTAGAGGAGTTCCACAGGGGTCAGTAATCGGACAGCAGCTCTTCATGTCATACTTTAACAAGCTAAATGAAGGAATTGAGGACATTGTTTCTCAGTTTGCAGAAGACACAAAGCTAAGTAAAGGGACAGATAGTATTGAGGATGTGGGGAGGCTGCAGAAGGACTTGAACGCTAGGAAAGTGGGCAAAGAATTGGCAGATAGAATACAATGTGGAGAATTATGAGGATATGCACTTTGGTAGGAAGCTTAGAGCCATAGAAGATTTTCTAAGGCTTCAGAAATCTCAAATAAAAACGGGGCTTGGGAATCCTGGTTCAGGATCCTCTTAAGGTTAACATGCAGATTCAGTTGGCAGTTAGGACAGCAAATACAATGTTGGCATGCATTTTGAGAGGGCTAGAGTACAAGATCAGGCATGTACTGCTGAGGTGGTATAGGGCTCTGGGCAGACTGCCTTTGGAACATTGTGAACAGTTTTGGGCCCCATATCTAAGGAAAGATGTGCTGGTCTTGGAGAATGATTCTGGAGATGAAGGGCTTGTCATGTGAGGAGCATTTGAGGACTGTGGTCTGCACTCAATGGAGTTTAGAAGGATGAGGGGCATCTCATTGGAATCTACACAATACTGAGGGTCCTGGAAAGAGTGGAAGTGGAGAAGATGTTTCAACTAATAGGAGAGACTAGAACCCAAGGGCACAGCCTCAGAGCGATGGGACGACCAATTAGAACTGAGATGAGGAGGAATTTCTTCAGCCAGAGGTTGGTGAATTTGTGGAAGTCATTGCCACAGAAGGCTGTGGAGTCCAAGTCATTGAGTGTAATTAAGACAGAGATATATAGTTTTTTGATTAGTAAGGGAATCAAGGGTTACAGGGATGAGGTAGGAGAATGGGGTTGAGAAACAAATCAGCCATAATCCAATGGCGGAGCAGACTCGATGGACCGAATGACTTAATTCTGCTCATAGATCTAATGGTCTTATGGTTTTATAGGGCAAGGGGAGTGGCTATAGGTGAATTGCTCTTTAAGAACATGAGTAAAGACACAATGAGCAAAATGGCCTCCTTCTGCACAGTAACTGTTGTATGGTTCTATTTCAATGTAATTATTAAACCTCAGAGCTCAGAGGAAGGTCATTCAGATGCTTGTGCCTGTAAAGGATCTTTGAAAGAACAATCCAATTAGTCCCATTTGTTGCTGCCTTTCCCCAAAGCCCTGCAACTTTTTCCTTTTTGAATATTTATCCCATTCCCCACTTAAAAGCTACCATTGAATCTGAATTCATCATCCTTTCCAAAAGCATATTCCAAATTGCAACAACCCACTGTGGGAAAAGAATTGTCCTCATTTGCTTGCTGTATTTTTGTTTTGAATAATTATTTCCAATCTGTTTCTCCAGTACGCTCCCAACCCACTCAGTGCAAATGATTTCTCATTGTCTATGCTGTCTGAAAATTGATGGAAGTAATGAAAGGATCATTCAGAACCCGTGTTGGAAACAAGCAGCAGTGATCAGACTTGTCAGACAGGTTCCCAAACAAAAGAGAAGTCATTTGGAGAGAGATAAAAGGTACTGCAGATGCTGGAGAATTCGACATAACAAGGTGTGGAGCTGGATGAACACAGCAGGCCAAGCAGCATCATAGGAGCAGGAAAGCTTGACGTTT
>JAHRHZ010000289.1:41148956-41204851 GCA_024137785.1 Ginglymostoma cirratum | reverse complement strand
AAACGTCAAGCTTTCCTGCTCCTATGATGCTGCTTGGCCTGCTGTGTTCATCCAGCTCCACACCTTGTTATCTAGAAGTCGTTTGGAAATGTGCTATGTCTGCAAAACTATATTACGATTATACCAGAGCTATCTTCAAAAATAGCAACTTTCAGAGATTCACAAATGATGCTGTACTCATTGCAGAGCCAGAAGACACACTACAGGAAATTATGAACAAAATGAAATCAAGGAGTGATTCCAGCTGATGTTCTTACTGTTCAGATCCCAGTCTGAAACTGGGCTTAATAGAGTTCTGAGACCCTTCTGAGGGGTCACCAGACCCAAAACGTTAACTCTGATTTTTTCTTCACAGATGCTGCCAGACCTGATAAGCTTTTCCAGCAACTTTGTTTTTGTTCGTGTGTTAATCGATCACTGTTTTGCTTTGGTTTTAACGAGATAATCTCTTACTGAGACAGGAGCACACAATGATGCAGATCTTGCTTTAACAATAAAACAGAAATTCATTAAGTAAAAAACAAACCAAGAAAAAGTTGAATAAACTAATCAATTTGCTTATAAACCAAATTCAAAAAGTTTTAACTACACAGTAAAAGTATAAATCACATTAACACCAAAACTTCTTTTCAAGTTTCAAGATACCTAACATCACTTGCACAGTATCCAATAGCAACCCTTATACAGCATTCATACCAAAATCCCTTTCTCTAATACCTTAATGGGTTTAATGTAACTGTGACTTTAACTCCTAGACTGGAAATACTGATCGCCTCTTCCTGGATCTGTCATTTACTTGAGCTTAAATGCTCTCAGCTTCAAGACACTTCTTCAGGGTTTTATCCCAATATCTCGGGTTTGAGACTATCACTAACTCCTTACTACAAGGAAATCTAGTCTTCCTATATTCTCCCCTTCTCAGGAGCGCTGCTCTATGCATGCATCTCCCAGCAAGGAGTGCGCAGAATTGCCCTGTTCAAAGTGTCAAAATCTCTCCATGTGCTCTGGCTGTTTCTGTTAAGCTTAAAAAAAAATCCTTAAATCCAAAAATTACTAACAGAAACCCTGAAGCACAGTGGTTCACTCACTAGAAAATCCTAAGGTAGACAGAACTCCATCAGGCTGTGAAGATAACCACAAAAGCTGTTTGAAAAGAAACTACCGGGCTACAGAAATACTCAGATGTTAATTATTAACTTCAGATGCACAGAAAATCCAAATGTTACTAACTTAAAGTTCAAAACACAAACTTAAAAGAAATGATATTAAATATGCCCTGAGTATAGGAGTTGGGAGGTCATGTTGCAGCTGTCTCGGACTTTAGTTAGGCAACTTCTGGAGTATTGCGCGAATTTCTGGTCTCCCTGCTGTCGGAAAGATGTTGTGAAACTTGAAAGGGTCCAGAAGGGATTTACAAGGACATTGCCAGGGTTGGAGGGTTTGAGCTGTAGGGAGAGGCTGAGTAGGCTGGGGCTATTTTCTCTGGAGCGTCGGAAGTTGAGGAATGACCTTATAGAGGTTTATAAAATCACGAGGGGCATGAATAGGGTGAATAGCCAAGGTCTTTTTCCAAGGGTGGGGTAGTCCAAAACTAGAGGACATAGGTTTTAAGATGAGATGGGAAAGATTTAAAAGGGAACTAAGGGGCAGCTTTTTCACACAGAGGTTAGTGCATGTATGGAATGACCTGCCAGAAGAAGTGGTGGAGGCTGGTACAATAACAACATTTAAAAAACATCTGGATGGGTACATGAATAGGAAGGATGTAGAAGGGTATGGGTCAAATGCTAGCAAATGGGACTAGATTAATTTAGGATATCTGGTCGGCATGGACGAGTTGGACCGAAGGGTCTGTTTCCATGCTGTAGATCTCTATGAATCTATATGTATAAATCAGGCAATTTATATCACAATTAATTAAGAATGAATGTGAAAAATACCAGGGAAATGAGATAAGCAGAAACCTACAAGTGAAAACTGAAGGAAATGGACGAATCCTAAAATAACCAAAAAGGTTGGTATTCGTTCGGCATTTATCCCAGAAGATATTAAATGTCATTGAGATCTCGGGATAGCCAAGACCATATTTGTCAGTGTGAAGGATCTGTTAATGTCAAAGAATGTGAACCTGAATCTATGTTACATGCCTCAGAGGTATGGACAACATCCAAAGAGTCTATTGCTAAGATGAATGCATTCAAGAAGTGAATATATACAAGTATGATAATACTATAGCTGTAAGAGGTGTATTTTGTCCTGGTTTTTTATAAGAAGAGAGGTTGAGACAGAGGTAACGAGTAGTCTGTTCCACGCCAATAAAGTAAACAGCTTGTGAGGCCTTGGGTGTTTTTTAAAAAGTTGGAACAATAGAAGCAACGTGAAAGGGTGGGGTCAAGAACCAGGATTTTAGTTTTAGCTTTCAGCAGTTGCTAGTGTCTTGAGGCTGGAAGTGGAAGCTGTTATTCCTCTCTCTGTTATAGCTAAAAGCTGGACTTCCTTCTGCTGTGAGAATTGCATGTGAGACAAACTAGCTTACTGAATTTGCCTTTACCAAGGGTATGTTGATGGTATGTTACTATGTTGTAACAGTTGCTTTTTAATGGTTAAATAATCTATTATTCTGTTAAGTTTTCCAACAGAGTTAAGTTAGTCCAATTCTTCCTTTTTTTTCGCTTGTATTTTAACTACAGTATGTTTTGCTTCGAGCCTTATAGCTTGACCAATCAAATTGAATCCAGAGCACAACGCCCTACACTTGTCTTTTAAAACAAGTAAAGTTGAGGTGTAAGCTATCTTCTTAATATATTTTAAGGAGCTGTTCCATAACACAAGTATGTTTCACATCTTACTTAGACAGAAAGACTGAGAAAGCACTCAAGTTGTCTGAAGAAAAGAAGAAATTACTGCAGTCGCATAATTCAGTTGCATCTTTCGAGTATATGGTAGTCAGAAACAGTCACAGGGATGGGAAGACAACCGATGAAAAATGTAGGAGGGAAACAGGATGCTGGATATATTTGACTCGTTGCAGTTAACTGACAGGAAATGTTTGAGAGCAGCACAGGAAACTGATAGAGATCCATGTCATGTCAAATCTCTGGGAAGAAGATGACACCAATGAACAAACCAACCTGATCTGTGCACCTTTTGTGATTTTAACATCCCCCAAAAATTGGCCTGCTTAGGGTAAAACCAGAAAATAAAAATCAGTCTTGTCACATTTTTATTCTGTCACCAGCAATTCATCAACGTTTAGGGAAGTGCCATCAGCAGATGCTCCACACTGATCGTTCATTGCGAAAGGGAGGGGCGCTCAGATTTTTGACCCTTTCTTCATGGGGCAAACTCCATCTGTTTGCTTCATGGGTTTGGGTTTAGGTTTAGGTTTGCGTCTTGGACAAATCTTGGGTTTTGGTTCTGGTTCTAGCTCAAGTTTGCAAACCTTCGGAGAGGACCTGGTTTTGGGTCCTAACAAGCTCCTGGTTCCTAAATTCTGGTGCATGCTTGCACGTGCTCTCTCTTTTGCTCGAGCTGCACGCCTCATCGGGCATACCTTGGGTTTGTCTTGAGGGCTCCTGGTGTAAATCACTTCCTCTGAATACTCGCTTTCATCGTCAAATGAAAGAGCAGGCAAGGAGTATTTGTTCCTCCATTGGGGTGTCAGCAACTCTTCACCATATTCATAGTCACTTGACTCCAACTCAAAAGCACTCATTGGTTTTGGAAGTTTCTTTGGACATGTTTTCTTCTCCACTTCCTCAAACTCTTCTTCCACCTCCTCCTCCTCTTCCTCCTCCTTCTTCTCCTCCTTTTCCTTTCCTTCCATCTCTTCGTCCTCATCTTCCATAAGTAGAAGGCTAGCTGTAGTTTCAGTCAACATGTCCATCACCAATTCCAACTTCAGCTGAAGGACATTGTTCTGGTCTTGGAGCATTCGGTTCTTTTCCCTGACGTTCTTCAACAGGTCGGGTTGGCTGGAAGCAAAGAGACCATTACAGGACTGAGCTGTCCATCTTCCTTTCTTAAATGTCAATTTCTGCCCAATGATTTGGAAAGCGGGAGGTTCATGTTCTAAACCCATCTCAGCAATCCTCCGGTCATAATCCAATAAGTAAAATGAAGTAACAGGTGCGTGGCGGCGTGGCCGACACTTCCTGGGCCTAAATTTAGATCTACAAGGTAGTGGATGTTGATCAATGAAGGTCTGAATACTGTTAAAACACTGCTTAATGTTGTTGGCTAGCAGTTCCATTCAGTAGCACTAGAAACAATTGTCAAAATGAAACATTTACTCATAAACAGGCAAAATTTTCACGAAAAGCTACTGTTTCTAATCACTGCAAGTTCTTTGTGGCCCTATACCCATATGAGAGTACCAGTGGGACCGTTCCACTATAAAATGTACATTCAGCAGAACCAATTCTGTCCTCATTCACACGTTCACACACAGATACATACGCACTCACAGATACACACGTTTAGAGATACGCATATATACACTCAGAGATATACACACGTGCACAGATACACACTCATAAATTCAACATACAGTTAGAAAAACACATGGTCACAGATACATACATACATATATACACTGTCACAGATACACACTTACACACACAGATATGCAATATATATATGCATGCTCACATTTACACATGCTCGCTCACACACACACTCACGTGTGGATAATGAAGAGTTAGTTGGAAAAATGATAATCTCAACAACTAGCTTCCAACGGCAAGATGACAATTTCACTAGTGAACTATTTGCATTAGTTTACATTTATTTGCGTATATTTGCACGCCTTAGTATCTAATCTCACCTCATTTGCATGCTCTTTCCCATTCTCCTACCCACCTGATAGAGACTAGACAGTGTCACTTCCCGAAGTGAAAGTCCGAGTTGGTATGTAGTGACTACGACTCACCACTTGCTCCACTGGGTCCCTACCTTCACCCTAAATCTCAGGGCCTTGACCACCTACACCTCCTGTCCCTACAGACTAGTATTGGTATTCCCAATCTCACACACGAGAACATAAGAACTAGGAGCATAAATATACCATTCATTGCTCGTGAGCCTGCTCTACCATTTATTACTATTATGGCTGAGCCCATCTCAGCATCAACTCCACTTTCCTGCCCATTCTCCACAACCCTTCAGCCTGTTACTAATTAAAAATCTGTCAATTTCCTGCTTAAATTTACTTGATATCCCGGCATCCACTGCACTCTGGGTATTAAATCCCACGGATTCACTTGGAGAGAAGTGAATTTCTCCTCATCTGTTTTAAATCTGCTTCCCCTTATCCTAAATCTATGACCTCTCGTGCTAGGTTGAGGAATGAGGAAACATCTGCTGTATTTCGATTTTCTCAATCATCTTTAGTATTTTATTGACATCAATTAGATCTCCTCTCATCCTTCTGAACTCCAGAATATAGACATAAACTGCTCTCACGCCACCTTCACGGCTCATCTCTGACCCATTCGTAGTATAGTTCTCAATTTTCCGTGCTGCACTTTGGAGTGCATTGACAATTCTCCTGGTTGCACTGTAGCCAGTACACTCTGGCACCACCACGGCTTCAATGAGGAAATGGAGCTCTCCTATATCTGGTTTGACAATGAAGTATGTATTGGGCTCAGGGATAAATTGGAGAAATGAAGAGTTAAATAAATTTACACCCGTATACATAGTCACTGATACAAATATCCATACCCACACATACACACACAACTCACTCTCACTCACCTAGTCATGTGCACACATGTATTCACACCTTCACTCACACAAACTCACACACTGATATATATACATGTACTCACACTCACATGTACACATTCAGTCACTCACAAATGCGCACCCATACAGACGGGTTTACACATACACACATTCATAGTTACACCAACACTCCAACAGCCATGTACCTACAAGTATACACCTGCATAAACTCAAGCAGTCACTCTCACTCAATTTCTCGCATTGACTTACACACAAACACACACACTTACTTACACACTCACTCACTTGTACATTCACTCACTCAGACACACATGTCCACACACTCACACAGAATGGCAATAATCTATCTACCTGGCCTTCTTTTCTGGAACATGTGAACAGCTTGTCCCAGTGAGATAAGCTTCTGATGATAGAACATGTCTCACAGGCAACAAAAAGAGTAAAGAAATGGTGAAAAGCAAAGTGGAAATTTAAATACAAATTGCATTGCTTCAGATATATTTTACATCAGCTTGTGATGTCACAGCTGCCCTGGTATTACAACGCTGCCTCATGACTTTTTCAGCGATGGTGGGGGAGGGGTTGCAAGATAGATAGAAAAAGAAAGATGATAGAGAGAATGTGACTGAGGGAATCAGAGGGAGAACAAAATAAGAGAGAAAAATCGAGATAGTCAATTTAAGCAAGAACTTGGAAGGGAGAAAGTATGAAGGAAGACGCAAGGGAAAAGTCCTGAGACACAGAGTTCATGAGAGGTGTGACATAAGAATGAGAATACAATGAACTCTTCAGAACTCGGTCCGGAGGAAGAGTCAGAGAGAACATGATTGTGTGTGAGAGAAGAAATGCAAGGGAGAACATCAATAAAGGAAAAACAGAGAAGGTATAAGAATCAGGATAACAGAGGGAACACGAAGGGAGATTAAAAGAGCACTGAAAGAAAAGAAAGTGAAGGGACATGACAGAAAGATGAGTCACACCAAAACAACTGAGCAGGTACATTTAACAGAGGCCATGAGGAATTATTGTAGAAATGCCCTCAAAATGGGGGTTCAGAAATCAAGCTCAACTCCCACCACAGAACAGAACACCAAGTTAAAATTGATACTTTACTCCCAACCAAGCGAGTGCCACTCCCTAGAGGGAGCCATCTTCCAGATCAAATGTTAAACCGAGAGCACCCACCCATTTGTGTGAATGTAAACTATTTCATCGCAGTATCTGAAGAAGAGCGGGGATGCTCTCACTGCTTACATGGAACAATATTTATCCCTGAATTCTTTATCACAGACAGCTGTCAAGTTAGGGTTATTAAGTACATTCAAGGCTGTGATATGCAGATTTTGAATCAGTAAGAGAATCAAGAGCCACAGGAAAATGGGAGGAAAGGGGAATCAAAGGTTATCAGATAAGCCATGACCTCATTGAATGGTGGACCAGGCCCAATGGGCAGAATGGCCTTTTCCCGCTCCTATATCTTACGGTCTTATGAACCAATATCTATAAAAACGAAATTACCTGGCCCTTTATCACATTGCTATTTTTGGGAACTTGCTGTGTTCTAACTGGCTACTATGTTTCCCACATTTCGGTTGTGACTACACTTCAAACTGCATGTCATCAGCTGCAAAGCACTTTGGCACATCCTGAGGCAATGAAAGCCGCTACAGAAATGCAAGTCTTTCTTCCAGCCCTGTGAGATCGGCAAAGCAAAACACTGGATGAAATGTAATTGTTGTCAGGAATTTGTTGTGTCAGTGAGTTCATGGTTACAACTCAGAGATTACAAGGCAGGAAACTAAGACCACATCCCTTTTAATTGGAATTACTAAAGATCCTTTTGTTACTGATGGTGTGGATGTTCTGGAAATAACTACAACACTCTGCCTGAGCTTTACTTCACAATCTACCCAAGATCATCATAATTAATAACATGAAGTTGTTTAATCTAAAAAGGTGAACTTTTGTAATATCTGTGTCTCTTTTGGTAGGTTAATAATAAAATTAAGGGCATATTTTTACAATTCAGGCTGTGCAAGCCACACACTATCTTAACTTGGAACCATATCACCGTTCCATCACTATTACAGGGCCAAAGTCCTGGAATTCCCTCCATAACAACACTGTCTTTGTACCACATGACCCGTAACAGTTAAACAGGCAGCTCACCACCACATTTGCTTATTCACTCATGGGATATGGGTGTTGCCGGCCAAGCCTGCATTTATTGCCATCCCTAGTTGCCCAGAGGACAAAATCAACCACATCTCTGTGGTCTGGGGTCACATGGAGGCCAGATCAGGTAAGGACAGCAGTTTCCTTCCCTAAAAGACATTAGTCATACAGCACGGAAACAGACCCTTCGGTCCAACCAGTCCATGCCAACCATAATCCCAAACTAAACTAGCCCCACCTGTCCTTGCTTGGCCCGTATCCCTCTGAACACTTCTTATTCATGTACCTATCCAAATGTCATTTAAGCTCTGTAAATGCACCCACATCCATCATTTCCTCTGGAAGTTTATTCCACACATGAACCAGTCCCTGTGTAAAAAAATTGCCCAATTGTCTTTTTAAAATATTTCTCCTCTCATCTAAAAATATGACCCCACCATAAGGTAAAGACACCTACCATTCACTGTTTCTATCACATGTGTTTATTTCCCCCTTGGACAATTGACAATGGCTGTACAGTCCCCATTAGACTCTTAACTCCAGATTATTTGAATTGATTTCAAACTCCATCATCTGTCATGGGGGATTTGAACTAGGGTTCAGGCCCCTGTGTCTCTGGTTGAATAGTCTGTTGATAATACCATGAGGCCATCACCTCCCCACTTCACAAGGGCTGATCAACTAAATTTAGTGAATCACCTTTGCACTTTCTTCCAAACCTTGTCAGCTTTCCTAACCTACATTGTTAAAAGTAGGTCTTACTGAAATTGGTCATTTGGTGTAGTGAGTAGTGTCCAGCCTGTGGGCCAGATGCTTTGAGTTTAAGTTCCACTTCAGGCTACGGAAGGTGTCTCATGATGTGGTAATTGTCCATCTGCAATCCTTCCTATAGCAGACAGTAAGGGCAGGAGGTCAGTCTGAACAGTGAGATAGTTCCAGTGCAACAGCCTTCTCAAGTTAAAAGATTCAGTGTGCACATTCTGCAGTGAACAAGTGTCATGCTTATTCTGAGGGACTGCTAAATAGACAAAAGAAACAAGTTGTATCAGTTAATTGGTCATTATCGTAATGCTGCATTGTGGGAGCTTGCTATGTACAAATCAGTCACCAAGTTCCCTGCATTATAACTGTGGCAATAGCTCAAAAAACACTCTCTGGGATTCACGAAAAGTAATTAGAGTGAATCATTATTCACCAAGGATTCTCCTCGACCTGTTGATTATTTCGGGCATTCTCTATTTTCGTTTTAGAAAAGTACTTTGGCTGTAAAGTCCTTTGGGGCATCTGCAAGGCTGGATAAGGTGCTATATAAAGGCAAGATTTGTTATGTAGGTGTGAGACTGGAAAAACACAGCATCCAAGGAGCGGGTAAATGAATATTTTGGGCCAAAACTTTGACATACTTACTCCTCAGATGCTGTCTGACCTGCTGTGCTTATCCAGCCTCACACCTATAGACTCAGGCTTCCAGCATCTGCAGTCCTTATTGTCTCCAAGATTTTTTTTAGTTTAGTTTCAGTGTGGTTTCCTGAATTAGGCACAATACTCCATCTCAGGCAAGGCTGGCAACTTGATTAAGGCTTATCGTAATTTCAGATCTTTTGTCTTTCTTAATTCACTCTTCCACAACTTTCACTTCAAACAAGTGCACAATAGCTCTCGAAGCATTTGTTACTCATGAGTTGTCAGTTATTACTCAGTAATCAATCCTTAATACTCACAGACTGGAGAGACAAATCTATGACCTAGTAATAGAATTCTCTGTTGTTGATAACGCCAACAAAATATATTTATATAGAAACTGAAAGAATTGTAGGTGCTGGAAATCAGATATAAAAATAGAAATTGCTGGTGTGGCAGTATCTGTGGAGAGAATTCAGAGTTAACGTTTTAGGTCCATTCTGAGGTCACTGGGTTTCAGATGCATTGCATTGACGGAAATAAACGAAGTCATTCAGTTGCAAAAACAGAAGTTGCTGGAAGCTCAGCAGGTCTGGCAGCATCTGTGAAGAAAAAAATCAGAGTTAATGTTGTGGGTACGGTGACCCTTCCTCAGAGCTGGTCATTCAGTGATTTATCATTTATTTGCTCTCTACACAAATGCTGTTTCTTTCTTTTAACAAAGAGAGCTGTGAGGGTTCTTGTGTGAGGTGCATATTCTCATAAGTAAATGCTAGCCATTTCCGCGGCAAAAAGTGTGACCTGGAGTGGTGCAAGTTTGATCATTTTAATGGATTTAAGTGGAACATCACAGAGAAATCCTTGCTCCAGGAGTAGTTGTGTGAGTTAAATGTGATCTGTGAAGAAGCATTGAACTGAGTGACTTAATGGCAGAAACATTTCTGAATTTGTTGATTTGTTGGATTCCATTCAAGACTGAGTTCAGCAGTTGTGGGGTCAGTAAACACAGCAATCAGTGCCTTCATTGGGAATTGCATATCCTGCCATATTCCAAGAAGTTAGTTTTCCGCCCTGTCAATGTAGCTGAAATTAATGCCTGCCTCAACACAACTCTGCTAATTTAAGGAATAAGAGCAGGTTATTTAACACATTCCAAGTCTGTTCCACCACTCAATTATATTGTGATGGGGATGCAATCCCATGCTCCTTAACACCATTACCCAAGAAATTTTTCAGTCTTAAAAGTCTCAGTTGACCCCTAGCTTTCTTGGGGTGATTGTTGTAGGTTCCCAACTTTGGTGCTTCCTGAATTAGAACCAAGGCATTTAGGAAACACAAAAGTCAGAGACCTGCAACAATTGTCCCAAGAAAGCCAGGGGTCAGCTGAGCTTTTTAAGATTGAAAACTTGTTGGGTAATAGTATTCAGGAGTATGGAACCACAATACAATTGAATGGCGGAACACACTTGGAAGTGGGTGTGCTGTGTTATCATCTAATATGGTCTGAAGGAGTGCCCGAGAGGTACTGGAACAAGGAAACAGGTGGGGAATATACCAATCCGGGTTTAATCGTGTGGACATTCACTCTGATTTAATCCCATCCCTCTGTCCGCACCTTTCCCAGACTTTTGATGTAATTGCACAGCCCGTTATGGACTTTGCATGTTAATTGGTAAGTTAGTCGGAAAACACGGGTGATTTAGTGGTGGAAGTGAAAAATATAACGGGTGATATGCTGAGGGAGAAACAAAGCTCAGTTGTGATTAAAAACATTTCTGGATGCAAGAAAGGAAAAAAAATTGGTGAAAATTAGTTGTATAAAAATGTGGAATTAGTAATCAGTGGGGCGTAAACTTACATACAGCTAAGAAACAGACCCTTCATCCCACGTTGTCCATGCTGACCAGGTTTAACTATGTGTGGACTTTGTTTAAGAAGAACTATCATTGTAGAATCTCTATAGTGTGGAAATAGGCTATTTGGCTCATTGACTCCACACTGATGCACCAAACAGCATCACACCCAGACCCACATTTTCTATGGCCAATCCAACTAACCTACACATCCTTGGGTTATGGGAGGAAACAAGACACCAGGAGTATACCTACACAGACACAGAGAGAACATGCAAACTCCTCACAAACAGTTGCCCATGGTGGAAGTGAACCCAGATCCCTGTGCTGGGAGGCAGCAGTGCTAACCACTGAACCATCTTCTACTGTATAATGTTGGTAGTAGAGAATGGTTGAATCAAAATGTAAAGCATTGGGGTCTGATTACCCAGCCCTGTTTTCTGAAAATGAGCCTCCTAACCAGTAGAAGACTGAAGTTACAATGTGATACTTTGTTAGCAAAGAGGAAATGTATGGCATTAGCCCAAAAACTGATATTGCTGGAGAACCTCAGCAGTTCTAACATTATTAACCCTGTATTACTTTGAACATCCCAACTGGATCATCTCTCAATCTTCTAAATTAAGAGAATACAAACCAAATGCATGCAACCTGTCCTCTTAAGCCCGTAATCTCTGTATTAATTAAATGTGAACTCAATTAATAAATGGCATCTGTGAGGTGCTGTCAGCCATCAACAGCAGCAGAATTGTACTCCAGCACAATCTGCAACCTCATGGCGACTGTACCCTCCGCTCAAACCATCAAGCCAGGGGATCAATCCTGATTCAATGAAGCCTGCAGGAGGGCATGCTAGGAACAGCTCCATACATACCTAAAAATAAGTTGTAGAGTTGATGAAGTTACAAAGCACGATTACGTATGTGTCAAGCAGCACAAGCAGAAAATGCCAGCGTGGACACGCTTAGTTTTTCCACTCGTTCTACAGTGTTTAAGAAAGGGTTAACTCAGTTGGCTGGATGGCTGGTTTGCAATGAATGGAGATGCCAATAGTGTGAGTTCAATTCCTGCATGCCTGAGGTTACCATGAAGGACTCCTCTCTTGCCTGAGACATGGTGGCCCTTAGGTTAAAGCACCAACAGCTTCAATGAGTTAGCAGCCCTATGGTTTGGGAAGACTATGGTGACTTTACTTTTTATATTGTAAAATCAAATGGTTTGAACAAATAGGAACATGACCAAGCCATTCAGCCCTTTGAGCTTGTTACACCAATCAATGAGATCATGGCTGTTCTTTGATTTACCTCCATATAGCTGTCTCTGCCTGATATCCTTTAATACCTTTGCTTAACAAAAATATCAACCTCAATTTAAAATTAACAACTGTTCGAGCATCAACTGCCATTTATGGAAGAAAGTTTCAAACCTATGCCACCTTTTGTGCATTGAAGGGCTTCCTAACAGTTCTCCTGAACTCAACCTTGCCTTTGATTATGTTGAAGACCTGAATCACTGATGTCCAACATTGCAGAAACAAATCAGGCCAACTGAAACTTTTCTGACACTTGACTTTGTTACAGGCACCATATAAGCAATTTAAAAAATCCTGGCATCTGAATAGATTTCCATGGAAGTGGTTTTCTGGTTTCTGCTTTTAATCAGCTTTGCTGTACAATAGTCTTCTAACAAAGAAAACTTGTTAACTTTGGCAACTTTAACTATTTGGAAGTAATTTACTTTCTGCAAAACTATTCTCAGGAGAGCATCCCCTGTAATTCCCTCAGCAGCTACACTCTGCAAACATTGACGTGCTCCACAGAGAGTCCCTGTAAATTCCACAGCGGTATCAAGGCACCGAAAACAACAATGCCATTCACAGCCCTGTTAACTCCTTACTAACATAGGGGCTTGTGACAAAATTGAGAGAAATATCCCACAGAAGCAACAGGCTGACGTGCTTGTACTCACAAAACCATACTTTACAATGTCCCAGATATCAACAGCACCATACCTGGGTATGTTCTGTCTCGCCAACATAACTGACCCACCAGAGGTGGCTGCACAGTGATACATGCATTGTGCAAGCTGTCTTGGGAGTCATCAGCATTTCCCTTATGTATTCTCATGACTTTAGGTCAAACATGGGCAAGGAAATGGATGATAGTATAAGGTAGGGGTGGAGGTTAGATAGACCTTAGGATTAGGGTGAAAGTTTGGCACAACATTGTGGGCCGAAGGGCCTGTACTGTTCTGTACTGTTCTATGTTCTATGTTCTATGAAACCTCCTGATGACCAGCTACCATCCTCCTTAGCCAATGACTCGGTTCTGTTCTACGTTCAATATCACTCTGGAGGATGTACCTAGAGTGCCAAGGACACAGAATACACTTTGGAAGGGTGACATCTAAAACAGTGACCCAGTTTGGAACATTACTGAGCAAGTAAAGGATATGGCAGCTAGACTGGGCCTGCAGGAGTTAATGATGGGAGTGAGAAGAGGGAAAAAC
Organism: Ginglymostoma cirratum; assembly: GCA_024137785.1. Lineage (NCBI taxonomy): Eukaryota > Metazoa > Chordata > Chondrichthyes > Orectolobiformes > Ginglymostomatidae > Ginglymostoma > Ginglymostoma cirratum. The sequence continues at coordinate 41,191,166 of JAHRHZ010000289.1, read as the reverse complement.
ATACTTGACTCATCCATGTAAATCTGCCGGCTGCAGATGGATCTGTCCATGATAGGATGGTGGGGATGTACAAGAATCCCATCTTCTCATGAGAGTGGGCTGTGATTTACAAGAAATTCCCAGTATATGTTCTCGAGGGGCACAGCATGTAGTTGGGAATTTGGCAGGAACTGAGAAGTGATCCTTAGGGGACACCATAGGTAAATGTATAGGAACAGGAAGAGGACCCATGGCAGAGATTTCCTGGATATGATTAAAATGATGAGGATAAAAACCAACAGGAGAATTCCCCTCCAGCTGGGCAATGATGGATAGTCAGTGGAAGAGGATGGTGTGGTCAATTGTGTTAAAGGCTGCAGACTGGTCAAGAAGGTGGAAGCAAGACAGTTACATCTTTGTGATAATCGTATTAGACAAACTAATGGGACTAAAGGCAGATACGTCCCATGGTGCAGAGGAGATTTACCAGGATGTTGTCTGGTATGGAGGGAAGGTCTTATGAGGAAAGGCTGAGGGACTTGAGGCTGTTTTCGTTAGAGAGAAGGTGGTTAAGAGGTGACTTAATAGAGACATACAAGATGATCAGAGGATTAGATAGGGTGGACTGTGAGAGCCTTTTTCCTCGGATGGTGACGGCTAGCACGAGGGGACATTGCTTTAAATTGAGGGGTGATAGATATAGGACAGATGTCAGAGGTATGTTCTTTACTCAGAGAGTAGTAAAGGCGTGGAATGCCCTACCTGCAACAGTAGTAGACTCACCAACTTTAAGGGCATTTAAATGGTCGTTGGATAAACATATGGATGATAATGGAATAGTGTAGGTTAGGTGGGCTTCAGATTGGTTTCACAAGTCGGCGCAACATCGAGGGCCGAAGTGCCTGTACTGCGCTGTTATGCTCTATGATCTATGTTCTATGGCCCTGACGGCTTGCATCGGAAAATCCCAAAAGGAGTAGCTATAGAGATAGCAGGTGCATTGGTTTTAATTATCCAAAAATCGTTGGAGTCTGAAGAAGTGCCAGAGGATTGGATAACTGGAGAAAAGCTGCAGAAATCTGCCATACTAAGGCTGAAATAGATAGATAATAGATCAGTAGGGAATCAAGAATTATTGGGAATGGACAGGAAAGCGGATGTCAGGAGTGCTGGATCAGTCATGATCCTTTTGAATGGCGGAGCAGGATCGAGGAGCTGAACAGCCTACTCCTGATCCAATTTCTTATGGTCTTACACAGGATGTCATTTGTGACTTTGTTAAGAATTGTCTCAACATTGTGGCAAGGAAAGCTAGCTGATATGATTGTTGCTTTCTGAGCTATGGTAATGAGTCAGAGATGACATTGCCATTAACTGCCATGGAGTGCTAATAATGGGCATTCCATGACTTCTGTGTGCCATAACTTGCCAATCGTTGGCACAAGGTTAGCACCATATGTTCTGCTGCTGGTCACCACACTATAGGAAGATGTGATTACGCTGGAGGGGTTGCAGAGAAGATTGGAGCACTTCAGCAGTGAAGAGAGGCTGATAAGCTGGGGTTATTTACTTTGGAGCAGCTAAGGTTGGCGGGGCAGGGGGTAACCTTATTGAGATGTATAACGTTATGAAGGATATAGACAGGGTGGATAGAAAGCAGCTGTTCCCCTTAGTTGGAGGGTCAATGACAAGGGGCATTATTTTGCAGTGAAAGACAGGAGGTTTAGAGAGGATTTGAGGAAAACTTTTTCACCTAGAGGGTGTTGGGAGTCTAGGATGTACTGCTTGGAAGGGTAATTGAGGCAGGTAACCTCACAACGTTTAAAAAGTGGTTAGATATGCACTTGAAGAGTCATAACAATCAAGCTATGGGACAAGTACTGAAAAGTGGCACCAGTGTAGATTTAGGTACAGCTTTGTCGGTGCAGAATTGATGGGCTGAAGGGTTTCTGTACTGTATGATGCTATGTTAAACATGATGTTAAGCTTGCTGTTCTCTGTTACCATGATTCACTCGGGTAACACAGTGGAAATCAAGTTCTGCCATTCCCAGAGTCTTCGCAAAAGTCCAAGATTTTAAAGGTTCACAAAGATTCTTAAATTGACCTATCTCTGAGACAAAGAAAGCACAGACCAGATTTCTATACATTTAAAAAATTACTATTTATTACAAGTAATTAACTCAAAATACAGGTGAGCATTATGAATCATCAAAATACAACTCTACTAAGTAAAATGTTAATCTAATCACCTTATAAACTTCTCCTTACACACATACACAGGGGAAAAATAACATGGGTTAAGGATGGACAGAGAAACTGGATGAAGAGTTCAGTTGGCCCTGTTCACATGGGTTGCTGAAATGATTTGTATGATTCTTGGGCAGGTCAGAATGCTGCTTCTCTGTCATCCTTCTCCAGATGCTTACGCTGGTTTGCAAAAGGCACAAAGTGGTTGGTTCTATTCTAAAACATCTCTGGCTTATTCATTAAGTCCCAGATTACTACAACTGTTGAAGGAAAGATAAATGGAGTTATTTCAAGCTTTTACTGAATAACACAGAGAAAGCTCCTGAGCGAGGGAAAGCTGAAAGGCTTCCCGAATGGGAGAGGGGAAGAGGGTTCTGAAATAAATAGGGAGAGAGGGGGAGGTGGATAGAGGATGGATAGAGGAGAGGATAGGTGGAGAGGAGGCAGACAAGTCGAAGAGGCGGGGATGGAGCCAGTAAACGTGGGGCAGTAGGGAGGGGATAGGTCAGTCAAGGGAGGACGGACAGGTCAAGGGGGCGGGATGATGTTAGTAGAGAGGAGATGGGGGAGGGGCTTGAGGCGGGAGGAGGGGATAGGTGAGAGGTAAAACAGGTTAGGGAGGTGGAGATGAGCTGGGCTGGTTTTGGGATGTGGTTGGGGGAGGGGAGATTTTGAAGCTTGTGAAATCCACATTGATGCCATTGGGCTGCAGGGTTCCCAGGCTGAATATGATTTGCAGTTCCTGCAGCCTTCGGGTGGCATCACTGTGGCATTGCAGGAGGCCCAGGATGGACATGTCGTCTGAGGAATGGGAGGGGGAGTTGAAATGGTTTGCGACTGGGAGGTGCAGTTGTTTGTTGCGAACTGAGCGCAGGTGTTCTGCAAAGCGGTCCCCAAGCCTCCGCTTGGTTTCCCCGATGTAGAGGAAGCCACAACGGGTACAGCGGATGCAGTATACCACATTGGCAGATGTGCAGGTGAACATCTGCCTGATGTGGAAAGTCTTCTTGGGGCCTGGGATTGGAGTGAGGGAGGAGGTGTGGGGGCAGGTGTAGCACTTCCTGCGGTTGCAGGGAAAAGTGCCGGGTGTGGTGGGGCTGGAGGGGAGTGTGGAGCGGACAAGGGAGTTGCAGAGGGAGTGGTCCCTCCGGAAGGCAGATAAGGGTGGGGAGGGAAAAATGTCTTTGGTGGTGGAGATTGCAGATGGCGGAAGTGTCGGAGGATGATGCGTTGGATCCGGAGGTTGGTGGGGTGGTACGTGAGGACGAGGGGGATTCTTTTTTGGTTATTATTGCAGGGACGGGGCGTGAGGCATGAGTTACGGGAAATGCGGGAAACACGGTCGAGGGCGTTCTCGACCACTGTGGGGGGGAAGTTGCGGTCCTTGAAGAATGAGGACATCTGAGATGTACGGGAGTGGAATGTCTCGTCCTGGGAGCAGATGCGGCAGAGGCTAAGGAATTGGGAATAGGGGATGGCATTTTTGCAGGAAGGTGGGTGGGAGGAGGTGTATTCCAGGTAGCTGTGGGAGTCAGTGGTTCCCTGCAACCACAGGAAGTGCTACACGTGCCCCCACACCACCTCCCTCACTCCAATCCCAGGCCCCAAGAAGACTTTCCACATCAGGCAGATGTTCACCTGCACATCTGCCAATGTGGTATACTGCATCCGCTATACCCGTTGTGGCTTCCTCTACATCGGGGAAACCAAGCGGAGGCTTGGGGACCACTTTGCAGAACACCTGCGCCCAGTTCACAACAAACAACTGCACCTTCCAGTCGCGAACCATTTCAACTCCCCCTACCATTCCTCAGACGACATGTCCATCCTGGGCCTCCTGCAATGCCACAGTGATGCCACCCGAAGGCTGCAGGAACAGCAAAGCATATTCAGCCTGGGAACCCTGCAGCCCAATGGTATCAATGTGGATTTCACAAGCTTCAAAATCTCCCCTCCCCCAACCGCATCCCTAAACCAGCCCAGGTCATCTCCACCTCCGTAACCTGTTTTACCTCTCACCTATCCCCTCCTCCCACCTCAAGCCCCACCCCCATCTCCTATCTACTAACATCATCCCGCCCCCTTGACATGTCTGTCCTCCCTGGACAGACCCATCCCCTCCCTACCCCCCCACCCACACTCACCTTTACTGGCTCCATCCCCGCCTCTTCGACTTGTCTGCCTCTTCTCCACCTATCCTCTCCTCTATCCATCTTCTATCCGCCTCCCCCTCTCTCCCTATTTATTTCAGAACCCTCTTCCCCTCCCCCATTTCTGATGAAGGGTCTAGGCCTGAAACGTCAAGCTTTCCTGCTCCTATGATGCTGCTTGGCCTGCTGTGTTCATCCAGCCCCACACCTTGTTATCTCGGATTCTCCAGCATCTGCAGTACCTTTTATCTCTGAAAGGCTTCCCGACAGCTTTGCAGTTTGTACACATCCCCAAGCTGTTCAGCTACCTGAAAACCAATCACAATTGTTAGCAGGCAGAAGACCTCTCTCATTGGTAGCTAGTCACCAGTCCACAGACCAATTTCTCTACTTGTTGCCAAGCAAGGCTCCACTTATACAGAACTGCTTGGTTCCATTCAGTCTGTGACCACTGTTGTAACCTGTAACTGTGCACACAGTGTTCACCATGAATATCAAGTTACTCACTTTCAAATCATGTAGCAATCCTGGCAATCCGTGATTTTCAAAGTTATTTTCTCATTTTAGTTTACAATTAAAAATACAGAAAAATGAAAAGACGTGGTCTTTATACTGCCCTTGGCTCTGACATGGATTCGTTTTCTAATGATTAACTCCCACAAGGAACTGGGGTGGATGTTCTCCACTCTCATTACTCACTAATTTAGTTTAAATTCAAGATGGTGCCAGAGAGTGGTGATATTTTGCAAACTGTCTACAGCAGACCTTATTCTTACATATCAAACTCAAACTTCATTTCTTTCTCTTGATGCCAATACTAGGACATAACTTGAAACTCAGTTCGGGCAGAGGACAATCTGTTGAATTGACCTGTCAGCCTGAAGAAGGGTCTAGGCCCGAAACATCAGCCTTCCTGCTCCTCTACTGCTGCTTGGCCTGCTGTGTTCATCCAGCTCTACACCTTGTTATCTCAGATTCTCCAGCATCTGCAGTTCCTACTATCTCTGATGTAATCATGGTCTCTTAGGTTAGTGGAAGAGAAAGACCTCTCAGCTGATTTCCCACCGTGTCAAGTGAAAATGATTGTGTTTTGCTCAAATTAACTAACTGCAGCCTTTGTGCAACATGTTCCACATTTATTTATATTTTAATATAACTCATGTTTAAAAAAAGCTAATACATATACAGGCAGCATTTATTGATTACAGAAAATGAATAGAATCACATTTGAGTGAGTCAGTGTTATCATCCAGCAAGATTCCTCACAAAGAGCTAGAGTCAGGTACTGGGAATATTGGTTGCAGCAAAACAACACAAACAATTTGAAATTAGGAATCTGAAGCTCATTTACAAAACTTGTGAATTACAGAAAGTTGAAAGGGAAGTGATTATACAGAGTAAAAGTACAAGAAAATATTAAATGTGAGTCACCAGACTTTGGTCGGAACATTGTTTGGCCAGAACAGTCTAACAGCAGTATGAATACACAAACCAGTAGAGCAATACAAGTTAAAAAGGTCATTAAAATGCAAACACAATGCTCGAGTTCATTTCTGGAGGGATAGAATTGAAAAATATGTTAGAACCATGGGCAGACACATTCGATCTCCACTGTATAAAATGGATAGAGAGATATTAGAGAAGATGCAAAACAAAACTAATAAAAATAATACCAGAAATAAAAGGGTTACAACCATTAGGAAAGATTGAACAGGCTGCGGCTCTTTTCTCCACCCTCTCTAAACCTGAGTTCATCCAAAACTCTGCTACCCTCTTCCTGACTCACATCAAGTCCTATTCCTGCATCAGCTCAATGCTCACTGACCTACACTGGAATAGCAGCACTCCAACTTTAAAATTTTCATCCTTGTTTTTGAATCACTCCATAGCCGCATGTCTCCCTATTTCTGTCAGTTTCTCCAACCCACAGCTGCCAAAATATCTACGCTTCTCCAACTCTTGTTCCCCTAATTTAGTTTTCCCATTACTGATGGCTGTACGTTCAACTGCCCAGGCCCCAGGTTTTGGTATGTGAACACCGAATCACGCCATTGTCCTGCCTCTCACTCCTAAGATACTGTTCAAATTAAAATCTATCTCTTTCTCAAGCCTTTAATGACCCGTCCTATGATCACCAAATGTGACTCAATGTTGAGTTTTGCTTCCCCTTTAAATATTCTACAATATTGCAGTTGCTATATGAAGTTCTTGTATAGAAAAGAAAAGGCCGAAGGGTGACCTGGTAGAGGTCTTAAGAATTAATTAGGATTTCGTATGTTAAATGTGTTTTTACTTGTGAGAGAGACCAAAACCAGTTGCTATTCATACAAGCTAGCTGCCAAAAAGTTAAGAACAATATATTAAAACAAAAGTTAAGAAGATATCGAATAAAAAGGTCAAGAACAGAATCACAGAATTATTATGGTGCAGCAGGAAGCCATTTGACCCATTATGTCTGAACTTACCATCTAAGCAACACCTTAACAAATCAGTATTGACTTGCCAATCAATCAACTCTCTTTATTGTTGGAGTCTAAATTATTGTAATCATCTGAAATGGCATTCTTGCACCTGCCTTGATGAGTACAGATGAAAACTGTCAGCATATGTCTCTCTTTTCAGCAACATGCAAGCTCTGTACCACCAAGCAACTGTATATAAGACAGTTGTTAATAAATCCAAATGAGAATGCAGGGGAAATGCCTTTACCTAGAGAGTGCTGAAAGTGTGTATCTCACTAGCACAGGGAGTAGCCAACATGAATGATATATTTGCAATGAAAAATACAGAATAACACAGGAGTGAGGAAGAACAAAGGTATATTCGTCAGGTGATATGTAACAGGAAAGGAGAAGACGTGTGGAACAAAAAGACCAACATGAGCAGTTGAGTTGCTTCTCTGCTGCAAAGAGTTTGCAATTAGAGCCTGTTACTTCAATTGTACAGATATTAATAGGGATGGTGCACTTCTGAGGAAATCAGCAATTGTATCAGAGTCACAATTACTTCAATCACCAAAACACCCTTTGAAGGCAAGACTCCCCAGAGATCAATGACCAAAGGCATTGCTAAAATGCTGCCAAATAGTTAGTCACTAAGACTTGGAGAGATTAACTTCATGACCTCAGCCTCAACAGTTCAATTGAGACTGAAATAAGATATTAAAAATAAATAAAATATTGTTAGTTTTGTTATCAAATTATGGTTATCATATTTTCTGACCGGCAATGCGCAAGATAGAAGCTGTCGACCAGAAATCTTTCACAGTTCGATGTGACTCCATGCTGCAGTTATGAGATTATAACCAAGATATTGAGAGGACAACTGATTGAGGACTCCAATTGAAGCCAAGCCTAGCAGAATCCAGAGCATAGTCGCACTGAAATATAATGGACGCAACCTAGGAAGAAAGAAAGATGAATTCATCAGTTAGGCAAAGAAAACAAATAGGAAGTGACTGAAATATAACATGAAAATAGAATAGAAATGATATTTATTTTCATCACTGAAGTAGGCCATTTGGCCCATCATACCTTTACTAGCTCTTTGAAGGAGTTAGTCAATTAGTCTCACTCCCTAAGCACTTTCCTCACAGACTTGAAATTTTTGTATTTTCAAGTAATTTGTTCCATGTTTTCCTGAAAGCTATGATTGACTCTGCCAGCACTACTCTACCAGGTAATGCAATCTAGCCATAACAAAAACGGAAATTGCTCGGAAAACTCAGCAGGTCTGGCAGCATCTATGGAGAGAAGGCAGAGTTAATGTTTTGGGTCCAGTGACTCTTCTTCAAAACAGATCAGTGGATGCTGATTTCAAGCATTTGCAGTTCTTCATTTTTTTTTCAGTTCAGAGGAAAATTAAGATTAAGCCACATTGCTCTGAGTCAGGAATTGAATATAGATCAGTTTGCAAGTGGTTGGGAGATTCTGTCTCTGAAGAATATGAATGAACTGGAAAAGACTTGTACAGCAACACAATAGTTGATATGAAGTTTTTAAGTCCAGATTACATTTAAATGATACATAAATCATTATAAGTTAAATGATAAGATGATAAGTGAGTTTATGGATGAAAATGGGTAGCTAAGGTGAGAAAGAAGGTTTTAGCTTACAGAAGGATCAATGGCAGATGGAATTTAACCCTGATAAGTGTGAAGTGATGCATTTTGGACAAAGGGAAAAACAAGGGAGTACTCATAAATAGTAGGACACTAGGAAGCTCAAAGGAATTGAAGGATCTTGGGGTGCTTGTCCAGAGATTCCTGAAGGCAAGGCAGACTAATAGGATAGTTATGAAGGCAAACTTGCTTTTATCAGTTATGGCATAGACTGTAAGGGCAGGGAGATCATGTTGGTGCTAAGCAGAACTTTGGTTAGGCCACAGCTGGAGTGTCCTGTGCAGTTCTGGTCACCACACCATAGAAAGGATGTGGTTGCTCTGGAGGGGGTTCAAAGGAAATTCACTAAGATGTTGCCTGGGGTGCGCACTTTAACTGTGAAGAGAGCTGGATAAGCTCAGGTTGCTTCCTTTAAAGCAGAGGAGGTTAGGAGGGGACCTGATGGAGGTGTATAGATTATGAGAGGCATGAACAGGATGAATGGAAAGCAGCTGTTCCCCTCAGTCAATGAGTCAATAACAAGGGGCATACTTTTAAGGTGAAAGGCAGGAGTTTTAGAGGGAACTTGATGGAAATTTTTTTCAGCCAGAGGTTGGTGGGAATTTGGAATGCACTTGCTGGGAAGGTAGTTGAAGCAGGAAACCTTACAACCTTTCAAAAAGTGGCTGAGCACTTGTCGTGTCATAACATTCCAAAGCTACAGGCCTAATGTTGGAAAGTGGACTAGTGTAGATTTAGTGAATTTTTGATGGTACAGATTTGATGGTATGATTCTATGAAATTTTACAGTCCCACTTAATTTGAAATTCCCTGCTTGCCGCAACATGGTTTTGATTCACAACTCTGGATTACTAAATCTATAACACTGCCAATAAACTATGGACTCAACGATGTTCCAGTACCTGGTGAGTATGAACATTAGTGAGGAGGTGAACACATTATTTAGCTATGCAGTGCTGACAAGAGTTACTCTTGAGTCTTTTCAGAGACAATGATAAAATGAGGTTGGATAAAAAGGAACAAAATATTGGAGTATAGCAAGTTTATAGCACAGAAAGGGCTACTTGGCCTGATCCCATTTTGACCTGATCCCATTTTCCAATATTTGGTCCATAGCCCTCAGGTTACAGGACTTGAGGTAGTGTCTTCACTAAATAAAAACTGGAAGAACTGCAGATGCTATAAATCAGGGACAGAAATAGAAGGGTCAATCAACCCGAAACGCTAACTCTGATTTCTCTCCACAGATGCTGCCAGACCTGCCGAGCTTTTCCAGCAATTTCTATTTTTGTACTGTCTTCACTACCCTTTCAGATAGTGAGATCCGATCCCCTACAACTCTCTGTATCAAAATATTTCTCCTTGTCTCCAGTCTAATATATCCTCCCAATTATATTAAACCCATGCCCCCAGTCGCTGATCTCTATGCTGATGTAAAAAGGCCATTCCCATCTACTCTATCCTAGCTCCTTACAATTTCATACAACTCATTTCAAATTTCCCCTCAACCTCCTCTGTTTCTTGTTTGACCTAACAGTGAATCTGCACAGCTGCTGCCTTTGCTGTTTAGTTTCAAGTATCTCTGGACATAGGAGTTAGTTCTAAGAAAAGTAAACAACCAATAAATTTTGCAGCTGTGGAAATATCTGTTTGCAGAGATTACGGCAAGGGAGCAGTTAACTGGCTAGTTTTAAAGTGTATTCTTACTTGATTTTGTAAGTCTGCAATAGTGCAGAGTGGTTTCTTTTTTGATTATATGTTTTTATTGAGCTCTGCCTCTTGATTAAACTTTTAAAATATAAAACATAGGTACTAAGCTATCCTGAAGCAGTGTTTTAAAGCAGTAAGACTGTGCTAGTTTCTGGGTCTGTAGATTGTTAAGGTGCAAAGATGGCCTTTAGTAGACTGATGTGCTCTTCGTGTCCAATGTTGGAGATTGGGGAGAGATTCCATGTTCCTGATGAGTCTGTCTGCAGGAAGTGTGTTTGGTTGCGAATCCTATCGGATTGCATGCATCGGTTGGAGCGGCAGTTAGAAGCAATGAGGAATTTACAGGAGCTGGGGGTGTGATGAATAGCAGCTATAGGAAGGGAGAAAAACCACAGATACAGTCAGGTAGATGATTTACTGCCAGGAAAGGTAGGAGAGGGAGGCAGGTCGTGCAGCAGTCTCCTGTGGCTATCCCCATGTCAAACAAATGTGCTGTTTTGGAAAATGTAGTGGATGATGGACTCTCAGGAGAATGTAGCACTGACAGCCAGGTTTCTGATACCGAGACTGGCTCTAATGTAATGAGGGGTACATCAGGTTCCAAGCTGTCGATTGTGATAGGGACTCGCTAGTCAGAGGCACAGACAGATGTTTCTGAGGTCAACAGCGAGACATCAGAATGCTGTATTGTCTCCCTGGAACCAGGATATCTTGTAAAGGGTGCAGAATATTCTCCAAAGGGAAAAGGGACCAGCAGGAGGTTGTTGTACTCATTGGAACTAACAACATAGGAAGAGAAAAGGATAAGATTCTGAGGGGGGAATATAGGAAGTTCGACAGGAATTTAAAAAGTAGGTCCTCAAGGGTAGTAATATCTGGATTACTCCTGGTGCCATGAGCCAGTGAGTGTAGGGATAGGAGGATAGAGCAGATGAATGCGTGGCTGACAAGCTGGTGCAAGGGAGAAAGATTCACATTTTTGGATCATTGGAATCTCTTTTGGGGTAGAAGTGACCTGTATAAGAAGGACGGACTGCACCTGAATTGGAAGGGGCCTAATATACTGGCAGGGAGATTTATTAGAGCTGCTCAGGAGGATTTAAACTAGTAATCGGGGTGGGGGTGGTGGGACCAGGAAGATAGTGAGGAAAGAAATCAGACTGAGACTGGTACAGTTGGGAAAACGAGTAAGTCAAACAGTCAGGGCAGGCAGGAAGAAAGCAGAGAACAAGATAGGACTGATAAATTAAACTGCAATTATTTCAATGCAAAAGGTCTAACAGGTAAGGCAAATGAACTGGTGGGGAACATGGAACTGGGATATCATAGCAATTGCAGAGACATGGCTCAGGGATGGACAGGACTGACAGCTTAATGTTCCAGAGGAATGAGAGACAGGGGGACAAGACAGAAGGGGGAGTGGTGTTTTTGATTAGGGATAATATTACAGCCATACTTAGGGAGGGTATTCCTGGGAATATGTCCAGGGAAGTTATTTGGGTGGAACTGAGAAATAAGAAAGTGATTATCACCTTATTGAGGTCATACTATAAACCCTGCTCCCCACCCCACCCCCAATAGTCAACCTGAAATTGAGAAACAAATTTGTAAGGAGGTCTCAGTTATCTGTGAGAATAATAGGGTGGTTATGGTAGAGGATCTTAACATTCGAAACATAGACTGGGACTGCCATAGTGTTAAGGGCATGGATGGAGAGGAATTTGTTAAGTGTGTGTAAGAAAATTTTCTGATTCAGTATGTGGGTATACCTACTAGAGAAGGTGCAAAACGTGACCTACTCTTGGGAAATAAGGCAGGGCAGGTAACAGGAGTGTCAGTGGAGGAGCACTTTGGGGCCAGTGACCATAATTCTATTGGTTTGAAGTTCTAAACTGGAGAAAGGCCAATTTTGATAGTATTAGGCAGCACCTTTCAAAAGTTGATTGGGGGCAGATGTTTGCAGATAAAGGGGCGGCTGGAAAATGGGAAGCCTTCAAAAATGAGATTACGAGTGTCCAGAAACAGTGTGTTCCTGTTAGGGTTCGGCAAGGCTGGTAGGTGCAGGGAATGATGGATGACTAAAGAAATGGAGGTTTTGGTTACGAATAAGAAGGAAGCATATGTCAGGTATAGCCAGCAGAAATTGACTGAATCCCCAGATGAGTATAAAGGCAGTAGGAGTAAACTTAAGAGGGAAATCAGGAGGGCAAAAAGGGGCAATGAGGTAGCTTTAGCAAATAGGGTTAAAGAGAACCCAAAGAGATTCTACAAATACAATAGGACAAAAGGGTAATTAGGGAGAGAATGGGGCCTCTTAAAGATCAGCAAAGCCACCTATGTGGGGAGATACTAAAGAAGTATTTTGCATCAGAGTTTACTGTGGAGGAGGATGTGGAAGATAAATAAAGTGGGGAAATAAATAGCAACATCTTGAAAAATGTTCATATTACAGGGGAGGTGGTGCTGGGCGTCTTAAAACATAGAGGTGGATTAATCCCTGGTCCCTGATCAGGTGTACCCTAGAACTCTGTGTGAAGCTAGGGAAGTGCTTGCTGGGCCGCTTGCTGGGATATTTGTATCATTGATGGCCACAGGTGAGGTGCCAGAAGACTGGAGATTGGCTAATGTTGAGCCACTATTTAAGAAAGGTGGTAAGGAAAATCCAGTGAAGTATAGAGCGGTGAGCCTGACATCAGTGCTGGGCACATTGTGGAGGGAATACTGAGGGACAGGATCTACACGTATCTGGAAAGGCAAGGCCTAATTAAGGATGGTCAACATGGCTTTGTGCGTGGGAAATCATGTCTCACCAACTTGACAGATTTTTGAAGAAGTAATGAAGAGAATTGATGAGGGCAGAGCGGTGGACGTGATCTATATGGACTTCAGTTAGGTGTTCAACAAGGTTACCCATGGTAGACTGGTTAGCAAGGTTAGATCACATGGAATACAGGGAGAACTAGCCATTTGGATATAGAACTGGCCCAAAGGTAGAAGACAGAGGGTGGTTATGGAGAGTTGCTTTTCAGACTGAAGGCCTGTGCCACAAGGATCATCATTTATATAAATGATTCAGATATGAACATAGGAGGTATGGTTAGTAAGTTTGCAGATGACGCAAAATTGGAGTGTATGGACAGTGAAGAAGGTTACCTCAGGGTACAACAGGGTCTTGATCAGATGGGCCAATGGGCCAAGGACTGGCAGATGGAGTTTAATTGAGATAAGTGTGAGGTGCTGCATTTTGGGAAAGGCAAATCAGGGCAGGACTTATACCTTAATGGTCAGGTCCTGGGGAGTGTTGCTGAACAAAGGGACCTTGGAGTGTAGGTTCATAGTTCCTTGAAAGTGAAGTCGCAGGCAGATGGGATAGTGAAGAAGGCGTTTGGTATGCTTGTCCTTATTGGTCAGCACTTTGAGATTATGAGTTGGGAGGTCACGTTGCAGCTGCACAGGACATTAGTTCAACCACTATTGGAATGCTGTGTGCAATTCTGGTCTCCCTGCTATAAGAGGGATGTTGTGAAACTTGAAATGATTCAGAAAAGATTTAAATTTACAAAGGATGTTGCCAGGGCTGGAGGGTTTGAGCTATACGGAGAGGCTGAATAGACTGGGTCTATTTTCCCTGGAGCGTCAGAGGTTGAGGGGTTATAGAGGCTTATAAAGTCATGAGGGGCATGGATAGAGGAAATAGACAAGGACTTTTCCCTGAGGTGGGGGATTCCAAAGTTAGAGGGCATAAGTTTAAGGTGAGAGGGGAAAGATTTAAAAGTGTCCTAAATGACAACTTTTTCACACAGAGGGTGGTGATGTATGGAATGAGCTGCCAGAGGAAGTGGTGGAGGCTGGTACAGTTACACCATTTAAAGAACATCTGGATGGGTATATGAATAGGAAGCATTTAGAGAGATGTGGGCCATTTGCTGGCGAATGGGACCAGATTTATTTAACATATCTAGTCGGCATGGGTGAGTTGGACCAAAGGGTCTGTTTCCGTGCTGTATATCTGTATGACTCTATGACTAAATTTAAAACTGACCCTTCCTGATATTAATGCTAATACCTGTCTTTGGGCAATGGGACATCCTTCAAATTAGAGTGCAGCCATTCATAAGAGGGTTCCATAGAAATGTTATATTGGCCTGGATTTTATACTGGCCAGACAGTCATTATTCCAGTGTAGATGGGAGTTGCACATGGGACTCTACAGAATTCCCATCGTAGCACACCCCTGAGGGAATTGCCTGGGAAATTGAAGATTCTGCTAAGCTTAGAATACTCTAGCAGTGGTTAGCACTACTGCCTCACAGCACGAGGGAGCCAGGTTTGATTCCACCCTCAGGTGACTGCCTGTGTGGAGGTTGTACATTCTCCCCATGTCTGCGTGCGTTTCCTCTCGATGCTCTGGTTTCTTTGCGCAGTCCAAAGATGTGCAGGTTAGGTGGATTGGCCATGCTAAGTTGCCCGTAGTGTTCAGGGATGTGTAGATTAGGTGTGTTAGCAATGGGAAATGCAGGGGTATAGGAAAAGGATAGGGGGATGGGTCTGGGTGGGATGCTGTTTGGAGGGTCAGTGTGGACTTGTTGGGCCAAATGGCCTGTTCCCACACTCTAGGAATTCTAAGAAAGTATCCAGTTAAATTGGATAATTTGTAGGGTTTTGATGAAAGTAAGCAAGTAGTCACTCAGGTAAAGTTTGTCTGTTACATTGTCTTACTCCCGACTGATGCCATACTTACCGTGGACATCCCTAACTATACCTGTCCCAGATTCCTTAGACTCACGGACACCTTTGTTCTGCTCCATATGCGACACCTCATCCCCTGCTCCAATTCAGCCCCATCCTTCAACCCCATCCCTGGGAGCCAAGCCCCCTTCCACCACTTTCAGACATGCTCCTCCTTCCTCCACTCTGGGACCTAATTTGTCTCCACACTTACCCTAACCCATCCCAGAAACTGACACTCCAACCTTCCCTGCCACTGGGCCCAAACCCCACCACCAACACAATGTCCACCCTTCTGGGTCTAGGCCCGAAACGTCAGCTTTCCTGCTCCTCTAATGCTGCTTGACCTGCTGCGTTCATCCAGCTCTACACCTTGTTATCTCAGATTCTCCAGCATCTGCAGTCCCTACTATCTCCATCCACCCTTCTCCACTGCCACCATACCCAATTCCTTCACCCATTCCAAACCACCCTAAACACCACGTTGCAAACCAGGTTCCCCCTTGTCACCTTGCATCCTGGCACCCTATGCATCTTATGCCTTTCACAATCTACCCCCTTACCCATATGGCACCCTACCTCCTATCTACCCACTGCATCCTACACTACTTATCTGGCACCTTGCAGCCAGCATCCTATTTATCTGGCACCCAACCCCCTACCCATTTTAGCACACTACTCTCCAACCATCTTATCCTCACAGTAATCTTATGGACTCATCACTTGATAACAGCTGTCAAAGTGGCTGTGAATCTAAACCTTTACATTTCAGAATATGGCAGATGACTGCTGTGATAAAGGGCTGTGGTTTGCCTTGCTTTGACACTTCTGTGCAACGAGAGAACTTCAAAATGGAAGTACAGCTCTGCATTTCTGAAGGAGACCTGATTGGAATCTCCTGTCAGAAATGCAAGGCTCTTTCTTTTCACACAAAAGGGACTGAGTAGCAATCTGCATAAGACTATCATTAACTGAGCTTCTTTCTCTGCAGATGCTGTGAGAGTTGTTCAGTCTTTCGAGTACCTTTAGCTATAATTCGAGAGGCATTAGGCAAGATTTCATCATGCTATGCATATCAGAAGTGAGGAACTCTCCCAAAAAACAGTAGATGTTAGCTCAATAAATCAGATCGATGGAATTTTGATGACCAAAGCTAAACAGGTCACAGGACCAGGGCAAGTAAATGGAATTACATGTAGATTAGCCATAATCTTGAGAAGCTGAATGATCTCCTCATGTTTCTGGGTCCCAAAAATCAGATTAGTATGAACATCCAAAATTGATCTGGTTGGGGATTGTGGTCTGGTGGAAATGTGAAGTCACCCAAAGCAAGTTATGTCAGGGTTGTGAGGAAGACTTCTCACTGCCTAGCCCCTAACTCATTACAGTTGGCAATTCTGCAGCAAGTAACTCACCTTCCATCTCTTCAGTGTCTGTCCAACCATCTACAAGGCACAAGTCAGGAGTGTGATGGAATACTTGCCACTTGACTGGATCAGTGTGGCTCCAAAAACACTCAAAAAGCTTGATACCATCCAGGACAAAGCAACCCACTTGTTTTGGCATCCCATCCACATCGTCAACATTGATTCCCTCCACCAATGCACAATGGTAGCAGTGTGGACCATCTACAAGATGCACTGTAATAACTCACTACAGAAGCTCCTTCAACAGCGTCTTCCAGACTCAACACACACCGTCTAGAAGGACAAAAGTAGCAGACGCATGGGAGGATCACCGCCTGCAAGTTCCCCTCCAAGCCACTTACCATCCTAACTTGGAATTATATCATCATACCTTCAGTGTTGCTGGGTCAAAATCCTGGAACACACTCTCTCACAGGACTGTCAGTGTACTTACATCCTAGGAATTGCAGTGTCTCAAGAGGGCAGTTCACCTTCTTCACTAGGACTAAATTTATTTAGGATACCTGGTCTGCATGGATGAGTTAGACCAAAAGGTCTGTTTCCACGCTATATGTCTCTATGACTCTATGATTACCTTCTCAAGGGCAATTAGGAACGGGCAATAAATGCTGACCTAGATATCAATGCCCATGTCCCATTAATGAATGAAAACATTATAGCAACAACTCAGGCTAAGTAGACTTATAAGAGGTTACCAAACACACTTAATTAATCTGAAACAAAAACAAATATTGCTAGAGCAACTCAGCAGGTCTGGCAGCACGTGTGGGAAGTAAACAGAGTTTAATGTTTGAGCCTGGTGACTCTTCACCAGAACAGTCACTGGACTCAAAACGTTAAGTCTGCTTTCTTCCCATAGATGCTGCCAGACCTGCTGTGTCTCCAACAATTTCCTTAAAAGGAGGTCCTTAAGTGGGCCAATGTCCAGGCTGGTGAAAGGACTGAAAGGAAGGAAGTTATCGTTGAACAAACACAGACAATGCTGTAGAAACTCAGCAGGTCTGACAGCATCTGTAGGGAGGAGAACAGAGTTAACATTGAGTCCCATATGACTCTTCCTTTAGAACTGGTTATGGTAGTTTGGGTAATCGTAGTATCGCAGTGGGTTTGTCCTTTGAGCATCAGGGATAAACCTGCCAAGATCAAGACACCTTTGGGCCTCACCACCTTGCATCCAAAATCCATCATCTCACCTGGTTCTCCACCTTAATTGCTCCCCACCCAAAATGTCTAGGACATACCTGGGTCCGGTTGCCAAAAGGCTTCTTCTGAGAGATATTTGCCGTCCCAACAGCGCTTCCTACTGACATCGGGCACTGTTGGGGCTGTGTGAGCTGTCAGCCAATCAAAATGTTCAGCAGTTTTGATTGACCAGCAGCTCTGATTGGTCAGCAGGTCTTGAGGGTAGAATTCCCACCAGCAACTCATTATGGTCACCCAGAGTGTAATATTGGGGCGGGAAGCAGTGATCAATCATGATCCCAGTAAAAGCCAGTACTGTAACTCAAGGCAGCCAGCAACATGTCTGAGTCAGTGGGAAAATGCTAAAGTAATTAGCTTGCTCTTAAAATTTTTAAATCATATAAACTTTCATCACAGAAGTAGGTTATTCGGCCCATTGTGGCTGACTCTTTGAAACAACAGTTGTGTTTAACCCCACCCTTTATTATCCCGTCTGCAGCCCTGTAAGTTTCTCATCCTCAAGTATCTGACTAACACTGTTTTCAAATTAGTTAAGGAATCAGCTCCCAACATCTTTTCAGATAGAATGCCCCAGAACCGAAAATCCTTGAGTGAAAAGACAACTTCTCATCACAGCTAGGGATCTTTTGTTAGTATTTTTAAATCTGTTAACTCTGGTCATTAGCCTACTCATCAGGGGGAGAAGTCTGCCTCAGTCAAATGCTCATATCAACCTGAAATTCTCTGTTGGGTTACCTCTTAATACTTTACATTCCAAGGAATCCTAACTTTTCAACTTATGCTCATAGCTGCTAACATCCTGGTAAACCACCTCCATACTCTTTCTCAGGCATCAATGTCTTTCATGAATTATAGTGCACAGAATTCATAAAGTTCTCGCAAAATAGAGTGACATGTTGGTTTCCAGTTGATTTATTGGACCATTGCGATAGCAAACGTGAATGTAAGTTGGTGTCTGAGTAAGGATGGCTCAGTCTCACCTTTTTAGAGCTGATTCAGAGTATCCTTTGAAGTACTTGAACCTGCCGCATAAATAAAGAACTCCAATGAAAAATGCCAGGGCTGTGTAGAAAGAAACCAAGACGATAGTTACCACACGTACCCACAATTCAAATTGTCACATTTAATGCAGGCACCCACCTTGTATCACAAACTAAACCAGGTGAGGTATCCAGGATGATGGGGGTTTTAACATGACTAAATCAACACTTTGGAAGGATCATCACCTTCCAAACCAACAACAACTACCGTTTGAAAGGACAATGGCAGCAGATGCATGGGAACACCATTACCAGCAAGTTTCAACTCCAAGCTACTCATTATCCTGATTTGGAAAGATATCACCATTCCTTCAATGTCACTGGGTCAAAACCCTGGAATTCCCTTCCTAGACATAAAAGATAAAAGGTACTGCAGATGCTGGAGAATCCGAGACAACAAGGTGTGGAGCTGGATGAACACAGCAGGTCAAGCAGCATCATAGGAGCGGGAAAACTTGACGTTTCGAGCCTAGACCCTTCATCAGAAATGGGGGAGGGGAAGAGGGTTCTGAAATAAATAGGGAGAGAGGGGGAGGCGGATAGAAGATGGATAGAGGAGAGGATAGGTGGAGAGGAGGCAGACAAGTCAAAGAGGCGGGGGTGGAGCCAGTAAAGGTGAGTGTAGGTGGGGGGGTAGGGAGGAGATAAGTCAGTCCAGGGAGGACGGACAGGTCAAGGGGGCGGGATGAGGTTAGTAGATAGGAGATGGGGGTGGGGCTTGAGGTGGTAGGAGGGGATAGGTGAGAGGAAGGACTGGTTAGGGAGGCGGAGATGAGCTGGGCTGGTTTAGGGATGCGGTTGGGGGAGGGAAGATTTTGAAGCTTGTGAAATCCACATTGATACCATTGGGCTGCAGGGTTCCCAGGCTGAATATGATTTGCTGTTCCTGCAGCCTTCGGGTGGCATCACTGTGGCATTGCAGGAGGCCCAGGATGGACATGTCGTCTGAGGAATGGGAGGGGGAGTTGAAATGGTTCGCGACTGGGAGGTGGAGTTGTTTGTTGCGAACTGAGCGCAGGTGTTCTGCAAAGCGGTCCCCAAGCCTCCGCTTGGTTTCCCCGATGTAGAGGAAGCCACAACAGGTACAGCGATTGCAGTATACCACATTGGCAGATGTGCAGGTGAACATCTGCCTGATGTGGAAAGTCTTCTTGGGGCCTGGGATTGGAGTGAGGGAGGAGGTGTGGGGGCAGGTGTAGCAGTTGCAGGGAAAAGTGCCGGGTGTGGTGGGGCTGGAGGGAAGTGTGGAGCGGACAAGGGAGTCGCGGAGGGAGTGGTCCCTCCGGAAAGCAGATAAGGGTGGGGAGGGAAAAATGTCTTTGGTGGTGGGGTCAGACTGCAGATGGCGGAAGTGTCAGAGGATGATGCATTGGATCCGGAGGTTGGTGGGGTGGTACGTGAGGACAAGGGGGATTCTTTTTTGGTTGTTATTGCGGGGACGGGGTGTGAGGGATGAGTTACGGGAAATGCGGGAGACACGGTCGAGAACGCCCTCGACCACTGTGGTGGGGGTAGTTGCGGTCCTTGAAGAATGAGGACAAATTCCCTTCCTAGCTGCATTGTGCATGTAGGTACAAGTTCAAGAAGGCAGCTCACCACCACCTTCTTAAGGGCATCTAGGGGCAGGTTAATTATTGCGTGCTAATCAGTGATGGCCACATCCCATTAATTAATTTTAAAAGATACTCGGACATAGATTTAAGATAACATGGAAAAGGCAATAAAGAGAATACTTCTATACAGTAAGTTGCTATAATCTGGAATGCACTGTTTGAAAGTCTGGTTTAAGAAGATCATTCTAGAGCATAACATTCAAAAAACAGTCAACAATTTGATGTATACTTGAAGAAAACTTAGCAGGACTCTGGGAAAAGAATAGTGCACAGTCGGACTAATTGAAATCCTGATCAAAGAGCCGAAAATCTAGAACTCTCTCCCTAAAAAAGCTGTGGGTACTTGGGGGACATTTGAAGCTCTCAAGACTGGAATTAATAGATTTTTGTATTTTAAATGGGTCAAGTGATAAAAAAGAAAGACATGCATTTGTGTAGTGCCTTTCAGGATCTCAGGACATGCCAACACACTTTACAGCCAATGGAGGACTTTCCAAGTGTAGGCAATGTACTGTAGGAAAAGTGCCATCAGTTTAGCCAACATTGAGAAAAGGGAATATGAGCTACAGATCAAACGTGATCTTACTGAATGATGCAACAGTCTCAAGGGGCTGAATGGTGTGTTCCTCTGTTGCTAAATAAATGCAAGATTTATTTGGTATAACCCTTTCAAATTATCTGCTCAAAATTATTCTTTAGCACTATGCTCTCATTCTGCAATGTTAATTAACTTGTTTGATTTGAATTACTGATTGTTATACATTATGAAAAAGATTGCCTTTGATTTGCCAGATGTGGAAGGCAGTAAATTTTATAAGGAAAGCAGAAGAGGGTAAAAATTAAACCAGATAAGCAAAAGGTTAGTTTATCTTAGAGATAGTAGGAACTGCAGATGCTGGAGAATCTGAGATAACAAGGTGTAGAGCTGGATGAACACAGCAGGCCAAGCAGCATCATGGGAGCAGGAAAGCTGACATTTAGGGCCTAGAAATTTCTGAAGAAGGGTCTAGGCCCAAAACGTCAGCTTTCCTGCTCCTATGACGCTGCTTGGCCTGTTAGTTTATCTTACCCTGATTGAAGTACACGCCGGCAATCCACAGTACACTCAGGAACATTGGAAAATATTCTGAGGAATTAAGACTGTAAGAGAAAACGAGAAATAGGATGTAAACACATTGGAAAAAATGCAGAAAAGGTTTATGAGAATGATTTGAGGTAAAAGAAACTTCTGCTAAGTAGACAGATTGGGGAAGCTGGGATGGTTTTCCTTAAGAAGAAGGCTAAAAGAAGATTTGATTGAACTTTTCAAAATTGTAGCGGTGCTAGATAGAGTAGATAGAGAGAAACCGTTCCTGCTCATAAAAGGATTGAGACTAAGAAGACGCACGATAAGGACATATACAACAGAAACAGAAACAAAAGTTGCTGGAAAAGCTCAGCAGGTCCGGCAGCATCTGAACTACCTGTTACCTGCCACTTCAATGCACCATCTTGCTCCCTGGCCAACATCTCTGTCTCTGGCTTGCTGCAGTGTTCCAGTGAAGCCCAGCGCAAGCTGGAGGAACAACACCTCATTTTCCCCTTGGGGACCCTACAGCCCTCTGGACTCAATATTGAGTTCAAACATTTTAGGGCCTAAACTCTCCCATGTCCCAGCCCCCCACCCCACACACCAGGCCTTGTTACCACATAGCCTGCCACTACACACCCCCTGTTGTTAGTCACTAACAGTCCCCATTAACAACTACTCACCCTCCCAGCCTGATTGTTAGCAACTCCTTTATCTGTCCAACTGTCTTTCTCTCTCTTTGGGCTCTATCCTATCGTTTACTCCGTACCCCGCCCACCTCCCTATTTTCTGCACATAAACTGATGTTTTCCCACCCACCATCAGTTCTGAGGAAGGGTCACCAGACCCGAAATGTTAACTCTATTTTCTCCTTCACAGATGCGGCCAGACCTGCTGAGCTTTTCCAGCAACTTTGTTTTTGTTCATGAGTTACAGCATCCGCAGTTCTTTTGGTTTTTACAAAAGAAGCAAATGCAGGTGAACAAAGATGTTTTCATATGGTGAATAATTTGGGTCTGGAATACACTGGTTGGAACTGTGCTTTCGGCAGTTGAGACATTCGAGAGGGCATGAGATTATTATTTAAATAGAAACAATTTCAGGGTTATTGGAAAAAGGCAGGAGATTTGCACTCGGTCATAATGCTTATTTGGAGAAGCAGTATGGATACGTTTGGCCAAATACATTCTTCTGCACAATGAGAGTTCTGAGTCTGTGAAGTAATTCAGGTTGCCACAGAAAAGATAGCTGAGAGAGGTTCAGCATTTCTGTGGCTTTGTACTTATTTCCAACACTGATCTTACACAATCTGCTTGAGTGTGTGTGCTGCCACAAAAAGTATGAATGGAATCGTTTGGCTGTGAGAGGAGGACAGACATACTGACTGACTGACAAACTGTCTGACAGATGGGCTAATTGACAGCCAGGAAAATCTAAATAACTCAGACAACACAGTAGATCAGTCAAATTATAATTCTAAAATTACTTAAGAATGGGAAAGAAGCTGGAACACCGTTCTACCTTTCAATCCAATCATGGCTAAGCTGTGCCTCAACTCCATCTCCCCTTCTTGGTCCCATAACGCATTATACTTTTCTCCAATATAAATCCAGCAATCCTCATTTTGAAATTTTCTCTTGATTTCCCCCCTCAACCCACCCCCAACTCCAGCCCATGACCAGATTGAATTGGTCTTTCGAAAAAGAGTTCTTGATTTCTACTAGACTTGGTGTGAAAAAGTTACCACAGGGACTGCAACAGTTCAAACAGGCAATCCTTCACCACCATCTAAAGAGCAATTAGGAATGGGCAATTCATGCTAACCCAGCCAGTAATACCCACATCCCATCAAACAGTTAATAAAAGTGCAACTGATAATCATCCCAGAATTTAAAACTTTGCTTAAAGTGATTATGTCTGGACAACCCACACAGTCAGATGAAATAAGTTCTCCATAAAATCGTTGTCTAAACATTAAAATTAGATCACCCCTTAGTCTTTTAAGCAACTCAGGATAACGTAACCCTTTTAGCCTCAGCATGGTCCCAGTGAATTGTATTAAACTCCCTTCTTGAAGGGCTGAACACAGTACTCCGTGGGGCTCATTTATGTAATGGGCAATATTGCAAATCAAGCAGAATGGACAGTAGATGGTCAATTCGATTCTGGTGATTTAAGCTGGATTTTTCTTTTATTCGTTCTCAGGATGAGGGCACCGCTGGCTAGGTCAGCATTTATTGTCCATCCCTAATTGCCCAGAGGGCAGTTAAGAGTCCCCCACATTGCTGCAGGTCTGGAGTCACATGTAGGCCAGACCAGGTAAGGACGGCAGTTTCCTTCCCTAAAGGACATTAGTGAACCAGGTGGGTTTTCCCAACGATTGGCAATGGATTCATGGTCACCATTAGCCTCTTCATTTCAGATTTTTATTGAATTCAAATTCCACCATCTGTTGTGGCAGGATTCAAACCTGTCCCCAGAACATCAGCTGGGTTTCTGGATTAATAATCCAGTAATTGCCTCCCCATTAGCTAAATTGAGCTAAATTGATACTACCCCACTAAAGATGCGTTTCTGTAGACAGGCAAGATGGAGGATCATATTGAGCAATAATAGCATTGCAATCAAAACAAAAAACCTTTGTTGGTGATTCCCACTCATAAAGCTTAGGATCGAATTTGCACTTTGCTATATGACACTGTCGCTATTACATATCGTACTAACACCAGGTTTCTTACAGGACATTGGCAAGACTACAACTTGAATGCTGTGTGCAGTTTTAGTCTCCTTATCTAAGGAAGTAAATGCACTTGAGATATTTTAGTGAATGACTCAGAGATAATAGGTACTGCAGATGCTGGAGACAAGCTTCAAAATCTCCCCTCCCCCAACCGCATCCCAAAACCAGCCCAGCTTGTCCGCCGGAAATATCAAGCTTTCCTGCTCCTATGATGCTGCTTGGCCTGCTGTGTTCATCCAGGTCCACACCTTGTTATCTCGGATTCTCCAGCATCTGCAGTACCTTTTATCTCTGATACAATTTTAACCCCCAGCTTGTCCCCGCCTCCCTAACCTGTTCTTCCTCTCACCTATCCCCTCCTCCCTCCTCAAGCCCCACCCCCATCTCCCATCTACTAACCTCATCCCACCCCCGTCCTCCCTGGACTGACCTATCTCCTCCCCACCTACACTCACCTTTACTGGCTCCACCCCCGCCTCTTTGACTTGTCTGCCTCCTCTCTACCTATCCTCTCCTCTATCCATCTTCTATCCGCCTCCCCCTCTCTCCCTATTTATTTCAGAACCCTCCTCCCCTCCCCCATTTCTGATGAAGGGTCTAGGCCCGAAACGTCCAGCTTTCCTGCTCCTATGATGCTGCTTGGCCTGCTGTGTTCATCCAGCTCCACACCTTGTTATCTTAGTGAATGAGTCATTGTCTTCAGAAAACAGGTCGCACAGGATGAGCATTTTTTCACCAGAGTTTAGAAGAGTGAGGGGTGACTTGATCGAAGTGGATAAGATTCTGCACTGTCACTCTTTTAGGGCAGAGATGATGAGACTTTTATTTTCTCTACAAAATCGTATGACTGTGGAACACTGCCTCAGGAGGAGGTGGAGGAGGGATCCTTAAATATTTTTAAGGCAGACGTAGATAGATTCTTGTTAGGGCAGACAATAAAGAGTTATTGGGAGTAGATGGGAATATAGAATTTGAAACCAGATATGATTTTAATGCATAGTGTAGCAGGCTCAAGGGACCAAGTTGTCTGTTTCTGTTTCAGATGTTTGTAACAGGTCTGAAGGATGAATGAAATGTAGTTCCCTTACTGTGCTCTGTATACACGCTCAAAGTCCTCATTACCACTGACTGCAGGTGGTGAAACGTGAAATCTTCTCCTTGCATGGATCACTTGAAGTGAAAAGTATGCTGGGAAATGCAGGGAAAGAAAGATAATCAATACATAATCACATTACAAAGGAAAATAAAATTACTTAGGACAGGATATTTCGATCCATTATTCTCAAGGCATGGATCAAGTTAAACTCTTTCCTTCAACATTTGATGCATCGCCTCATGGTGGAGTTGATTAGCTGAACTACATTTCCACACTACGTGACAGTAGGATGCACCAGCACAGTTTGTAGTCAATGAAATATTAAGAATCTGTAATCCAACGTTGCAATATAGGAAACCCACATCAATTTCCTCACAACTTGCTCCCACTAATGAGAAGAGCCAGACAATGTAAATGGAGGTATTAGCGGAGGATAAATATGGGCCAGACGTGGTGCATCTCTTCTTTGAGTAGTGGTCGTGAGATCTGAAAAGGTAGTCAGAGTCCTGATTTAACATTTCCGTGTTGTGTGGTACCATCACCGTGCTAATTGGGACAGACTTTGAACAGGTCTAGCCACTCAAGTCTGGGTCATCAACAGCAGCAGAATTGTACTCCAGTACAACCTCATGGCTTGACATATTCCCTACTCATGTTTTCCCATTAAATCAGGGGATCAACCCTGGTTCAATGGAGATTGAAGGAGGGCCTGCCAGCAGCAGCACCAGGCATATCTTAAAATAAGGTGTCAACCTGGTGAAGTCACCAAACAGGATGACTTGCATGCCAAATACCATAAGCAGCGGGTGGTAAACAGAGCTAAGCGATTCCATAACTAACAGATCAGATCTAAGATCTGCAGTCCTGCCACATCTAAAATATCCCCATCCTTAACGATGGAAGAGCTCAACACATGAGTGCAAAAGATAATGCTGAAGCATTCGCAGCAATCATCAGCCAGAACTGTCAAGTGGATAATCCATCTTAGCCCATTCCAGCAGTCTCCAGCATCACTGATACCAGTCTTCCCACAACTCTTTATACATGTTCACACATGAAGATCAGTCACTGCAGCAAGTGCAGACTAGGAGAGAACAGGAACTAATATGTGGCATTTAATGGCTAGCAATCCGCAAATCATAGGACAAGCAAATAGAGACCTCTAACCTCCCCAAAAATTTTCTTTGATAAATGTGCATCACTCGAACTATTAATGCTGAGTGACAATAGGCATTGCACTGCTTCTACAGAATACACCAACTTCTGGTATTTGAAATGCCTTCATCCGAACTTTTCCAGGTGAACAATTCCATCCCAACTCTCCCAGAGATTCAGTGACTCCCTGAACCTACAGACCAAAAGTTCCACGTGAGCACTTCCACCTTCACTGCTCTAAGCCCAAGCATTTCCCAAGATATAGGCAGCATAGTGTTTTTGCCCTTCTGTTTCTGCGCTCCCTATTTTTCTTTTTATTCACACACGAGATGTCAGCATCACTGGCTAGATCAGCATTTATTGCTTATCCCTAACTGCCCTGGGGAAGGGGTAATGAGCTGCCTCTTGAACTGCTGCAGTCCAGGATGGGAGCTGTTACACCCACAATGCTATTAGGGAGGGAGTTCCAGGATTTTGACCCAATGTAGTATATACTTAGGGACTGGTACAATTACTAGCATTGCCCCAGAGAGGGTGACGTGGTGGTACTACCACTGGCCTAGTCTGGAACATGGGGTTCGAGTTCCACTAATGCAGCTGTTTAAATTTGAAATCAATGGATTAATCTGGAACATAAAACTAGTCTTATTATTTGTGGCCATGAAAACCAACATCAATTGTTGTAAAACACATCTGGTTTATTAATGTCCTTCAGGAAGAAGATCTACTATTGAGGTACTGTCTGACATATGATTCTAAATCCACAACAATGTGGTCAACTTTTAACTGATCTCTGAAATGGCCTACTTTCCGTTTAAGGGCAATTAGAGATGGGAAATGAATGCTGACCTTGTCACATTTCATGAAGGATAGAGAAAGAGAGTTCCTAAACCATTTGAGGAAGTAAACAGGCCATAAATCCAGGTGATGCTGAAGACGGGAAATCAGGTGGATTCCCTGCTGTCAGTCACACATATCATTAAATGAATTCCATTGTTCATGAAAATAATGAATTTCCACATTCAAGTTACTCATGAACTCATTGAGTAAATTGATATGGATGGAATACATTGAGGTGATATGAGACAGTCATTAGTGAGGCAGGAAAGCCAACGAGAGGGCATGGGACCATGACTGTTTTAAGAAAGGCTTTAATGACTTGAGTGTGGTTGAGAGAAGGGTCAAGCTTTAGAAGAGGGACGTAGGAAGGAGAAGGGGGATGAAAGAGTAGGGGGTGGGTGTAGGATGCAAAACAGGAAGAGAGATAGAAGAGCTGAAATTATTTTGTTTGATTCCACATACTGGAATCATTAATTGGATTTAATTCACCTCATGACTTACTAAGTTTATAAAGGAACAGGGGTACAGTAGGTAGATGATGTGTTGTAATTTTTGGCCAGAAACTACTCCTTAAATTCACTCTCAAAGTGCAGGTAGGATGGAGGAATGGTGTAGGGAGGGGGTTAAACTGGAGACTTTGCTAGTTATGGAGATCTGGTAGGGTAGGTAACCCAGGTTGGGAATTGGGGAATGGCTAACTGACTAAAGGATGAACCAGGATCTGGGACGATTCTCAATTCAAAACCAGAAGGGTTGAAGGAGGCACCTGCAAATGAAATAGGGATGATTGTCAGATGTCATGCTGGCCCTGCTTCCCTTGACCAAGTGTTGGATCCTTGGCCCTCATCTCACCCCTGCACCTCACTGTCAGCCCCACTAAGCAGTGCTCACCATAAATAATTATTCTAATTGGTTTCGATTTCAGATGAGAAACTCAATTATTTCAATTAGTGAAATCGTATGATAGATACTAGAGATTAAACATTGGTTAAACAGAGCCTAGGCATATAATTTTCCAGTCAGAGTTTTATACTAATTTGCACATCACAAAACCCCCCAAAAGCATGGAATACTTGTACGTCATATACACCCAGTTTTTCACCCAATTAGTCCCGAGTTCCATTTGACCTCAGGTATCCCAGCCAGGCCCTGCTAGATGATAACATTGCACACTGCTGCTATTATGAGAACACAAACTCTGATTTCCCTTCACCCAGGCCTCACTTCCAGGATAATTGAACTTCCTTGTTCAGATTCTTTCGATGGGAAATTGCACAAGTCCTGCACTACATCACCAATCTCCACATGATTTCATGTGTCCAGAACTGAACATAAGACTCTAGTATTTTCACCCAACAATCTCCTTCCAATCTTCTACAATCTTCAATATTTTTCAAAATGCAAGTATTTGTGGCACACAATCGCTATTTCTTAAACCATAATTACCATTATTCTTACTCCCTTTAATTTTGTTAATCTCCCATAAGTTTTTGATTCTTAATTAATAAAAGAAGAGCTGTATTTAAATAGGGGCCTTTTGTAACCTCAGATTTTTAAAAAGGAACATTGATGCGATGTGGGTGTCTCAGGCTGACCCAGCCTTTATTGACCATTCCTAACTGCACAGAGGGCAGGTAAGAGTCAACCACATTGTTCTGGGTCTGGAGTCATATGTAGGCCAGGCCAGGAAGGGATAACAGATTTCCTTCTCTGAAGGACAACAGTGAACCAGATTGGTTTTTACAATAATCAACAGTGGTTACATGATTGCCATTAGTCCAGATATTCGGTTTTATTGAATTCAAATTTTACCATCTGCCTTGATAGGATTCATACCTATATCCTCCCAACATTAGTCTGGGGTTCGAACCAAACGTCTTCTAAATGTTGTAACTGTACTTGCATCTACCACATCCTCTGGCAGTTCATCATTGTGATCAACAATGAACACTCTTTGCTATTTCACCATTTGGTATGCTACCTGGTCTTTTAAAAATGAAGATTACAGAACATTACAAAGCATCTCCAATTTGTTTAAATCCTGGCCCAAAGAGACTCCTAACCTACTTGTGAAAAGAAAATCATCATTGTCACAATAGGGTTGTGAAAATGTCCCTGCCTTGAATTGTCAGTTTGGGTTCTATAGTCAAGGCCGTGGATTATATCTTGAACCAATGGCTTTTCAGGCACAGACAGGAGAGTGTTCCCACTGAGACAATTGACAGCTCAGAAGTGTCCAGAAAGGCAAAAATCTATAAAATGTGAAACTGAAACTGTAAACTGTGTTTTTGTAATTATATTTATAACGCCGTTGTGAAAGAGTAAATTTCCATTCAAATAGTTTCTGATCACATTCTTGAGATGCCTCAACTTAATTATTTTCGAAAATGCAGCCAATTTGGTACGTATGACAAACAGCAACAATTCATGTGTTATGAAGAGGAAGTGGGATTAGTTTGTGTGATTGTTTCAAATGGAATGTTGCCCAACACATTACTCTGTTGTACATACACTCTGCCAAATTCACCAACATAACCATAATATCTCTCAAACTAAACCTAGAAACAGTGACCCTGACTAATGTCTCCTCCCACACACACACACAGTTTCACCAGTCACAGGAGTAACTGTCGTGTCAGTCTAGATGGTGCCCTAGTTAATTATGGCAATATCCTGGCATGTAGTACTGAAGACTCGTGTTTCAGAACTAGCCACATCCCTAGGCAGGTTATTCTAAGACACTGGAATTTGCCCAACAATATGGAAAATTGTCCAGGTATCTGCTGACAGAGTGTAGCATCTAGATCTCTCCTAATACTGGAATCAGTAGGAAACAGGGGAAAACTCTCCAATACACAACAAAAACAAAGTTGCTGGAAAAGCTCAGCAGGTCTGGCAGCATCTGTGGAGGAGAAAACAGAGTTAACGTTTTGGGTCCGGTGACCCTTCCTTAGAATGGAAAACTTTCCAATGGTTGGAATCATACCCGGCACATAGGAAGATGGCTTAGGCCGCTGGAGGTCAGTGATTTCACCCCCTGAACAACCTTGCAAGAGTTCCTCTGTGCAGTGTCCTACTCTCAACCATCTTCAGCTGCCTTACCAATGACTGCCTCTCCATTACAGATCAAAATGGAGATATTTCTTGTGATTTTAAAACATCCAGCACACTGGATAGAGTTTGCGACAAATGGCTGCACCTCCCAGTCGTGAACCACTTCAACTCCCCCTCCCACTCCCACTCCGTGGACAACATGTCCATCCGGGGCCTTCTGCAGTGCCACAATGATGCCTCCCGAAAGCTGCAGGAACTGCACCTCATATTTCATTTGGGAACACTGCAGCCCAATGGCCTCAACGTGGACTTCACAAGCTTCAAAATCTCCCCACCCCTGACCTCCTCCCAAGACCAGCCCAGCTCGTCCCCGCCTTCTTAACCTGTCCGTCTTTTCTCCAACCTATCCGCTCCTCCCACCTCATTGACCAACTCCCACCACTTCCTACCTACCAGCCTCATCTCCGCCTCCTTCACCTGTCCGTCTTCCGTCCCACCCACCCGCCCCTCCCTTCCAACTGACCAACCCCCATCCCAACTCCCTACCTACACTCACTTTACTGGCTCCATCCCCGCCTCCTTGACCTGTCTGTCTTCTCTCCACCTATCGGCTCCTTTATCCACCTTCCGTCATCGCCTCCCCCTCTCTCTATTTATGTCAGAGTCCCCTTCCCCTCCCCCATTTCTGAAGAAAGGTCCAGACCCAAAACATCAGCTTCCCTGCTCCTCTGATGTTGCCTGGTCTGCTGTGTTCCTCTAGCTCTACACCTTGTTATCTTACACTGGATACGTATTGCTCAATCAATGAAGCAATTCAGGCAGCAAGACCCAGACAATATCCAGGCTTGGGCAGAGGACATTTGCCAACTCTCCTTGACATTCAGTGAAATTACCATCACTGAATCCTCCTTATCATCACTAAAACGACAGTAAAATACTGTGGATGCTGGATATCTGAAAGCATTACAGTGAATCCAGGAGAAATTCAGCAGGTCTGATAGCATCTGTGGAGAGAGAAACAGAGTTAACATTTCATGTCTAATATGATTCTTGTTTGGAACTGAAAGGGTTTAGAAGTTTTTTTATGTTTTTGGCAGAGGTGGACAAGGATCAAGGGAGCAGATGGTATAGTGGCCTAATGGTCCCCTACTATCATCAGCTTAGGGTTACCACTGACCAGAAACTAAACTTGAACAAGTCATATAAATACTGTAGCTACGAGACCTGGTCAGAGTCTGGGAACTCTGCAGTGATTAATATGTAATACATTTAAGACCAACTAGCAACATTTTCGCCAAAAATAGAAATAGGAGATTACCACTCAAGACGCTTGAGCACAAAATCTAGGTTGAGACTTCAATGAGGGAATGTTGCATTGTTCCAAGTCGATGTTTTGGATGAAATATTAAACTGACGTCTCACTTGCCTGTTCAAAATGATGTCAAAAGGCTCATAGCATATTCAAGAAGGGGAAGGGTTGTTGGGGGGTGGTGTGAGGGTGGGGGGATGGATCTGACCAACATGTCAACCAACATCATAAATTGAAACTTAATTATTCATTTCATTGCTTTTTTTTTGAGATCTTGCCATGTGCAAATTGGTGTGTGTTTACAATCCCTAGAACTGAAATTCCCTATTCACCACAACAGGCCTGTGTCAGCAATGATCAGTTCCAAATTGTTAAGCGTAACTCTGAACAATTCATCACTCAGAAGTGGCCTGTTTCCTGATGATGTTGTCTCAGCCAATTATCTTGGTCTCATTAAACTGGATGGAAATGTACATCCTAACATTCATTATTGTCAGTGATAATATCATGTTGATGTGGTGTTATTGGACTAAGGCACTTTGTCAGAGGGAGTCCTCACAAAGGCTATCCAGGCCTGATCCAAGAACTGGATATCGGGAAGGAGGGGTCCTATTGAGGGTCATACCCCTCCACCCCGCAACTCCCCTCTCCTACTTAATCGTCATCTGGCACCCCTGGAAGTGGGGCCCTTCTGGGCAGCATCCTCAGTGGCACTGCCAAGACTGAGTGCATATAGGTCAGCAGCTTTTTCCAGTCAGGACTTTCACTCCCCATAGGGACACCCTGTTGGTAGTCTGGCCATTTCAGATTGGTT
Organism: Ginglymostoma cirratum; assembly: GCA_024137785.1. Taxonomy (NCBI): domain Eukaryota; kingdom Metazoa; phylum Chordata; class Chondrichthyes; order Orectolobiformes; family Ginglymostomatidae; genus Ginglymostoma; species Ginglymostoma cirratum. The sequence goes on along the minus strand of JAHRHZ010000289.1, from coordinate 41,158,870 downwards.
TGTAGTTCAGCTGACCTCGCTGAGCATTATATAACGTGTCTCTCACTGGCTCCCCAGCTGACATGTGATCTCTCGCTACCACCCTGAGTCTCTCACTACATTCAATGTATCCCCCACTGAGCCACAGCTAACACTTTACAATGCCAATGGGGTCACTGATGGTCCTTTAAGGAAGAAAACATGCTCTCTGCCTATATGTGGCTCCAATCCTGCAAACATACAAATTAGGAGCAAAATTAGGCCATTCTGCTCTTCCGTAAGATCCCGGCTGATTTATCTCTGTTTCAAATTTTATATTCCCATTAACCCCCGAACAACCTTAGATTTGTTTGTCTAAGAAGAATGTATCTACCTCTGTCTAAAAAATATTATATGTCCCCGCATCCACTGCCTTCTGAGGCAGTCTCACGTGCATGCGCTGGGATTTGGCCGCATTTATCAAAGAAAGCAGTGCTCAGTGGTTGAAGAAGACAACTCATCACCACCATCTCAGGGCAGCCCAGGACTGTGTAGTCAACATCCACATCCTGAGAATGAACAGAAGACTGAATTTCATGAGCACATCATTGCAATATTAAGCTAAAGTAAAAGAGTGACTTATGTTGGTATAAAAATAGAAATTGCTGGAAAAGATCAGCAGGTTTGGCAGCATCTGTGGACAGAAATCGGAGTTGACGTTTTGGGTCAGGTCACCCTTCCTCAGAACTGATGGTAGCTAGATGTTACATCAGGAACACATCTGAACTGACCACAAGATTCCTACGACCACTGGGCATCAGTGTGGCACACAAACCTACATCAACCCTACAACAACTGCTCACCCAAACTAAAGACCCACTACCCACTATGGACAGGACCAATGTCATATACAAGATTCCCTGCAGAGACTGTGACAAACACTATATCGGACAAACAGGAAGGAAATTAACAACAAGGGTACACGAACACCAACTGTCTACAAAAAGACACGACCAATACTCACTTATCTCTATCCACATGGATAAGGAGAACCACCAATTCAACTGGGACAACACCAAGATCCTGGGACAGAGAAAGCAGAGACAAGCATAGGAATTCCTAGAAGCCTGGTATGCCATGAAGAAAGCCATCAACAAGCACATAGATGTCAATCCCATATTCACGCCATTGCAAAGGTAAACCGGAAGTGAGGTAATCTAGCTCAACGGACACCAGAGTGTAAGTAACAGGTGGGAAAACACAACGGCACTTCATCGAAGGCTGCACTGATGATGCTACCCAGCATAGTAACGAAACGTCTGTGGAACAACAAACCAGCTCGGTGAGCCAACCAACCACAACATCCACAGTCCGAGGTACAAATCTACTCTAAAACCTTAGAAACATGGGATACTCTTGAAGTAAGAACCAGCTAGCAATAAGGCATTGAGTCACACATTTGGAAAGAAAAGAAACACATAAGACCACAGTAAGACTATGAGAAACAGATACAGGAGTAGGCCTCAAACCTGCTCCACCATTCAATAGGATTATGGGTGATCCGATATTCCTCATGTCCAGTTTCCTGCCCTTTTCCTATAACCCTTGATTCCCTGACTGATCAAGAATTCACCTATCTCAGCCTTAAATATTGGCAAGGACTCTGCCCCGTCAGCTCTCTGTGGCAAGGAATTCCATAGACACACAAACCTCTGAGAGAAGAAATTCCTCCTCATCTCAGTCTTACATTGGTGTTCCCTTGATCTGAGACTACCCTCTGATACTAGACTCTCCCACAAGGGGAAACATCCACTCAGCACTTACCCTGTCAAGCTCCATAAGAATCCTATATGCTTCAATGAGATCACCTCTAATTCTTCTACCTGGAGTGAGTAGGCTCCAAATTTTTTTAGCCTTTGCTCATAAGATCATCCCTCAATACCAGGGATCATCCTAACAAAACTCCACTGAACTTCCTCCACTGAAATGATATCTTTTCTTAAATAAGGGAACCAAAACTGCTCCAGATGTGATCTCACCAGCATCTCATACAGTTGCTTAAGACTTCCCTACTCTTAAACTCCAACCCCCTTGAAATAAGTGCCAACATTCCATTAGCCTTCCTGAGTACCTGTGTGCTAACTTTCTATGTTTCATGCACAGGTACGCCCAAGTATCTTCGTGTTGCAGCTTTCTCCAATAAATAATGCTCTGTTCTTTTGTTCTCCCTTCCGAAACGAACTTCACTTTATCCCACATTACACACCATTTGTCAATTTTTGTGCATTTGCCTAACCTATTAATATCTCTATGTAAATTGTTTATATCCCCTTCACAACATGCCTTTCTACATACTTTTGTGCTTTCTGCAAATTTGGCGACAGTACATTCACTTCCTTCTTCCAAGTGATTAATATATATCGAAAACAGCTGCAGTCCCAGCACTGATCCTTGTGGAACCCCATTGGTTACAAGCTGCCAACTGAAAAAGAACCCCTTATCCCGATTTGCTGTTGCCTCCAGTTAACCAAGTCTCTTTACACACCAAAATGCTACCGTTTTTGGTGGGGAGCAAGAGGAGTAGATGTCCCTAAGGAGACTTACAGGCATTCTAGTGATCAAAAATCTTTGGGAAGCAGCCAGATTGGCCATGCAGATTTCAGGAACAAAGCCAATTCTTGCGAGAAGACACTGCATGTAGAAATTGCATCGGAGGCACTGCACAGTTCATGGATATGCATACGGTTAGTTTTTGAACTCTTCATAGTTTGGTAAAAATTCTTATTCATGTTTGACAAACCACAGAGCAGGAGGATTCCATACTAAACAGCCTTGAAAGGATTATTGAAGTGGAAACAGAAATAAAGTGAGGAGTGTCATCTCAATATATTTGGTACAGTCACAATGAGCTGATTGGCTCCTTCTGTGCCATAACAATTCTGTGGTATTCTTTATTCAAAAATTTCACAAATGGCAACATTAGAATTCACTGGTCAGACTGCTCCTGGTGCTGTAGGCTGTGGAGGTAACAGGCAAGTTAGACAAAGGAGAATCAGTGGTCCTGATCTATTGGGATTTCAAGAAGACATTTGACAAGGTGCCGCATGGGATGCTGCTAAATAAGGTAAGAGCCCATGGTGTTGGGAACAGGGTATTGGCACAGACAGATGATTGGCTGACTAGTACAAGACAGAGAGTGGGGATAAAAGGATCTCTTTCAGGATGGCAGCCATTGATTATTAGAGTTCTGCAGGAGTCAGTTTTGGGACTACTATTCATGTCATTATTTTTCATTCGTTAACGGGACAAGGGCATCGCCGGCTAGGCAGCATTTATTGCCCATCCCTAATTGCCCAGAGGGCAGTTCAGAATCAACCACATTGTTGTGGGTCTGGAGTCACTTGTAGGCCAGACCAGGTAAAGATGACAGTTTCTTTCCCTAAAGGATATTATTGAACCACTTGGATTTTTTCAACATTGGATTCATGGTCATCGTTAGATTCTCAATTCCGGATATTTTTTATTGAATTCAAATTCCACCATCTGCCATGACGTGATTTGAATGCAGGTCCCCAGAACATTATCTGGGACAGTATACATTACAGTATACATTAATGATCTGAACAAAGGAACAGAGGGAATTGTTGCTAAGTTTGCAGATGACATAAAATAGGTGGAGGGACAGATAGCGTTGAGGAAGCAGGATGCTGCTGAAGGACAAGCTGAGGATAATGGGGAAAAAACTGGCAGATGGAATATAATGTGGAAAGGTGTGAGATTATGCACTTTGGAAGGATGAACAGAGGCATTGACTATTTTCTAAACACAAAGGGATTTGGGAGTCTTGGTTCAGGATTCTCTTAAGGTCAACAATACAGGTTTATTTGGCAGTTGGAAAAAAAATGCAACATTACCATTCATTTGAAGAGGACTAGAATATAAGAGCAGAGATGTACTGCTGAAGTTCTATAACGTTCTGGTCAGACTGTACTTGAACAGTTTTGAGCCCCATATCCAAGGTAGAGTGTGCTGGAATTGGAGTCTTGTCACATGAGGAGCGATTGAGAACTCTTGATCTGTACCCAATGGAGTTTAGAAGGATAAGGGGGATCTCATTGAAACTTACAGAATACTGAGAGGTCTGGATAGAGTGGATATGGAGAAGATACTTCCACAAGTAGGAGAGACTAGGACCTGAGGCACAGCCTCAGATTGAAGGGACAGCCCTCTAGAACTGAGATGAAGAGGAATTTCTTCAGCCAGAGCGTGATGAATCTGTGGAATTCATTGCTGCAAAAGGTTTTGGAAGCCAAGTCATTGACTCTATTTAAGGCAGAGATAGAATCCTGACGAGTAAGGGGATCAAGGGTTATGGGGGTAAGGTAGGAGAATGGGGTTGAGAAACAAATCAGCCATGATCGCATGGTGGAGCAGACTCGATGGGGTGACTGGACTAATTTTGCTCGTAGATCTTATTTTAAGACAAAGAAAGAAATACATTGCATTGAAATATCTTGCGTCACAACTCAGGATGTCTTAAAGAACTTTACAGCCAATGGAGTATTTTCTAATGTAATCTGTTTTGGTCGATGATGATGATCAAAGCATAAGCATTGCTGCAGCTCAGCATGGGAGAAACTCCCCTCTTCACCGATGAGTACTGCATCTGCATAACAGGGCTGCATTTAAACATCTTGCACTTTAGATGGTACCTGAGAATTGGGATGTGCCAATCAGGAAAGACAGAAGAGTCTAGAGCTATGTTCTTCATTAAAGCAAAGGTTTGGGATTGTTTAAGATTATGAAAACATTTGAACTTTCTTTGGGGAGACTTTGAACTAAAACTCATGAAATCAACTCGGGAATTCAGGGGAAACCTCCTTACCCAGAGGGTAAGCCTCTAAGAATCTTTTAGGTTTCAACATGTCAGCTAATAAAGCACAATAACCTTATACTGTTTTCGCCATCTTATGTAGTCCCATTACTCTCAGGAGATGTACTTCAAAAGTACGCTGGTTCACTACACTTCTCAGAATGCTATCATTTATTGTGTGTTCCTCTGCCTTATTTGCAGTCTCTAAATGCATCACCTTGAATTCCTTCAGGTTGAGTTTCATTTATCAGTTCTCTACCCACCTGACCAGACAATTGATATCTACCTGCTGTTTACAATCTTCTCTCTTTCTCACTATCAATAGAACATAGAACAGTACAGCACAGTACAGCACAGTACAGGCCCTTCGGCCCACGATGTTGTGCTGACCTATTATCCTACTAAGATCAATCTACCCTGCATACCCTACATTTTACTATCCTCCATGTGCCTATCCAAGAGTCGCTTAAAAGTCTCTAAAGTATCTGACTCCACTACCACTGCCGGCAGCGCATTCCACACGCTCACCACTCTCTGTGTAAAGAACCTACCTCTGACATCTCCCCTATTTGCACAGTCAATTCTCATACCATTCGCAAACATCTTTAACATACTCCCAAACATTCAGAATCAGTCAAGGCTCAGTGGATAGCAGTTATACCTCTAAGTCAGAAGGTTGGGAATTCAGGCTTTGCTCCAAGGATTTAGGCAGATAACCCAGAGGACCACTCCCTGTAAGAGTGTGAGGGAGCATTATCCTCATAAAATCCCTACAGTATGGAAGCGGGCCACTTGGCCTATCGGGTCCACATCGCACCCTCCAAAGGGTATCCCACCCGACCCTTACTCCTTACCCCATCCCCGTAACCCTGCATTTCCCATGGCTAACCCACCCAGCCTGCACATCCCCAGACACTATGGGCAATTTAGCAAGGCCAATCCACCCTGCCCCGCACAACGTTACACTGTGGGCGAAAACCAAAGCATCTAGAGGAAATCCGTGCAGATACAGGAAAAATGTGCAAACTCCACACAGGCAGTCACCTGAGGGTGGAATCGAACCCAGGTCCCTAGCACTGTGTGAGGCAGCAGTGATAACCACTGAGCCACTGTGCCAACCTTTTGTTGCAGGTGAGGTTAAACCACAGCCTTGTCTGCCCTCTTGGGGTGGATGTAACAGATCCCATAGAGACAGCTCTGAAGAAGAGCAGCAGAGTTTGCCCCATTATCCACAGGCAACATTTATTCCTAACCCAAAATTACCAAGAGAAACTGTTTCTTATATTCCTGTTTGTGGGATATCACTGTGTATAAACTGATGGCTATGTTTCCCTGCGTTAAAATAGGGAACACATTTCAGAAATACCTCGTTGGCTGTAAAACACTTTGGAACATGCCGAGATGGTGGAGGTTCCAGGTTCTTTTATTATTCGAAGAGTAGCTGGACAAGTCTTTCTTTCTCACTTAGGTTCTAGAATTTAATGTGTCGTGATCAGACGTCACCAGCTTATTTAAACAAATATCAAACAGAGAACTTTTCGCTCAAAAAAAAAGTGCATTGTCCAATTGTTTGCTTTTTGGGCAAACCCACACTGAAGTTTAACCATGATTCCTCAAGACTCTGTTGCACATTGATTTATTGATCACATGTTGAACGCATTTTCTCTATTATATTAAATGGATTGGCCTTGCAGTGTGCTTTAGATTAATTTAGTTCCATGAATGCTTACTCAAACTTCATACTTATTCTGACTTTAATTGGCTACAACCCCGTAGTTTAAAAAAAATTATAAGAGATTCTTCTCCAACATTTGTACCTTCTTTAAGGCAGTTCTTAAAACCTATTCCTTTATGCATCTCTGCAAATATCTTTGAAACAGTGTTAATCTTCTGCCTAATTTATTACGCTGCTGCTCTAATGTGCATCCTACTACACATTAGGTCCCATTCACTTCTGTATTCACGGAGTGACATTCACACCTCCTCCAGTCCCACAATCCTCCAACTCTGTCCTCTTCTGCAGCCCTGATTTTAATCTCTCCATCATTAGCAACAATGCCGTCAATGACCTGTACCTTAAACTCTGGGATTCCATCCATTGGGATTCCATCCACTAATCCCCAGCCGCTCCAAGAAAACTTTCTCCCCCTTTAAGACTTCTTTAAAAAAACTACTTTGACCAAAAATTTTGGCATAAGATTTATGTTTCATAAGATTCCTTTGAAGCACCTTTGGGCATGTTGCTACATTAAAGACACTTAGAGGAAAAAGTTAGCTAGAATCACTGCAGTCACAGTAAGAGGTAATTTACAAATGTCCATGGGAGTTTCGAATAACAACCTTGCGGTTCAAAATACATGGACAAATGGATTCAAGAACAGCTTCTTCCCCACTGATAATGAACTTTTGAATCAACCTCTCAAATTGTGATGAGATAAAAGGTACTGCAGATGCTGGAGAATCCGAGATAACAAGCATGGGGCTGGATGAACACAGCAGGTCAAGCAGCATCATAGGAGCTGCTGCTTGACCTGCTGTGTTCATCCAGCCCCATGCTTGTTATCTCAAATTGTGATGTTGATCTCGCTCTCTTTGCATCTTCTTGAAAGCCGTAACATTGTATTCTTTGCTCTGTTCTTTCCCTTATGCACTTTGTGTGGTGTGAGCTGCCTGTACTGCACGCAAAACAATATTTTGCACTTACCTAGGTTCATGTGACAATAATAAATCAAACCAAATCAAAAAGACAACTTTGCAGTTCAAAATACATGCTAACACAAGCTGTCAGTAGTGATTTCTGTTTGATTTATTTGCCTGCAATTAGCCCCGACTTGGAAAACAGGATAAATAAGCAGCCAACTGCTAATGCAAGATAACATTGAGAGCGCACTGCCCTTCTCCTCCTATACTGTAATCTCAGGCACCACTACTTGGCACACTGTTGCAGGATAAAATACTGAGTGCGTTGTTGAATGAAATATATTCACTTCCTCAGCATAATCATGTCTCTAAGCCTTCACAGCTAATGAATTACTTTTGAAATGTCATCACTGTTTTAGTGTCAGAAATGACACAACCATTGTGGTAACTGGACACTGGGTGAGAATTGCCCTGACTGAAATAGCAGTGAGGAATCTTATAACAACAGAGCTTCGCGGATATCTGCATTCTTAATGACACCACTGATGTCCGTGCCTTCTTGCTTTTATTTCACTGGTATTCTTTATTCATAAAACAAAATCTTTATATTTACATAGTCACAATCACAACTCAGTTCTGTACAATACCATATGACTAAAACAAGCAAAAAATGGAGTGTGACTCTATCCAACAAACAAAGGCATCTTTTACTTGTATGAGACTATATTTTCATGTACTTGAGGTGCTACAAGGGTCTGCTAACTAAAAGGAACCTAATTTAACTTCGGCTGTAGGACCTCAGACAGGATGTTGGTGCCTTCAGTTATCTAGACCCCCGGTTTTGGAATTCCCTCCCTAAAGTTTTCCATGTCTAGCTTTCCTTTTTTTTAAAATGATGTGGAGATGCAGGTGTTAGACTGGGCTGGACAAGGCCAGAAGTCACAGAACACCAGGTTATAGTCCAACAGGGTTTATTTGAAAACACAAGCTCTCCCAGCGTTGCTCCTTCAGGTCAAGTCACCTAACAAAGGAGCAGCACTCCAAAAGCTTGAGATTTCAAATAAACCTTTTGGATGATAACCTGGTGTCCTGAGACTTCAGACCTTTTCCTTTTTTAAGACACCTGTTAAAGTGTATTTGACCAAAACTTTCACTGTTGGTGCAGCGGGTAGTGGAGTCGGCCTCGTTAGGGGCATTTAAGCGGCTATTAGATAGGCATATGGATGATAGTATAAGGTAGGAGTGGACGTTAGATCGACCTTAGGTTTACGGTAAAAGTTCAGCACAACATCGTGGACCGAAGGGCCTGTACTGTTTTATGTTCTAATATGTGCCTCAATAATTTTTAGAACCTGGGAACAACCCTATATGTTAAGGGTGTGACATAAATATACTTTTTACAGTTCATTCATGCGACACGGCAGCATGGACTCATGTATACGGCAACTTCAGGTTACTCGGCTCTTCCAATGTGTTCAAAAGTCTGCAATGCGATTTGAACCCACAACCCTTGCTCAGAGTGTTCCCCAATGAAGTCCACTGCAACTCATTTGGTCGCGAGGGAGAAGGTCTCCAAAGCCCGTTGTTGCACCAAACTCACTCTGATTTGTTGAGACTGACCAGGAATGAACAGTGTCAGTCACTCAGAGCTGGGGAAGCAACTAAGTGAGCAGCGCGCAGAGCTGCCCCCTGGCCCCGTGAGCAAGAGGCAGGGAGAGCGGGCAGGTCAATCATCACTTTCCCCATAATATACCCCCACCCCCGCCCCCGCCAGGAAACACCAACAGAAGTGGCTCCAACCTATCGTGGCACTGTTAGTTCAGGGCAATGGGAACAACTGGAACCACGCGAAGGAAAGAGACAGAACACATGAAAAGCGTGTTAAATCTCCTGCCAGACATAAGCAGCGCGACCGACTGTACCTTGCTGTAAGACACCCAGGATGGTGATCGCAGCCAACGGCGCAAAATCGTCCAACATTGCTGCAGTTTGTCGTCTCAGGGCAAGGTCGGGGGTAGGGGGGTGCAGGATGACTCAGTCGGAGCTCAGCAGCGTGCAACCACGTCCCTACTCATTTACTCTCACTCACACACCGTCTCTCTTTCACACACACACAGAGACATATAAAGCAACGGGGGAGGAGCTGAGGTGAGCTGTCAGTTGAATATCTCCCTCCCCGGGATTTTCATTTGAGACGCCTCCAGCATCTATACTTAAGTCGCTCTAACCAGACTGGTTGAACAGTTTCGGGCACATCCGGACCGGGCAAAAAAAACATTTATTTTCTTTTCAAACGAGGGGAAAAGTAACATGTTCTGGCAGTCCAGAACCTGTCTTCAAATCATGACGAGATAAAAGGTACTGCAGGGTTTAAGGCCCGAAACGTCAAGTTTTCCTGCTCCTATGATGCTGCCTGACCTGCTGTGTTCATCCAGCCCCATGC
>JAHRHZ010000289.1:40986301-41148556 GCA_024137785.1 Ginglymostoma cirratum | reverse complement strand
GGAATACACCTCCTCCCACCCACCCTCCTGCAAAAATGCCATCCCCTATTCCCAATTCCTTCGCCTCCGCCGCATCTGCTCCCAGGATGAGACATTCCAATCCCAACTAATTCTCAGGGACTCAATATGCTTTCTGATACACTCCATGAGATCTACTGGAAATGCTCGCACAGTTGTAAAGAAGCCACCCTGTAAAAACTGACATTCCCCAGGGATGCCTCATAAATATTGATACGATTCTAGGAGGATGTTTCCCCTCATGAGAGAGTCTAGGGCCAGATGACATACTCTCAGAATTAAGTGGCACCATTTTAAGCCTGAGATAAGGAGGAATTTGTTTTCTCAGAGGCTAGCGAGTCTTTGGAACTCTTTGCCCCAGACAGCTTTGCAGGTGGAGTCCCTGTGTATATTTAAGACTGAGAGAGAGTCTTGATCCATAAGCAAATCAAGAGTAATGGGAAATGGGTAGGAAATTGGACGTGGGAGGTGTCAGATCCGCCATGACCTTGGTTAGATAGTGCAGCAGGTTCAAGGGGCTGAATGGCCTACCCCTGTTCCTATTTCTTAAGGTCTAAATTCCTGGGACCCCCTGTAAGTATGGTCACACTCCTCAGGACCCCTGTAAATACATACTCTGGAGTTGCCCTGTAAATACTAACATACTCTGCAGTTACTTCCAGTAAATACTGACACACTCCCCAGGCCTCCTATGAAGACAGACACACTCCCCAGGAATCTTCTGTAAATACTATCACACTCCCCTGAGCCTTTGTAAGTACTGATATACTCTGAGTTCCCCTGTAAATACCAACATACTCCCCAGGACCCCCCTGTAAATATTGACATACTACCCGGGGATACACTGTAAATGCTGACATATTCCTCAGGACTTCCCGTAAATACTGACAAACACTGTGAGATCCCTGTAAATATTGACACACTTCCTTGGGACCCATTGAGCCCACAATAAAATCAGAAATCATCTTATTTGATAGGCAGCACGCTCGAGAGGCTGAAAAACCTACCCTTACTCCCAGTTCTTATATCCAAACGTGCAACTTCTATAGAATCCCTACAGTGTGGAAACAGGCCCTTTGGCCCAACAAGTCCACACTGACCCTCAGAACATCCCACCCAGACCCATTCACCCAACCCACCTATCCTTGGGCATTATGGGCAATTTAGCATGGCCAATCCATCTAACCTGCACATCTTTGGACTGTGGGAGGAAACCAGGGCACCCGGAGAAAACCCACACAGACATGGGGAGAACATGCAAACTCCACACAGACAGATGCCCAAGGGGGAATCAAACCCAGGCTCCCGGCGCTGTGAGGCAGCAGTGTTAACCACTGAGCCACCATGCCGCCCACAAAGTTCCAGGTCTGATGGAAGGCTATTGACCTAAAAATTTCAATTTTTTCGCTCTCTCCACAGATGCCACTCGACCTCTGAGTATCTGCTGGCGGTTTCACTGGAGATTCACTAATCCACTTTCGCGCATGTGGGAGATGTAAGATGTAGAGTTAAAGAGACAAGCCAGGATTGCATCACCATTATACTCCGGACCTTGCACAAGCAATGGCACGCAATATAGTATGAAAACAGAAATTGCTGGAGAAATTCAGCATCTATGGAGAGAAAACAGAGTTAACATTTCAGATCCAGTGACCATTCTTTAGAACCCAGGGTACCTCTGAGTTGTTGCAACTTGCATTCCTTCAAGCCTGAATAGAAAATAAAAAGTTTCTCATTAAAACGTTGAACAAACCAGAGAATGAAGTGAGACTTGACGGCACGGCAGCTTTGAGATGGTGTGAAGCAAGTGCTACTGGAGAGAGAGGTCTAGAATGTACATGTGGTGACACATGGCACTGAATTTGGATCTCAGGATTCAATGGGAATAGCTGTCTGAGCAGCACCGAACATCATGGAGATACCTGTGATCCTGGGTAGGTTGAAAACACGAGAAATGAAACGTCAGTCGGAATCCACGTGAAGTGTGTGTGAGCCAGAGACAGTCACTGAGAACATGACGTGGCTGTGTAAACGAGCTTTTGGAAAATACCTTGTCAAAGGAGTGACAACGAAAGTAATGATGGTGACCAGAAAAAAAATAATTAGAATGGAAATCCTGTTGGAGAGAGGAGCAGAACTTCTTTAAGGTGGGCATACTTGGAAGAGATGTGGCAATGAGTTAAATACTAAAAAAGGAAAAAAGAACTGTGGATGCTGGAAATTTGATACAAAAACAGAAATTGCTGAAGAAACTCAACAGGTCTGGCAGCATCTGTGGAGAGAAAGCAGAGTGAAGGTTTCAGGTCCCATGAGCCCCCTTCAGAACTGAAATAATATACATTTTATTTACCGGATAGTGTGAGAGGGTCTTGTGGTTCAGTCTCTGAGCCATTAACCCTGAGTTCAAGTCCCACACTCCAGAACTTGATGACAAAGAAGTGTGTTAATAATTTGACCTAAGAAGAGGAGTAATATTGGGCTTGAAACTCTCACAGGCACTGCGAGACCTGCAAGGTTTCTCCAGCATTATTATTTTATTTGAGCTGTATTTCAGATCTCCAGCATCTGGAGTATTTTCCTTTTATTTGACAGAACAAATATTGGAGCACCTCACATCACTGAAACATAGAAACTTAAAGCAGGAGTAGGCCATTCAGCCCTTTGAGCCTGTACCACCATTCAACATGATCATGCCATCTGCTTTTCTAATTGCTTGCTGCATCTGCCTGTCTAGTCTCATTGACTGGTGTGCAGATCCCTTTGTACAACATTTTCCAAAATATTACTATTTAAATAATACTCTTCCCTTCTGTTTTTACAACAAACTGTGTACCTTCACATTTAGTCACACTGTACTGCAGCTGCCATGTGTTTTCCCACTGGCTCAACCTGTCAAAATCTCCTTGCATCCTCCTCACAACTCAGTTTTTTGTTTTCAGCAAACTTGGAAACATTGCATTTGATTCCCTCATCCTTTTATACGTAGTCATGTTTCATTTGGTCCCTTCATCAATTTATAGCTTGGGCATAAGCACTGATCTATTCCTATTGTTTGCTATCTGTCTGCCAATTCTTGATTAATGTCAATATATTATTCCCTATCCCATGCGCTTTAACATTCTCCAATAGCCTCTTATGAGAAAACTTATCAAAAGTCTTCTGAAAATCCAAGTATATCACATCTACTGGTTCTCCCTTATCCATCCTACTAGTTATATCCTCAAAAGACTTCAGTACATTGCTAAGCATAACTTGCCATATATAAACCCATGCTTTGGCTCTGTCCATCCCCTTAAGGCTTTCCAAATGTTCTGCTATCACATGTCTTGTAATTTTCTTCACTATGGTGTGAGGCTAACTAGTTTGTAATTGTCTGTATCTTTTTTCTCTCCATTTTTAAATAGTGGGGCTACATCTGCCACCCTCCAATCTGTAGGAACCACTCCTGAGTCTATAAAATTTTGGAAATCATCACCAATGCATCCAATATTTCTAGGACCAATTCATTTAGAACTCTAGGGTATAGATTATCAGGCACTGGTGATTTGTCAGCCTTTAACCCCATTAATTTTCCCAGCACTATGTTCGTTCTTAATACCGATTTCCCTCAATTCCACCCTCTCACTAGATTCTTAGTTCCCTAATATTTCTGGAAGATAACTTGTCACTCCTTTCATGAAGGCAGAACCAGAAGCATGTGTTCAATTCTTCGGCTATTTCTTTGTTCTGCATTATAATTTCCCCAGCTACGAATGCAAGAGACTTATATTTGCTGTACTAATCTTTGTTTCTTGACATATTTTTAGAATATAGAAGCTTTTATGGTCAGTTTCCGCAAATTTTTAGTTCAGTTCCTGAATTTTTATTCTCATACTCTATTTTCCCTGTCTTGATAAAACTTTTTGTACTCTTTTAATGAATTCTAAAATTCTCCCAATCCTCAGGTCTTACTACTTTACCAGCAATCCAATGTCTGCTTTTACCTCTCTCTTAACTTTTATGTATTTTTAAAAAATACTCTCGCAATCTTCTTTTATATCACTAGCTAACTAGCTTACTCTCATATTTCATCTTCTCCCTCCTTATTGCTTTTTTAGTTGTCTTCTGCTTTTTTGTTTTTACAGACTTCCCAATCCTCAAGCTTCCAGGAAAAGGGATGGGGATGTAAGGCAGAAATTCAAGGAGCTAGGGTGGAAGCTTAGAGATAGAACAAGCACAGTTGTTATCTCTGGTTTGTTACCCGTGCCACGTGCTAGCGAGGCGAGGAATAGGGAGAGAGAGCAGTTGAACACGTGGCTACAGGGATGGTGCAGGAGGGAGGAATTCAGATATCTGGATAATTGGGGCTCATTCTGGGGTAGGTGGGACCTCTACAAATGGGATGGTCTACACCTGAACCAGGGGGATACCAATATCCTGGGGGGGGCTAAATTTGCTAATGCTTTTCGGGAGGGTTTAAACTAATTCAGCAGAGGGGTGGGAACCTGAATTGTAGCTCCAGTGAACAGGAGGTTGAGAGTAGTGAGGTCATGAATAAGGTTTCAAGGTCGCAGGAGTGTACCAGCAGGCAGGAAGGTGGTTTGTAGTGTGTCCACTTCAACACCAGGAGCATCCGGAATAAGGTGGGTGAACTTGCAGCATGGGTTGGTACCTGGGACTTCGATGTTGTGGCCATTTTGGAGACATGGATAGAGCAGGGACAGGAACGGTTGTTGCAGGTTCCGGGGTTTAGATGTTTCAGTAAGATCAGGGAAGGTGGTAAAAGAGGGGGAGGTGTTGCATTGTTAGTCAAGGACAGTATTACGGTGGCAGAAAGGACGTTTGATGAGGACTCGTCTACTGAAGTAGTATGGGCTGAGGTTAGAAACAGGAAAGGAGAGGTCACCCTGTTGGGAGTTTCCTACAGGCCTCCGAAAAGTTCCAGAGATGTAGAGGAAAGGATTGCAAAGATGATTCTGGATAGGAGCGAAAGTAACAGGGTAGTTGTTATGGGGGACTTTAGCTTTCCAAGTATTGACTGGAAACATTATAGTTCGAGTACTTTAGATGGGTCAGTTTTTGTCCAATGTGTGCAGGATGGTTTCCTGACACAGTATGTAGATAGGCCAACAAGAGGCGAGGCAACATTGGATTTGGTACTGGGTAATGAACCAGGCCAGGTGTTAGATTTGGAGGTAGGTGAGCACTTCGATGATAGTGACCACAATTCGATTACGTTTACTTTAGCGATGGAAAGGGATAGGTATATATCGCAGGGCAAGAGTTATAGCTGGGGAGAAGGCAATTATGAGGCGATTAGGCAAGATTTAGGATGCATAGGATGGGGAAGGAAACTGCAAGGGCTGGGCACAATTGAAATGTGGAGCTTGTTCAAGGAACAGCTACTGCGTGTCCTTGATAAATATGTATCTGTCAGGCAGGGAGAAAGCGGTCGAGTGAGGGAACCGTGGTTTACTAAAGTTGAATCTCTTGTCAAGAGGAAGAAGGAGGCTTATGTAAAGATGAGGCATGAAGGCTCAGTTAGGGTGATTGAGAGTTACAAGTTAGCCAGGAAGGACCTAAAGAGAGAGCTAAGAATAGCCAGGAGGGAACACGAGAAGTCTTTGGCAGGTAGGATCAAGGAAAACCCTAAAGCTTTCTTTCGGTATGTCAGGAATAAAAGAATGACTAGAGTAAGATTAGGGTTAGTAAAGGACAGTAGTGGGCAGTTGTGTGTGGAGTCCGAAGAGATAGGAGAGGCGCTAAATGAATATTTTTCATCAGTATTCACACATGAAAAAGACAATGTTGTCGAGGAGAATGCTGAGATACAGGCTATTAGACTAGACAGGATTGAGGTTCACAAGGAGGAGGTGTTAGCCATTCTGGAAAGTGTGAAAATAGATAAGTCCCCTGGGCCGGATGGCATTTATCCTAGGATTCTCTGGGAAGCTAGGGAGGAGATTGCAGACCCTTTGGCTTTGATCTTTATGTCATCATTGTCTACAGGAATAGTGCCAGAAGACTGGAGGATAGCAAAGTTGTCCCCTTGTTCAAGAAGGGGAGTAGAGACAACCCTGGTAATTAGAGACCAGTGAGCCTTACTTTGGTTGTGGGTAAAGTGTTGGAAAGGATTATAAGAGATAGGATTTATAATCATCTAGAAAGGAATAATTCGATTAGGGATAGTCAACATGGTTTTGAGAAGGGTAGGTCGTGCCTCACAAACCTTATTGAGTTCTTTGAGAAGGTGACCAAACTGGTGGATGAGGGTAAAGCGGTTGATGTGGTGTATATGGATTTCAGTAAAGCGTTTGATAAGGTTCCCCATGGTAGGCTATTGCAGAAAATACGGGGGCATGGGATTGAGGGTGATTTAGCGGTTTGGATCAGAAATTGGCTAGCTGTAAGAAGACAAAGGGGGGTGGTTGATGGGAAATGTTCATCTCGGAGTTGAGTTACTAGTGGTGTACCCCAAGGATCTGTTTTGGGGCCACTGCTGTTTGTCATTTTTATAAATGACCTGGATGAGGGTGTAGAAGGATGGGTTAGTAAATTTGCGGATGACACTAAAGTCGGTGGATTTGTGGATAGTGCAGAAGGATGTTGCAAGTTACAGAGGGACATAGATAAGCTGCAGAGCTGGGCTGAGAGGTGGAAAATGGAGTTTAATGCAGAAAAGTGTGAGGTGATTCACTTTGGAAGGAGTAACAGGAATACAGAGTACAGGGCTAATGGTAAGATTCTTGGTAGCGTAGATGAGCAG
Source organism: Ginglymostoma cirratum (assembly GCA_024137785.1). Classification (NCBI taxonomy): domain Eukaryota; kingdom Metazoa; phylum Chordata; class Chondrichthyes; order Orectolobiformes; family Ginglymostomatidae; genus Ginglymostoma; species Ginglymostoma cirratum. Next base: position 41,141,793 of record JAHRHZ010000289.1, on the reverse strand, counting down.
AGAGATTTCAGTGTCCATGTGTATAGATCCCTGAAAGTTGCCACCCAGGTTGATAGGGTTGTTATGAAGGAGTACGGTGTGTTAGGTTTTATTGAAAGAGGGATTGCGTTTCAGAGCCGTAAGGTCACATTGCAGCTGTACAAAACTCTGGTGCGGCCGCACTTGGAGTATTGCGCGCAGTTCTGGTCGCCGCATTGTAGGAAGGATGTGGAAGCATTGGAAAGGGTGCAAAGGAGATTTACCAGGATGTTGCCTGGTATGGAGGGAAGGTCTTCTGAGGAAAGGCTGAGGGACTTGAGGCTGTTTTCGTTAGTGAGAAGAAGGTTAAGAAGTGACTTAATAGAGACATACAAGATGATCAGAGGATTAGATAGAGTGGACAGTGAGAGCCTTTTTCCTCGGATGGTGACGGCTAGCACGAGGGGACATTGCTTTAAATTGAGGGGTGATAGATATAGGACAAATGTCAGAGGTAGGTTCTTTACTTAGAGAGTAGTAAAGGCATGCAATGCCCCGCCTGCAGCAGTAGTAGACTCACCAACTTTAAGGGAATTTAAATGGTCATTGGATAAACGTATGGATGATAAGGGAATAGTGCAGGTTAGATGGGCTTCAGATTGGTTTCACAGGTCGGCGCAACATCGAGGGCCGAAGGGCCTGTACTGCGCTGTGATGTTCTACGTTCTATCCCACCTACCTTCCCCAGCCCCATCCCTCCTCTCCTTATTTATTTCTGAGCTCCCTTCCCACTCCACCATTTCTGAAGAAGGGTCCTGACCTGAAATGCCATCTTTCCTGCTCCTCTGATGCAGCCTGGCTTGCTGTGTTCCTCCAGCTCTGTGCTGCGTTATCTCTGACTCCAGCATCTGCAGTAAGACCATAAGACATAGGAGTGAAAGTAAGGCCATTCAGCCCATCGAGTCCACTCCGCCATTTAATCATGGCTGATGGGCATTTCAACTCCACTTACCCGCACTCTCTCCGTAGCCCTTGATTCCTTGCGAGATCAAGAATTTATCAATCTCTGCCTTGAAGACATTCAACGTCCCGGCCTCCACTGCGCTCCGTGGCAATGAATTCCACAGGCCCACCACTCTCTGGCTGAAGAAATGTCTCCTCATTTCCATTGTAAATTGACCCCCTCTAGTTCTAAGGCTGTGCCCACGGGTCCTAGTCTCCCCACCTAACGGAAACAACTTGCCAGCGTCCACCCTTTCTAAGCCATGCACTATCTTGTAAGTTTCTATGAGATCTCCCCTCAACCTTCTAAACTCTAATGAATACAATCTCAGGATCCTCAGCCGTTCATCGTATGTTAGGCCTACCATTCCAGGGATCATCCGTGAGAATCTCCACTGGACACGCTCCAATGCCAGTATGTCCTTCCTGAGGTGTGGAGCCCAAAATTGGACGCAGTATTCTAAATGGGGCCTAACTAGGGCTTTATAAACTCTCAGAAGCACATCGCTGCTTTTATATTCCAACCCTCTTGAGATAAATGACAACATTCCATTCGCTTTCTTAATCATGGACTCAACCGGCAAGTTAACCTTTCGAGAATCCTGTACTAGCACTCCCAGATCCCTTTGTACTTCGGCTTTATGAATTTTCTCACCGTTCAGAAAATAGTCCATGCCTGTATTCTTTTTTCCAAGGTGCAAGACCTCGCATTTGCTCACGTTGAATTTCATCAGCCATTTCCTGGACCACTCTCCTAAACTGTCTAAATCATTCTGCAGCCTCCCCACCTCCTCCGTACTACCTGCCTGTCCACCCAACTTCGTATCATCGGCAAACTTCGCCAGAATGCCCCCAGTCCCTTCATCCAGATCATTAATATATAAAGTGAACAGCTGCGGCCCCAACACTGAACCCTGTGGGACACCACTTGTCACCGGTTGCCATTCCGAAAAAGAGCCTTTTAACCCAACTCTCTGCCTTCTGTCAGACAGCCAATCCTCAATCCATGCCAGTATCGACTGGAAGCAGAGCCTGGCGGGGAAGGCAGTAGAGCAACAATGGCAGGAGTTTCTGGGTGTAATTGAGGACACAATACAGAGGTTCATCCCAAAGGAAAGAAAGATTATCCGGGGGAGGCTTAGACAGCCATGGCTGACAAAGGAAGTCAAGAAATGTATCAAAGGAAAAGAGACAGCCTATATAGTGGCCAAGAGCACTGGGAAACAGAAGATTGGGAAGGGTACAAGAACTAACAGAGGATAACAAAGAGACAAATAAGGAAGGAGAGGATCAAATACGAAGGTAGGCTAGCCAGTAATATTAGAAATGATAGTAAAAGTTTCTTCCAATACATAAGAAACAAACAAGAGGCAAAAGTAGACATTGGGCTGCTCCAAATTGATGCGGGAAGGCTAGTGATGGAAGATAAGGAAATAGCTGAAGAACTTAATAAGTATTTTGCGTCAGTCTTCACAGTGGAAGACATGAGTAATATCCCAACAATTAAGGAGAGTCAGGGGGCAGAGTTGAGTATGGTAGGCATTACAAAAGAGAAAGTGCTAGAAAAGCTAAAAGGTCTAAAAATTGATAAATCTCCTGGCCCCGATGGGCTACATCCTAGAGTTCTGAGGGAGGTGGCTGAGGAAATAGCGGAGGCGTTGGTTGTGATCTTTCAAAAGTCACTGGAGTCAGGGGGAGTCCCAGATTATTGGAAAATTGCTGTTGTAACCCCCTTGTTTAAGAAAGGATCAAGACAAAAGATGGAAAATTATAGGACGATTAGCCTCACCTCGGTTGTTGGTAAAATCTTAGAATCTATCGTTAAGGATGAGATTTCTAAATTCTTGGAAGTGCAGGGTCAGATTAGAACAAGTCAGCATGGATTTAGTAAGGGGAGGTCGTGTCTGACAAACCTGTTAGAATTCTTTGAAGAGGTAACAAGTAGGTTAGACCAAGCAAACCCAGTGGATGTTATCTATCTAGACTTCCAAAAGGCCTTTGATAAGGTGCCTCATGGGAGGCTGCTGAGTAAGGTGAGGGCCCATGGTGTTCGAGGTGAGTAGTTGCTATCTCTAGGTAAGAATGGCAGATTTCCTTCCTTACTGGATAACAGTGATCCAAATAAGTTCATGACAACTCTGTAGTTTCATGGTCACCATGACAGAGATCAGCTGTTTCCAGTTCCAGAAATATGGAACAGGCACTATTGATATCTAACTTGAGTAGCTCCACACTGTGTTGTCTCTGACTCCAGCATTGGCAGTTCTTGCTATCTTTTGAGTCACTTTTTTTTTCTTTTGCCAGATAGGAACAAGTAGTTGTTGTAATTCATGCACACTTTCTTTAAACATGAACCATTGCCTATCCATCATCAACCTCTTTAGGAAGGCCCCCTACACCATTCTTGCCAATTTGCACCTCATTTCTTCATAGCTCCCTTTATTAAGATTCAGGACCCTAGTTTTGGACTTAGGCAATGCATAGTTGCTACAACAACTTGACTCCTTTAGAGGATGGGGTGAGGGCTGAGGTTGCAGTTGACTAGATGATCTATCTGGGTCAGACTTTTGCCAACAGCATGGAGCTTGATTCCTCTCCCAGCTGGGTTGAATTTGAACCTGAACCCTTAGCCTACCTGGGTAGAATAGGTAGCGTTTACATGAATGTGAGTTGTCCTTGCAGCCGTCCAAGGAACTAAAGAAGAAACAGTATATTAGATACCAGTGTAGATGACCACAAGTCCCCAGGAACCATACTCCAAAAAAAGCCTCACTTGTATAACACCTTTCATAGTCACAAGACACAAGTCCCAAAACTGCCAATGATGAATATTGAACAGGAAAACTAAAATAAGTCCCACTCACTTTTGAAATAGTGTCATTGGAGCCTTTTCTGTGAAGAACATCAGACAATGTGGCAATTCCTGAGTACTGCACACTAGTTACCCTGGATTTTGCATTGCACTCAACTTTCTGCAGCGAGACTTGAACTCCCAATATTCAAACTTAGAGGTCACGGAGCCACAACATGCATGTAACCCGTATGAGAAACATTGGCTATGGGTGGACATTAAATGACTGCGTAATATATTAAACAGGATAAAATGCATATAGACAATGGAAGGTAATAACTCAGTTGGACTGTAAGATCATCTTGTATTTCAAGCTTTTGCAAACTGTTATCACTTAAGTCAGATGACATCAGCAAAATTGCTTTACTGAGGCACCCAGTTTGGTTAACCGTGTTTTACTTGTGAAACATCCTGTTGTAGATTTCCTTTCCTTCTAAAGCCTCTATATCAGATAGTTCAATCTAAGTACAGTGCATAAAAACATGTTTGACTTAACCTAATCTAAAACAGCACACCAACACTAAATTAGAAGATTAATATATATTATTCACGTCTTTAAAAGCTGGCCAGTAAGAAGAATTCAGGCGGGTGACTGAATCTATGAAATGTGTTTTTTTTTTCTTTATTCTTTCTTAGGATATGGATATCTCTGGCAAGGCCAATATTTCTTGCCCACCCTTAATTGCCCTTGGACTGAATTTCTTACAGACAGAAACAAGGAGTCACCCACGTTTCTGTGGCTCTGGAGTCACCAGGAGGCCTGGCTAGGTAAGAATGGCAGTCGATACTGTGTGGAGCTGGAGGAACACAGCAAGGCAGGCAGGATCAGAGGAGCAGGAGAGCTGACATTTCAGACTTAGACCCTTCATTGTGAATCAACTCAATAGCCTAATCCTGCTTCATCACGAAGGGATAGGCCTAAAAAGTCAACTCTCCTACTCCACTGATGTTGCCTGACCTGCTGTGTTCCTCCAGCTCCACACTATATCAACTCCGACTTCAGCATCTGCAGTTCTTGCTATCTCTAGGTAAGAATGGCAGATTTCCTTCCCTACTGGATAACAGTGAACCAAATAAGTTCATGACAACTCTATAGTTTCATGGTCACCATGACAGAGATCAGCTGTTTTCAATTCCAGAATATGGAACAGGCACTATTGATGTCTAACCTGAGTAGTCAGTTCAATGAAATACAAAAATGTTGGCTTCAACGTCTTTATCTTTCGAGCTTAAGGAAAAGCAATTGACTGCTATGATGAGCTGTGATTCAGTTGGTAGCACTCTTGTTTCTGAGTTAATGTTGCAGTTCAAGGCCTACTCCAGTACATGAACTCAAAAGTCTTGGCTGATTCTCCAGTGTAGTAATGATGGAGTTAACAAGGTGTGGAGCTGGATGAACACAGCAGGCCAAGCAGCATCATAGGAGCAGGAAGGCTTGACGTTTCGGTAAGGGTCTAGGCCCGGCCTAGGCTAGGCCAGTCAAGCTTTCCTTCTCCTATGATGCTGCTTAGCCTGCTGTGTTCATCCAGCTCCACACCTTGTTATCTCGGATTCTCCAGCTTCTGCAGTTCCCATTATCTCTAGTAATGGAGTGTTGCATATGTGGACATCAATATGGATCATATTCCCAAAAATGGTCAGTTCTGAAGAAGGGTCACTGAACCTGAAAAGTTGACTGCTTTCTCTCCACAGATGCAATTTCTGTTTTTGTTTCAGATTTCCAGTGCCCACAGATCTTAGTTTTGCTTTAGTGTTTTTACATAGAAACATAGAAGATAGGAGCAGGAGGAGAGTGCTAGCTTTGAAGAGAGGTTGAGTAGATTAGGATTGTTTACATTAGAAAGACGGAGGTTGAGGGGGGGACCTGATTGAGGTCTACAAAATCATGAGAGGTATGGACAGGGTGGATAGCAAGAAGCTTTTTCCCAGAGTGGGGGACTCGATTACTAGGGGTCACTATTTCAAGGTGAGCGGGGAAATGTTTAAGGGAGATATGCGTTTAAAGTTCTTTACGCAGAGGGTGGTGGGTGCCTGGAATGCTTTGCCAGGGGAGGTGGTAGAGGCAGGCACCATAGCGTCATTTAAGATGTATCTAGACAAATACATGAATGGGCAGGGAGCAGAGGGATACAGATCCTTGGAAAATAGGCAACAGGTTTAGATAGAGGATCTGGATCGGTGCAGGCTTGGAGGGCCAAAGGGCTTGTTCCTGTGCTGTAATGTTCTTTGTTCTTTGAGACCATTCAGGCCTTTGGGCCTGTTCTGACATTCTTCATGATCATGGCTGATTATCCAAATCAATATAGCCTAATCTTGCTTTCATCCCATAACCTTTGATCCTATTTGCCCCAAGTGCTATATCTAGCCGCCACTTGAATACATTTGATGTTTTGGCATCAGCTTCTTCCTGTGGTAATAACTTTGACAGGCTCACCACTCTTTGGGTGAAGAAATGTCTCCTCACCTCTGTCCTAAATCGTCTACCCCGAATCCTCATTCTGTGGCCCCTGGTTTTGGTCACATCCACCATCAGGAACATCCTTCCTGCATTTACCCTGTCCAGTCCTGTTAGAATTTTATAAGTTTCTCTGAGATCCCCCTCATTTATCTGAACTCCAGTGAAAACAATCCTAACCTAGTCAGTCAATCTCTCCTCATACATCAGACCCGGCATCCCCGGAATCAGCCTGGTAAATCTTCGCTGCACTCCCTCAAAAGCAAGTGCATCCTTCTTCAGAAAAGGAGACCAAAACTGCATACAATATTCCAGGCGTGGTATCACCAAGGCTCTGTACAACTGCAACAACACAGCCCTGCTCCTGGACTCAAAACCTCCCACAATGAACCTCTGGGCTCTTTGTGATCTTTATAAAGGACTTAGATGAGGAAGTGGAAGTGGAAGGGTGGGTTAGCAAGTTTACCGATGACACGAAGGCTGGTGGAGTTGTGGACAGCGTGGAGGGCTGTTGCAGGTTGCAACGGAATATTGACAGGATGCAGAGCTGGGCAAAGAAGCGGCAGATGGAATTCAACCCAGAAAAGTGTGAAGTGATTCATTTTAGAAGGTCGAATTTGAATGCAGAACACAGGGTTAATGGCAGGATTCTTGGCAGTGTGGAGGAACAGGGGGATCTTGGGGTACATGTCCATAGATCCCTCAAAGTTGCGACCCAAGTTGGTAGGATTGTAAAGAAGCCGAAGGGTGTGTTGGCTTTCATTGGCAGGGGCAATTGAGGTTAACAGCCATGAGGTTATGCTGCAGCTCTATAAAACTCTGGTTAGACCACACTTGGAACATTGTGCTCAGTTCTGGTCACCTCATTACAGGAAAGATGTGGAAGCTTTAGAGAGGGTGCAGAGGAGATTTACCATGATGCTGCCTGGACTAGAGGGCAGATCTTACGAGGAAAGGTTGAGGGAGCTAAGGCTTTTCTCATTGAAGCACAGAAGGATAAGAGGTGACTTGATAGACGTCTACAAGATGAGGAAAGGCATAGATAGAGTGGATAGTCAGAGACTTTTTCCCAGAGTGGAAATGACTATTACGAGGGGGCATAATTTTAAGGTTATTGGAGGAAGATATAGAGGAGATGTCAGAGGTAGGTTCTTCACGCAGAGTGGGTGTGGAATGCACTGCTGGCAGTGGTAGTGGAGTCAGATAATTTAGAGACTTTTAAGCAATTCTTGGGTAGGCATATGGAGGATAGTAAAATGTAGGGCATGCAGGGTAGATTGATCTTAGTAGGATAACAGGTCAGCACAACATCGTGGGCTGAAGGGACTGTGCTGTCCTGTTCTACGTTCGCCAATATACCATTTGCCTTCTTTAACCTGCTGCACCTGTATGCTTACCTTCAGTGACCGGTGCACAAGGATGCCAAGGTCCCACTGCACACTCCCTTCTCCCAATTTACAGCCATTCAGGTAGTAATCTGCCACCTTGTTTTTGCTTCCAAAGTGAATAACCTCACATTTGTCCAAATTATACTGCGTCTGCCATTGATTTGCCCACTCACCCAACCTGTCCAGATCATGCTGAAGGATCTCTGCATCCTTGTCACAGTTCACCCTCCCACCCAACTTGGCATCATTTGCAAACTTGGAGATGTTGCATTTTGTTCCTTCATCCAAATCATTAATTGTGAATGGCTGGGGTCCCAGCACCGATCCCTGTGGCACCCCACTAGTTGTTGCCTGCCAATTTGAAAAGGAGTCATGAATTCCTATGCTTTGTTTCCCCTCTGCCAACCAGTTTCGTATCCCTCTCAATACACTTTGCCCAATCCCGTGTACTTTAATCTTGCACATTAATCTCTGAATGTCCAAATATACTCCATTGACCAGCTTCCCCTTGTTAACTTTACTAGTTACATCTTCATAGAATTCCAACAGATTTGTCAAGCATGATTTCCCCTTCATAAATCCATGCTGACTCTTTTTGATCCTGTGACTGCTTTTATTCTTGTTGTTCCAAGAATAACAAAGTAAGGCATTTATATCATGTCTGATTATTTTTGATTGTCTTTTCCTTCTTTCTTTTTGTGAAATTTTGGTGTTGCTGGCATGGTCAGCATTTGCCTGCCCATGGTTTCCTTTAAGCTGCACCACTTAGAAAGCTGTTAAGAGTCAAGCACAGTTACACATGGCCTAGACAAGATACAGATGGCAGATTTCCTTTTCTGAGACATTCGTGAACCAGATGAGCTTTTTCAGATAATTTGATGGTCACCACGACTGAGACTAGCTTTTAATTTCAGAGTTATGAATGGAAAATAAATTCCAACAGCTGCAATGTGGGGGGGATTCAATTCCATGTCCCAAAAACATTAGCCTGGACCTCTGGATTACTGGTCCAGTGACAGTCTGACTATGACACCACCTTCTCAACTCTTAAGGTACTAAACAAAATTCATTTCTTTTAAAACATGTCCAATACATAACAAAACAGCCAACTTCACAACATCTCTCAAATAAACTGGCTAACATTTGAACAGCGACTCTACTGCAGAATTAACTTCATTGTCTGTGAACTGAATCAGGGCATCTTGAATCTGTGTAAAACAAAAAGCAATATAAAAACACAAGTCTTCTTTCTTACTGTGATACACTTTACTCACACGTTTAGAGGAGCAGGTCCTACCACAGCAGAAAAGCTGCTGGAAGTCATTTCACGTTTAGTTTTGCTTCGACATGGATCTATTTCGCTTTAGATGCCACTTCATAACTGCTTACACAAAAGTACTAGACCACTTTGGAAAGAATTAAATCAGTCTCATAGTTTGGGCTAGAGTCATGGACAGTAGGTCAAACCACCTATTAGATGCATTAGCAAATCTAAGGGAATGCTAGTAGAGAAGTTGGGATTTTGGAACATGTGGAAACTTTCAGAGAACAGTAGAGAAACAGAAAATTATTGGAAATGCTCACTATGTAGGGAAGAAACAACTTAAACATAACCACTAGTTCACCAACTATGTAATACTGCTATGAACTTTGTAGGCCTTCCATAAATCCTTGGCAATCTTGCTGTGCAAAGCCCTCTGGGGAAGAGTGATCATAATATGAAAGAATTCTTCATTTAAGATGGAAAGTGATCGCTGGGGAGGGCAGATGTCGCAGATAAAAGATACGAGGTATCTCATTTAAGATGGAGATGAGAAATTTCTTCACCTACAGACTGAGTTTGATGATCAACCAGAACCATACTGAATGGTGCAGCAGACTCAAAGGGCCAAATGGCCTACCATTGCTCCTATTTTCTATGTTTCTAATAAATGAAGCTACATATTTTAGTTTTTTAAAAAATTCTTTCATCGTGTGAATGTTTGTTGTCCATCCTTAACTGTGTGCAAGGCTGTTTCTAAAATAACTCCAGAGGCTGGCATCCCTTCCCCAAGTCTCCTTTTGTTTACACATTAACACCCCTTGGCTTTAGTACCAGAGTGTCAGTATCTCCGACACTCGCCTTTTTAAATATCAGCCAAGGCTCCTTGGTTAGACCAGATTGTGGAGATGCCACTACTGGACTGAGATGGACGAAGTCAGAAGTCATAGGTTATAGCTGAACAGGTTTATTAGAAATCACAAGCTTTCAGACCATTGCTCCATCATCAGGTGAAGTAACCAGATTAACAGCTCAATCAAAGAACTTGTATTCTGTGATATCTAGCTGGCTGACCTCATTACAATCACACTGGTTTTAGCTAAGAATCTGGAGTCATGCATAGGCCAAACTGGTTATAATCTGCAGATTTCCTTCCCTAAAATGCATTACGGAATGAACTGAGTTTTTCCTGATAATCAATAACAGTTGTCATGATCACCATTACTGAGACTAAGTTCAAGTCTGAATCTTTTGGTGGAATTTAAATTCTACCAGGGTGGAATTTGAACTCCTATCCTCCCACCTCCGGGCCTGTGGATCACTTATACAGCAATATTTCCACTTTGCCCTCGACTCCCCTGGTTAATCATTCTCTTGCACATAGTTGGTCCCTTGACATTGACCTACAAAATAGAACACACAATATACACACACAAAGCTATATTTTGGGACGTGCGTAGAATCTGTCAAAAAAATTGTTGGTTTCTTGCCCAGTTGGATGCATTTGAAATCTGATTCAAATAAGCGCTGGGAGTTGGGAGAACCTTATTGTTTTGATCAAGAACCAGGGACATGAGAATGCACGTGTGAAGAAGCGAAACAAAGAGGCAGAAAATATTTCTGTTTCAAGTAGCAAAGAAACAAAATAAGAGTCAGAAAATACACCCATTCTAAGTCGCAATTTGGAAGCACCAAAAATAAAACCTAAACTGAAAATAAGATATTGAAGGCAGAGATAGGGAAATTTATTGAGGAGCATGTTGCAGTCAAGATTTATGCTGTCCAAGTAGCTAATTCGATCAATGTTAATCATAAGGCCATGGAGGGAATGCGTGTGGTATGAGAGGAGGGTGAGTTGAGCAGACTGCTGCTGGAAAAGACACTGGAAATTGAATGCTAATGAAAATTAAAACAGCAATAGAAACAAACGTACAAGGACCCTGATCTAATTAGGGTGTTTAAGGTGTCATGCACTGACTTGAAGGTGAGGATGAGAAACTAATGAAGGAATGGTTTGATATAAAACACTATAGAAGCAGCAGCTTGCTCAGGCACTGGAGGAATGCACTGTCTCAAAACAGATAAGTTAAAATGTTGGAGCTGCAAACATGGTCTACAGGCATGTGGATCAGAATTGAAACATTGAAACCAGCAGTGAGGGGGTGCAGTTCTAGTGATTGTGGCTACATGTAGGTCTAATACTTGATTAAGTACAGTCAGCATCACCCATTGTGAAGATGTCATCTAGACTTAGTCAGGTAGAAGGAGCAGACAGGAGGAGACAGGACGTAGTATGCTGATAACAGTTTCTGTAGAAATTTGGGTCATGTTCATATAATCTGTAAATAGCTGTAGTCATGCAATAAACTTCCTATTGTTTACTCAACCAGACTCTCTACTAGGTAGACCAGAAATGTAGCTATTCTCATCCACATCAAATTTGAAGGAACGCACGCGTCATGGAGAGTAACGATGTAGTGAGCAGCGATGTGGTGACAAGAAAACAAAACACAGGGTTGCTAGTCAGGTGTAGTCCTGTGCAGCAAGAGCAGGCCAGTAGGCCTCCTCCAGTATCACGATGGCACAGCCTACAAACTGGAGGAGCAGCACCTCATATTCCACCTCAGGACCCTACAGCCCAATGACCTAAACGTGGATTTTACCAGTTTCAAAATCTCCCCACCCATGACCAACCCTCCCTCTCATCCCCATCTCCTTGACCCGAAACAATCTGTCCATCCTCTCTCCCACCGACCAATCCCCACTGACCTTCCCCAGACCCACCCCTCCTCTCTCTATTTATTTCTGAGCTCCCTTCCCCCTCCCCATTTCTGAAGAGTCCCAACCTGAAACATCAACTTTCCTGTTCCTCTGTTGCTGCCTGACCTGCTGTGTTCCTCCAGCTCCACAGTGCTATCTCTGACTCCAGCATCTGCAGTTCTTGCTATCTCTGAGCAGGCCAGTAGAGGACCTTTGCCTTCCAGGCATTCAGCCTAAGGCTCACTATCTCATATGCCTCTGAGAACTCACTGATGAAAGCTTGGAGCTTGGCCTCTGAGCATGTGATCACACAAACATTGTCTGCATTCTGCAGCTCAACAGCAGTTGTGATGGTCTTCGTTCTGGACTGTATCCAACCCAGGTGGAGTAGTGGCCCATTCTGTAAGTTAGCTTCACAGATATGAGGTGGAGTGTTGCAGCAAGGGAGAGTGCACCTCTATTTCAACTGTAAAAGATGAGCAAAAACTCAATTTCATCTGCAAAGCAATGGATAACCCTCTGCTACAGAAGAAATATGACAGAAATGCCATGGCAACAGAATACAAATCTTCAAAGGAAAAAAAAAATTAATCACATCGGAAGCTGTAGCATCAGAAATAGTATTGCCATGAAGATTTAATTTTGGAGATGGGCCAAATAGAAAACAAAATTGAACGCACTGGAGACAACGATTCTTGAGATTGAATAACTTCCAAACTGGACATGAAGACTGCAGCTGAACAAGTAAATGCAATTCTATACATAAAATGTATACAATTATGGTAGAGCAGTGGCATGTTATTTCGCACCAAGGGATACATGAAACATCAAAGTGATGTTGGTCCATTATTTCAACCTCAGAACAAACAGAATTTTTGAAAGGACAAGATTCAGAAAACAAATGAGTGCAGCATCCAAGTGAATCCATAGATTATTTCACCAATGATCTCTATGGGCTAATTGAGAGATAGATACGACAAGTTAACAGACAATTTCTAATAATCCCTGATGAGCAATTGAGAGATTAAGTCTGGGGCTTAGTTTAGTTAAAATAGTAAAACACCTGACTTTGAAACAAAGTCATTACAGCAAAGCAACTGATCTTTGCGTTCAGCTGTGAATCCCATTGCAGAGGAGCTGTCAGGAAGAGTCACAACATTGCATACACGTAGTATGTGGAGGCCTTACTAAACTCTCTAAAAGGCATAGTGCAATACAACATCCCCATCCTTACCAAAATAAAGTTTAACTGTTTATAAGAGCAAGTAAGCCCATTCATCTCTATAAGCATAGGAAATTTGCTGATATGTCCAGATCTCCTGATTCTGGCTTCTGGAAGTGCCGTTGTTAATTACAGTCGCCCCCCCCCCCCCACACGCCGGGATATTGTCTGTTATTCCTGTTTGTGTTGTCAAGTTTTTCTCTCATGGACTGCAGTTGCTGTTCCAGAATTCAATTTTCCAGACACTATAACAGAGTTTTGTTCCAGATTATCCACTGATCTTGTTCCCCACGCTGTTTTGAATTGTTCAAATCTTCTTGGCATTTATTGTTGTCTTCCTTAAGAGACTCCAACTTATCTTCTGGTTTTACATCTTGAATTGTTCTTATTCTATCAATGCTTTAACCTTCTGTTGGTCAGTATATTTTTCTCTTTCATAACCCATCCTAATAACTGTTCAGCTGCTATAGCTTTCTTTTTAAGTTTATTTTCTTTGAATCCTGAAACTTTTACACTTGCAGTTTCAATGTTTGTTTTGTTTCCCCTATTTCTGGCCTTTTACCGGAGAATCAGCACTGACATTTACTCTGGAAGGACTACTGCATGAGGGATTTGCAAATATTTTGGTATGCAGATGTGTAGTTCAATGGCAATCTCAGTTAAACTCAGAAGCAAATATCACTATATTATTAGATAGCAAACCATGGTTCATGGAACACTACTTACAGCTGATAGAGGTTCTTGGTCCGAGACATTGCACTTAACATTAAAAGTTTGCAACCAGCAACTCTTCAACATTGGGCACATCAAATACTGGAGAAACTGCACATTATTCATAATCAAGAATTTCATTCCTGACTATAATGTATTGACCAGAACCTCCAACAAAAGATGGTAGAATTTAAAACAGCGAGAGAGCCTGGAAAACCTCACAGAAAATTTTGCTGGAGTCTGTAAGATATTAGTGGAAGCCAAACAAAATCCAGAATCTCCTCGGGGATAAAACTTTTATTAATTCTGAGAGTAGCATAGTTGCGACTATGTTGTTTTCCACCCCCCCCCCCCACTGGTATCAAAACTGAAGAGAATTTCAATTCCAAGTGGCAACAAATTTCTAGAAGTACAAGTGAAGAGGCAGCAACTGAGCCATTTACGCCACTCGAGGCTGTACAGTAATAGAAGATAGAATCAATTCAGTTGCAGATGATTCTAACTGCCACACACGACAGTGAATAAATGGTGCCTCCAAATTATTCAAGCCTGACCCTGCGGGCTGAGGTGATAAGAAAAGGTCAAGATGAAGCAAGATGTCCCCTCACGTTCCAACGAGGAATCCCCATCAAGCAAGAATGAATCTCCACGTAACACAGTTGAGGAAGTCAGCAAGCTGGTTTCACCGGTAATTCAAACCCTGAGTGAGAGGAGAAAGCCCAAAATACTCAAGTTCAAGCAATAAGTCTGCCCACTACAGCACAACTGGATTGAGAGCCATGTTCCACTGAGACAAATTGAAGATGTGGTGCATACAACTCAATGGAAGATATTGCTAATGAGATAATAATGTTGAAAAGTCCAAAATATTGCAAAGAAAACCACTGCTCTCTATAGCAGGAATCATAGCAACAAAAAAAAGACATACATCAAGTCTTCCATAAAAGAAATAAAGGTTAAAGCCTTCCATTCAAGAGAGAAATTCAGATTTCAGACAACCAAACCATCATACTTTCAAGTCTGAAGAGAACACACTCTGGAGAATACTGAAACTTCTAGACTTCTGAATTTGTAAAGTCTATGACTATCCCAAGTTTTTAATGCAAATAGATAAACAAATATACAACAACGAGGAAAAACGCTTGGAGGCTGACATTGTATATGGGTCTGAACGGATTAATCCTTCATTCATGCAGTAAGCACCTACCACTATCATATCACCACGAGGACCAAGTCAGAATCCTTCTCAAACAACGTAGATCGCACTTTTCAAGGATCTTGAATGGCGTCTGTGTATCCCAAGTTTCAGAGCCATATAGAAGAGTTGGAAGAATGACTGACTTATACACCAGGATCCTGGTAGTGTTATGGACGTCCAGTCATCAAAAACACTCATCTTTGGGCATCCAAAGATTGTGCTCACTGATTGGATGTGGTGTTGGATCTCCACATTGATGTCAGCTTTAGATTAGAGGTGGTTCCCCAGCTAGGGGAAATGTTCCACATTTGGGAGGATTTCTCCATTGATCTTCTTGGAAGGATAGACTGAAATGTGCCTTGGTATGGGTTGGTAAAGGATTGGAGTCTTTTTGAGCTTGGGGATGTAGCCAGTTCTTCAGCATGCTTCTGTGAAGGTATTCAGCAAGGCTTGAAGATTCTCTTCCAAAAGATCGGAATGACGTTATTATCTCACGCTGAAGTTCCACAAGCCAGGTCAGAGTTGATTTCTTCTTGGATTTCAACCAGTTGAGGTCAAAAAGTTTCCTGTCCACCAGATAAAAGGAGGGGAATCTGAAGCCTTTCTGCTGTTCTCCAAAGATGTTATTGTTTTCAGTGTGACTATTAACATCTTTTTAAAACTCTATTGGAATAGATCTCCAAGTGCAAGTGTGTTGAATTTATGATATTGATCTGAAGCAAATCAAATATTGTAGTTACTCACTCTCAGAATGGTGAAAAGCTAACATTTATTACAGCCACTTGTTCTAAATTATGTGCAAGTCCCTATATCAGACATTAAGACAGTAACATTTGAAGAATTTTTGAATTTCTGACCTAAGGAATTAATGGTTTGAGGTGAATCCTGAAGTTTAACCAACCACTAGTTCTGGAAAGGTGGCAAGAAATAAAGAAAATTAGATCAATTTACTGCCATTTGTTTGATAATGATCCAAAAATACTTTTTAATTACTTTGTACAATAGACTTTGTCGGCTTATATTTGTTCATGGAATATGGTCATCAGTGGCTAGGCCAGCTTTGGTTATCACCCTTCATTGTCCTTGAAAAGGTGCCATGTTGCCTTCAACTGCTGCAGTCCATGTGGGTGGGTGGGGCAGTCATATACACCCACAGCGCTGTTAGGAAGGGCGTTTTGACCCTCAAACATGTTTTGACCCTCAAACACTGAAACAACACCAATAGAGTTCCAAGGAAGGATGGTGTGTAATCAGGAGGGAAAATTCTAGGCAGAGCTGTTCCCATATGTTTACTGCCCTTATCCTTCTGGATGATACCAGCTGTGGAATGGAATATGCTGTCAAAGGAGTCTTAGTTTCTGTACTGCGACTTGACTGTAGCCAATATGCACAGGTAGTGGGGGTAAATTAATGCTGAAGCTAGATGGGATACCCTTCCTGCATGCTTATTTGTACTGGATAGCGTTGATTTTCCTGAGTGTTGTTGAAGATGCACTCATCCAGGCAAATAGAGGAACATTCTATCACACTCCTGACTTATGCCTTTATTGATGAATCAGGACATGCATTATTCACTTCAGAATTTCCAGCCACTGACCTTCTCTTGTAGCCACAGAATTTATGCAGCCAATCCAGTTGCTTTGTTGCATCCTATTGATGCTCCTAATGATTTAAATCTGTCCGTGGACTGCCACTTTACGACGTGGGAGAGGCTCAAGTGTTCTGTTAATCCTGACACTGATGCTGCCAGGAGTTCTCAACAAACCGAGGGAGCAAATGTTTGTGGATATGGGTGCCAATTAAGCAGGCTGACTTGTCCTAGATAGTGTCAAGATTCAAGTGTCGTTCTGAAGAAACTGAACCTCAGTCTCTCTTTGATCCCAGCTGATGTTACTACTAGACAAGTCAGATCCCAGAATAAAACCTGGCTTAATAGATCATACGGAGATAGTAGGAACTGCTGATGCTGGAGTCTGAGATAATAAAGTGTAGAGCTGGATTAACACAGCAGGCCAGGCAGCATCAGAGGAGCAGGAAGGCTGACGTTTCAGGTCTGGAAAATTTTCTGAAGAAGGGTCCAGGCCTGAAACGTCAGTTTTCCTACTCCGTTCATCCAGCTCTAACACCTTCTAATCTTATTAATAGATCAGAGATAATAGGAACTGCAGATGCTGGAGAATCCGAGATAACAAGGTGTGGAGCTGGATGAACACAGCAGGCCAAGCAGCATCACAGGAGCAGGAAGGCTGATGTTTCGGGCCTAGACCCTTCATCAGAAAGTCATATGTTTTCTTTCGTTTAAGTTAGTTAACATGGTGGTTCATGACTGAAAATCATCACAAAGGCTGCAGATTTCCTTCAACAGAGCAGAAATTCATTACACAAAAGCAGCAATTTTTAAAAAAGGTATTAAAATAAAGATGACACTTAGCAAGATCTAAAATACATATCAAAACCATGACTCACCTTGTTTCCTGAAACCATCCATTATGGTGACAAGTCCAGAGAATTTACAACTCACATTGCACTCGTCAGGGTTTGACTTAACTGACTCCTGAAAGTTTCATTCGCGTAGGACGGTGGAGACCATTCAATGAATCCTTTCCAAGATTGCCAACAGGAACTCTTCCACAAATCTGAAAGCCTAAACACACTCCATTCTAATAAGATGAAAATTTCAAACCAAATTCTCCCAGCTTAGAGGTTTCACAAACTAAACTGTTCTACCATGACAACTTTTATTCCCCGAAATGTCCTGGATCCCTTCTTACAGCGGAAAAACCAAACTTGCTTCTGCACTCACCTCTAGAGGTTTCCTCAGAATTCAACTTTTAAAAAAACCTCACTCATCCTGGATTCCTCTGAACTATAAGCAAGCAAGGCTAATGGTTTCACCTGTTACCCTACCTGTTGTAAACACACGCACACACATGCACATGCACACCTTTCATCACACTAATCAAAGTTTCCTCATAGCTAACATTCTCCACTCCTGGCAATTTGTAAATTTCTTCTGCAAATGCTCCAATGTGATCACGTCCTTCCTTTGTGATGACCAGAGTTGTTTGCAATACTCGTAACTGTGGCTTAACGCAAGTTTTATTCAGTTCTGACATCACTTCCCTGGTCTTATACTCTTGGTCTCAGCCAGTAAAAAGAGGCATCCCTTATGCCTCCTTCACAACCTTATGTACTAGATTGTGCAATCTTGCTGTGTGAAACTCATTTGCCATAAGTCCTACTTTAGTAAAGTGTCAACACTTCAGAAAGTATACCATTAGGTGTAAAGTGCTTCGAGTTGCTCAGAAGTCACTGAAAATGCCATAGAAATGCAAGTCTTGCTTTTTCAATTTGAGTTTTTATTTTACATTGACAATAAAATTGGGATAGGATGTTGAAAATCAAAAGGAATTTACCCAATTGTATCCAAAAGATGGATAATGGTAAAATGAGATCTGCAGAAATTGGTATACGGCACACTTTAATTTCCAATACATTGCACTATGGGTTCCTTGGTCTATTATGATTCATAATAAGTAAACTGTTTGTTTATGCAAGCGAATTAATTCAAATTGTTAAGATGTCAATAAGATTAAAGAATGGTCATAGTGACAGGACAAAAATCTGCCACAAGACAGGTTCAAAGTTTATTAATTTTAAGGGTGTTGGATGGACTGTTGGTATTTAAAATTGACATGGCCCTGGGACTACATGAGATACAACCAAGGGTATTGAAGGAAGTGACAGTAGAAATTGCAGAGGTATTGACCATAATCGCTGTTTTCCTTAGACTCGGGAAGTGCCAGAAGACTGCAGGAATTGCAAACATCATGTCCGTGTTCCAAAAGGTTGTAAGGGTAGCCCAGAAGTTGGTTCAAATTCAGTGGTGGGGAAGCTTCTATAAACAAGTAGTCAGCACATTTAGTAGCCATATGGGGGGAGAAAAAGCACCAATTAGGAAGAACCAGAATTGACTTTTAAAGAAGAAATCATGTTTAGCTAATTTACTAGAGTCTTTCTAAAGAGATAACAAAAAGGGTTAATGAGGGTAATGCTGTTGATATGGTATACATGTACTTGGAGAGGTGCTTGGTACAGTGTTATTGAACAGGTGAGAAAAGTTACAGCTCGTGGAATAGGAGGGATAGTAGCAACATGGATACAAAATTGGCCAAGTGATAGCTACTGATAATTAGTCTTTTTCCAATATTTCAAGCTGGAGGACGGTTTGTAGTGGAGTTCACCCCGGTTTGGTAGTGGATCCTTGCTTTTCCTGGTATATGTTAATGATCTAGATGTTGGTTTGAAGAGGAGAATTTCAAAGTTTAATGATGATACAAAACTCGGATGTGTTGTAAAATGAAAGGACAACAGTGTAGCGCTGCAAAAGGTTGTAAAGATAGCCCAATTATTGACCAGTTGTTCAAATTCAGCAGTGGGAAAGTTCCTAGAAACAATTATTCAGGATAGATTCAGTGGCCATGTGGAAAGAAAGAGGGTCGATTAGAGCGCAGATCTGAAAAAGGGCTGTGGATTAACCTCACAATCACCTACTTTCTTGGTTCTGTTAAACATACGTTTGAGATTTTACTTTACAAAACTTGATTGCAATGCCCACTTTCCAAAATTAACATTCTATTGCATTAAATCAGATCGACACAAAATAGCCTCGCTTGTTTGCAGACTTTATTAACAGTATCAGATTAGTCTAACCACAAAAGGAGGTATAGCAAGAATCTTAAATGATAACTTATCTTCAATCATGTGCATGCAGAAGATCTGCTTCAATGAAGTGTGGTTAGAGCAGATAGTGCCTTGATATGATAGATTTACTGTGTGACACTTCTTTTGAATGTTTAAGATGATGACAAAGCCTTTTAGATTCCCAAGTGCCATTTGAACATTTTAAAAAGACCATTTAAGTGCTTTAAATTCATTGATTATGCACATGTACGCTACATATCTAAGTGATCCCAAAAATCAATGGATAAAATTAAAGTTTGAATAAGTGATGCTGGACAATGAAACAAATTGGAGCAGGTGGTTCCACAACACAGAACATTGTCATTTGCACAAAGTATTTACAACATCTTCAGCCAGAACTGTCAAGTGGAGGATCCATCTTGGCCTCCTCCCAAGGTCCCCAGCATCACAAATACCAGTCCTCAAACAATGTGATTCCACGTTATATAAAACAAAGCTGAAGCCAGTGAATACAGCAACACAACATCCTGACTTGAAAGTCAGCTGTTCCTTACAGTCACCAGATGCAAACCCTTAGAATGCCCTCCCAAACAGCAACTTGAATGTACTTAAACTGCAGAGATTACTTTAAGAGCAGTTAGTGATGGTCAGGAAATGCTAAACTTGCCAGCAATGTCCACAATCCCTGAATGAAAAGTTTAGCATTAGAAATATTGGTTTGACTTTGGCCACATTAAACAATTTAAAACAGCTGAGATTCAAACGGACTGAACAAAACATAGAGTGACTCCTTTTCACTAGGAAGTCAATCCACTTTTTCAGTGTAACACCATACCTCCAGGACTCCAGTGAAAGATCTACACTGTGCCTTTCATAATCTCAGGATTTCCCAAAGTACTTTACAGTCAATAACTACTTTTGCAGTGTCGTTACTCTGGTACGAGAGGAAATGCAGCAACCAAATTACACAAGCTCCCACAGGCATTTCTGTGAAGTGTCATTGACCAAAAATGTTAACTCAATTCTGGTTGCTGTATTATGGGGAGGATATTGTTAAGCTGGGGAAGAGTTTAGAAAAGATTTACTGGGATGTTGCTGGGAATAGAAGTGGAGTTATGGGGAGACGCTAGATAGGATGGGACATCGTTCACTGGAGCATAGGAAGTTGAGGGGTGACCTTAGAGGTTTTTAAAAAGGGGTAGAGATCATAACGGGTAGCAATCAGGTGAATGGCAGGTGTCTTTTCCCTAGGGTGGGGGATTTCAAGAGTAGGGGCATATTTTTAAGGTGAGAGGAGAAAGGTTTAAAAAGGACATGAGAGACAACTTTTTTTAAGACCCAGTGGTTCACAATTTAGATCAATGATTTGCATATGGGGATTAACTGTGTTCTTTCCAAGATTACAGATCCCACAAAACTAGGTGGGAGTACAAGTTGCAAGGAGGTTGCTAAAGATGCTTCAATGAAATTTTAAGAAGCTGAGTGGACAGAAATTTGGCAAATGGAAGGCAAGGTGAGAAATGAGAGAACCTACTTTGGTAGGAAAAACAGAAATACAAATATTTTTTAAATAGAAAGAGGCTAGGAAATGTTGAACTTCAAAGGATCCAAGAGTGTCCTTGCTAACAAGTCAGTGCAAGTTAACATGCAGATGTAGCAAACAATCACAAAGACACCTGGTATGTTGGCCTTTATTAGAAGAGATTTAAGTATAGGAGCAAAGTTGTCTTACTACAATTGGAGAAGTTTTGGGAGACTACTCAGAATAGCATGTACAATTTTGGTCTTGTTACCCAAAACAAGATACACTTGCCATAAAAAGGTTCATCAAGCTAATTCCTGGGATGGAAGAAATGACCTTTGAGGAAAGATCAAGTAAACTGAGCCGAATTTCTCCAGAGCTTGGAACAATGAGAAAGGTGATCTCATTCAAACAAACAACATTCTTAGAGGGCTTGACTGGGCAGATGCAGGACAAATGTTGTCCGTGGGCAAGGGGATCTAGAGCAAGGGCACACAATTTCAGAATAAAGGGCAGAACATGTAAGACTGAGATGAGGAAGAATTTCTTCACTCAGTGTGACGAATATTTGGATTGCTATATCTCAAAGGCTGTGTAGGTTCAGTCATTGAGTTTGTTCAAGACAAGGTTGCTAGGTATTAAAAACATCAAGGGATATAGTGACAGGAAACTGTGTTGAAATAAAAGATCATGCACGATTACATTGAATGGCAGAGCAGATTCAAAGGCTGAATGACTTATTTCTGCTTTCAGTTCTTATGGTCTTGAGGTAGACTTGGGGCCTACCTCCTCATTCTACCCATAGTATTTTGCCATGGTCCAAATATATTCACCAAGGATGTGTTTCTGAGCAAAGAACTTAGGGAAAAGAGTGGCAATCTGTTTTAGTCATATCATAGCACATCTCATTAGGGTAGCCTACTGGAAATCAAGCCCCATTATTCCTGCAGGCATCACAAAAGTTAAAGATGTTTTTAAAGTGCACAAAATGTCCCAATTTACCTGCCTTTTAGACCTAGATTAACAGAAAGCATGGACCAGGTTACAGTACTTAAATAGACCCAAGATAAATACAGGCAGGAAAAAATGGTGTTTTGGATGGAGGGAAAAACCCAGAAAGCAGTTCAATGGTCCCTGTCCACAGTGGCACAGCAGTTTGCTTAGACAATCCTTTTGACTGGTCAAGACTTATTTATTGATCTCTTGCTTTAGGTGTTTTTCATTCACAGTAGACAAAGCAACTGGTGAGGGAAAGTAAGTTGGCTTTCTTTAGGTTTAGGTGTTTTATGGCATAGATAAAAATGGAACACCCTCCTTTGCGGAAGACAAAAGACACCTGGCTATCTTGTTCACACCCACAGCTATTCAGCTACCCGGGAACCAATTCCAACAGTTATTGGAAGGCAGAATGCCTTCATCATTGGCGTGTGAACACTCCACAGACCATATCAGCCACTTGTTGCCATTGAATCTCATTTTGTACCCACTCCCTGGTGTATTTCATCTGCAACTATACCTCAACCACTGGTTGAGCAAATACACTGGTAGCATGCTTCCAAAGAAAATGCAGAAACCCCTTCTACAATCCTTAGTTTTAAAAATAGCCCTTTTCCTATTTCAATCCAGTCAAAAATACAGAAAATTATTAAGATACAGTTTTTTACGTGCTGGTTGAGGTATTGGCACTGGCACACCACTGGGAGAGCTCTCCTGCCCTTATTCAAAATAATGGCCATGGGACCTTTATATGCCCATCTGGGAGGGCAGACAGGGTACCAGATTTACCTCAGCTCCGACTTACCTACATGAGGTGAACAAGACAAGAAGCTACAGGGCCGAGAGTTATGAAGAACGTCTAGTAGTATTTTGCTGCAAACATGAAACAGTCACTTCTGAAGAGTCACACCAGACTTGAAAGTTAACTTTCTCTCTTCACAGTTGCTGCCAGACCTGCTGAGTTTCTCTAACACTGTTTCATTTTGGATCTCCAGCATCCACAGCACTTTTCTTTTATAGGAACAAGTAATTTCTTCAAGATCAAAAAGCTGTCCTTCAACTAACATATTTCCTTGCTGAAAGGCATAAAACATTTATCTGGACTTCACTAGAAAATTTGAAACTCATCTCCCATTGCCACAACCATTAAAAAAAATCTTTCTGAAGAAGGGTCTAGATCCGAAACGTCAGCCTTCCTGCTCCTCTGATGCTGCGTGGCCTGCTGTGTTCATCCAGCTCTACACCCTGTTATCTCAGATTCTCCAGCATCTGCAGTTCCTGCTATCTCTCATTTTTAAAAAAAATGTGCTATGGAAATAAGGAGAAAAACATATCATTTCACGAATAATGTATCAAAGAAATAGACCGGCGATGTCCCAATCCCCTACTTGAAAGTCATAAACAGTATGCAAATGGTTGAGATTTTGAGAAGCTTGATGTGACAACTGATGATCTGATGATATTAATAGAAAATGTGCAGCACAGTGGTACTTTCAGATATTTTCATCAACCTATTCAGGTGTTATGACACCTCTGGAGCAGGCAGAACTTTACTGGCCCAGAAACAGGAACAATGCCACTGCACAGAGCCAATGCAGTTAACCTTTAAATTTTTACTTGGTAAATTAAGGGAACGTGCATTTTGCAATCTGTTGTAATTATTTGTTATGTACTGAAATGATCAAATTGTGCAATCCTTTCATCATTTTACACCTTATTTATCTGGACAATGAATTATTAGTACTTTTTTGTATCATCCAATGCCATGATTTTTCAATAAGCCAATCCCCCAACCGATATTGATTTTAAGCAAGGAAAAGAGTTGTGTTCCATTGCAAACTGAATCACAATTGGTACAGTGCAGGACACCATTTAGCCCATCATGTCTGCATTTTAATTTAGTGCGAATTTCTTCCCCCATAATGCTACACACGGTTTCTCGTTAAATGATGATCCAATGCCCCCCGAATGTCTCGATTGAACGTCCCTCCACTACAATTCCAGGCAGTGCATTCCATGCCCTAGTTACTCTGTAAAAGTTTCTTCTCATCTTGAATTTCCTTCTTTTTCAACTGTGCCCTCAAATTCTCTAATTCCCTTTTAGAAGTGGGAATATCTTGTCCCTATCCACACTGTCTAGATCACTCATTATTTTGAAAACTTCTACCTCATCACCTCTTAACTGCCGCCTTCTCTAAGGTAAACAGTCCCAATTTCCCCAGTCTTTGCTCATAATTGAAGTGTCTCATTCCTGGAACCATGCTTGTAAACCTCTCTTGCAGTCTCCAACTCATTTGGATCCTTTCCATAATGTGGCACCCAGAAACGTACATTGTAGTCCAGCTGAGATTTAACTAATGTTTTATATAGTTTCACCATGATCACCCTGCCATTCCACTCTATGCAACTATTTACAAAGCCCAGAATACTGCATGTTTTATTTACAGTTCTACCTCCCTGCCACTTCTAATGGCTCATGTACATATAACCCAGTTCTCTTGGCTCCTGCACACCCTGTGGTTAAAAAGAGGATACTATTCTGGTACAAAACAGGGCGACAAGGTGTACCACCTCGCACTTCTCCACATTGAACTTTATCTACCACATATCCATCCATTACAACTTTTCAATGTCTTTTGGGAGTTGTAAACCGAGACAGCGTAGAATTCTCCCAAGTTTTGTCTCCATCACATGAAGATTTAGATTATTGATAATGTTAACATTAGGAACATTAATAGTCCCAATACTGACCCCAGGGGAACTTTACTACTAACCTTCTTGCAGCCTGAAAAATATTTATTCACCATTCTTCTCTCTTTCCTATCCCTGGGGAGTAGTGCAGATAATGAAGGAGGAATCAGGGCCAGGCTCTGGTTTGATATTATGCATCGGAGGATAATCTCCAAATGGATCCAAGATACAAATCAGAATATTTTCACAATATTAAAAAGTCTATAAACTAAGTAGCAGCAGCAAAATGATTTTAGGGATGTTAAAATGCCCACAGGTATAAATGGGGTTAATCAAGAAGGTCCAATGGCCCCCAAGGGCATTGCAATAGAAAGGTGAAGTAGTTAAGATTATAGAGGGACAATAGCAGAAGTTGATGGAAAAGCACAGCAAGTCTGGCAGTATCTGTGAAGAAAGATCAGAGTTAGACTTAATGTTTTGGGTCAGGTGAACCTTACCAGACCTGAAATGTTAACTTCACGGATGCTGCCATACCTGCTGAGCTTTTCCAGCAACTTCTGTTTTCGTTCCTGATTTACAGCATCCACAGTTCTTTGGAATTTTAAGATTATAGACATTTGCCTTGCATTGAGCTTCGAGCATTGGGATATGAGGGGGCATCTGTGCCATCACAAATGCTACAGGGAATCAGGAATCACAAGCCTGTGAATCTAGGCTAATTTCTGCAGGGACAGGCTTGCAAGTGGGCTGTGGTTCATGTGAAGATGGCTTGTTATCTGTGAAGATGATTTTTACAAGTGGTGCATTAACCCTTTAACTATCCAAATTGTCAAGACTTGACAGTTCTTAACAGGTTGATACTTACTGACTACTATTCTCTACATGTGCAGGTTACCACTGATCAAAAACAGAAAAAAGACAAATACTGTAGCTACAAGAGCAGATTGTACAGAGGCTGGAAATTCTGTGGCAAGTAACACGCCACTTGAATCTGGAATTTAAGTCTAGTCTTGGTTACGGTGACATTGAAATTATCAGTTGCTATCTTAAAAAAAAAGGCATTCATTAATGTCCTTTAGGTATTGAAATCTGTCTCCTCCCTTACCTAGTCTGGTCTACATGTAACTTCAGACCCACAGTGATTGGTTGACTCTTAAATGCCCTACAACACACCATAATCACACCACAACCAGTGCTGGGCCTTGCCCACAACATCCACATCCCATGTGAATAAAGAAAAATCTCACACTGATGAGAAACAACTTTAGCACATCAGAGGACATTAGGCAAAACATATGAGGTCTATGGACCTTAATAGAAATGTAAAGTGCAGTAGACTTTTTAATTATGCACTGTGATGGTTGATGGCAGGTCCTCCTCATCCTCCAAAGGCAGTTAGCAACAGGCAGAAGACATTGGCTTTAGCAGTGACATCCATACCCAAGAATGAATTAAAAATAAACCTCAACCACTCATCTATCACACAATGGTATGGGAGAAACAAATATATATTTGGTGACAATTTACCAAAGTCTTTTGGAGAAGTCTACTTACCACCGTGTAGATAATTGAGGAAACTCCAGCTAACTATAGTTACCTACAAGTCCTAACTACTTCCTCTATACTTTTTTCTCTCTTCCCCCTCAGATACCATGCCCTGAAATATAGTGGCAACCATGGGCTTGTGTTCATTGCATGGTTATGCATTGGCAAGGTATGACAGTAATTTGCTGTCATCTTCACCAGATAGCAGACTAGGAGTCTTCCTATTTTTGCTACTGGCAAAATGTTAGAAGGTTTTACTCAACCAACTCCTGATATGGGACTTGACTTCTAACTCAGAGGCAGAGACATTACCATTGCATCACCAGACCTCCCACCATCCAATGTTCACCCATCTCATGAACCTGTCAAGCTACAGAAAGTTAGGTAGAAGCATTCATGCAAAGCAGATTAAAAATGGTACATGTCACAAACTAATTGGATTTGAAATAAATGCAAATTTTAAACTGTCATGAGATATCTATTTCCTGTAGTGTCTAAGATAGTGAAAGTAGTATGGTATAAATTTCCATTTAGATGATTAGAGTCTCACAGTTAGACAATTAGTACATTGTCTTGATTTTCATTCAAATATTTGGTAATTACCTTCTTTATAGACAGATGGACAAATTCATGTTTTCTACTGGAAGCATCTAAATTGGTATCCACTCTAGGCAACCACACAAATTCTCTCAAATACAAAATGACAGGCAGGCCCCGAAAGTTTACTCCAGTCATAACGTGTCAACTTCATGACTACATTCTTCTTATCACTCCTCACCACCACAGCCATGGAATATCTCCTGGGAGAGACAAAAACTTCAAAGTCTTCTCACTCCTCTCCATGGGCTTGTAAGAAAGGAAACTGCTGGACTGTGGAGAAAGGGGTGGGGGAATGGAATCAAATAGCTTTCAACAGTTGGCACAAACAAAATGAATCAAATTTTCTTCTGTTTTGTGCTATATCATGACTTGTCTTAGATGTTCCTGTTGTGGCCTCCTCTACATTGGGGAAACCAAGCAGAGGCTTGGGGACTGCTTTGCGGAACACCTACACTCGGTTTGCACTAAACAACTGCACGTCCAGGTCGCGAACCATTTCAACTCACCCTCCCATTCCTCAGACGACACGTCCATCCTGGGCCTCCTGCAGTGCCACAACGATGCCACCCGAAGGTTGCAGGAACAGCACCTCATATTCTGATACCATTGGGCTGCAGGGTTCCCAAGCAATGTGGACTTCACAAGCTTCAAAATCTCCCCTCCCCCTACCGCATCCCAAAACCAGCCCAGTTTGTCCCCGCCTCCCTCACCTGTCCTTCCTCCCACCTATCCACTCCTCCCACCTCAAGCCACACCCCCATCTCCTACCTACTAGCCTCATCCTGCCCCCTTGACTGACCTATCCCCTTCCTAACTCCCCACCTACACTCACCTTTACTAGCTCCAACCCCACCTCTTTGACCTGCCTCCTCTCCACCCATCTTCTCCTCTATCTAACTTCTATCCGCCTCCCCCTCTCTCCCTATTTATTTCAGAACCCCCTTCCCCTCCACCATTCCTGAAGAAAGGTCTAGGCCTGAAATGTCAGCTTTCCTGCTCCTCTGATGCTGCTTGGCCTGTGGTGTTCATCCAGCTCTACACCTTGTTATCTCAGATTCTCCAGCATCTGTAGTTCCTACTATCTCTTGTCTTAGAAGAAGTTGTCATTTCTGCAGGTGCAAAATCACTCCTGAAGAAGTAGCAGCAGGTGAGTTGCACAATGATCCTGAGTGAAATACTGAAAGGTTTGCTTTGTATAGCACCAACATCCCATGCAAAGGATCTCTAAACTGATTCATGGCATGAGGGGATTAGCCTAAAACAAGAGATTGCATAGGATATATTCCCTCAAGTTTAGAAGGACGAAAGGTGATCTTGCTGAAGCAATTCTTAAGGGCCTTTACAGGGTTATATGCAGAGGAGTTTGCATTTTCTGTGGAGTCTAGAACCATGGATCATATTAAAAGTTTGGAGGAAGGGCCACCAGACCCGAAACGTTGACTGTTTTTTTCCTTCACAGATGCTGCCAGACCTGCTGAGCTTTTCCAGCAACTTTAGTTTTTGTTCCTGATTTACAGCATCCGCAGTTCTTTTGGTTTTTATTTACCATGGATCATATATTCACATCAAGGGATTGGCTATTTAGAATGCAATGAGGGAAAATTCACTCAGAGTTGTGAAGGTTTGGAATCCCATAGCTGAGTGAGCTGTAAACAGTCTGAGTATGTTCAAAAGAGAGCATTAGATTTCTAAATACTAAGAAAATCAAAGGATACGGGAAAGGCAAAATTGATATAAATCAATTATGTTATTAAATGGTACAGCATGTTTGAATTGATGAATGGTCTCGTCCTACAGGTTTTTGTTGTTTTAACAGGAGGTATTTCTTACTCTTTGAAAGAACACCTTCCTCTTCAGGATGGACTCATGACAGGCTGAGGAACTTGAGGCTGTTTCCGTTAGAGAGAAGAAGGTTGAGGTGACTTAATAGAGACATACAAGATGATCAGAGGATTAGACAGGGTGGACTGTGAGAGCCTTTTTCCTCGGATGGTGACGGCTAGCACGAGGGGACATAGCTTTAAATTGAGAGGTGATAGATATAGGACAGATGTCAGAGGTAGGTTCTTTACTCAGAGTAGTAAGGGCATGGAATGCCTTGCCTGCAGCAGTTGTAGACTCGCCAACTTTAAGGGCATTTAATTGGTCGTTGGATAAACATATGGATGATAATAGAATAGCGTAGGTTAGATGGGCTTCAGATTGGTGCCTGTACTGCGCTGTAATGTTCTATGTTCTATGATAATTAAGAGAAAACAAACAGCAAATGCCTTAGCTACATTTCAAGATTTTTTTTATTATTTTTGCTTGGCAAAGTTCATGGTATGAATTACATAAATACATTAAATGTGGCTTTCACAGTATTAATCCTTGCCTCAGTGTAGTCAGGTCAGGGGTTCAATTCCCATACAAGACTTGTACACAAAATCTTGGTTGACAGTCGTTTGGTGCTAACAGACTGCTGCCCTATCAGAGGTGCTCATTAAGTGTGAAGTATAAAGAAGGTTCTCCCAGCGTTACTGCATCATATTCTGAAAATTATCACGTGGCGAAACACTTCAAAGTACTGGTGTATGGCTCAGAAGAGAACTTGAAAGCAAACCAGTTTTCCAAATGCACCTCCTGCCCCTGTAACAGTGGTAATGACTGGATAACCTGTTTTTGTGATACTGATCCAAAAGGGTTGATTTGCTTCTGCACTTGTGTGGTGGCTCAAAATAACTTGTTCAACATTCTACCAGCTGACCTGAAACACTACAGATTGAGGCACTGGATTTTTTTTCGTACATTGAACATTACGCCTTTAGCTCGAAGTACTGGTTTTAATGCAATACCGACATTTTTTTTCGCGGCGGGGGGAAGGTGGGGGCTGAGAAAGAGAGATCAAGAGAAACACATTTGTGTTGCTAAAACGTGAGCACTTAAAGTTGAGGAGAAACACTGAACAGAACTCACATGAGATGTTGGGTCCATCTTAGAAAGGTTACAGGATAGTTGGCGTGAAAAATTAAACACTATATCATATTTTCAAGCTTACAAAAGCTTCTTGTTAAGATATGCTAGGAGAGAGAGGGGGTTTACCCTGTAAGTGACCTGTGACATTTCCAAGCTGGGAGTAGCATATGGGATAATGCAGACAGCTTTATTCTTTAATATAGCTCATGTAGCACTACCATGAAGTGAAATTCAAGTGTGCTTTCTTTCAGATGTAATGTTAAACAAAGTCCTGACTGCATTTAGAAGTAGCTGTAAAGAGTCCATCAATCGCTACTTTATAGTGCCAGAAGTTATCCAAAATCAGGATCACAAAAATAAATTACCTGGTCAGTATCACAATCCTGTTTGAGAGCTTGTGACACAAATTGGCTGCCACTTCAGCTATATGACAAGCCTTATACTTCAAAATACTTTGCTGGTTATAATGTGCTTTGCGCCATCCACAACCTTGGACTATCCTAAAGAAATGCAGGCCTTCATTTATCAAAGCCTTTTAATGCTGCAGTTTACAATCCTGCAAATTTTTATCTGGCTCATGATCGGCATCTTATGCATCTGTTATTGGGCCCGAAACATCAACTCTGATTTCTCTCCACAGATGCTGCCAGACCTGAGCTTTCCAGCAATTTCTTTTTGTTTCTGATTTACAGCATCCACAATTCTCTCAGATTTTATTATGTAATGTTCTTACCTTTTCTTTGCCCTCATCACTTGCTCCTCACTCATGAGTTTCTTCCATCTTCTGATTCTTCTCGGAGCATAAAATAATTCAGTCCTTGTTCTCATTATTTCCCATCATGTCATAGTTTAGAACTCATTCTCTCAAGAATTTAAAGTCTTCAAATTTAGAATTTGTTTAGTGAAAATATTTAAATTTATTTAATATTTAAATTTATATTTTATTTAAATTTCACTAATTTAATTTTAACCATGACCTATCATCATTCTTAAGGTCCTCTCCAACTTTAACCAGCACTACTATTCTCGAGTCAGTACCAAACCGTCAGGCCCAGCACTATGCTTTTCTTCTTGCAGGCTTCTTAATCTAGGCTGGTACTTGCACTATACTACTACACTGTCAGAAGTTCCATTTACTGAACTGGACATCAAACTGAGGCTACCCTTCTTCTACCACAGGTCGTCAGAGTCATACAATATAGAAACAGACCCTTCGGTCCAACTCATCCATGTCGACCAAGTTCCTCAAACTAAATTAGCTCCATTTGCCCATGTTTGGCTCATAACCCTCTAAACCTTTCCTATTCATGTACCAGTCCAAATGTCTCTTAAATGTTGTGACTGTATCTGCATCTACCAATTCCTCTGGCCATTCATTCCAAACCACCCTCTGTGTGAAACGGTTACCCCTCAGGTCCCTTTTAATTCTTTCTTATCTCAACTTAAATTATGCCCTCTAATTTTGAAGTCCCCTACTCTCGGGAAAAGACCTTGGCTATTTACCTTATCTATGCCCCTCATGATTTTAAAGGTCTGCCCTCAACCTCCTATGCTCCAGGGAAAACAATCCAAACCCATCCCCATAATTCAAACCCTCCAGTCCTGGTAACAGCCTTGTTGATATTTTGTGCAGTTTCTCCAACTTAATATTCTTCTTATAGCAACAGGATTTTTGATCCAACACCCTGGCCAATATATATCCTTTAGCCAACATCACAAAATACTTGGTTATCACACCAAATTGCTGCTCATAAGATTTTGTGTGAAAATTGGCTGCCATGTTTTGACATGTGACAACATTTCAAAACAGTATTTCATTTGCTGTGAAGCACTACAAAAATGTAACTCAAAGACATGCTCCAATCCAGTACAATGATCAGAAATCTATTTCTGATCTACTTTCATGAGGACTTTTCAATTTCGTTTAAATAAGATAACAAACTCGAATTCTGGATTAGATGTAAAATGCTGGATCATTTAGGCCTACTGCTGAAGTTAATCCAGCTACTCTCAAACAAAGGCTGGCACTTACCTTCTTTTACCCTGCACATCACAATATTTTTAACTTTAACAACATTTGGTTAGGATTGGTCTCAGTTGTCTAGTTGTTACTGAAAGGAGGGAAGGCAGCTCAGGGTCTTTGGAAATTGGAGGATGAAACTTTATTGACATTGGGAAGAAACAAAAATGCAGATAAGAACTTCAGTAGCACAGTTCTGCAGAAGTGCAGGACCACCAGCAACTTTGTTGGCCATCCAGAGTCAACATAATTGAAGAAAATAGCACAATTACAAACAAATTATGAGTCTTTATTTGTGCATGATTCTCAATATTTAGTTTATTTACAATTAAATAGTTAATGATAGAAAAAATCCCACATGGCCAAATCTAGTTCGGGTTAATCATAAGTGGAGAAAGGGAAGCAGTTTTAGATAAACAGAAACAAATTCATTATAAGTCCAGCAGGTTCCTACAAAGTTTTCAACTTAGTTCTACTGACCCCATCGCCAGAATGCAAGGTTGAACCTATTAAAATAGTAACACGAACACCAGTGCAGTATCAGTAAGCCTATCCCCACACCAATCTTGGACAGATTCCATTGGGAGTTCAGAGAATCAAATTCATATACTTTTGTCCACAACATAGCCAGGAGATCACAGCAAGATTGACAGGAGCTTGGTTTCAGACAGCTGTGCTCTCAATCACACTCTATACGACCTGAGACAGACCACAAAAAGGGGCCCCTAATATCAGAGGAACAGAGATATCCAACAGTGTCACTGGATCCGCTGACATCATGATGACCAAATCACTTCCCAACGTGACAATTACAGACAAGTCCTGAAGCAGTGTTACTACTGAGGGTCACAACTTCTAGTCAATGCTTTGTTGAAAGCCACACACAGGGATTTCTGATCATGGTGAAAATGAACATGGGAGCGGCTATGACAGAGGAGGGTACATAGATCATGTACAGAAAATTTCACTTCCCAATAGCACTGTTTAAAAAGTAATGCAAGGTCAACTGGCAGCACACCTCCCACTCATTAAGGGATATGGGTAGAACAGGAAAGTGGAGTAGAGTTAAAAGTTCAATCATGAGTTTGTTGAAGGAGAGAATACTTCAGCTTTCAGTGCTTATACTATACTTGGTGGTTCGCCGTTAGCTTGTTGAGGAACCCAGGTAGAGGAGAAATGGGCTATCAATTCAGCCCAGGATTACACTGATATCAGTACTATTGGAGAGTGTGCATTAACGCCATTCTTGCATAAAATTAAAAGCTGAGAATTATTTTGCCCAAGAATCTTTTTTAATATGAAAGGCCTGTTCCCATGTTTGAAGAGTTAATCAAATAAAATTAACACTACACAAATATAAGCAGGGCCACTTAAAAATAAAGTGAGAAGACTGAACTCAGACCCATTTATTTAAATTATTCTGGCAATTAAACACCAACGACAGTTTCTAACTAGTTTAAAAACCTCTTTAGGCACCAATAGCAAATTTGACAGAAGCCTATTTTGTTCTCTACTTTCCAATTTAGTACATTTAATGCCAACATCAATTCACTTTCAATTGTATATATTTTCAATTAACACAATAGAGTTACTGAAAAAAAATCAAGCTTGTCCAAGGCCCAGGAGGGACAGTTAGCAAATGCAGTCTGAGAGATACACTAACCTGTAAACGAGGCCACAAACTAAAGAGAAATGAAGACAATTACTGTAAGGTGACAGACTCGACGTTAGCTTTTTGAATTCCAAGTGCAGTGCCAAATTGGTATGCAACTGTTTGAAATTTCATATTCTTAATCACACTTTTAAACTTAAAACAGCAGTTATACCACTTTCTTTACCGCAATTTGATTAACATTTAAAAAACACTTTAAAAGTTTTATCTGTATTTAACCTATATGTATTGATTTAATCTGAATTAAAGTTAATAAAGTAAAGATTGTTTTAAAAATACATATCAGATACCTTTTAGCAGACTGGAGCAGAAGTGAATTGTCAAAACTTTAAAACTGCCAGCATATACTATTAAGATGAGAGTTAAAACTCAAGAGCCAACATTAGAGGTCATTAAACCCAATACGATAAACTGGCTGAATAGGTAATTGGATTCATTTCTGCACAGGGATACAATGGGTCCAATGAGGATGCAAGTTGGATGAGATCAATCAAAACAAAAATGTATATTAAGATAAAACAAGACTCAGGTGAACTAATTAACCTGATGTTTATAACCTGACATACACACTTGGAATATTCATTAAAGAACAGATTCTGGGCAAACTAAATTAAACCTTTTTTTAAAAAAAGAACTTCAATTCTGAAGGAGAGAATGACTAAAACCAGATTTGGCCATTGGTTATTTTCCCCCAGAATTGATCTTTGATAGCTCAAATGGTGGGGGTTCAAAGTCTGACATTACAGCTGAATACAAAATGAAGGTTAGAGAGTGAGTACAGTCAATATCAATACAGTTGCAGAGTTAAGACTTAGAAAAAAATCATACCAAGAAATGCGTTTAACTATAAAATGCAAAAATATATTACAGACAAGGAACTAAATACTTATATCAATTTTTCTTTTATAAAAATGTAAACATTTATATACACACGCACACAATCTGACTGACTTAAACATTAAGATACTGCAAGCACCATGATTGGAAATCAATAAATTTGCTATAGGATATTTCAACCATGGGAAATGGATGGTTGGGAAAATGAATGGCTGATTTTCATCCTGTATCTGGCCATTTCATCCTGATAATATGCACCTGCACCAGTCAAGTGAAAAAGACAAAGACTAAACCCCTGCCACTCCCAAATGCATCTGGTACATAAATATCCAGAAGAGACAAATGTGGCATAGGCCTCCAAACAGCCATATTTCCAATATTGGAAAAGACAGCATAGCTGAGGCACTGGCAGATGTCAAAACCTCCCCTTTAATACTATGCTCTCAGTGGCCTGGACAAGATAAAATAAGGGTGAAACAGTCACTGAGTGCATAGTGCAATTAAACTTTTTCAGCTGCCAAACTGTTTTTAAAAGACTGAACCAAGTCTGGTCAGGATTCTGAAACAATGCAATGGAGTTTATTCAATTGATTGACCATAGGCCCAAACAGACCACAGTGCCACAAATGCCTTTACATACAATAACTCGTATTCTACCCCCCCACCAAATCCAAATTTACAGGGGTGTGAGGGGTCTGAAACAAAAAAGTAAAGTGCAATGAACTGTTCAATACAGCAATGCAGATGCGTTCCAACTACAATTTAAGAATACTCTAAATGCAGTATCATTTCTGACCTCCTACTGTGAGCAAGAGAACAGTGATCCTTTCCATGGGGTACAGTGGTGTAGTTATGTTACCAAACTAACAAAGCAGAAAACATGGATTCAAATCCCATTGAGAAACATGACTTGAATACATTTTTGAAAAGGGATCCAGAAATAAATTTTATAATTTGGTGCATGGCCACAAATCTGTCAAACCATCTGAAACATTGGTTCAATAAAGCACTTTAGGGAAGGAAACTTGCCCATTTTTTGTTGAACAGACTGCAGTTTCACATCCACAAAACTGAGTGCCCTTTGTGGCCTAGCACAACATAGATGGTTGGGAAATAAATGATAAACTAAGATGCGTGATGATTTTGTAGTGAGCAATTCATAAAAAACCTCATACTTTTGTTGCTGAACTTGGCTAGAAAGTCATATAAAAAGCGAGAAAGTGAAGAAGGAAGAAAACTAAAATGAGATCGGAATCAGAACAATATACACAAATTACATAGCAGGAAGCTGGGATCACACTAAAAAGCAGCAAGTATGGGTAGCTAAGGTGACCAAAGAGGAATACAGAACCCTTCCCTCTATTAACTAAAGCAGATAATCTAAAATCAGGGACACAACAAAAATGGCACAAAACAATTAGCTCACAGCACAACAGGAAAGATATGATTGCACTAGAGGGTACAAGAATGCTACCCGGACCGGAGAATTTGAATTGTGAGGAAAGACTGGATACACTAAATTGTTTCCTTTCGAAGGGAGGCGGCTAAGGGCAGACCTAACTGAAATGTATCAAATTAAGGGGTCTTTCCCATTCACTTCATCTGCTTAAGGGATCCATAACAATGTGATATTAATTTAGGTTGAGGGGTAAGGGGTTGGGAGGGGATTACAGGAAAATGATTTTCACTAGGATGAGGTGGCTCTGGAACCCAGCGCCTGATAGGGTAGTAGAGGCAAAAACTTCAACAATTAAAAATAACCTAGATATATACGTGAAGTGCCATAAACTCCATGGCTACAGACAAGGGGTTGGAAAGTGGGATTAGGCAGAGTGGTTTCTTGTCAGACAATGGGCCAATGGCCGCTTTGTATGCTGTAGGTTTGAGACATGTAAAAGCTCATGACAGGGACATGAACAGAACATGAATAATTCAACCCTTAATAATGTGTTACTACAGCAGTGACTTTATTGGTCACTGACTTTCTTGAGAAATAGCTGGGCTGCAAGACCAAGCTACCTCCAAAATCAACAGTAAAGGAAATGACAGGCAAACGCTAAAATACTGACTAGGATGCAACAAAAATGTAAAGGACTAAAACCTGAAATAAAATGGAAAACTTTTGAAATGGACAAGAGGCCAACCTGCATCAAGAGAGATGTGTATTCTTCATTAGATTAATTAGGCTATTTGAAAATGTGTATAAAAACTGACAAACCAGC
Source organism: Ginglymostoma cirratum (assembly GCA_024137785.1). Taxonomy (NCBI): domain Eukaryota; kingdom Metazoa; phylum Chordata; class Chondrichthyes; order Orectolobiformes; family Ginglymostomatidae; genus Ginglymostoma; species Ginglymostoma cirratum. The sequence continues at coordinate 41,105,223 of JAHRHZ010000289.1, read as the reverse complement.
CGTGTGTTTCCAACAATCTCCATTTCTATTACTTGATGATGATCTGGCAAGCTTGGGTAAACAGGTGTGGAGATGATTACTCAAAAGTTGTGATCTGATGTGGATTTTCTGACTGGCAACAGCAACCCGTGTACAATAAAGGAACTTTTTAAAAAACTATATTTTATATAAAAATGTTGTAATCTGACCATTTCGCAGTAAAATAGAAATATTTTAAAAACCTGTCCATAATACCATTCCCAACCAAACATTTTTACCTGCCATGTGCCACGGGGCTTTTGTTAGTTTTATTTTTTTGGTCCCATATTGTTTATATAAAAATTCAAAAATTACACGTGATCAGCAAGCTATCCTTCAATGATGAGATCCCAAAAGTTCATCCAAATCAATTATCCATTCCTCTGTAGTCCTGTTTTTCAATAGAGAGTCCATCAAGTCTGTATCTCCAGGTAACCCCTGAACTGAGCTACCACCAGACTGGTTACCGTAGTTAAAAGGCAGCTCCTGGCTGGTGCCCCTTACCTGGTAAACCTGGTTGCATTGGAGGTTGCCCCTTGAGGCCATTTGTTGGCCGGAAGCAAAGTTAGTCATGTCCGGAATGGACTGGTTCAAACTAGGGATAGTCTGCTGCAAGGGCTGGTTTGTCCGTGACAGTGGTCCACCTAATGCAGGCATCACTTGGTCACCAACAGTTGAGTTGATGGATCCCACTGGTCTGACTGACGCAAGACTTGCACGAGACATTCCCTGCACAAACGGCTGGCTGGAAAATTTAGGCCGAGATGGACGCACATGGAAGGTTGAGGTACTGCTGAATGCTACTAGATTGCTGTTTGTTTGATTTTGGTTATTTATGCTTTGCAAAGATTGATTCGGCCATGTTGGATTTTGGCTTACCACAGCACCTGGTAACCTCTGCAAGTGGGTCTTTGATACAGGCTGGTTCACCGTTCCTTTGTTGTGTTGCTGTTGTGCATGGTTTGAGCTGTTGAGGTGATTTTGACCGTATCCTGTTACCATGGGAGTTCCTTGAGTCATACTAGGTTGCATCTGCAATGGATTTGAATGCTGCCCATTTCCAATTGTGCCCTGGGCAGAATGTGGAAGCATTTGGTTCACATTTGACCCCACATTGTACATTCCCTGTTGGACATTGTGCATATTACCGTACTGAGATGCTCCTAGTTCCGACTGACCAGCAGCAGAGCTACTGGAGGAGACAGAACTCTGGCTTTGCCCAATCTGGATCATGCTTTGATTCTGAGGGAACAACCGTGAGCTGCTTGCATTCGCAGCAGCCAGATTTCCAACCGTTGGAAGAACTTGAGGGGGACCTACGAAATAGAGCACAACATTGAGAAAATTAACTCCCAATAAATAAAAGTCAAACTTTATTAATAGAGAGGTCCTAGTAAAGCGGTCCTCTGATCCTGACCAAAACATCATTAACAACAAAAAAAGGTTTCTGTCTCAATTACAAATAGCTACTGTGCAGCCCGAGTCTCTCTGTCCCTTTATCAATAATGTGTATTCTTAGCTGTTGGAACACCAGTAGTTCTGACAGTGACACGTGCACCGGAGTCAAGTCATGGGTTCAAATTATATTCCAGAATTTCAGCATGTAATACAGGATTATACTTTCTGACAGAAGTGGTACTGCACTGTCAGAGGTGTCACTCACCAGATTAAATGTTAAATGGTATTTATCTGCCCTCTAGAATGGTGCAAAGATTCCACTACACTACTGTGAAGAACAGTTGAGTTCTCCCAAAAGACCAGGAATACTTATTCTTAGGGATATCTATCACTCAAACATCACCAAAAATGATCACTTGGTGAACATGACAAACACATCCTTGTCAGGACACTGTTTTTCTTACATTATAATAGTGGCTGTTGTGCAAAATACAGAATGTAAAGCACTTTTAAGAGTCCTGAGGCTGCAATAGGTATTTTGGAATAAAAGTCTTTCTTTTTGTTAAGTATCTTTAAAAAAATTAAGATGGAAATGCAAGATGGTGAAGGATACAATACGCAGCAACTGATTTTGTGTACTTTTTTTTTTAAAAGAAAGTGTGTTTTTCGGCATCGGATGATTCTGTTAAGGTCAAATGCAGTGCCATTCCTTAGCTGCCTTACAAAGATTAGACCTGTTGAGTCTTTGTAGTTAAAGTCAGCTGTGAATTGCATGGGCTTGGTCCAGTGACAGTGAAGGAAGTGTGATAATATTGCCACATCAGGATGAAATGTGGCTTGGAGGTAAAGCCAGACACACAAGTCTTTCCCATTTTATATAATTAAACTTCTGCAATCCATGGAGAACACTAAATTCTTTACATGAGTCAACCTTGCAGTCGGAGTCATGCTGGAACAGTCTGTGAAGAGTGTCCTCACAGTCAGCATCACATCACCGTCAAGCAGTCTAGGAAGTGTGTCCTTGCAGTCAAAGTCACGTTGAAACAGTCTGGGAACGAACAGACAACGTGTCCAGACTCGTTGAGTTAGGGAAGGGCAGCACCAGCGGCAAAGGTGACGTCACAGCGAAGCTATGGTTGTCTTGGAGGGCCTATATTAAAGGACTTGCCTTAATAGTAGTAGATTCAGAAAGGAGGATAATAATTTAGGGACTGTACAAAAATAATATTTTTTAAACAAATAAAACCTAATTAATTATATTAGGAATAGTAGTACAGGCGACGTGTTGCTCTTGCACGATGTCGGAGTTGATGGAACCCACTGCAAGCCACAGTGACCACATCTGCAGTAAGTGTCTGCAGCTCAAGGAACTTCACCTCAGTTGAAGAGCTGGAATGTCAGCTTTAGACATTATAACACACCTGGGAGTGGGAGAATTACTTTGTTATATGTTCTAGTTAGTCATATCCCGCAGATTAAGTATTTCAAATTTGACCAGTAGTCAGGGACAGGAGGGTGTGACAAGTGAGGCAGGTGGCGATGACCCTGGATGTTGCATTGGAGGAGCCTCAGCTCTGACCTTGTCCAACAGGTGTGAGATACTTGCTCACTGTATGGATGATGAAAGAGTCGGCAGGAAGGATGGGCAAATCGACCACTGCACCATGGTCCCGAAGCCATGTAAGCAGGGGGAGCACAAAGTAATATGGAAGGGGATTCTATAATTAAGGGGAAGATAGCATCCTTTGTGAGCAGGATTGAGAGCCCCACATAACGTGCTGCCAAGCTGATGTCAAGGAGAGTTCACGTCGACCAGACATCCCAAACTGACCTAGTCCCATTTATCAGCATTCAGCCCATACCCCTCCAAACCCTTCCCATTCATATACCCAATTAGATGCCTTTTAAATGTTGTAATTCTACCCAAATCCACCAATTCCTCCCGCAGCATGCTCCATACACGCACCACCCTGTGGGTGAAAGCTACCCCTCAGATACTTTTTAAATCTTTCCCCTCTTAGGTTAAACCTGTCTTCTAGTTTTGGACTCCCAACCGAGGAAAAAGACCTTGGCTCTTCACATTTTCCATGCCCCTCATGATCTTATAAACCTCTATAAAGGTCACCCCTCAATCTCAAGCGGTCCAAGGTAAAAAGCCCTAGGTATTCAGCGTCTCCATATAACTCAAACCCTTCAGTCCCAGCAATATCCTTGAGAGTCTTTTCTGCACCCTCTCAAGTTTAATAAGATCCTTCTTATAGAAGCTCGACCAGCATTGTATGCAGTATTCTAAAAGTGGCCTCACCAATGTCCTGTACAGGCGCACCATGATGTTCCAATCCCATACTCAATGTTCTGACCAATGAAGGCAAGTGTACCAAATGCCTTCTTCACCACCCTGTCTACTTGCAACTCCGCTTTCAAGGATTATGCACCTGCACCGTTAGGTCTTTGTTTGGCAAAGCTTCCCAGGGTCCTACCACTAATTGTACAAGTCCTGCCCTGGTTTGCCTTACCAAAATGCAACACCTCAATATTTATCACAAATCAGCTTGAAAAGATATTGGTTGTGGGGGGGGGGGGGGGGACCAGTTGGTTATGTCCAGGATTGGCGCCAAAAACAAAGGTAAGAGGTCCTGTTAAGGGAATATCAGGAGCAAAATTTAAAAAAAAAAAAACCTCAAAGGAAGTAAACATGTAGCTAAAGGAGTGATGTAGAAAAGAAGGGTTGAATTTCATGGAGTACTGGCATCAATTTTGGAACAGGCACACCTTATATGGGACCAGGATCCTAGCAGAAAAGCTAAATAGTATTGTCGCAACCAGTTCAGTTCAGACTCAGGAGTGGTTACTTAGATTTCCGGAAGTAATAGGACAGAATATGGAAAGCGTCAGGAAGTCTTCAGGCACAACAGATGAGGGAACAACAAAGGGGGTTAATCAACACAGGACTGAAGATATTGTACTTAAATGTCCACAGTATATGAAAAAACGTAAGTGAGCTTGTAGTGCACGTTGAAACTGGCAGCTGCAATATTGTGGGAATCTAAGGTTTTGGAGTGGATCTGTAGCTCGGGTTGTGGGTGTGGAGGTTGGTTGGCTCGCCGAGCTGGTTTGTTGTTCCGCTGATGTTTCATTATCGTGCTTGGTAAGATCCTCTGATGAAGTGTCGGTGTGTTTTCCCGCCTGGTTTTTAAACTCTGTGGTCCGTTGCGATGGATTGCCTCACTTCCGGGTTTCTTCTGTAGTGGAATGTATAAGGGGTCAAGTTCAACGTGTTTATTAACAGCATGCTTCGTGGAGTGCCATGCTTCCAGGATTCTCGTGCTTGTCTCTGCCTAGCCTGTCCCAGGATTTTGGTGTTGTCCCAGTCGAAGTCGTGGTTCTCCTTGTCCATGTGGATTGAGATGAGTGAGTATTGGTCGTGTCTTTTTGTAGCCAGTTGGTGTTCACATACTCTTGTTGTTAGTTTCCTTTCTGTTTGTCCGATGTGGTGTTTCTCGCAGTCTCTGCAGGGGATCTTGTAGATGACACTGGTCCTGTCCCCATGGCAGAGAGTAGGTCTTTAGTTTGGGTGAGCACTTGTCGTGGGGTTGATGTGGGCTTGTGTGCCACTCTGATGCCCAGCGGTCGTAGAAGTCTTGTGGTGAGCTCTGACGTGTTCCTGATGTAGGGTAGTGTGATGAGTGTGTCAGGGCGTGTAGAATCTTTCGGATGCTGTTCCTGTAGGCATCTCCTGACCCAGTTCTTTGGATATCCATTATCCTTGAACACTTGGAAGAGGTATTCCTCCTCCTCTTGGCGTAGTGGAGGAGCCAACCAACTCCAATATTGTGGGAATCACAGATGTGCCTGTAAGGGGATCAGGGCTGGGAACCAAATATCCAAGGATACACGTCCTATCATAAGGAGAGGCAGATAAGCAGAGCAGGCAGGATTACTTTGCTAGTAAGGAATGAAATTGATTAAAGTAAGAAGTGATAGAGCATTGAAAGGTGTAGAATTGGTTTTGGTAGAGTTGAGGAACTGCAAAGGAAAAGAAAAACACCATGGGAGTTATGTATAGGCCCACTGGCAGTAATCAGGATGTGAGGCAGAAAATAAATCAGAAGACAGAATCGGCTTGTAAGGAAGGCACCATGATAATCATCATGGGGGAGTTCAAAACTCAAGTGGACAGAGAAAATCAGGTGAGTAGCAGATTTCAAGCGAAGAAACTTGTGGAAAGTGAGTTTTTTTTTGTAGCATCTTGTGGTACAGCACAATAAGAAATATGCATGTCTGGATTTAGCAATGATTAAGGAAACAGATTTGACTACTCTATTAAAGTGAAGGAATCTCTCAGGGGCAATGACCACAATATGATAGAATTCACCCCGCAGTCTGAGAGGGAGAAGATGGGATAAGACCAATAATGGCATTAAAATTAAATAAATGTAACTATAAAGATAAATGAAGGGCTGGCTGGAGTTGTTTGGAAGGAGAGCTTAACAGGGAATATGTGGAATCGAAATGGCAGGAATTTCTGGGGATAATTCAAAAGGCAAGCAGAAAATCATCCCAAGGAAGAAACAACATACTATGGGAAGGATGGAGACTGACAAGGGAAGTGAGGGACAGCATAAACGCATAGGAGAAAGCATACGATGTGGTGAAGATTAATGGGAAGACAGAGGACTGGGAAATCCAAGGGTCTTAGGCATTCTACTTCAACATTTGAGATTAAAATGCAGGTTCAGTTGGCAGTCGAGAAGGCAAATGCAATGTTGGCATTCATTTCAAGACAGCTGGAATGCGGGGTTGGGGGTTTGGATGAGAATCTCTTTGAAACTTATAGAATATAGAGGCCTGGATGGAACAGCTGTGCAGAAGACATTTCCACTAATAGGAGAAATTAGGAACTGAGGGCACAGACTCACAGTAAAGGAACAACCCTTTAAAACTGAGAGGAGAAGGAATTTCTTCAGCCAGAGGGCGGTGAATCTGTGGAACTCACTGCCACAGAACATTGTGGATGCCAACTGAGAGTGTATTTGAGACAGAAATAGGTTCTTGATTTGTAAGGGGTTCAAAGGTTACAGGGAGAAGCCAGAGAATGAGGGTGACAAACTTATCAGCCATGATTAAATAGCAAGGCAGACTCAAATAGGTTTTACTGTATTAAATGAAATAACTTGTTAATATCGTATCACTGCTGGTTAAACAAATGAAGTCTTTGCATTAAAAAAAAACTTGTCATTGTGCACTTTGCTTCCAGCAACACCCTTACCCCAGCCCAAATCCACATTCTTTAGTTTCTCTGTCTTCCTTTCTCTCCTTATGCTCTTTGCCAAACTTATGTTAACCACCTAAAACCAAAAACCACCCAAAACCAATCTGCTGACCACCTAGCTTCCCTTCCCAATGAGCAAACTGTAAATAGTTACTTTTCAGGTGCTGTAACCACCTTTCAAAACCATATCATGTCTCAAAACACTAACCCTAGAGGATAACTGACAGTTTAACAGCAGAACTGTAGGTGTTAAAAGCATTGCAGCCTGTAGAAAAGATCCAGGATCTCCACATGAACCACAATAATCACATCCTGGGAATTACCACCGAATGGAGCTAGCCATACAAACATGGTAGCTACATGAGGAGTTCAAAAGCCAGGAAGCCTGCAGCAACCAACTCACCTGACTCTCAATCTAAAAAAGGTATAATTTAAAAGTTGAGGGAATACTCTCCACTTGCTTGGATGAATACAGTTCTAAAAAGATTCAATAATATTGATACCACCCAGAACAAAGCAGTCCACTTGGTGGCACTACATCCACAAACATTCAGTCCCTCCACCACCAATGCTCAGCAGCAACAGTACTGAAGGAGGCTATATGGCCTATTGTATCTGTACTGGTTCCCAAAAGAGCTACCCAGCTAGTCTCATTCTCCAGCCCTATCCCTATCTCCTATCCCTGCAGCCCCTTAAATTCATCATTCTCAAATATGTATCAAATCTCTTTTGAAACCTCCTATGGAATCTGCCCCAACGACTCTCCTAAGCGGCACATTCCAAATCCTAATAAGTGATTAAAGATTCTCATTACACTTCAAGCTCTCTTGCTGACAGTCTTCTAGTAAATCTCCTCCCACCAAGGATTCTTAAACACTGCCTTCCAAACCTGTGATCACTACCATCCAGGAGGTAAAAGTATAATTCCCACAATCCCAGAAGACTGCTCTCGTTACAGTGCCTCTATATTTTCTTCGTAATATGACAGAATTGCACACAGCACTCAGCATTCAATCTAAGCGGTGAAAGTTGAAACTTGCAGGTTTTCTATTATGACCTAGTGAATACGAGATATTAAACCTTTCTTTTGATCAAGATACTAACTCTGCACCACTAGCCATCATGTATTGCTGCTGTTGGAAGGGATACAACAAATCAGTGGAATTAAGAAGGAGGATGCTCCAAGCAATTGGATTCTATGAACAGAATGGTAATGAGCCAATATGCATTAGACCTGGCATTCAATTCCATGGTGACTAACAAACAACTGGGATAGCAGTTGCCCTGCACTAAATACTGTGTTAATAGGTGGAACAGAATTAGGAGATGGGGAACTGGATTAATGAGCAAAAAATACAAGATGGAGAATTAAGATAACAGTGTGGAACTGGAGGAACACAGCAGGCCAGGCAGCAGAGGAGCAAGAAAGCCGACGTTTCGAGTTGGGACCATTCTTCAGACAAAAAAAAAACCCAACTATTTAAATACTGCACTTTGGCAAAGAAAATGTACGCGACTCCAGTCGCACATCAGTGTGATTGTCAATGTGGTCGCTTTCTGAAGTGACCTAACAAGTGACTTATTTGACAAGGGGAACTCTGAATGGACAAGCCTTTGCAAGTAATACCACAACCTGCAAATTCTTTTAAGAAAGAACGCAATAAAAATGGCTTAACGTTGCCTCAAGTTTTAAAAGCATACAGTGTTAGCTTTTCAATGTTTATGGAGCATTCTGTAGTTCATGCAATGTAAACTACTGGAAAATTTACATTTTTTGACAAAAAACGTTGAATTAAGTGAATGGTGCAGTAACTTCAGTATTTGAGTTGGTTATCCCAAGCCATATCAGTAGGTGCAGAAGAACAGATCTCTTGAACAGATTCAAGGAATGTAATTAGGACCACATCACCTTACAAGATAAGCAATGTTCAATCAAGACAAAAAAAACAAACGAGAAACCAAGCGTGAACATGTACTTCAGTTAAACAATAATATACATATAATAAAAGGTTATTCGAACACACAGCCAAGTACAATTCTAATACAGAAGACTGAGAATAACGTTAGGCAATTTATGTCTCCATCTCACACCAAGATTCTAAAATATCAAAACACAACACCAATGTGGTCTCAGGGCCAGGGTTTTACAGCAACTCAGATATTTTCAAGTTTCTGCCACATTCCAAAATTCTGTGCTGTTCTTTTCCACAGCTTTTTATATTCCTCTGCTTCAAATGTTTTGCTCAATGTGGTCTGCTGTTAGAAACCATGAACACGTGACAGTGTGAAGGAAGCTTAAACCTAATAGGTTTTTGAACAGATCAATGAGAGATCATAGGTAAAATTTAACGGAATTACAGAGAGAGGAGTGGGAAACGGTCAAATATTGGAGTCTGGGATACTCAATGTTAGTGGAATCTGATTTTATAAGCAATTTTAATAAGGGAGTCGGACAAGTGTTTGAGAATGAGGAAATTAAATTTATAGACAAAAAGGGATGTGGGGTCTAGGCAGAACTGCACTTTCAAATAGGAACAATGTACAAAATATGCTGTAAGGTGCACTAAATTTCTGATTTTATGAATGAGATGCAGCAGTTACAGAACCCAGTAACATTTTGAACATAAAATTTAACTTAGAAAAGTAGAATGAACTTCATGTTTATTATTTATTCATGCCAGGCCAGCATTTTGATCACCTCCAACTGAACGTGCATTGGTCTTGGTCTGCTACCTTCCTGAACTAATTTAAGTACATCCAGTGATGTTACAGAGGGAGTTCAAAAACCTGGCAATGAAGGAACATTGATATAGTTCCATCAGGATACTACATAGCTTGGAAGCAAACTTACAGCTGATGGCTGCCCTTGTCTGGATGGTAGAGCTTGTTTAGTTTGGAAAGCAATATTTAGTGACTTTGCCTCTGCAGCCCTCTTTGGTAAAGAATTCCACAAGCTCACCACACCAAATAATGAAATCTCTTCTCCATCTTGGTCCAAAAATGGCCTACCATGGGTTCTGAGATGATGATCTCTTATTCTGGATTTTATGACCTGTGGATATATGATCCTCGCATCCAGTCTGTTTAGTCCTGTTCGAATTTTATACGTTTCAATCTGATTCCCTCACAATCTTCAAAACTCCAGCAAGTACAGGCCCAGTTGATCCAATCTCTGCTCAAAAGACAAGCCTGCTACGGAGGAATCAGTCCTGTAAACCTTTGCTGCACTCCTTCTGTGGTGATAAATCTTAGATATGGAGACCAAAACAACACTTTAATTATGGTTGCATCGTGGCCCTGTACAGATGAGGTCAGTTAGCTCAGTTGCCTGGACGGCTGGTTTGCGATGCAGCATGACACCAACAGCACAAGCTCAATTCCTGTACTGGCTGAGGTTACCATGAAAATTTTTCCTTCTTAATACTTCACCCCTTGCAGAGGCATGCTGACCCCAAGGTTAAATCATCAACAACTGCGTCTCTCTCTAATGGGAGAGCAGCCCTATATGATGCCCTAGGACAGTGGCAACTTTTTTACTGCAGCAAAGTACTTTTACTATTGTAATGAAATCCTGCATATCATTGTCTTCCTATCTAGATGTTGCACCTAAGTGCTTGATTTCAATGACTAGTGTACACAGACAACTAGGGTCCCATTATACATCAGCATTTCCTAACTTACACAACATATTACAGGGGGCCCTCTTGTGGTATCTTGGCAGCTCCTACCTCTGGACCAGGAAGCCCAGGTTCAGGTCCTTCCTACTCCAGACATGTGCAATAAAATCTCTGAACAGGTTGATTAGGAAAAAAAAAAAATGTAGAAGCTCTTACAGTCTGCTTTTCTGTTCCTTGCAAATCCCTCCCATACTCTATTTTTCTCCTCTCAATCAACATCTGGGTCCTTTTTTGTTGAATTCTAAACGGTTGCTCACGTTTCCTACTTTTACTAGCAAATTGAATAATTCATCTTTGGATCTAATATTAGCCTTAATTTCATTTGTTAACCACAACTGGGCCACTTTTGCTGTGGTACTCTCACCTCAGAAGAATGTATAATGGCTGCATACCATACATTTCTTGCTTAAATATTAACCATTGCCTGTCTACTGTCATGCCTTTTAATTAAATCACCTCATCTTTTGCTTGGAAATCATGCAGTGTCGAGGACTCAACATTAAATTCAATAGAGATAAAAGGTACTGCAAATGCTAGAGAATCCGAGATAACAAGCATGGGGCTGGATGAACACAGCAGGTCAAGCAGCATCATAGGAGCAGGAAAACTTGACGTTTCGGGCCTAAACCCTTCATCAGAAATGGGGGAGGGGAAGAGGGTTCTGAAATAAATAGGGAGAGAGGGGGAGGTGGATAGAGGATGGATAGAGGAGAGGATAGGTGGAGAGGAGGCAGACAAGTCGAAGAGGCGGGGATGGAGCCAGTAAAGGTGAGTGTAGGTAGGGGGGTAGGGAGGAGATAGGTCAGTCCAGGGAGGATGGACAGGTCAAGGGGGCGGGATGATGTTAGTAGATAGGAGATGGGGGTGTGGCTTGGGGTGAGAGGAAAAACAGGTTAGGGAGGTGGAGATGAGCTGGGCTGGTTTTGGGATGCAGTTGGGGGAGGGGAGATTTTGAAGCTTGTGAAATCCACATTGATGCCATTGGGCTGCAGGGTTCCCAGGCTGAATATGATTACTTTCATCACTCATCACGGTCAGAAATCACACAACACCAGGTTATAGTTCAACAGGTTTATTTGAAAACGCAAGCTTTCGGAGCCTGACTCCTCCTTCAGGTATGAGAAAGAGAGGAAGTATCAGGCACAGAATTTACAAATAAAAGATCAAAGGGTCACAACACTGACAAGGATGTATTAAACAAACCTAAGATGCTGTTAAATCTTTAATCAGTTAGAAGGTTTTAATTGATTAATATGTATACGTAAATCCCTAAATTCCTTTCAAGTCACTGTCCTGAGAGAACTAAAGATTTTATCAGTGTAAACAAGGGGTGACATTTTAGGTCAGACAATGGATGCTAGGTGTGAGGCCTTGATTAGAATCTGTTTGCGGTTCGGGTTGGAGTCAGACTGGTTTCATTTCTAAAGTAGGAATTTATAAAACCCGACACTGACTGTCTATAAATTGTGTGCTTTTTGAATAAAATAGAATGGACCTCTCTCTCTAACACCTGGAGGAGGAGTCAGGCTCCACAAGTTTGTGTTTTCAAAAAACCTGTTGGACTATAACCTGGTGTTGTGTGATTTCTGACCTTGTCCATCCCAGTCAAACACCGGCACCTCCACATCATGGTCAGTGATCACAACCGTGCAAGTTTATTTTACCCGCACCCTGGGCCTGTAATGACATGGGCTGCTTTGAGCACAGCCAACCCATTCTCCCCTGTTCTTAGAGTCACCGGACTCAAAATGTTAACTCTGCTTTCTCCACACAGATGCTGTCAGATCAGATTAGTTCCTCCAGCAATTTCTGCTTTGCCTTTTAATGAGGTTATCCAGTCTATCACAGTCAATTCACCCCCATACCTTTACGGTCTTTTTGTTTAGATTTAGAATCCTAGCTTTGGCTTCAATCTCTTCACTTCCAATGAAGAATTCTATCATGTTACGACCTATTTTCTTAAAGGACTTCATACAACATTATTAGTTAACCCAATTAACACACTGCACAAAAACGAATCTAGGAGAACTTGCTCTGAAGTTGGTTCCTCAATGTACTGGTCTAAAATACCACCTCGCGCACACTCCAGCAATAACAGCGTGGTGGATGCATTCCTCATGTGGTTTGCCCAGTCTGTATGTAGATTAAAATCATCAATGATTATTGTAGCACCTTGACGTTACTAATTTCCTGTTGAATACAATCCCCTAGCTCACTATGACTGTTTGGAAGCTCCCATAAATGTCCCCATTGCCTCTTGGCTCTAGTCTGTATCATGAACATTACCTCTAGAAGAGGTATTAATTCAAATAATTGGTCGCATACTTACCCTGAAACTGGTTAACTTGCTCAACACGGTACTGGTTTTGCTGCTGGTCTTGATATTGAGGCGGGGGCCTGGTGAGGTGCCTCTGCAACTGTTGTTCCTGCTGTTTTCTTTGCTTCTCCTGAAAGATGAAAAGGTGAAACTCATTAGGACAGGATTGATCAATCCAAGCTACAGATTTTGTCAGATGTGGAGCTTTTCCTGTGAATTTATCACTGTACCATAAAGTGGGTACAGGACTCAGACAGCAACACGATAAAGACTTGCGTTTGTCAGTTTCAGCAGAGCAGTACACGGATTTAAAACCAATCCACTGCGCAACACCAACTATAACCAGCAGACAAGATAAAACTAATCTCTGCAAAGACAGCTTGGTGATTTTAAAAGAGGATACCTGTAGAAAAGAACACTTCAAACATATGAGTGTGTGCTGTAAAGTTGTAAGACCAGCATGTTGACATATGGCTGAAGATGTAATGATGCACAGAAAGTAATGAAGGTAGTTTTATATGTTGCTCAAGATGTCAGTGTCACTGGATAAAATCAGCATTTGTTGCCCATCCCTAATTGTCCTGGAGAAGATTGTGATGAGCTACATCTTGAATTGCTGCTGTCAGCGGGGTTCAGAGACACCAACAATTTTTTCTAGGAAGGGAAGTTCCAGGATTTTGAGCTAATGACAGTGAAAGAGCGGCAATAAAGTTCCAAGTCAAGATTCTATGGGGTTTAGAGGGGAATGTGCAATTAGTGGTGCTCCCATGCATCTGTAGCTTTATCCTTCCAGGTGTAGCAACTGCAGGTTTGGAAAATGCTGAAGGTTGAAAGTGGTGGATGGGGTGCAAACCAAGCAAGCTGCTTTGTCCTTAATTCTACTGAGTTTGCTGAGTATTTGCAGAGCTGCACTCATCCAGGTAAGTGGGGAGCATTTTATCACACTCATAACTTGTGTCTTGTAGGGACTAGACAGCATTGGGACAGCAACGGTAAACCACACGATGTTGATTGAGGAATGGAGCAATGGTACTGTCATTCAATGATAAGGACAATAGTTAGATTCTCTGTGGCTGGAGGTTTACAGGCAAATGGAAAGTAACAGCATCACACATCAGCCCCAGCCTGGAAATTGCCTAGGTCTTGCTGAATATGAACACAGGTAGCTTCAGTACCTGAGTCATCTGAATTGCGCTGAGCATTGTACAATAATCAACAAATATCCCTACTTCTGTCCCAATGATTATAGAGAAGGTCACTGAAGCAGCTGAAGGTTGAACCTGGAACACTATCCTGAGGAACTCCTGCAATGATGTCCAAGGGCTAAGGTGACTGACCTCCAATGTCCAGCCTAATACAAAGGACTCCAAGCAGAAGAGCTTTTCCCCAACTCCACCCAAGGACGTAATGAGGTCAGGTGGTGAGTCGCCCTGATGGAGCCCAGATTGAGTATGTGATGATTTCAGTTGCTAACACAATAGGAATCCAGAAGCTACTAATTAAACTCAACAACCCTACTCCATCCTTTTCACTGCTTCTCCAAAAACACAGGCAAACTGATAATAAAATTGAATTTTAAATAAAATATTATGTTCTAAAATAACATGGGATCTTTGCAATTAATAAAGGAAGGGTACAAAAACAAAGAAAATATGGTAAGTCTTCATTAAAATGATCAAACCCAGCTTTTCAGCTGGAATGAGAGGTCTGAATCTGTGCATCGCATGTTGGAAGAATTTCAGGACTTTGGAGAACCTGTGAAGATTGACACAAATAGTACCTAAATGAGGGGCTTCGATGCTCTAGGTGTTGGCCTAGTGGTATTATGACTAGACTATTAATCGAGAAACTCTGCAACTGTTCTATTGTTGATAGTGGAATTTGAACTCAATTTAAAAAATCTGGAACTAAGAATCTACTGATGACCATGAAACTATTATCGATTACCACAAAATCCCATCTGGTTCACTAATGTCCTTCAATGAAGGAAATCTGCCATCCTCACTGCACTACATGCGACTCCAGAGGCATAAGTGGTTGATTCTCAACTGCCCTCTGAAATGGACTAGCAAGCCACTCCGTTGTATCAACTGTTATGAATTCTCAACAAAATGAAATAAAAAAACTTGGCATTGACCTAGGCACCAGAAACAAAGGCAAAAACAACTCTGTGGACCCTGACATTGTCAAGTTATGAACCTATGAGTATGGCACGTCCCATAAACCACCATCACCATCCCTGAATATGTTTTGTCCCATGGCAAGACAACCAGAAGTAGTGGCACAATGGCTTACAGTCAGGAGGAGACTTTCAATGTCCACCACCAAGCATGGCTTGGCAGCAGCACTACTGATTGAGCTGGTCCGGCTCTAAATGACACAGCTACTAGACTCGGTCTGCAGCAGGTGGTGAGGGAACCAAAAAGGAAAAACATACCTGACCAATTGGTGATGATGAGGTCAACTGCAGATGCATCTGTTCACGACAGTATTGCTAAGAGTCATTACTGCACAGTGCTTATGGAGATGAAATCCTGCTTTTATATTGAGATTCCGCTCCATTGTGCTGTGTGGCACTATTACCACGCTAAATGGGAGAGACTTCCAATCAATTTAGTAACTCAAGACAGGCATCCATGAGGCAGTGTGGGCCACCAACAACAGTAGAATCATACTCCAGTACAATCTGCAACCTCATGGCCTGGCATATCCCCCGCTCAACTATCATCAAGCCAGGGGATCAATTTTGTTCAATGTAAAGTGCAGGATGGCATGCCAGGAGGACCACCAAGCATACCTAAAAAGGAGGTATCAACTTGGGAAGCTACCTAACAGAACAACTTGAGAGCCAAACAGAATAGCAGCCATTGATAGACAATCAATTGATAAGCAATCCCACATCCAACAGATCAGATCTGAGCTCTATAGTCCTGCCAAATCTAGTTGTGAATGGTGGAGGACAATTAATCAACTCAGATGTGGTGGCTCGAAAAATATCCCTATCCTTACTGGTGGGAGAGCTTAGCATATCAGTGCAAAAGACAAGGCAGAAACATTCGCAGCAATCTTCAGCCAGAGGTGCCAAGTGGATGATCCATCCGTCTCCTCCAGTGGTCCCCTGCGTCACAGATACGGGTCTTCAACCAATTTGATGCAATCCATGTGATATCAAGAAACATATGGAGGCATTGGATGCTGCAAAGGCTATGGGCCCCAACAACATTCAAGCAAGAACTGAACTCCAGAACATTCTCCAACCCGTTTCAGCACAGGTAGAACACTGGCATCCATCCAACAATGGGGAAAATTGCCTAGAAATATCCTGTACAAAAAACCAGGACAAATACAACCCAAACAATTACTGCCCCATCAATCTATTCTCGAGCATCAGCTAAATTATGGAAGGTGTCATTAAGTGTTGTTAAGCAGCACCTGCTCAGCAACAACCTGTTCACTCATACTGAGTTTTGGTTCTGTCAAAGCCACTCAGCTCCTGACCTCATCATAGACTGCATTTAAACACAGACAAAAGTGCTGAATTCTAGGTCAGGTGAGGCGACAGTGACGGCTCTTGACATCAAACTTGCATTCAACCAAGTGTGGCATCAAGGAACCTGAGCAAAAGTGGAATCAGTGGATATCTGGAGGCAAACGCTCTGGTGATTGGAGGACACACAGGAATTTGGTTGTGGTTGTTGGAGCTCAGTCATTTTAGCTCGAGTTCCTCTAGGCCCAACTATCTTCAGTTGCTTCAATCAATTTCCCTCCATGAGGTCAGATGTGGGCATGTTCACTGACAACAGCACAAGATTCAGCATCATTTCGACTCCTCAGATACTAAAGCAGTCAATGTTCAAATACAACAAGATCTGGACAATATCCAGGCTTGGGCTGACAAGTGGCAAATAACATTTATGACAAAATGCCAGACAATGACTGTATCTAATAAGGCACAATGTAACCGCCACCCTTGGTATTCAATGGTGTTGCCACCAGTGACTCACTCGCCAGTCAACATCCTGGGGATTACCACTGACCAGCAATCAACTGGACTTGCCATATCAATAGAGTGGCTGGAGCAGCAGGAGAGAAGCTAGGAAAATTTCAGCAAACAACTCATCTCCTGACTCCCTTAAATCTGACAGGTTCCTAGAGTCCCTACAGTACAGAAAGAAGCTATTCAGTCTGTAAAGTCTGTACCAACCCTCCAAAGAACATCCAAGACAGACCAGCCCCCTACCCTATCCCTGTAATCCTGCATTTACCTTTGTTAAGTCACCTAACACAGACATTACAGAGCAATTTAGCATGGCCAGTCCACCTAAACCCTTTGGAATGTGGGAGGAAACTAAAGCACCCGGAGGAATCTCCACACAGGCACAGGGAGAACGTGCAAACTCCATACAGTCACCTAAGCATGGAATTGAGCCCAGGTCCCTGCACCAAGGCAACAGTGTTATTCACGGAGTCATCACATCACCCCAATCTATCCACCATTTTTAAGATGCAAGTCAGGAATGTGATAGAATACTCTCCACTTGTCTGGATGAGTGCAGCTCCAATAACACAAGTCGTCTGACACCATCCAGGATGAAACTGCACACTTGATTGGCACCTCTACAAGCATTCTCTCACTCCACTGATTCTCAGCAGCAGTGTGTGCTGTCCACAAAATGCACTGCAGAAATTCAAAGATCCTTAGGTAGCGTCTTTCAAGTTCATAATCACTTTCATCCAGAAAGACAAGGGCAGCACAACAGAAACACTCACTTGCAAGTTCCCCTCCTAGTCATTCCTCATCCTGTTACTGGGTCAAAATCCTGGAATTCCCTCCTTAAGGGCATTGTGGGTCTACCTACGTTATATGGACTACAGTAGTTCAAGAAAGCAGCTCACCAGCACCTTCTTAAAAGCAACTAGTGACAGGCAATAAATGCTGGCCAGCCAGAACTGCCCACATCCCACAAGTGAATAAAAAAGTGCTGGAATTGTTTTCTTTCAGGTAGAGGTTAAAAGGAAAAGTTACAGACATGTCAAAATCATAAAGCGTGTTGATGCAATAAAGGGAAGGAAGGTAATTCAATGGCAGGAAGGATGGTAACTTAGGCCACAGATTTAAGACTAGTGACAAAGAAAAATAATTTTTTTCTGAAAGGATCATGCTCATTGTGATCTGGAACACATTGCCTGGAAGGACACATTAAGTTTTCAATAGCAATGCTCAAAAGGGAATTAGATACATATTTGAAAAGGAACAATGTTCTGGGCTATGGGATAAGAACAGAAGAATGGACAATCCTGAAGTGAACACCGTATGACTGGCCTCCTTCAGTGCTGCACAATTCTATGATATTTCATACTAATAATTACAACCAGTTCATGAAAAGAAAAAGTGCTTTAGGAAGTGGAGGATCAGACTAACTACGAATGAGAGTCTGATGAAAAGCATGATAATGAAGACAATGGACAAGGTCATGCGAGTGTCATATGACAGATGTTCATCCTAGATATTTGGGATTACAAAAATGAGATGGAGTTGAACACATGGACCATTTAAGACGATGATAATGTAGGCGCATACTCAATGAAGAAGCAAAGAAAAGATGGGCCGCTTACTTCAAGGAGCAAATCAGGAGAACAGAAGGGGGGCACAAAAATAAACCTCTGGTGATTGACATTGTAAAAGTGGAAATGAGAGTAGTCCTGAACCAAACACGAAACAGAAAGACTTCAGGATCAGAAAAAATTCAGGTGCAGCCCAGGAAGGGCACTGAAGTCTGTGTTATCTGTTCAAAGTAATCAGGCCAAGTAAAGTTTGCCAGTTGGAGGAAGAGAAAATTTTCTCCTACTAATTTGAACACAGAACGGAAAGGTTCAAGAATGAAAAAACTACCACCAGACCTTCAAAGTGTGGGAGTGTGTGACCAGCTGCCACCTAAGCATGATAGCGCTCAGTTTTGGGTAATTTGGCTTCATGGCATTTTTACCTGGTCATCATGAAAAGGAACAGCAAAGGAAGGATATTTACAATCAATCCAAAATATTTCTTGCTAAGATCTGCCAAAAGGTGAACCATTAATTTATATTCAATTTGTGACCACAGATATCAGGTCAACTAAAACTGCATCCAATTTTCATTCTTCAGAGCTCAGGTAACATGCACAAAGATTAAAGTTTATTTTCAATAGCATTTAATTGAAGCGAGCAGACGACATCAGATACTTTTGTGATGTGTATACCGATACATTTTCCATATTTCAGGCAAGTCCAATTTCTAAACTCTGCCATTAATGCAACAGCTACCAAACTTAATCAATGTCTGATATGCTCATGTGACATTGATGCTTACAACCGGAAATGGCCCAATATTCAGACTTGTAGATGAATGCCCAAATTAATGGCACATTCATCAGATGATCACTATATCTCAGTTCTCGCTTTGTCCTTATCACATTCATACCAAAAAGTGTTGCATTTTAAAATAAAGTGTTACTGCACTGAAAGAATTTAAGCTATAATGTTACATTCATATAATTTTCACGTTGAACTATACCATGGTTCAGATTATGACCTCATGTTTTCTGTCCCCAGATAATCTAGGCTGCGCATGCTTGTCAAGTAAGAATTAGCTGGAATTCCTGAAATTTGATTGAGGTATGTTTGGTATGTGTTTTTGTCTTGTGGTTACCGAAATCTTAAAAAGAGATAGTTGGGACTCCAGTAAAAGTTTAAGTTTAAGTTTACGTTTACGTAGCAATTAATTATGTACCCATTTCAACATCAGAACTACTCCCTCCACCAAAATCTATTACGAAACTGCAAACATGTTGGCATTTATGATTTCTCACAATGGCCATGCACGAAAAAGAACTATAAAAATTTTAAAATAAGTCAGCAAGTCTGCATCTCTCATCCAAGTTCCCCCTCCCTGACCTGTCTAGTCAAATCTGTCAGTTGGTTGAATTTTACCCCCCCAGCTGCCACAGTTTCACTTTCTGTTCATCTGATCCAGTTCACTATCCAATGGCATTGAGACTATATTGTGTCAAGGTATCAGTTAAATTTCATATCAGGAAAGAGCAATTTAGTCTCTTTGATACTGAAGTCTAAAACGTTCCCATGCAACTCATAACATTAAATAAAAACAACGCACTATGGAAGTTCAAAATCTGAAATTAAAAACAAAAAGCTACAAATATTTCAACAGATCGGACGATATTCTTTGCAAGAAACACTTAACATTTGATGACTTTCCAATATAACACCAGACCGATTTGCAAACATACCCCCAGTCATTAAATCCGTACACAGCCCCTCTGTTCACATTATGTACCCACAGTTGGGTCGTTGCTGTTGTTCTGACAAAACGTCACTGACCTGAAATCTTACTTCTATTTCAGCATCCACACGTGCTGTCTGGCACACCAAATACTTTCAGTGCTTCCTGCTTCCAGTCCAAGACTTTTTGCATTCTCTGCCAACTCCGGATATACCGCATCAAGCACAAAACCTAAATACTGAGAAATATTTGTCCTCATCATTTTCCCCAAAAACTGTGTACGGGTGATCCCACATACTAACCACATTGCAGCGAGCGCCAAGTGCACAGTAAATTCAATTCCACAAGTCCACAACATGGCTTGATTCATTTGCTGCAGTTCTCCCAGCAATGCCTGTGCAATACAAAGCTCACACCCCACCCCCACATTACATACCTGCTCTGCCAGCAGCTGCTGTCTCTGAAGATATTGCTGCTTCTGCTGCTCCATCAACTGTAACTGCTGATCCATCAAAATTTGTTGTTTCATGGCGACAGCCTGCTGCTGGCTACCGATGTATGCCGCATTTCCATGGTTACCAGCGATAGAAGCAGGTGGAGGCTGACTGCCTGGACCTGATGCCTGGACAGAGTTTGATGTCCTGGTGACGGTTCCAGGATTTTGATCCTATTAAAAGTGCCTACAATCATTACACAGAATTATACAGAGCTGACAGCAAAGCAAAACATTCAATGGTAGGGTCACGGTGTTCATTTTCCCTCCTTCCACCTACTTCATCTCATCCTATCATCATACCTTCTTTTCCTTTCTTCCTCAGATTTTAAACATGAAGTTCTACCCATTCTCACAGACAAAAAATTCTCTCCTAAATTCTTTATTGGATTTATTTTCCCAATGCTTACCCTACCAAATCTTTTCCTAGTCTTAAAGTGACCCATCAGATCATTTAATAGCTCTCTCTCTTTACTGCTGCAACTCAGAGCAGGTACTAACACTTTCTTTACAGCTCTGTTGTCCTTGGACACAACTTTGTCAAAGAAGTTGAAATGGAAATTCAGAGAAAAACTGATTTATATTGGGGTGGTGGTTACGGAATTCAATTGATCAGCATGTTAAAATACACACTGGTATAAAGCTAGACAGAGATGGGAGAAACTAAACAAAATATTTCTCAGACCACTATATAAATTCGGGGATCTATCGTACAGACAAGGCAAACAAGTGCAGTTAGTTAAGGAAATTCAGTGCAAATGTGGGAGTTGACAGTGGAAAGCTGGAGAAGCTGGGGTAAGAAAGTGTTTGCTCGTTTTACACTGCTACCCCTTAGCCCTCGGGGAATAGCATTTTACTCTACTACTGGGAAAAGAGGTGAGCGTTTGGTGTGTATCTGGTAAGCGATTAAGGTTTATTCTATTTTTAGGTTTGTGATAAAGTTAATAAAACAAAAAAAATGAAGACCTCAATACTGAAATAATTAAAACTCATTAAGGGTGGAAAAAAAAAAGTTTCACAGCTGCACATGGGAACTTCTGGATAAAATTTTGATCCAGAACAAACATGTCTGCAATAAACGTTTTGTCTGAGTAGCTTCGGCTCAGTTTACGAGCTGGAGGCTGAACTACAGATACAGTAACATAACAGGAAAGTGGAACGTTACCTTGATTCTTCATTTCAGAAGGTAGTTGCAGCATTGAGGATAGGGACTTTCAATTTTTTCAGTGGAAGTGGACACGATGGTGTGACTGCAAGTGAAGCAGATAAAGGGATCCATAGGGCAGGAGTCCCTACAAATATCCAATAGATAGGAGGTGCTCTCAACTGGCTTGTATGACAACAGGGGTTGGACAGTCAATGCGCAAACTGACAATGGTGCAGGAAGCCATCCAAGTGGCGAAAGCAACGATGAACGTAGTGGTAGTACAGAATAGTATAGTGAGGGGGATTCTCTGCAGCCAAGACTCAGAAGGCTGCGGTGCCTGACAGTGCTGGGTTGAGAGCTGGAGATGAACTTGCAGTAGGAAGGGGGAGGATCCAACTGTCATGGTACAGGTCAATACAATATAAAATAGAACGAAGTAAGAATGAGGAACTAGTTCTACATAGAAAAAGTATGAGGAGTTAGACATTAAATAAAAAAAGCAGAATCTCAGAGTGTTCCCTCTAAGCTGGGTGGCTGCTCCGAGGTTCCACGCATGTCAATTGGTGTAGTGATACATTGACTTCTTGTTTCAGAAGTCATTGCCTTATATGGACCGTGAAGATCTGCATTCCAAAAAAGAAAATTAGGAGTATTGTTCTCAATTATAAAAATATCTGGACAATCCAAATAGCATGCAAACAGCTTATGGTACATAAAATTAGAGATGACATATAGCTTGAAAGGTTGGTTTGGGGAAGTGGGTTCCAGTTGCTGGTGCACTGGCACCAGTATCGGGGAAAGTGGGGCTTTATCATTGGAACATTCTATAGGTGAACTGTGCTAGCTCAGTGTTCCAGCAAACTACATAATGAGGAAGTAGAGGGCGCTTAGAACTAGATAATGAGGCAAGGAATTGAATGTGCAAAGATATGGCAAATCAAAGACAGTAAAGACAAGGTAAGACAGGCAAATAGTAAAACGGGAAAATGAGTCAGCGAATGAGGAGAGGAGACTGTGAAGAAAATAGGAATACACCAGTCAAGCTTAGAAGCTAAAAAATATAACAAAATGCCAAACTGAACACTATGTATCGGAACGTGGATAACAAAGTAAACAAGTTGATAGCGTACAATAAGGTAAATAAATTCAGCAGATCTAGCACCATCTGTGAAGGAAAAAACAGTTAATGTTTTGGGTCTGGTGACCCTTCTTCAGAACGGTTCTGAGGAAGGGTCACCGGACCAGAAACGTTAACTCTGTTCTTTCCTTCACAGATGCTGCCAGACCTGCTGAGCTTTTCCAGCAACTTTTTTTTCGTTCCTGATTTACAGCAGCCACAGTTCTTTCGGTTTTTATAAGGTAAATAAATCGATGTGCTGGCCATTACAAACAAATGGCTGCAGGATGACAACGATTTGGTGTTCAAAAAGTGGTACCTGATAGTCAAGAAGAAAATAAAGCTAGGCAAAAGTGAAGAGATAACGTTATTGATCAAGGATGTGGCACTTGTGCAACAGATAACCTTAATTCAGGAGAACAGGACACAGAATAGCTTTGGGTGAAGATGTGGAAGAGTAGGGGAGAGAAGTTACTAATTGGAGTGGTCTACAGGCCCCTAAACAGGAAGCACAATGTTGGACAAAATACACAAGTAGTGATAAAGGGATGGTAATAAGTATGGCTGACTTTAATCCACGTATAAACTGGGAAATCAAACTGGCAGCAGTAACCTGGATAAAGAGCTCAGTACTTTTAAGAAATTTGCTTGGAGCAGCACAATCAGGAACTGACAGAGAGACAGGATCACCTTAAACTTGGTAACATGACAGGATTAATGAATGATCTCAGAGTAAAAGCACTCCTAGGTGGCGGCAATCACAATGTGATTGCATTTTACATCCAGTTTGAATGGGAGACACCGGATCTAGGACTAGATCTTAAAATTAAATAACAGCAATGATGTGTGCGACTGTGCGGGCATGAAAGGTGAGCTAGAAGTGAACTGGCATACTAAACTGAGATAGATTAGAAGGATTGATATTCAGTGGCAGACATTTAAGGGGATACTTTAGAATACTTGGAATAAGTACATTCTTTCAGTAAAAAAAAATTAAAGGCAGGACATACCGGCTGTCATTAACTACAGAAGTCAGGGTAAGCATCAAACTGGAGGAAAAAAACAAGACTGCATAAAGTTGACAGGTCAGATAAGTGATCAGAATATAGATGACAGCAGAGAATGACTGAAAAATTGATCATGACATGACAGAAAGCTAGCTACAAATATAAAAATGGATAGCAAGAGTTTCTGCAGGTACTTAAAAAGGAAATTACAATAAAGTGAGTGTTAAGACCATAAGACATAGGAGCAGAAATTAGGCCATTCGTCCCAATGCAGCTGCTCCGTCATTCAATCATGGCTGATAAGTTCGTCAGCCCCATTCTCCCGCAACCCTTGACAATCAAGAACCTATCTATCTCAGTCTTAAATGTACTCAATGACCTGACCTCCACAGCCTTCTGTGGCAGTGAATTCTGTAGATTCACCACTCTCTGGCTGAAGAAGTTTCTCCTTATCTCCATTCTAAAAGGTCTTCCCTTTACTCTAAGGCTGTGCCCTCGGGTCCTAGTCTCTCCTACCAATGGAGATATCTTCCCAATATCCACTCTGTCCAGGCCATTCAGTATTCTGAAAGTTTCAATTAGATCCCCCCTCATCCTTCTAAACTCCAATGAGTACAGTCCCAGGGTCCTCGAACGTTCCTCATATGTTAAGCTTTCCATTCCTGGGACCATTCTCGTGAAACTCCTCTGAACCCACTCTAGGGCCAGTACATCCTTCCTGAGATATGGGTCCCAAAACTGCACACAACGCTCCAAATGTGGCCTGACCAGAGCCTTATAAAGCCTCAGTAGAACAGCCTGCTTTTATATTCAAGTCTTCCCAAAATAAATGCCAACACTGCATTTGCCTTCCTGACTACTAATTCAACCTGCAAGTTTACCTTAAGAGAATCCTGGACAAGAACTCCCAAGTCTCTTCGCACTTCAGACTTCTGAATTTTCTACCCAGTTAGAAAATAGTCCATGCTTTTATTCTTCTTACCAAAGTGCATGATCTCACACTTTCCCACGTTGTACTCCATCTGTCACTTCTTTGCCCACTCTCCTAACCTGTCCAAGTCCTTCTGCAGCCTTCCCACCTCGTCAATACCACCTGTCCCTCCACCTATCTTCATATCGTCTGTAAAGTTAGCCAGAATACCCACAGTTCCTTTATCTAGATCATTAATGTATAAAGTGAAAAGTTGTGGTCCTTGGTCCTCTACAGAGTGAGAATGGAGACTTAATAGTAGTGAGAGGGAATTGGTGAATGAAATGTTGCTTCTGACATGACAACACAAAAAATTCCAACAGTAGCTTTAAATCAGGTGGTGGCAAGGACAGGGGAACTTAGTGAAATGATGATAATAAGCAAACTGATGGCCTACTGACTAGTCTTTAGATTTTTTAAAAAATTCATTCACGGAATGTGGGTGTCAACATTTATTGCCCATTCCTAGCTGCCTTTGAGGTGGTGGTGGTGGTAGGCTGCCTTCTTGAACCACTGTAGTCCATCTGGTTATAACCGAATGGCAGTTAAGAGTCAACGGTGGGACTAGAGTCACATGTAAGCAAAAGACTGGGTAAAGACAACAGTTCTCTTCCCTAAAGGGTATTGATGAACCAGACACACTTTTATGGCAATTGCCATGGCCATAATTACATTTTTTAATTACAGATTTTTACTGAACGCAAATTCTATCATCTGTCATGATGGGATTTGAACCTCTGTCCCCAGAACAGATTATTAGTCTAATGACAATACCACTAGGCCATCTATTATTATATAGGCTACTGCCAGAAATAAATGCTTAATTGTGAAGGGTTAACATATTAACATAGAAAGAAGATTAGCTGGCTGGCAGTAAACTGAATATGCATCAAAGGTTATTTCTCATCAATGGTTAAATGGCAAGGGGCGGTGGCGGGGCGGATAGCAGAATCAGAGGAAGAAGTGTTGAAGTGTGGCAGATAGGATTTCAGTTGTAGCCTTGACTCCAGAATAGTATGCTGACCCTGGCCACCCGGCAGTCAAGTTTGTAAGTAAGGCTGAGATAGACAGATTTTGAGTTAGTCAGGGAATCCGCCATAATAGGCAAAAATATAAGGAGCCTAAAAAGATACATGATAGATGAGCCAAAAGCAGAGAAGGGCACACGAACATGACACCATTGCTAGGATACAGAGTTGGATGTAAGATAGGCAGAATTGGCATCTCGATCCTGGTTACAGGGTATTCAGACAACAGCTGGTGAGGATGGGAATAGAACAAGAGGAGCAAGAGTTTGCAATATTGATCACGGAATCAATTATAGCAGTGAGGTGGGAAGGTATTTTGGAGCAATTAAATGGTGCCACATGGCTAGAAGTGGACAAAAAAAATGCAAATATACTTCTGGATGTGCACTAATCGGCCCCCAGTCAAGTGATAGATGATCAAAATCAAACGCAATTTCAGAAAAGTTTAACAATAAGGCAGTAGTAGTATTTCAGTAGTTAAAATTTCCTAACTGGTATAATTATAGCATG
Source organism: Ginglymostoma cirratum (assembly GCA_024137785.1). Lineage (NCBI taxonomy): Eukaryota > Metazoa > Chordata > Chondrichthyes > Orectolobiformes > Ginglymostomatidae > Ginglymostoma > Ginglymostoma cirratum. Next base: position 41,078,990 of record JAHRHZ010000289.1, on the reverse strand, counting down.
CTAGACAAGGAGGGAAAAAAATCTTACACTGCATCCATGAGAACTTGTTTTTTCAGCCAATACATAGAAAGCCCAACAAGAGCAGTGCAGTCCTGGATATAAAATTTGAAAATCAGCCCAGGCAGATAGAAAGTGTATTAGTAGTGGCCACAATTCAGATTTAGGATACTTATGGAAAAGGATAACGATGTGCCAGGAATAAAAAATTCTACACTGGGGAAAGACCAAAGAAACAATTTGGCACAAGTGATCTGGAAGCAACAACTTACAGGTAAAAGAAATAGTGTGGAGCTGAATGAACACAGCAGGCCAGGCAGCATCAGAGCAGCAGCAAAGTTGACGTTTTGGGTCAGGACCCTTCTTCAGGAATGGGGAGGGGGAAGGGACCTCAGAAATAAATAGAGGAGGGGTGGGGCTGAGGAAAGTAGGTGGAATGGTGATAGGTGAGCGTAGGTAGGGAGTGATAGGGATTGGTCAGTGGGGTGGGAGAGGCGGATAGGTGGGAGAGATGGACGGACAGGTTGTGTCAGGTCATAAAGGTGGGGATGAGGGGGAGGGTTGGACACGGGATGAGGCTGGGGCTGGGGAGATTTTAAAACTGGTGAATTCCCCGTTCAGGATCAGCCAAAACAGGGAATTCACCAGTTTTAAAATCTCCCCAGCCCCAGCATCATCCCTATGTCCAACCCTCCCTCTCATCCCTGCCTCCTTGACCTGACACAACCTGTCCATCATCTCTCTCATCTATCCACCCTTCCCGTCCTGCTGACCAATCCCTATCACTCCCTACCTGCGCTCATCTATCGCCATCCCACCTACATTCTCCAGGCCCACTCCGCCTAGTTATTTCTGAGTTCCCTTCCCCCTCTCCATGCCTGTAGAAGGGTCCTGACACAAAACGTCAATGTTCCTGCTCCTCTGCTGCTGCCTGGCCTGCTGTGTTCTTCCAGCTCCATACTGTGTTACCTCTGGCTCCAGCATCTGCAGTTCTTACTATCTCTGAACTTACAGATAAAAAACTGTCAGAGCAGAGCAGCGCAATCAAGGAGAAAGTAACATAGAAACACTGAAGATTGGAGCAGGTGAAGGAGAGAGTTATAGCAAATATGTCCTTGTAAAGACAAGGGGTGGGACTGAGACTAGAGAATCATGGATATAAGGGGTTCTGGCAGTAATTTTCAAATCTTTTCTAGCAGTGAAGTGCCAGAGGACTGCCAACATTGTTCCATTGTCAAAAGGGAGGAAGGGATACAGCAAGAAATTACAGGCCAGTCAGTCTAAAATGGATGGAAAGAGGTTATCAGCACCTTAAAGGGCAGACTGTACCAGCACGTTGGAGGGGCAGACCGATCAGGGATAGTAGGTAAACGTGGATGTTTCTGTTTCCAGTGAGGTTTTGCAGGTTTTGGTGTTGGGTCCTTACTGTTTGTAGTGTATATTTATGATTTGGACTGAAATGCCAGGGGAATGACGAAGAGTTTGCAAGAATTGATCGGGTGACAAATACTAAGAAGGATAGCCGTAAAATGCCGAAGGCGATCAGTGCCTAGTCAGGTAGGCCAAAGCAGGGGCAAATGGAATCCTATCCTGAAAAATGTGAAGTAATGTACTTCAGGATGGTTAGCAAGGCAAAGGATTATGCCACCAATTGTAGGGTCCTGAAAAGTACTGAAGGCCATAGGGAGAAAGCAAGAAATGCAGTTGCTGGAATCAGAGATAACACAGTGTGGAGCTGGAGGAACACAGTAGGCCAGGCAGCATCAGAGCAGGAAAGTTTATGTTTCAGGTCAGGACCAGAGGGACCTTGGTTTACATATCTATGGATTCCTGAAGGTGGTGGAGCAGGTAGATAAGATGGTTAAGGAGGCTTATTGCCAGTGAGTTTGCAATTTACAAACACAATCCTATACAAATTGTAATTTTAAAGACTGACATAGGAACTTGTCCTTGAGATTACAAATGGTTATTTTGTTACGTAAGCCACTGTGTTCCAACTTGTGTGCAAACTGATTTATGAACACACTCAGGAACAGAACCCAGGGACTGCCTGCCCTTGCTTTTATTAGATGAGGCAAAGTAGCATAGAATACAAGAGCTAGGTGGTTATCCCAGAATTATATAAAACACCGGTTAGGCCACAAATGGTGCACCATATGCAGTTACAGAAAGGATGCAACTGAACTAGAGGGGGTGAAGAGAAGATTTACTGGGATGCACCTGGCTGGAAGGTTCGAGAAATGAGGAAGATTAGATTTGGCTGGCATTGTTTTCCTTTGCAGCAGCATAAGTTGCAAGACAAACTGTTAGAGGTGCACTCGATGATATGTGGGTAGGTTGGACAGGGAGGCACTTTCCTTACTAGTACAGGAGTCAACGACCAAGGGACAAACATTTAAGTAAAGTAAAAAGCGGGATCTTTCAAAAAAAACACTTAGACAGGAGTCTTGAGCTCACTGCTTGAAAGTCTGATTGAGACTCATAACATTTAAGCAGTATTTATTTATTCACTTCTGCTGCCATGGCCTCAGGGCAACGGGGCAAAATTTGTGAACTGGAATTCGTGTAGTCAGATCTTTGTTGACTGGTATGCACACGATGGTCAAATGGTCCCCCCTTCTGAGCTGTAAACATGAGACTTGACTAAAGGTCTTGATAAGGTGATGTGCAAAGGATTGTGTGCCAGTCCAAAATTAGGGGCACTATTTTATGATTAGGGGTTGCCTTTTTAAGACAAAGATGAGGATAACATATTTTTGAGAATTGTGCAACTTTTGAACTGTGCCTCAGGCGATGGAGAAACTGGAGTCATTGGATATTTAAGTCAGAGGCAGATAGATTTCTGTTAGGTAAGGGAATAGAGATCACGAGGAGTAGATGGGAATGTCGAATTTGAAACACAAACACAATCATTATTGTTACTGAATGGTGGAGCTGGTTCAAGGAACCAGATTTGTTTTTTTTTTTAAAATGTATTAGGAGTGTTGCAATATTCCTTGCATGCAAGGAAAATTATTATTCATAAGACAATATGCAATACTGATTACATTAATTTTGTGGAAATACAGAAGAACATTCACAACCTTACAATACGAGCTAAATTCAGTGGGAGCTTTCCGGCTGCAATACCAAAATCGATTAAATTAGAAAACTTCAAATCCATGCAACGTCTTAAATTCATTTTCAAGGAGATGTGATTAACCTTCCATAAAGTTACCAATTCATATTTATGGCAGATTTCATGGTCAACATCATTTTTCTGGGATTCTTAGGCTCTCGCAAGAACAATGATTGCAAATGCCTGAAGAGTATTTCACCACATATAGCGAAGGTCAGCTCAATGAGAAGGGCATACATATGGTTCCTTAGTGATATCTAACTGGACTCCTAATTCATAGGTCCAGGTAAATGCTTTGGTGATATGGGTTCAATTCACACCTTGGCAGGCGGTGGAATTTACATTAATTCAAGTTGCAATTGAAAGCATAAAGGGTTGAATGGATTATTTCAATTCCCAGTCGGGGTTCTGCTCTGGTCCCTACGGCATTAAAGATATGCTCCTTTGGACAGTGGTTGAGAATGACAATACCCTCCTATGATAGTGTCTCACAACTGCAGTGCTTGTTGATGCTCACAACCTAGCCTCAGAAATTGAGATGAAACCAAACCCAACATGGGTCAATGCTTTCAGCAAGGGAAGATTAAAAGGAAGATTCGGAAATAAGGGAAACACATGCTGCTCTCAAATTACTAGTCTCTCGGGCTTTTCATACAAATGAAATGTCCACGAATGACAGGGCAGCAAAAATGAACAACTCTTACCTGACTGTGCTGCAGAAGAGGCCTGTATGTAACACCACCCTGGGGAAGCTCCTTTTGTTTCAACAGCATTCGTTTCTGCTCATCACTGAGATGGGAAAGTGTCTGCTGCTGTCGCACATAGGCAAACATTGCAGTTTTGTTGTGGTTAGGTGGCACAGCTCTTGGATTGTTATCCATTTCAAAATGAGTTAACCGTTTAGTGTTGGCATAGCTTAGCAGAGGAGCCTGGCTGTTTGTGGAATTTTGACCCAAAGTGTTAGGCTGATGGCTTAACATTGGGACACGGTTTGGCTGGAGGTAATTACCACCAGCTTTTGGAGAGCTCTTTGGCTGCACACTGGTCATTGGAAGCTTTTGGTTGAAGTCTTGTGGATACAGTGAAGGACTGTTAGGTTTATCGAGGCTGTAGGGTCCACCAAGAGGGCTTTGGGTAGGTGCTGCTGACCAGTTTGGTACCTGATTGGATGAGGGGTGCTGCATTTGCTGTTTCTGTAGGAGTTGTGCTCTTTGCTTCTGTTTAGCGGCCATCTGCTGCAGCTGCTGTGCAGGAGACCGTTCCACAGATGGCCCTGCCTTCCCAGGCAACAGGGCACTAGACTCCGGTCTTATTGAAAGCTGAGTTGGGCGTGTCGTTTGTGCCATAGCCTGAGAAATACCAGCTCCTGAAGGGGCTGTATTAACAGGAGCTACAGATACGCTTGAAAATGAAGGTCCTGATGCAGATGGTCTAGTTTGTGAAGATCCTTTTTGCTCATGCTCAAAGGAAGATGAAGAAATCTCAGTTTTTATTGTTAAGCTGTCTTGTAAGGTTGTTTGATCGGAAGAACCAGCCGGTTCAATATCCTTTTTGTCCTCAAAATCTTCATTGAAGAGATCCTGTATATCTTGGTCCGGCACAGATCGGTTTAGCTCATCAAACAATTCCTGCCACTCTTGTTCATTCAAATTAATATCTGGAAACATGTTATTCTGAGACAGAGAAGTGCCTGCAGGGTTCATACCATGTAAATCCAACACAGACTCCTGCTTAAGTTCTTTAATAAGAGTGAACCCATCAGCACCATCACAGTTCCCATTCACCTGCACACTGGAGTCAGGAATATTTTCTTTCTTCACATTGTCCAAGCCCAGGGAATGGTTTCCGTTGCTTTGTGCGCTCTCTCCAATTACAGTTCTTTTGTCTCGTTGGTGCAGCGGAGACATTGGTGGTATGCCATTAGAAGGTGCATTAACTGCAAGCAGTCCTGATGCATCTTCTCCATTCAATCGGAGTTTCTTAGGGCTTGAATAGCTCCCATCTTCAAATCCATTTTGCTGATCTCCATTCAAAGATGAACCATCAACCATTAATTTCTTCTTCACCCTCTCGTGAAGCTGCATTAAAACAAGAAAATTAAAACTAGGGCATTGAGTTAAATTAATACTTAACATTGATTATAGACTTTTTGTCAATCTGCCAACTTTAAATGAGATTGGACGAGCCTAAATAATTAGATTTTTAAAATGCAGACACAACAATAATTTAGGAATAGGAGGATAGCATTTAGCACCTCAAACCGGTTATCATACAACAAGATCATGACTGATCTGCAGTCAAACTCTACTTTCAAAGCATCTTTATTTAATAATCTATCAATTTACAATATATGTTAACAACTTAGGAAAAGAGGCAGAGTAATATATTTAATTTTCCAAATAATATGAAGCTGGGGGTTGCAATAGATTTAGACAGGTTATATGATTCATCAAAGTAGCATATGGAGTATAACTTGGAGAGGCATGAAGTTATTCACACTGATAAGAAGAATACAACAGTAGAACATTTCTAAAGGCATGAAACTTAAATGCTGGTACTAGAGAAACTTGGGTGTACTCAAATAAGAACACTAAATGTTAATATGCAGACCCAGTAAACAATTTTCAAAAAGTGGCTGGTTTTAATGTGGGGGGTCGGCTGTGGTTGCAATACGGGAAACCTTACTATAATCATATGGGCTTTGTGGAGACCATACCTGTAACACTTTAATTTTAATACCCATTTTTGAGGAAGAATATGCAGTAATGGCACTTCAGCAAAGGCTCAGTAGATTGGACTCTGGGTGAAAGGACTCCTATGATGAGGGGCTAGGTCAATATTCTCTGGCATTCAGAAGAATGAGCTCACTGAAATATTCAAGATTGTGAAGGCACTTAGAGTAGACAGCAAGGCCTTTACCATGAATTGAAGCATAATCATATTGAAATAGTAGAAAAGGATCAAGAGACCACTTGGTTTACTCTTGCTTTTATTTTGTGTTCTCATGGCTAAGGGGAGGAAATTTCTTCAATTTTGCTGAAAAGGACACATAATATTGAACCTTTAAATTCTGCATTCCAAGACAGATGCAAGAATCCTCAACGGCAAAGGTAACAGTATATTTGCTATGAGAAAGGGTCACCTAAAACACTAAAACTTTGGAATTTTCAACCTCAGATTATGGATGTGTACTACTGAATTAAAATGATACAACGTGGAGAACAAATGCATCTGACTGAGGAACAGGTAATAAAAGTAGACCTGAAGCCCAAGATCAGCCTGAATGATGGAACAACTTCAAATGGACCGTGCAATCTGCTCCTATTCCTTATCCCTTAAATTTTAAGTTAGTGAATTGATGCTCATAATCAATTGTCATTTGTGGAAAGGTGCTCAAAATTCCTGCCAGCCTTCACGTTTCTAATTTCTGTTCTGAAAGGTCCAGTTTTAATTTTATACCTCCCGTCTTTCCAGTCAGTGGAAACCATTTCTCTCAAACTAACCATCCACTCCTCTTAATACCTTAAACTTCAAGTAAATAATTGCTTAACCTTCTAAATTCCAGTAACCCTAGTTTGTATAATTTCTGTTGTAATTCAAACCTTGAATTCTAGGTCATTATTAACATTTGAAATTTGAACTACATCATGCATCTTTTGCTTCATTCCTCCATTACTTTTCTTTTAAATGTAGAATTCCATAACTTTGGATAAGATACGTAAAGTACTCAAATTCCTTTGGTTTCTCTGCTTCCAAACCACATAATGGGAGTTAACAAACCAATTGGTTTTGATAAACTATTTTTGCAACTACCATGTGCCACGTGGTTCTTGTATCAGAATTAAGTATGCAAGAGATAAGAAATTGTAGCAGAACATTGAGTTATACTCCTGTTGTGAACACAGCAAGAATAAAGAGAGAATAACGTTTTAAAAATTGCATAATGAATTGGGTGGAGGGGGTGCAGGAACAGGGAAAATACCATATTGTTGCAACACAACAAATTTTATGTTTCTTATTTTCTGAATGTGAAGAGTCGAAATTAGAAAGAAAGATTTTGTAGCAGAACAGTTAAACGGTAAATTCCTGTCAGTTTCAGTCATAGAATCACAGAATCCCTACAGTGTGGATATAGGCCCTTTGACCCAACAAGTCCACACCGAACCTCAGAGTATCCCATCCAGGCCCATCCCCCTATAAACCCACCTAAGCTACACATCCCTGAACGCTACGGGCAATTTAGCATGGCCAATCCACCTAGCCTGCACATCTTCGGACTGTGGGAGGAAACCGGAGCACCTGGAGGAAACCCACACTGACACAGAGAACGTGCAAACTCCACACAGACAGTTGCCCAAGTGTGGACTCAAACCCAGATCCCTGGCACTGTCAGGCAGCAGTGCTATCCACTGTGCTACCATGCCGCCCCGTCTAATCTTGCTTTGGAAAAAATATTACCAGTTTTCAGCATTTAAAAAGTGTCTCAAACGCATGCCAGTGATATGCAAATAAACAACATTTGTATGAAACTGCATTATATAAATGCAGATGGTAACACTGGCTGACTATCTTATGGGAGTATTTGCTGTTCGCCAGATAGTGTACTGACGGTGTCTGGTGCCACCTATTGCTAAAACAATGCCACAGCTTTTAAACAACAGGCTGATACAACACAAAAGGGGACCATTTGTATATCCTGCCTGCATTACAATTTTTAGAAGTTAAATAAAAGTGATTTTTAATTAGAGCTCAATTTACATGAATAGTAGACAACATACTTTACAATTTTCTTTTGGATGTGCAGGCAATTGTTTAAAAGATGTGGCTGGGTATGCAAGATGGCTTAAAAGGGTCTAACCTCTAAAACTACATGGGAACCTTTGAGTTGTTGCACAGATTAACACCAGTCAGTCATCAGGAATGCAAAAGCATATTCAAAAAATTTTTTAGCAGCCTGATCCAAATTGAACAACTCAAATCTGGACTAAGTTTCAATTAACTAAATTTAACATAAAAAGAGGTGTTCAAACCAAAAATTTGTAACAGAATCAACAGGAACTTAATTCAAATGGATTTTTATTTGAATGCTTGTTGTACGAGGAAATTTACTGAAGACAATCAATTAAATACTTCCAAATTAAGTGATTCACATTTCAAGAGACACGAGTTACTTTGCACCACGCAGGTTCTTAAACAGCAATGAAATAGATTAATTACAACCTACATGTTAGTGTCTTTAATGCCTGAAAGCATCCCAGATGCTTCAAACAAGCAATCTGACTAAAATTGACATGTATGTCAAAGGAGGAGCTAATAGAACAGGTGACTAAAAGCTTAATTAGAGGTTTCAAAGAACACCTTAAAAGGGAAAGATGTAGTGGTTTAGGGAAGGTGTTCCAGAGCTTACAGATTAGACAACCGTAGAGAAAGATAGGCACATTTTCACATGTGTAATGGCTAAAAAGCTTTTGTATAAACAACATTATATGCACATCCAATTTTGTGATTAATACTTGTCATGAACTCTTCTAACATGACAGAGTGGATCACAGACCTAGACACCTGAGGTATAAATTTTGGTCAGGATAGTGGGAAAACTCCTCCTCAAGGACTATTTCCTGTGGGATGTTGTGATCTTTTATTTGCAAAAAAAGAGGGCAGATGTGCCTTAGTTTAATATTCCCCATGAATAGTTGCAAATGATTCTTACAGATCAAACGTTACCTGCTGAGGGCAAGTCAGGCTCTGTTCAGACAGCAGGGCTTCAAAGATTGGTGTGTGATAAGGGCTCTGAACTTTCAGCACAGTAAATGGACGAAGCTATAATTCATGGAGTTGCCTGATGGACTGTAGCAGATTGGAAGGAAATATCTTCAGATAACACAACATCTAACTCATAATTCAAACTCTGATCTGGTACCCAAAATTGAGAGGCCCATTCTCCTTCCAAAAAGTAAGCTTGGCCAAAGGAATATTTTATAGAGACTTACAATGCTGTATAAGATAGGCTGGGATTTCTTCACTGGAGTGCAGGAGGCTGAGGGGTGACCTCATAGAGGTTTATAAAGCATGAGGGGCAGAGATAAGGTGAATAGCAAGGATCTTTTTCATAGGGTGGGGGAGCTCAAAACTAGGGGGCTTTTTTTTTAAAAAGGCGAGAGGAGAAAGATTTGAAAAGGACATGAGGAGTAACTTTTTTTTAAACAGACTGTTTAGTGTGTGGAATGAACTGTCAGAGGAAGTGGCAGATTCAGGTACAGTTACAACGTTTAAAAGACATTTACCTAAGTACATGAACAGGAAAGGTTTGAAGGAATATGGGCCAAGTGGGATTGGTTTGGTTTGGGAACAGTCGGCACGGACCATTTGGATTGAAGTGGCTGTTTCCACACTGTATGATTATGAACTAGAACCTGCATTCCACCATTAAAAAGTAGTTAAATTTCCCATGATACATCACAAGAGTGTTATAAAACAAAATCTGACACCAAGCCACATAAGGAGATATTTGGGCAGCTAAACAAATGTTTAATCAGAGAAGTGGTGTTAAGGGATGTTTTATGTGAGGAGAGACAAAGAGGTTTAGAAGGGCAATTCCAGAACTTAGGGCTCAGGCAACTTAAGACCTAACATTTCCTTGATTCCTTTAAGGTATTTCTAATCAACCTATTCAGAGATTTTTTTGCAAATCTCTGGGGCAGGTGGGACTTGAACCCAGGCTTCCTGGTACAGAAAGAGGGACACTACCACTGTGCAACAACAGAGTCCCTTCTTCATTCCTTTAAACTATACAACCATTACTTAAAACACCTGCAGAACACGCCCTTAAACTTGATACTAGCCACCCTAGACATCTCTTAACATGTACTAATTTAATTTCCATACTTCACCAAAGCACCATGGGGCTGGTGTGTATCCATGACAGGATGTACTGCAGCAACTCAAGTTTTTTGATACCATCTCCAAAACACACAATTGCCTTACCAAGAGGACAAAGATAGCAGCTGCCTAGAACACCAGTGCTGCAATTTCCCACCAACAGAACTGGAGGAGAATATTTACCACACAGACATTTGTGGTTCAATGCAGCAGTGAAATATCACTCCCTCAACAAGAGCTAGAATGACAAATGAGCATAGAGAGATAAGGATAAACTAGATAACTAATTAAATAGTGGTTTATTACTACTTACCATTTATTTGAGCAAATCTGTATCTGAAAATTGGAAAATTACAATTAAAGGCAACTTCTCAGATTAATAGTTGGAGGGAGCAAACTATCAAGTGACTTCACAAATTTGAATTTGCTAATATTTAAATTAATAAACAATTCTTTTTCAATCATCTCTTCCAGCAGTTCCATATTCTCCTCTAGTATATCACATACTCAGCTTCACTATTACTTTAGATAGTGGTCTTCAATGTATGTATCTTTACCTCCATTGTACTTTCTTCTAAACCAACTAGAACTCCCCTTTCATCTTTAACAGTTTAATTCCTTCTTGTTCATTTTCTTTAAGAACGAACATTGTGAACCCCTCAACTGCACTGTGGGTTTCCCTACACCCCAAGAACAGCAGCAGTTTCAGGCAGCACACCATCTTCTCCAGGGCAGTTAAGAATGGGCAGTAAATGTTGGCCTAGCCAGCCACATCCAAAAATGAACAAATTAAAAATATCTTTGTCAACCTCGAAACTTACCAAAGGTCCCTTACAAACAACATACAGTCGGAATGTATTCACGGTTGTAAGACAGAAGACATGAATACTCTTCGTGAAGTTGTTACTATGTCCTCATGAGAAATAGCTAGCAGATAACCTCAAAATTAGAAAAGTCAGAAGGCTCAAAAATACTGTTTGTGATGTTCATTACTGTATCACCAGCCCTAATTTTATCAAACAATATGCACAAAAACAGCTTAATTTTGAATTATTTCAAATTCAACAAAACTATTTTTGATGCGCACCTCGTGTTTTCAGGAAAATATACACCTTATTCCCTCTCTATGTTTGTGTCATATCAATAGTCAAACCTAGTAATTTAAAGGACTTAATTCAACTTTAGCTTGGCCCACAAAGCAAATATTTATTGCCTATATCTAGCTTCCCTGAGGTGGTGGCGGTATTGGGCCTTCTTGAAGATATGATGAAAGCAAGTGGTTTGATGCAACGGACAGCAGTCAATCACACAGTCAAGAGACTGAATTCCACACAGGGCAGACTGATAATGGACAAGAGGGTTTCATTTCTTTAAAAAGGTCATTAGGTGCACTAGTTTTATTTTTTAAGAGAACTTGACAGCTTCATGGTCACTTTCAATGAGAACAGCTTTTTAATCTGCAGATCTTATTCAATAAACAGAACTTGATCACGAAGTATTTTAATGGGATTTCAATGCGCACTCTCAAGGATTATGTCCAATGACATAAAACGACTACATCAATACGGTTCTCAATTTAAACATTATCAGACTACACGAATCTGGCACAACTACAACATAACACTACTTCCAAATTAAGATATTTCCCCGTGGATTTCTATTCCTGCACTGAGGGCAAACCCCTGGTGTAACAGCAGCCACCTGGGACAAAGCAAGCCATTTTAAAAAAATAATTTTTAACTTCTAATGTGATTTCTAACAGAGACAATGGTGTGTCAAGACAATCCCAAGATTTCCCACTTCCTTTCTTCTGGGGAGGAAAGCTGTTAAGTCACATGTATGCAGACTAACTCATTTTAAATAGTCTTAAATGAAATCAAAATTCAGTACACGTTCCTATTTTAATGGAGTGCTACAACACTAGATGGCACTATATGCCAGGTCACAAGATTAGAAAACTAAAGCATTTTATATATACTTCAAGACAGCTGAAATACATCAGACTCTGATCAGATCGGACTAATTTCATTTTAAGGTTATAATTGAAAAAAAATCACTGATTACCTTGAACAAAGAAAATTAACCTTAATGCAAGTGCCTGCACCTCTAAGAAATAATTCACTAGAGGATAACACACTTGGGGATAAGCTGCCGATTTCCAAAAAAAAAGTTCCATTCATTCTTGTGCAGTGCTTTTCAAACATTTTATTTGAATAATTTTTTTTTCAGATGAGTTAGTACCTCATTCACCCAACTTATGGCACTTAGAAAACACCCAAGCCCTCTCTTTCCGATTTTTCTTCTACATTTGCTCACGGGATCAAGACATCGCCAACTAGGCCAGCATTTGTTGTGGGTCGGAGTCACACATAGGCCAAACCAGGTAAGGTCAACATATTTTCTAAATGGGCACAAGTGAACCAGATGGGTTTTTATGACAATTGGCAATGATTACATGGAACAGCATTAGGCCAGCTTTTTATTTTTAAAGTCCAGATTTTTTTAAAAATTGAATTCAAATTTCACCATTTGCCAGAGTTACATTCACACCAAAGTCCGCAGAACGTTAGCTCAGGGCTTTGGATTAGGAGTCAACTGACACTATTCCACCCATATAATCATAATTGTTGTCAACAATATTTCAGCATTATACTTATTATTTAAATCAAAACTCTCCTCAAATTGCAATTCTACCTGGTCATCTTCCCGTTACCATCTGTACTCCTGCACAAGCACAACTGAGTTGAGGAGCTACTTTATGCTGCACATGTGGTGGCCACACTGTGACACTAATCATTAGCTTGAAACCAAGCGAATCCTTCATTGAAAAATTATTTGACTATTTCATAAGCTCCTGGAAAGTGTCTATGCACAACAAGCTGACCTTCAGTTTTCTAATACAGACAATGTAATAAAGTTGGAAATAAAGAAACTTCCAATGTAATTTATAACTGGGGAGCAACTGGGTGCAAGAATAATTTCAAAATATGCTAGAACTCCACTTGAATGAAATGTAAAATTGTACTAGCACAATCTGGTCATCGCAGGTTAGTCAGTGATGAATTTCCCCAGTGACTACAGTACAATGCATGAAGCCACACGTGACAATGATCAATATTATATCATTAAATATCATTGTTTCATAATGCACAATTTTCATTCATGCTTCCTGTTCATCCTTTGAGATGAAGATGGCTACCTTAGCATGTGGAATACTTGCTGATAGCTATGGAGGTGACTGCTAAGGCCAATCAGCACCTGCAAACCCCTGCCATAAATAGGAATGGGACACTATAGTTGACTGAATTTTGGACAAGTTGCTCATTTGGAACTTCCTTGTGTTTTCTTTCTCTTTCTGCTTGCTTCAAAGCAGGCACATTTTTTATTTTAAATTTGGTAATGCAGGTGCAGCAATCCTGGGTAAGCTTCTCCCAGAACAAAGTCACCTCAAAACTCCAAACAGAAAATTGACCAGAGTGTGTTTATAGGTTTTCCTTTGCGCACCATCATGAGGTGCAACCCAGACCTGAGCTGAGTGTCAAGCGTTCTGAAACAAAGACGACTGGCTCAACTCAGTCGCAACCGTATAAACATGGCATGGACCTTTTGGCTCAGGTGAGCAGCTCAGCATCTGATGTTTTGTCCTGAAGAACAGGTGGTCAGCTAAAAATCAGAAAAATTCCTCCAATTAATCTCTAGCCTGCAGAAAACCAAAGAACCCTCTTGAATAGAGCAGATCGACAAATAGTTACCCAAGAGTTAAATACAAAATAAAGAAATTAATGTAATATGCTAAGTTTACATCACACCTCATTCAATTCCTGGTGCAACTGCACTGTCAGACACTATGGCATAACAGAAAACTCAAATCCATTTCTACTTGTAATTTGATGATGCATTTAGTTAAAAGGAAGTTCTGGAACATTTCATGCTCTCTCTTTTTGAAAAGGAAACAGACCCAAGCAGTTGTTTAAAAAAAAACTGTCCCAAAATAGAACTGTACAATACAGAAGTGGCAGAAGTATCACCTCTGTACCACCAAAAATATCTGACTCCCTACAGGAGTCCCATTTTCCGGCCCATTACCATGAATTTTATGACACGCACGGATACAAGTAACTTTCAAAGAATGTGGGGTTTTCTCCCCTCAACTACCCTCCCAGGCAGCAAGGTCCCAGACCCCGACCTCCCCACCCTCTGGTTGAAAAAGTTAATTTTCAAATACTCTCTCAACCTCCTGCCTTTCTTTTTAAAATTAAGCCCCTTTTTTAATGTCCCTTCTACTACGGGGTGGGGGAGGCAGCTGTTTTGTGTTCACCACGTCCACGTCCCCCTATCTTACAAACCTTTATCAAGTCCTCTTTCAGCCTTCTCTGCTCCAAAGGAAGCAACCTGAGATTATCCAACCTTTCTTCATAGCTAAACTACTCCATCCCAGACAAAATCCTTGCAAATTTCCTTTGCACCTGCTGCTGTGCAATCATATCCTTCCTGGTGTGGTGACCACAACCGCACACTACTTGAACTATCGCCTAACCAAACTTCTGCACAGCTCCAACAAAACCTCCTGATCTTAAGATCTATGCTATGACTGATAAAAGGCTCTTAAACACCCTACTAACCTGTCCTGCAACCCCCAGGGATTTGTTGACAAGCACGGAGCTTCCTAATGTCTTGCTATTCATCGAGTATTTCCTTGTCTTGTTTCTTCTTCCAAAGAGCTTCAATTCACATTTATCAAAGTTAAATACCATTTGCTACTGATCTGCCCAATCCGTTAATATCCTCCTGCAACCTTCGACCTTCATCCTCATTGTCAATTCCTTGAAATTATTTTAAACTGTCAAATATACAAACTTTTTTGATCTGATCTTAATCACAAGGCTGCTAACAATCATTTTACCATATAGGGTATTTTTACTTCAAATACACAGCACAATCAGCCTATATAAGACAACATGCCCATGCTGGTGATTAAGTTTGACAAAACTCTCATTCTACTTCATCAAATCCTAACAGCATAACCACCTATCATTCTTCTCATCTGTTTATCAAGCTTCTCCTTAATTTCATCCATACTGTTTGCTTCAACCATTCCATGTTGGAGCAAATTTCACGTTTTAACTACACTCTGCATACAAACTTGCTACTGGATTTATTGACAATTATAAATAAGGCTCCAAGTTTTGGCCTCCCCAATAAGTGGAAATATTTCCATTTTTACCCAATTAAAACACTTCATAATTGAAACGCTATGTCACTCCGCAGTCGTTTTAAAGAATTTCAACCTGTTTAATCTGTTCTGTTCAGTAAAAACTGAAAGAACTGCGGATGATATCAATCAGAAACAAAAACAGAAATTGCTGGAAAAGCTCAGCAGGTCTGGCAAGTATCTATGGAGAGAAATCAGTTAACTTTTTGGGTCCAGTGACATTCTGAGGAAGGGTCACTGGATGCAAAACGTTAACTTTGATTTCTCTTCCTATTTATCTGTCTTAAATATACTCAACAACCTGGCGACCACAGCTTTTGTGGTAATGAATTGCAATGTTTCTCATATGTTAAGCCTTTCATTCCTGGGATCATTCTTGTGAACCTCCTCTGGATCCACTGCAGTGCCAGTACATTCTTCCTGGATTATGGGGCCCCAAAATTGCACAGAATATTCTGACCAGGGCCTTATAAAGCCTCAGAGGTACATCCCTGCTTTTATATTCTAGCCCTCTCAAAACAAATGCCATCATATTTGCCTTCCTAACTACCAACTCAACCTGCAAGTTAACCCCAACAGAATCCTTGACTAGGACTTCCAAGTCCCTTTGCGGACTTCAGATTTCTGAATTTTTTCCCCCCATTTAGAAAACAGTCTATGCCTCTATTCTTCCTACCAAAGTGTACGGCCTCACGCCTTCCTACGTTGTATTCCATCTGCTGCCTCTTTGCCCACTCTCCTGACCTATCTAAACCCTTCTGCAGCCTCCCCAACTCCTCGATACTACCTGTCCCCTCTCCTGTCTTTGTATCATCTGTAAACTTAGCCAGAATGCCCTCAGTTCCTTCATCTAGATCATTAATGTAGAAGATGAAAAGTTGTGGCCCCAACACTGACCCTTGCGGACCACCACTAGTCACCAGCTGCCATCCTGAGAACGACCCTTTCATCCCCACTGTCTGGCAGCAAGCAATCTTGTATCCACGTCAGTACCTTGCTTCTAACACCATGAGCTCTTATCTTACTCAGCAGCATCCCATGTGGCACCTTGTCAAAAGGCCTTCTGGATGTCCAAGTAGATAATATCCGCTGCCTCTCCTTGGTCTAACCTGCTCGTTACCTACTTAAAAAATTCAAACCGATTTGTCAGGTATTGATGAAACCATGCTGACTTTGCCCTATTTTACCATGCACTTCCAAGTATTCAGAAATTGCATCCTTCATAACGGACTCCAAAATCTCACCAACAACCAAGGCCAGGCTAATCGGCCTGTAACTTCCTGTCTTTTGCCTTACTTCCTTCTTGAAGGGGGGCAGAGGGGGGTTAGGTTGGTGATTTTCCAGTCCTCTGGGACCCCCTCTGACTCCAGTAATTTCTGAAAGTTCATCACTAACATCTCCACTATTTTTTCAGTTATCTCCTTCAGAAAAGAATGTTCCATTGCCAATGGTTTGTAAACTGGTTATAGTGTTCAAAACGGTATGATGCCAAGTGGTTTGCTTAAAATAAAAGAACTTTGAATTTTCACAGAAATCCAGTGGAATTTATGATCTTACTTGTGTTATCAGCATTGAATCAGATAGAAATATACTCAGCAACATTTTCAAAGTGCATTACTGAAAATGGATAGCATCACATTATATGTGCATATCCTCAAAATGAATGGATTCGTCACACCAGTTGCACATAATAACACAAGCAAAATGTGTCCAGTTAACAGCTACAGATGATTTTTGGTCAGGACTCAGGTGATAGCACACGTGATTCACAGCAAGGCAGCTGCAAAAACGTCAGTCAGTCATTCAGGTGAGATATTAACAAGAGGCTTCATCTCTCTTCACAGGTGGGAATGAAAACATTGCTTTATGCTATGAATAGTGCAGATTCCCTGGTGCTCGTGCCAAAATTTAATCAAAACCTAAACAAACCACGTGAAGGTTTGAGGGGGTGAGAGGCACGAGAGAGAGTGCCAAAAACAAGATTTGAGAATAGTTCCAGAAACAAGGGACTTTCATCATACGGATAGATTTGCAAAGCTGGGGCTGGTCTCCTTAGTAGAGGTGGGGGTAGATTTGGGGTTGAAGAAATAGCTTGATGGTCACAGAAAGCCAGACATGACACACCAAACAGCCGTCTCCTGTACTGTAACCATTCTGCACTGCATATATCTCAAAGTTGCTAAGCATGCAGTGCAATTCCCACACTTTGCCAAATTACAACAATAACTACATATGAGGAATAATTCATTGGTATCATTGCATTTTGTCATGATCTGAGGTATGAAAATTGCAACATAAAAGGCAAGTTCTTTTCTTGGCTTGAGCCTGAGACAGATAGTGGTGACAGGATATGTTGAGGGTTCAGATCGGGGGTTAAACTGGAGCTAACTGCTGACATTAAGACACAACTCCTGTAAAATGAAGGGTCTTAAGCTGGTCACTAGTCATCACGATGAAGAGCAATGAAAACTTTAACAGCACAAACACTACAAATATCAAAAATAAATGAAAGAACAGAATGTAAAAATGCTCAAATTAGGTGGTAGTAATTTAAAATGTGAACCTTTTCACCACAGCTAAATGTCAGTTCTGACAAAATGTCAATGTTAAAATTTGTCAGTTGTCTCTGTAGCTGCTGCCTGAAAAAAGTGTTTCTCTAGCATTTTCTGTATTAGATGTTCACAATTTTTTTCTCCAGCTGACTTTAGGTTAATTTATTTGCATAACTATACAATACAATAATATACCAGTTAGGAGGGGTAGGCTAATTATCTTTTCAAAGGTATTTCTGACAGTCTGTAAATCAAACTTGTGGCCACCCAAACATAAATTTAATACGTCCTGGTTTCAAAGTGTAGCCAGCAACTTAAAATGACTGATCCAAATTTCAGACATTTAGAAAAAAAAGAGACTATAATTTAAAGGACAATGGTTTAAACAAACCGTTTCATTCAGTTTTAAAACAATTGAGGCCAAGTTGCAGTAGATTGTGGTACATTTCAGCAATACCAAATTCAAATTCTTCCAGACACCCGTTCAAAAATTTCTATGAAAGGACTCCCCAAAATCCTAAGTGTGGGTCAAAACTACACTGTGAACTGCCAAGACTTTATGAGAAGTGGAATGGATTCCCACCTTCATTGTACTTCAGTTTCCTCAGCTGTTAGCCAATTTATCAGAAGTGCAGGATATCCATTAATTCTCTTATGGGAATGAAAGTGATATGAACAAAGAACAGTGTAACAGAAGAACAGGCCCTTCAGCCCACCACAACTGTGCTGACACATGTTTCTAAACTGAAAACCTTTCGCATCTATGCATTCTTATCCTTCTATTCCCTGCCTATTCATATATCTATCAAGATGCCTGTTAAATGTTGCTATTGTGTAATGCCTCCATCACTTGCTCTGACACACTGTTTCAGGCACTTACCACCATTGGGTAAATATCTTGCCTCTCATCTCCTTTAAACTTAACCCCCTTTTACCTTAAACCTATGGCCATTGATATTTCTATCCTGGGAAAAAGACTGATTATCCATTCTACCCATGCCTGTTAATTTTGTGTCTCATGCCTGTCCTTGTGCATGAATCGCTAAAAGTAGGATTGCAGGTGCAGCAGGTAATTAAAAAGACAAATGGAATTTTGTCTGCCATTGCTAGAGGGATGGAGTTTAAAAACATGGAGGCTATGCTGCAGCTGTATAGGGCCCTGGTGAGGCCACACCTGGAGTACTGTGTGCAGTTTTGGTCTCCTTACTTGAGAAGAGATATACTAGCACTGGAGGGGGTGCACAGGGTGAAGATTTCTGAAGACGGGTCTAGGCCCGAAACGTCAGCTTTCCTGTTCCTCTGATGCTGCTTGGCCTGCTGTGCTCATCCAGCTCTACAGCTTGTTATCTGAAATTCTCCAGCATCTGCAGTTCCTACTATCTCTGAGGGAACATGATATTTGGTTCAATCAGCCAATCGTTGGGACGCAAGGCCTACATAGCTGCCATCACACTGGCACTGAAACTCATATGATTATGTGGTGGGCAGAATACATTTTCAGCCTAATGGAAGCATCCAGTTATTGGAAAACACTACTCACCTACTTTCTGAATAGTAGCATCATGAAATGGCTTGCTTAATCTGTTCTTTGTTACTGGCAGAGTACAAATTGTACTCCTTCAGCCTGCACATGCAAAAGCCAAAACCAAACATCTGTTAGATACAATTCCACAAGTGTGCTAATACTACCCTAACAATGGGTTTAAAAAGGTAACCAGTCAAGGTCGCAGCATACATGATTTGGCGAGGACGTTCTTTATAAACAAAAAGGAAAATGTTCAGACTGTCACATTTTTGAATTACACAAAAGAGTGGGGAACCTATGATACCCAGTTACTTTCTCAACAGCAACCTTTTGGAGTTGACTGTCAACCAATGCTGTACTATGAGTTGATACGATCACTTGAAATTCATCGTTCAATTTGTTCTGATATGTGCAAAATGAATAACTTCTTAAGTGTGCCTCTTTTCTAATTTAATATGCAACTTAAAGTACCAAGAAATTGTCATTTAGTCAAGAACTGGCGGAAAATTACAGTTAACTAACAACTGGCTGTCACTGCTCAGATAGCTACTGGTACTGGATTACAGCTGTACAAAAGCAGCCAGGATCTGGTTTGAACAGTGGTTGTAAAGAGAGTACATCAATGCAGAGAGGGAAGACAGTGCTACTCCTTTCCTTTAAAATTTGTAATGGCTTGTGCTGCATGTAACGATTTACTTACTTGAATGCTAACATTTTTGCAAGGTACACGTTTGTCAAAGACCACTGATATTAACAAAAAGGATATAGCAGTCTGTTCCGCCTAACAGAAGTACGTAACCTCTCAATTTTCCACACTGTATTCCATCTGCCACTTTTGTCCACTCTGCTTCCCTTCCAAATTTTTCTGCAACCTGCCTGCTTTGTCAACACTACCTGTCCCTCCACTTATCTTTGTGTTATCTGAAACTTTAGCAACAATGCCCTCAGTTCTTTTGTCCAGATCATTAATATTTAACATGAATAGTTGTGGTCCCAACGCTGACCCCTGTGAAACTCCACTCATCACTGGCTGCCATTCTGAAAAAGACCCTTTTATCCTTACTCTCTGCTTTCTGCCAACCCTCTACCCTTACCAGCATCTTGCCCTGTTACCATGGGCTCTTACCTTGTTTAACAGCCTGCGTAGCACCTTGTCAAAGGCACTGTGGAAATCTAAACAGATCACAATCAACCGTCTCTCCACTGTCTAACTTGCTCATCACCCTAGAAGAATTCTAATATTCGTCAGACATGACCTCCCGTGGCTGAAGGTGTGCTGACTCATCCATATTACTCCATGCACATACAAGTACTCCATAATTTCATCCTTAATAACGGACACTAAAATCTTACCAATGACCGAGGGAGTAGTTAACATGATGTAATAGAATTTGCCAAGCAGGCTGAGGAGGAGCAGCTGGAGCATCAATGGGCAGGGGCTTCTGGGAGTAATTTGAGGCACAGCAAAAATTCATCCCAAGGAAGAAGAAACACGAAGAGCTGGACAAGGCTAACAAGGGAAGTCAGGGACAGCAAAAAAGCAAAAGAAAAAGCATACAATGTGAAGATTAGAGAGAAGATTAGTCTTTTACTGCAGATGGCCATTGCCTGGCATTTGTGTGGCGCAAATTTATTTACCATGGCAGCCCAAGCCTGGATACTGTCAAAATCTTGTTGCATTTGAACATGCACTGCTTCAGTATCCGAGTCACGCATGATGCTGAACACTGCACAATCGTCAGCAAACATGCCCACTTCTGACTTTATGGAGGAGGGAAGGTCATTGAAGTAGTACTGGTGAGGACAAGGTGTCGGTTAGCTCAGTTAGCTAGATAGCAGATTTGAATGTAGAGGGATGCCAACAGCATGGCTTTAATTCCTGCACTGGCTGAGGTTGCCATGAAGTACTGTCCTCAACCTCGTCTGATGCATGGTGACCCTCAGATTAAATCACCAGTTGTCTCTCTAATTAGACAGCAGCCATATGGTCCAGTAAAACTATTGCGATTTCACCCTTTTACCTTTGCAGAATACAGCAACAGCCAAGTTAAAAAGTATCATGTACGGTAGGTTTGGGGATCAGGGCTAGTCATGAAGATGGCAGGCCAAGAAAGCAAGTCATAGGAGACTATATAGTTGGAGAGACAGACATGTTTCCGTGGGCACAGATGTGACTTCAGAATGTTGCTACACCAATGCTAGGGTAAGGATGACACTGAGCAACTGCAAAAATTTTCCAGAGTGATGGTTTGTGTGTGCGTACACGAGTCAGGGTGTAAGTGCACGAAGTGAAAATATCTAGAGACTGGATTCTACATTGGCATCAATGTCCTCCAGGCAGATCTTAGGAAACTAGGAAAGATATTAAAATACCGTGGCCAAAAGGTAGCAAAACCGGGACTATTCACTTAATATTACACGGTAATGAATTCAGAAGCAGGAGGGTAGTTCAGATGACTGAGAGGTTTTAGAGACAGCAGTATGACAGTGAGATTCTAGATCTTTGAGAAACTGGGACCAGTTCAGGAGGAGTGGCAGGTACACACCAGACAGGCTGTGCCTCAACAGGGCAGTGACCAACACTGTAGGCACGAGATTTGCTCGAGCCGTCAAGTGTATGTAAATTAGCTGGGGAGGGAGGAAAATTGAGGTCGGTCAGAAGGGAGAGAAAGAAAACTGAAATGAACAGCATAGAATTAATAAACTGTGGAGAAAACAAAGATTAGAAAATAAATTTTAAAAAAGCTATACTTACTGCTAGATACTTCAATGTAAGTAGTCCAGATAATAAGTCAGATGACCCGAGGGCAGATAGACACTTCAAAGTATGATATGACAGTTGTTACTAAGACGTGGCTGAAAGGAGGGCAGGATTAACAGCTCAACATTCCTGGTTAGTGTTTCAGGCAAGGTAATGGGGGAGGAGTAATAAAGAGTGTGGGAAGGCAGTGTTTAATAAGCTCAAATGTAATTTGCTCAAGTGTGCAAGAAAGAGCTACATGAAGTTAAATTAATGTCAGAGCATATAATCCCACAAAGAAGGGTGAACCTCCCACATTTAAACCTCCCTGGACGTCAAGAAGCATAAAGAGCAAATCAAGGCACCAAAAAAGGAAGCTCATATTTGGTACAGCGTATTCATTCCAGTCCAAACTACAAATGTATGATGGAGGAAGAATAGGCCATTCAGCTCCTTTAGCCTACTTCTTCATTTAAAACAAATCCACATTCCCATCTACACCTGATAACCTTCAACTCCTTCGACATCTACCTCTGCCTTCTAAGTATCATATTTATGGGAGACAGTGGCATTGAGATATTGTCATTGAACTGGTATCCTGAAACCCAGGCCAATGTCCTGGGGATTAGCGTTCAAATTTCACCATGACAGATGGAATATGAATTCAATAAAAAGTCTGGAACAAAAAGCTAACCTAACGGTAACCATGTAACCTGTCGATTGTCACAAAACCCCATTTCGTTCATAAATATTCTTTCAGCAAGTCCTGGCATCCTTACATTTGATTCCAACCCCGAGGCAATGTCATTCAGAGATTTTTAACTCTTAACAATTAAGGATGGGCAATAAATGCTAGCATAGCCAGTGATGCCCATATCCCACACATGAGAAAGCATCCAAAGGCTCTCAACTGAGGGAAAGAATCTGTCACCTGCTTAAATGGGACACTCCTTATTTCTGAAGGTCTGACTCCAAGTCTTATTTGGTTCCACAGGGAAACATTCAGCACCTAATCTATCAAGTTCTCTCAGAACCTTCTATGTTTCACTGAGATTAACTCCAATGGATACATACCCAAACCTGACCAATCTTTCCTCACTTCCCCAGCATACGTCAGTTCAGCAAACCTTCTTTGAACTGCTAACGAATTTAGATCCTTTAAAATGAGATCAAAACTGTATACAGTACTCCAGACATGACCTCAGTAAAATTCTGTACAACTGCAACAAAATTTTCCGTTTTTATATTCCATTCTCCTTGCAATAAACAGTTTGCATTCCTGAAGCACTCGTTATGCCTGCATACTAAATTTTGAGATTCACGTACCGCTCCGAGTCCTCTGTAATGAAGAGTTCTGCAAAGTTTCTCCATTTAAATAAAATGCTGGTTTTCTATTCCTCCAAAGCTGACAAGTTCATAATTTTCCCACATTATACTCCATGCCCATGTGGTAAATTTTTGCCCACTCATTTAACTTTTGCAGATGTCTTACATCATCTTCACAATTTACTTTCCTATCTTTGTATCATCTGCAAATATAGCAACCGTACATTCAGTCCCTTGCTCTAAATCATTTACCCACAATGTTGGGGCAAGGCATTTCTGGATTATGTTAAAATGCATAACTGGAAGTGTGTGAACTAGAAAACAGACATAACTATTTACCTGAAACACAGCGCAATAATAACATTATGAAGCAATGACTGATTTCATCTTACTTATCCGTCTTCATGGCTTCTGCACTCAAGTACTGTGGTAAAATGATGCTAGGGCTGCTCAAGAAATTTCAGGCAACTAGCATTTCCAAACATTGGATAGCCAGACCAAAAGTTACGGAGTACTGAACACTCAATACCACAGAAAGGTTGGAGGAGTATAGCAAGTGCAGGTGAAATTAAAAAGGAAATCAGGAAAGCAAACAGAGAGAATGAGAAAACACTGGCAAGTAAAAACAAAGAAATCTTAAAGACTTTTAATAAATACATTACAAGGACAGTAGGGCTCATTAGAGATCATAATGGTAACCTGTGCATGGAGACAGAAAACATGTAAACGGTTCTTAATAAATAGCTGGTATCTGACTTCAGAAAATAGGGAAACAATTCAAATTGTCACATGTTAAAAACATAGCAAGAAAGGAGATATTAAAGAAAAAGCGAACAGGATTACCAATTACAAGTCAGTCAGCAAACCTTAATGCTGAGCTAATTTTCACAAAGAATGATGGAGAATAGTATAAACTATCATTTAGAAAGGCACAGATTTAGCAATGATAATTATCATGGATTGATTAAGGGACTGTAATATCTGACAAACTTAATTTATCCGTTACAGGTTAAAAAAGAATAATTGATGAGGTAGTGCACTTGCCATCTAAATGGATTTTAGTAAGGCTTTTGATGATGTACCACATGAGAAATGGCCAGAAAAGTAAGAGGTTCAAGGGAACTAAAGGCAAGTGACAAAAAGCAGAGTGTCACGATCAACTGGTGCATTTATGCCTGGAAGGTTCTTTTCAAAAGGCTCCCACAATACAATACCTGTTTGGGACTTTTTGGAGCGTCCATCGATGATTCTTACGAAATGAATAGGACCTGACTAGTTTGTGACCTACTCAGCTGAGACAGCATCTGTTTTTGAAGCAAACAGCAGAGACTACCTGACCACAACACAAACCCACAGCTAGAACACTGCAGGGCAAAATCAGTTGTGCAAACGAGGGAGATACAGATGCTAGGTCGACCTATGCCAAAAAGTCCAAACTGTTCGTGACTTCAGAAATCATGATAGGATCAAGACGGCCCCTGGAATTTCCATCACCAGAGCTATTCCCCCAGAAATGGGCAGATGGTAAGTAATCATAGATAGAACCAAGCAGATGTTCCACTGGATTGAACATTCTTTAAGCTGTGCTCCCATAAGACTGACATCTCCGGTCTGTACGATAACCATGACAGGAAACTCTGCCCAGGTGAGTTAGAGGAAGAACTCTCATCACTTTAGAATCACATTAACAAGCAGACATGGCACCTGAAGAGACCAGAATTCAAGCTCATCTGCTCATGCATGCAAAGTCCCATCTCCTGCCACAAATTAATCAACTTCCCTTTAGACAGTAGGATCCAGTCATAGGATGAGAAACAGAATCATAGAATCCCTACAGTGTGGAAACAGGCCCTTCAGCCCAACAAGTCCACACCGACCCACAAAGCATCCCACACCAACCCATTCCCCCTATAAACCCACCTAACCTACACATCCCTGAACACTACGGGCAATTTATCATGGCCAATTCACCTACCCTGCACATCTCTGGACCCGAAAGAAATCATCTGGAAACAGAGACAGCGGCTACAGGGAAATATCACTCCTCATTCCCCAAAAAAAGGGCATTGTTAAAATTGTACTAAATGGGTACATTCTGTAGGCAGTGAATTGAGTAGCAGAGTGCATTTTTACAATGGACACGATCCTATCAGCAGGATAGAACTCCAAAAACAAAATTTGGGCGATACTGGCTGTCCAAACTTCTGGGTTCTGACCAGCTCCTTCCTTGACAAGGCACACTGACGACTTCACTTCTGACAGCTTCAGAGGGAAGAAAGGAGAAAACAAGATGATGTTCTAGCCTTCTATCTGTCGAGTATCTTGGCCACGCTCACGCCCTTCATCTACACTGTCAATATAGAACATGCTTACCGACACATTAGGTCACATGGCAAGCTATACAATATAACCAATCTGAAAGTGAAGACAAAAATACAGAACATTCCAGATCAGAGAATTTTTCTACACTGATGTTGTGCTAGTCACTACATGGGAAATCAACTACAAAGACTCATGGATTATCTCTCCCCTGAACAGCAGGCTATTCTGCCTGATTATGGGCATAAGCAAAACAGAGGTGGAGAAATGAATGCCTGGTAGAACAGAAGTTAGTCGTTAAAAGGGAGACTAGAGGTTGAAGCTTTTCGTCAGAACTAGGACACAAGAAACAGATTTGAAATACAAGTTAGAAGATGCTGTTTGATTGGGCCACAATTGACTTGGAGATGCAGCAACAACAGCTAACTGTCAATCAATTCTCAGATAAGGGCAGTTCTACTGCAATTGATCAGGCTGTTGTCTGGAGAATGCAGAGTTTAGCTGTCTCAATTTCACTTTTTTCGAAAAAAAAAAAGGAGTCATCTATATAAAAATTCCTTTTCCACTACATAACACAAGGTCTTGAGTATTTATATGCGTATCTTCTAGCACACTCTGGGCCCATCTGATGATCTTAACTGGGCCTCCAGTACAACACTTAGAACAGACTGGATAATTTAATAGAAGTGATTTCATTGCTGGAACTCATTCAAAAAAACAAAAAAAGCATACTTTCATGAAACTTGCAACTACAGGCCGGTTTAAAACAAGCTGCCAGCTGCAAACAGTCAATGGGACGTGATGCTCAACAAGGCTCAGCAGACACTGGGGCATACGGTCTACGTACCTGGCATCACTCCAGCACTAGAAGGCATCACAGTACTCATTTGTATGGGAGGCAAAACTTCTTTCTGCCTTAATGGCAGTGTCCTGTTTGTGGAAAAAATTACTGTAGATTTACAGCATAGTAGCAGCATGAAACAGCTAGTTTCACCTGTTTAAATTTTTGAGACACATTCCCCTTCCAGTTAATTGGAGAAAAACTGGGCACTGCTTCAAGCAAAAAGGCAAGTGAAGTCTTCACGATATTATCAGGAAAAGGCTGGGTAAACAAATCAACTTTTTCCGAAGTGAATAAATACGGAGCTGGAAAACTACAGCCAGTCAGACAGCATCTATGGAGCAGGAAAGTCAATGTTTCAGGCTATCAGTAGTCCTTACTGTCTTCAACGTTTTCCAAAGGTTGGAGATTCTAGAAGTAGGGGCCATAGCCTAAAAACTAAGGCCAGACCACTCGGGAGAGATGTGAAGAAGCACATCTATATACAAAGGGTGGTGGAATGTTTGGCATTCTCTTCTACAAACAGCACTGGATGCTAGATCAGTTGTTAATTTTAGATTGGAGGCAGAAATTTTTGTTAAGCAAAGGTATTTAAAGATATGAGCTAACAACAGGTATGTGGCATTAGGCCACAGATCAGCCATGATTTCACTGAATGGCAGAACAGACTTTAGAGGCTAAATGGTCCACAGGTAGTTCACCTACACCATGATAGTTGCGTTTTTGTGCAATCTCGTGCTATAGAAAATTGCGAATAGGGAAATCACGACAGAAAATCGCTACACTGCGCAGTAGAAAGTTAGTGTTATTCAAACAGCGTCCATTATACATCAATCGCATTACAGCTAACTCACGTTAATGAAACACATGTTACAGCAGAAATACCTGCCGCTATGTTCCTAAAAGTGACACAAATGGGCCCTTTCATGAATTGGAGAGATACAACGACCAGCAATTTCATTAGGTTGTCTGAGACAGGATAGTTTTTATCTGCATCAACATGACGAGATGTCCGAGGCACTATTCAAAAGTTATCAATAAGATTGATCTTGTTGCACATCGAACTGCAGGAATCCCAATATGTTTTATGACTGGCAAGTAGGCTTTTGGCAGACAGTAGTTAACAGTCTGGCTTCTCAACTAATTCAACTGGAAAATGGGTTCCATTTCAACAGTAAATTTGAATTTTGGATCCAATTTAAACTGTGTAAATATATTATTTCATGCAACTGCAGACTGAAATAAGGGAATGTAATGGCCTATTGGTATTATTGCAAGAATATTAATCCAAAGACCCAGGTAATATTTTAGGGACTGCAACCAAATCCTGCTATGGTAAATAGAGGAACTTGAATTCAATTTTAAAAAATGTCCTTCAGGGAAGGCAACCACTGCCCTTATCTGTTCTGGCCTAAGTGATTCCAGAATCTCAGCAATGTGGTAGACTCTTAACTGCCCCCTGGGCAATAAATGCTGGCCTAGCCAGTAACACCCACATCCTACGAATGAATAAAAAAGTTGCAAAATCAAAGATTAGAAGTACACACGGGATAGGTGGTTAATAGTCTCTGCATCAAAAATGCACTTCTCACAGAAACTGAGGTTGATAACAAAGGCTGGGCCTAAAGGGATACCATGGCTATTTCAGCATACAGTGTCATTGAAACTGACCTCAAGTACACAAGTTGCTAAGTTCATGAGTCTGATGAATACACATGGTACATCTAAATCCATGACGCAGTGACAATGACATCTGCACTATGGCTTCTTTGAGTGGTATGCTTGTAAATAAGCTGGCAATATTAGAACAGCATATGGTAATATAGCTCTCGTTCTGTCTTGGAGAATGTGAAGGAATTCTTTAATGTACATTTGAAACAAATTTTCCACCAGTTGCAACAACTTGATTGGTCAATTTGCAGAGTTAATCACAGAACAGGACATACGGGGAGCATTGCTTGCAAGTCGAGTAATCCACGCACATGCGGATAAATCCTATCAAAGGCATTTGTACATACTAGAAGCTACAGACAAATACTCTGCACCCTGTTTTATGTAGCCAAAAGGAATTTAAACTTACATTGTATCTTATTACTAAAGGGGTCATGGAGATAGGCAAGCTCTTCTGCACCCCTACAACAATGCCCCACATAATCAGAATTCACCTTTTTGCTCTGAGAATAAAAACTGATGGTTAACTGTTCTTGCAGAATCGCCATGCCAAAGAGCACCCTCTTCTCATTTGGGATCATACGGTCTCCCTCTTATAGCCTAGAGAAAAGATTTTGCTAGGCACCTTATCTATGCCCCTCATGATTTAAAAAGCACCTGGAAGGTGATCACTCAACCTCCTACGCTCCAGTGAAAAAAGTCCCAGCCTATCTAGCCTCCTCTTATAACTCAAAATCTCTGCCCCAGCAACATCTTTTCCAAACCCTCTCCAATTTAATAACATCGTTCCTATAGCAGGACGACCACAGCTGTACACAATACTCCAAAACAGGCCTCACCAACGTCCTGTACTACCTCAACATCACATCCCAACTCCTATGCTCAATGGTCTGAGCAATCAACGCAAGCTTGTTAAACGCTTATTAACCACCCTGCCTACATGTGATGCAGCTTTCAAAGAGCTGTGTATCTTCATCCCTGTTTGACAACACTGTTCAGGACCTTACAATTAATTTTATAATTCCTGCCCTTGTTAGTTTTACCAAAACACAATATGTTGCATTCATCCAAATAAAACTCCATCTACTGCTTAACCCATTAGCCCAATTCACCAACATCTCTTACTAAGTTTACATAACCTTCTTCACTGGCAACAATACCACCCAATTTTGATACCATCTACAAACTTATTAACTATGCCTCCTAAATTCTCATTCAAATCATTTATATAAATGACATACAATAATAGACCCAGCACAGATTCCTGCAGAACACCGCCAGTCAGACTCCAGTCCGAAAAACAATCCTTCACCAGCACCCTGTCTCCTACTCGAGTCAATTCTGTATCCAACTGGCAAGCCGAATCCCAAGTGATCTAACTTTACTAATTAGTCTACCAAGCGAAACCCTGTCAAAAGCTTTACTAAAATCCATGTAGACAACATTGACCACTCTGCCATCGATGTTTTTGGTTATGCCCTCAAAAAAGCTCAATCAAGTTTGTGAGACATGTAAATCCTCCCTCAGAATCCCCTCCAACAACTTAAACACCACTGATGTCAGACTCTCAGTTCTATAATTCCAGGATTCTCCTTATAGCCTTTCTTTCGTAAAGGCACAACGCTAGTTAGCTTCCAGTCTTCTGGCACCTCATCTGCGGCTGTAGAAGATACAAATGTCTGCGCTAGGGGCCTGCAATTTCTTCCTTAACTTCCCACAAAATCCTGGGATACACCTCACGAGGCCTCTGAGATTTATCCACTATGTTTTTTAAAACCTCCAGCACCACCTCTCTTTAAATTTGGACTGACATCAAGACAATGTATGTTTATTTGCCCCCAAGTTTCCTCGCCTCCATTTCTTTCTCCACATTAAAAACTGATGTAAAATATTAATTTAATATCTCTCCCATCTCCTGTGGTTCCACACCTAGACCGCGTTGATCTTTAAGTGGCCCTATTCTATTCAGAGTTGCACTTTATGTACTTGTAGAATCTCTTTGGATTATCCTTAACCTTATCTGCCAAGGCTCTCTCATATCCCATTTCTGCCCTCCTAACAATGGCCCTGCACCTCTTATATTCTTCACAAGACTCACTTGATCCTAGGTATCCATACCCAACATTGCCTCCTTCATATTCTTGACTAAAGCCTCAATATCTTTATGCATCCATTATTCTCTACTCCTACCAGCCTTACCCTTCACTCCAACAGGAATATAATGCCTCCTAACCCTCATTACCGCACTTGTGAAAGCCTCCCACTTGCCAGTCACCCCTTTACCCACAAACAGTATACTCCAATCAACTTTTGAAAGTTCCTACCTCATCCTATCAAAATTTGCCTTATTCCAATTAAGAACTATAACTTTTATACAAGGCCTTTACTTTTCCATATCTATTTTAAACCTAACAGAATTATGATCACTGGTGCTAAAATGCTCTCCCACTAATGCTTCAGTCACTTGCCTTGCCTTATTTCCCAAGAGAAGGTAAAGTTTTGCTCCTTCTCTATTAGGTACATCTACATAAAGAAACTTTCCTGAGGACATTTAACAAATTCCTCACCATCCAAGCCCTTGATGCTATGGCAGTCCCAGTCTAATGTTTGGAAAGTTAAAAATCTCTTATTACAACCCTACTTATCTTACATATAATCGAAGATCTCTCTACATTTTTGCTCCACAGTTTTTGCTGACGACTGGGGGGACCTATAGTACAACCCCATCAAGGTGATAACACCTTCCTTATTTCTGAGTTCCATCATAAAGCTTCATTGGACGATATCTCAGTAATATTTTCCCTAATCAAAAAAGTCATTCCCCCTCCTCTCTTCATGTAGACAGTTCTCCAAATTTTGGCACTAGTCCCCAGATGTTAGTCAGGAAGACTTTGCAAGGTCAACAGGGCTGTTCTGGTTTCCAGTACCTAGGGCGATGCCAGATTGCCTGCTCAGTTTCATTTATTTTTTGACACTTCATAGCACTTGTCACAACTCGTTAGACCATTTCAGAGGGCAACTGAGAGTCAACCACATTGCTGTAGGTTTGGAGTCACATGTAGGCCAGACCAGCAAAAGATTGCAGGGTTCCATCCCTAAAAGGGTGCTCATGAACCAACAGTTTCTTTTTCGGATAATCAAAATGGTTTCACGGTCATCATGAGACACTTAATTCCAGATGGGTACGAATTTAAATTCTCCCATCTCCATTGTGGAATTTGAACTCGGGCCTCCATATCATGATCGGAATTTCTGGATTAATATTCTCGCAGTACCATTGCTAGGCCATCACCTCCCATTAATTAGAGTAATTCTTGGTACACAGGATTGTTTAGCAATTGAGCTGTACAGGCAAAAAGATTTCTCCAATCATTATACCTTTTCCATCAAATGAAATCTTAGGTAAACACTTCTGGTGAAATCCATATGCAGTTATTCACCAGATTCCACTGTCCTTTTTCTGAATTTAAAAAAGTTTCAAGTTACTTGTTTCTGGAGTATTTCATAAGGTAACATTTCAACATCAGTCCATTTGATGACTGATCAGCACCATTTCTCTCTGTATAATTTGCTGTTCCATTTGAAATTTGGATTTCTGCATTTATCTGGATGAATGCAAGACGAAGACAGCATGCCTTTTAATTCAGCAGTGCTCACGTTCAGTACAAAGAAGCGACTACTATTCCATGAATTGCTCAGAAAATTGCGAGTATTTCTCAATAAGCAAACACCAACTCAACCTAGCCTCTAAATCTGTTTTCTACCTAGAAGAATTTAGCCCCTCACCCTATCGCCCTGGCACACTGAAGTGAACATTCACAACAGCATCTGCATTTTTCTGTCACATAAACAAAAACAAACCTTGGGTGATTTGGAGGAAAGGAGTATATAAAAGAAGCCTCGTGACGCAGTGGTTGTGTTCCTACCCCTGGAAAAAGTAAGTGAATATAGGGTTTACCTTGCCCTTACCATTCATAGGGCATGTTTTTAACGCTGTCCACCCTCAAGCTATGACTTTCTAACTTGCAATAATTAATTCTGTTGGCATTGGTTCTAGCTCAAACTGATCTCTCTGAACCCCCTTGGAATGGCCACACAAGCCAATGAGTTCAATCAGGGATGGACAAAAGCTGGACTTTCCAGTAATGTCCACACTCAAAGAATTTAAAAAGCCAGTAAATCCTTGACTTGACAACCTACATTCTAGATTTTTACATCCCTCAATGGAGAATCACCAATCTTCCATTCATACACCGGCTGTGTAATAGAAGGGAAGTTCTTAAACTATTACATAACAACAGAGTCAAAGAACACAAAAAGAATCAACCAAGAGAACTGCTTCTAATCAAAACTGCTTTTAATAAAACAGTACCATGCATTTAAATTTTATGATTGGTTCACTGATTACAACGCATAAAATCCAAGGGGAAAGAGAAAAGATGTAGGGAGGATACTTACCCTGTTTGGGAAGTCTAGAGCCAGGAGTTACTGTCATCCGATTGAGATCCACATGGACAAGGAGAACCACAACTTCGACTGGGACAACACCAAGATCCTGGGACAGGCTAGGCAGAAACAAGCACGAGAATTCCTGGAAGCATGGCACTCCACGAAGCTATTAATAAACACATTGAATTTGACCCCATATACACATTCCACTACGGAGGAAACCTGGAAGTGAGGCAATCCATCGCAACGGACCCCAGAGTTTAAAAACCAGGTGGGAAAAATACACCGACGCTGCTTCAGAAGCTGCACTGAGGATGTTACCAAGCTTGGTCACGAAACGTCTGCAGAACAATAAACCAGCTTGGTGAGCCAACCAACCTCAACCACCTGATAACAGTACATAAAATTACGAGGGGCCTGGACAGGGTAGACAGTTGGAATGTTTTTCCCAGGATGGAAATGTCAAATACTAAGGGGCATAATTTTAAGGCGAGAGGGAAAAATTTAAAGGATACGTACAAGACATTTTTGTTTTAGAGGGTGATAGGTGGCTGGAACATTCTGTCAAGTGTGATGGTCGATGCAGAAACAATACATGTAAGAAGCACTTATTTAGACCCATCAACAGGCAGGGAATAGAGGGATATGGACCACATGCAGGCAGATGAGATTAGTTTAGAACGGCATCACGGTTGACACAGAGATGGTGGGCCGTAAGGCCTGTTCCTGTG
The DNA here is from genome assembly GCA_024137785.1 of Ginglymostoma cirratum. Lineage (NCBI taxonomy): Eukaryota > Metazoa > Chordata > Chondrichthyes > Orectolobiformes > Ginglymostomatidae > Ginglymostoma > Ginglymostoma cirratum. The sequence continues at coordinate 41,045,630 of JAHRHZ010000289.1, read as the reverse complement.
CTGTACTATACGCTATTAATTAGAGTGACACTATCCAATAGCTGCCTGGTAAGTGCGGTAGGAATCTGCAACTGGTGTCTGCTTTCCTGATCACTAGAAAAATTGTCAAGCTGTGACACATTGCACACCACATCAAGTTCCTTTCCTTCATAAAATTTATAACAGTTTCCTTTGTTCAATTGTTTGCAAACACTGGTGTCTGTACAAATGCAAAGTTGTGCAGAAAGGTTTAACTTATGTTTGTAATATTAACTGCAATCTCTTTCAACCGATTAATCTATTATAGAATAATAGCAGCCAACTGGACCATTAATGAAGGTTGATTTAAGCCATAGACAAGACTCTGTAACCCACACTATTTAACCAAATCACCTTACTGTTTTCCTTTCTCTCTTATGTGCTTACCGAAGGTATCTTTAAAATCATCTATTGTCATCGAATGCTCAGCCAAGACCATAAAGACCACAAGATGTAGGTGCAGAATTACAGCATTCAGCCCATCAAGTCTGTTACACCATTTGATCATGGCTGACATGTTTCTCAAGCCATTCTCTTGCCTTCTCCTGTAACTCTTGATCGTCTTACTAATCAAGAATCTCTCTGACTTAAAATACACTCTGACTTGGGCCTTCACAGCATTCTGCAGCGATGAGTTTCACAGATTCACCACCCTTCCGTTGTAGAAATTCCTTGTCTCAGTTCTAAGGGGTCGTTCCTTCACTGAGGTTGTGCGCTCAGTCTTTCCTGTGAGTGGAAACATCTTCTCCATGCAAGCCTATCAGTATTTAGTAACTTTCAATGACACCACCCCACCATCTTCCTTCTAAACTCCACCGAGTACAGACCCAGAGTTCTCAACCTCTGCTCATATGAGAAGACCTTCACGCCCAGGGTCATTTTTGTCAACATCCTCTGGAGTCCCTCCAAGACACACTTGCCAGGCAGCTATTGGATAGTGTCACTCCAATTAATAGCATATAGAACATCCTTCCTTAGATAAGGACCCAAAACTGCTCCTAATATTCCAAACGTGGTCTGACCAGAGCCTCAGCAGGGCATCCCAGCTCTTATATTCGAGCCCTCTGAAAATGATAGGCAAATGCGACATTGCCTTCCTTACTGCCAACTGAATCTGTATTCAACTTTAACCAAATCCTGAGATAGACCTCCTAAGTTCCTTTGTGCTTCAGGTTTCTAAAGCCCTTCTCCACTTAGAAAATATTCAACATCTCCTTCCTTCCTATCAAAGTGCAAACCTCACACTTGCCCACAGAGTATTGCTTTTTCCTCTGAAAAGACTGATGTTAAAGACCTAACTTTGTAGCATCTGCAGATTAGCAATAATGCCCTCAGTTCCTTTGATTAATGCATAGTGTGAAAGTTATGGGCCCAACTCTAACCCCTGTAGAAGTCCACTGGTCAGTGACTGCCATCATGAAAAAGGCCCTTCGTTACTATGTTCACCAGTCAGCCAATCCTCTATCCTTGCCAGTAACTTGCCCCTAACACTATGGACTCTTATTTTATTCAGCAGATTCCTGTGTGGCACCTTGTCAAAGGCCTTCTGGAAATCCAAACAGATCATGTCCACTTGTCCAACTTGCTTCTTACCTCCTCAAAGAATTCTAACATGCGTCAGGCGTGACTTCCCCTCAAAGCCATACTGACTCAGCCCTGTTTTGCCATGCACTTTTATTATTCATTTACAGAATGTTGCTGGTTGGCCGGCATTTATTAACTGGCCCTAGTTGCCCCTGAAAATGGTGATGAACTGCCTCCTTGAACTACTGCAGTCCACTTGCTGTTCAGGACGGAATTCTCAGATTTTGACCGTGTGACAGTGATGGAATGGCAGTACATTTCCAAGTCTGCATGGTGACAGGTTTGGAGGGGAACTTGCAGATGGTGGTCTTCCCATGTATCAGCACCCTTGTCCTTCTAATTGGAAGTGCTCATAGGTTTGGAAGGTTTGTCTCAGGATCAGTGGTGAATATCTGCAGTGCATCTTCCAAGTACTCCGCAATCTCATCCTTAATAATGGACTGTAAAATCTTACCAATGGCTAAGGTCAGGCTTACAGGCTATAATTTCCCATCTTTCGCCTCCAATGGTCATACGTTTCACTGAGGGTTTCAGATTGTCTCAGAAGCAATTTCTTTTCCAGAAGACTGCACTTTTTTCTGGCCATCCTATCAGGACCCAGTCCAAAGTTGATTTTTCCTGAATAGTTGTAAACCTAGCTTCAAAAAGGACATAAGTGCTTGTTCAAAAGGTCATCCCAATGAATCTAGAAGCCGTATCAAGGCATCCCTGGTACAACTTCTCTCATGCTGTGTGTCACTGTTACAGTGTTCAGAGCTCACCGCAGTAATTGAGTGTGGTGACAATTGTTCTGTACACAAAGACCGCTGGAGGTCAAACACTCCTTTCTGTTAGGTGAAGGCTGGGCTGATGAAGTCAATCCAGTGTTGAATTTCCTAGTTAACAAGGGCCATTTGAAAGAGATTATGTCAAGGTATGTGATGTATTCCACATATTCGAGAGTCTCTCTTTCAACAGATACAGGAAGTGAAATACTTGGATAACCAGAGGTGTACTGACGCGAGTTTTGTCTTGGTAACATTTAAGTACAGGCCAAGCTGTGTGTATGCAGAACCGGAGCAACTGAGTGGCCTGCAAATCTAATGTAGAATGGGCAATGATACTGCAACCTTCCACGAATTGCTGATCACTTGTCTACAGTTTAGTGTGGCACAAAGGCTATGAAGTTAGAGATTTCCAACCAGGAAGTGTTTAACGCAGAGACAGTTGATCTTTTGATGAAATGTATAGCCACCATTATAATAATTCGTAAATAGAATGGTGGCTTCACACTGCCTTGCTTGACCTTGGTTGAGATCTTGAAGGAGTTTGTTTCAGATCTCACTCAAGATAGTTCAGTCATATCATGTAACTACTGAAGGATTTCTTGGACACAAAAATCTGTGGGGCAAAATGTATAGAGCCTCACAATTTACTGAGTGAAATGTAAAGAGTTCCAAGTGTTTTTCTCAATACTATTCTTGGATTGTGCTGGCAACCAAAGATGTTTGGATGATCTAAAGCCACTGCACCTGGGAGGCTTCCATCAAGTCATAGGAAATTAGGCAACATATCCATCATTATTCAGCTCAACTGAACCCTAAAATAGCGAGTCCCACATGCTCATTACACTCTGATAAAAAGAGGCTGATTTTGATTACTGTATTGGACTTGTGACTTCCATATATTTATTGCCCCTTAGTTCTGGTCAGGCGAGTGGAAAGGTTGTCTCTAGAACTCAGCTATTCATGAATTTAAGACCAAATTGATGTTCATTATACAAAACAAACAATTAGTTCCCTGAAAGGGAGCTATCAGAAGACTGCTGCAGCAGCTTCTGAGTCAGAACATGCAAGTTTCTGACCTTATGATGGAGGGAAGGTCACTGATAAGCAACTGAAGATGGTTGGGCCAAGGACGCTACCGTGAGGAGCGAAGGGCTCTGGTGATGCAACAGTAGTGTCATGACCTCTGAACCAGCAGCCCAGGTTCAAATCCCACCTGTCCAGAGGTACGTAATAACATTGCAGAAAATGTTGATTAGAAAATATCTGGCCAGAGAAGCTCCTGCAGAGATGTCCTAGAATTGAGGTGGCTGACCTCCAACCACCGTGCCCATTTTCCTTTGTGCCAGGTATGATTCCAAACAGTGACGAATTTTGTCCCTCCAATTACCACTGATTCTAATTTAGCTAGATCCCCTTGATGCCACACTGTCAAACACAACCTTGACGTAAACGGAAGTCACTCTGACCTCACTCATTTTTTGTGCCATCTCAAAACTTGGCATAACTTCCATCATCCAAGTCATTAATTTATTTTTAATTAATTTATCATTAAATAATTTTTCACCCTAGTGCAGATTCCTGTAGCACTCCGCCAGTTACAGGGTGTCAACCTGAACATGCCCCTTTGTCCTGACTTTATGTTCTGTCATTAGCCAATCCTCTATCTGTGCTGATACACTACCCACAAAATGATGGGCACTTTTTGAGTAGCCTCCTGTGTGATACCTTGTAGTATGCCTTCTGAAAATGGAGATGTATTATATGTACTGGTTCTCTATGCCTCTTGTAACATCCAGAAAGAACTAATAAACTTGTCAAGCATGATTTCCCCTTCAGGAAACGGTGGGCAGCATGGTGGGACAGTAGTTAGCACTGCTGTCTCAGTACCACGGACCCAGGTTCAAATCCAGTTTTGGGTGACCATCTATGTAGAATTTGTACATTCTCCGTGGCTCTGTGCATTTCTGCTGGGTGCTCTGGTTTCCTCCCACAGTCCAAAGGCATGCAGGTTTAGTGGTTGGCCATGCTAATTGTCTGTAGTTTCTAGGAATGTGGGGCAAACTTGGGGGGGGGGGGGCCCCAATCTTCTTTGGAAGGGTGGTGCAGACTCAAAAATGGACTGAATGGGCACTTTCAGCACAGATTTTATGAAACCATACCAACTCTCCTTGATTTTATTATGCATTTCTATATGCTCTATTATTATTGGACTAACACTTTTCCAGTGACAGATGTTGAACAAGTTGACCCACAGTTATTTGTCTTCTTTATTTTGCTCCCCTTTTCAATAAATTGTGTTATATTGACAGTTTTACAATCATCTGGGACTTTTTCTGAATCCAAAGACTCTTGGAAGATTACTACCAGCACATACACTATCTCAGCTGCTCCTTCTTTCAAAATTCTAGACTGCAACCCATCAAGCTAAGGAACTTCGTGGTATTTAGCACCATGAGTGTTCCTGGTACTCTTTCTTAAGTGAAAGAGGTGAAGAGGAGGTACAGCTAAGATGCCATAAGTGAACGCGTAATCAGATTCCATCAACATCACTCCATCTAAAATGCAAGTTCCACAAAGCTATCAATTCTCCTGAATATTTATGTATCTCCACTCAGCCACTGCCCTAGACATCATTTGCTCCTCACTGCAGCAAAATACTTAATCAAGTAATCCATGTTCAAGGCTGTGTAGGGTGTAGATTCTCTGTTCACAAACCTCATTTCCTGTTGATAAGATTTTATTGGCCACATTTTCTGTCAACATCTATCTCTGTAAATTGTTACATCAACATTTGCCTTTCAATTGTCATGTCAATATAGTGTAGTTTGAAGTTCTTGACACTAGCTAACTCTTGTTTTTGATGTCCTTTTGCAGCATGACAAGTACTTTGCATTTGTATTCACTGTAGAGGAGTATGACATAGCCATTATATCAGGGAGGGGGTTTAAACAAATTAGTAATGGGACACAGAAGAGATATTAGCTGTTTTAGGCTTGAAAGTGGAGAAATAATCAGAGTCAGTTGAGGTGTATCCCAGACTGCCATAGGATGCAAGAGGACAGCTGAGGCAGTACCCTTACTCAAGAAGGGTGGTATGGATAAACCAAGAAACTATAGGCTAGTCAGTCCAATACCAGTTACTGGAAAAACTTCTGAGGAATAGAAATTAACTTCCACATGGAAAGGCAATGAACAATCAAGAATTGTCCGCATGGCTTTGAGGGACAGATCATGTCTAACTCTCAAGACATTTAAGAGCTAGTTTGGTAAACACTTGAAATGCCACAGCATACAAAGTTATGGGTCAAGAGCTGGAAAATGGGATTAGAATAAATAGATGCTCAATGACCACAGCAGTGTCAATGGTCCTGCCCACTCTACAACTATTACTATTTATGATCATATGCACCATTACTGGCAACATTTTGTTTGTAGAAAAAAAACGTGAAAATTAGATACCGAGAATAACCTTCAAAACTCCAACAATATAGTTGAGGTACATAGAAGACAATGTACAAAAAAATTAAAACAGTGAACTTCCATAACAGACAGGAGAATAACATTCAAACAAACAGTGGTACTCTAACGTTTTGGAGTAGACTTGTAGCTCAGGTTGTGGGTGTTGAGGTTGGTTGGCTCACTGAGCTGGTTTGTTGTTCTGCAGATGTTTTGTTACCGTGCTGGGTAACATCCTCAGCGCAGCCTCCGATGAAGCGTCAGTGTGTTTTCCTGCCTGGTTTTTAAACTGTGGAGTACATTGAGCTGGACTGCCTCACTTCCGGTTTTCCTTCGTAGTGGAGTGTATACAGATTCAAGTTCTGTGTGTTTACTAATGGCTTTCTTCGTGGAGTGCCAGGTTTCTAGGAATTTCCGTGCCTGTCTCTGCTTAGCTTGTCCCAGGATTTTGGTGTTGTCCCAGTCAAATTGGTGGTTCTCCTTATCTATGTGGATTGAGATGAGTGAGTACTGGTCATGTCTTTTTGTAGACATTTGGTGTTCATGTACCCTTGCTGCTAGTTTCCTTCCTGTTTGCCCGATGTAGTGTTTTTCACTGTCTCTGCAGGGGTGCTTTTAAATCATATTTGCATGTTTGAACATTTTCAATCATTACAGCTATTTTACAGAGGGATGTACATTTAGGTGAAATAGCCTTCAACATTCTCAAGTGGATATCACACAAGAGTATCCACATGACCAAACTGATCTTACTCAGCATAAAATCTCTCGCATAACAAATGCTGTAGAACAACCAAATTTAGCACATGCCATGCTATCCTTCTGTTTTGTTGGATACATTAATAAGTGATCTAACTGGCATTTAGCTAACTCTGCATTTTTCTAAATAAATGGACTTTGGTCTTCAAAAGCTCCTTCTCAACGTGCACCGCTGCTTTCTTGGAATGCCTAGAATTGGTCTACATTTACCTACGAATGAATATAATAAATAATGTCCCATCAGCTGTAACACTGGAAGGAGAATTTTGAGATATTCAATTGTTTAGTAAACTGAACTTTAATGCTAACAATAAAAGGTAGCATGCTTTTTTAAAACCAAATACTTTGAACTGAAAGCAAAAGATTGAAACTGCTGGAAATATCCAAGGCATACAAAGCTTAGGGAAAGAATAAAGTCCTACAAAGCACCCATTCACAATCTGAGGATCAATGTAAATTTCTAAAGTCAAGACTGATGGATTCATTAGGCAAGAAAATGAAGGGATATAACTCAAAAGACAGGTAAAGTGTGTTCCAATACAGGTCATGCATGGAAGAACAGACTGGGAGTTGCTGAATGGATCATGATATCTTATACCGCTAGCTCAAATTCTAATTTAGTGCAAATGTTGTGGAATTAAGAATTATTTAACTTATTGGTTCAATTTAGTGGTTCAAAGAATCAATTCATCACACTGGCAGGGATGAACAGGCATTAAAACATTTCAATTCATCATATTTTATTTTAGGTATCTAAAATAAATGGATATTGGAATACAGAATAAAATTTCAAAATTTGTTAATTATACCAAACTGAGCAGCAGTACAAATTATATTAATGGACTGCAACAGAACATAGGTTGGTTTACACAATAGGCAGATGGAATTTAAGAAAAGTGTGAGGTGTTGCATTTTGACAAAAGGCTTCATGGTAAATTCTAAATAGTGCAGGGACATAGGCACGTATTTAGATTTTTAAAAGGTGGCAGAACATATTGCAAGAGTAGGCAGAAAAAGATACAAGATAGGGCTTCATATAAATAACTTTTATGAGCTCTTAACTTCTTTACATAGGTCTGGTTAGATCACAACCAGAATGTTGATGACCTCACTTTAGGAAGGGTGCAGGCGACATTTAGAAGAATGGTTCCAGTAACTTGGAATTTTAACTACAAAATTAGATTGAAGAAGAAGGGGTTGATTTGTCAATCGTTCCACAATCATAATTAATGATAATCATTAACACATTCCCTATAGTTTAAATCATAAGGTATCTGTAGCACTTGACTTGTTGGTCACTTACCAAAAAAAAAATTTTGAACTGCGTTTTCAAAACTCTTGGTAAACGTATCTCAATGTGAACCAACATCTATGTATTTTAGTAATCATCCTTAATAAGTAGTAATGACATTGAAAGTAACAACACATTCGAAGGCTTCACACCAAATCTACTAATAAAACATTCTCTAAAAACGTTTCTTCATAATCATATAAAATAATCCAAAACAGGTCACAAACAGTGCTGTCAGTCATCTTTCTTAGCACAACAGAAGAGTTAAACTCTGCCAATATATTTCTGGAGATGCTGGTAATTCATACACCTGAATTTATCACAACTTTCAGTGACAGTACTACACCCAGTTAACCATTAATCATCTACACCATATATAATCAACAATAGAAGGATAATATATAAAAAAAAAGGACAAAAGCTATAGTTCCACAGCTCAAGTTAAAACATCTCGTTTCTGGCACTACGCTCTCAATTCATCTGCTCAAAATATCTCATCATAAGTTATTTCATCAGTAAAATATCCTATGAACTACATCCTTTGACTGAACTTCCCATTTATCCGAATAGAACAAGCTTGATTTCAGCTGACATGTTTTGCCTTATTCAGGTAACTGCCAAACTCACAAAGCAGTCAGTTTCTAATGACCAACATTACCTCAACACCCCCCAATCATCAACCACATGTGAAAAGCAGGAATATACTACAGGCATATGGGCTGATACTCAACAGTACTGAGAAAAGGTAAAAATCTATTAGAAGAAATTATTTTATAAACAGGACTTGCAACAAACTGGGCATGTTCTGAACAACTTACAAACCACTCATTAGCAAAAATGATTGTCACACCATGGCTTTAACAATGCTTCTCTATCCAGTTTCCTTGAAATCCATTTATAAGTGCGCTGTTACAAATATGAAGTTTGTATTCTGCCCAACAAGTCTGGGTGGCTTTGTTATTAAAAAAAGGGGAGGGGGTGGTGGCAGCGATGGTGGTTAGATGATTCACTCATTGAGAAGGTGGTCCAAGATGTTATTCACATATGTAAACAACGTCCAGAAAAGTTGCACTGATGGTAGTCAAACTGTTGGTCTCCAACTCTGAGTGGTTTGAGGATTGTCAAGTTTCGTCACAGCTAGGCAGTCTCCAGAAGTCAGAGACCAAGGGCGCTAGACCAGCATCTTAAACAGATTAACCATTAGCCCTGTCAGTCACCACATGGCTGGGAGTTCGCATTCAGATTTAAATAGCAGATCATAAAGATTCACAAAGTTGCCCAGACTTGCTAAATGAAGAATCTTCAATTCATCCCTCACCATGAAAGTCAGTTCTGCGATTAGGAAAAACAACAGAAACTGGAGAAACCCAGCGGTTCTGGCAGCGTCTATGAGTCAACGCTTCAAGTCCACTGACCAAAGTTTTTGTTTCAAATTTTCAGCTTCCATGGTTTTTGTTTTATTTTTGTGATTAGGAGTTGCCCATCTGGGAAAGGAAGCAAGCCCACAAGAAATTAGAATCACTTTGGGCTAGTTTTAGAGACTGAAGTGTTCACTTGAGACACAGCATAAAGTAAACCGTGATGTGGGGTATTAAGTTAAATGGGGGATATTTCTGCAGTTTAGAGTACAAGTTGCTTACTGAAAAGATTTTAGACAGTCTTGCTCTTGCTTTTATCACAGTCGAAGCTTTAAAAATTTAAATCCTGCTGGGTAATCCTCTAGATATTGGAAGTTCAAATTATTTTTAACAAAATTATCAAATTCTATTGGGATAAGTGTATGGAGATGAAATTTCAAGTCGTTACTTATTGTCATCAGGAAATTAGCACACAGATCCTATTAACAAGGATATTGTGCCTGCCTTTTAATTACACAAATTAAATCAATGCAAAGACCCAGGTGCCAGGTATGAGTTTTGAAAACAAAAGTGTCATATTGCTCCAAAATGGCCAGGCAAAACAAAATCTTTGCATCCAATCTGCCCAGCCCTGTCAGGCTTTTATATGTTTAAATGAGATCCCCTATTATTCTTCTGAACAGACCTCAAAAACCCAATCTTTCCTTGAACAACAGAACTGCCACCCCAGGAAGCAGTCTACTGAATTTTCATTGCACTCTGTTCATGGTAAAGTATATGTTTTCCTAGGGAAAGAGACCAAAACTGCAGACAATAGTCTAGCTATGGTCTCACTAATGCCTTGTACAGATGCAAAGGACTTCCATCCTCCTGTACTCAAAACACTTTTGTAGTGAAGGCCAACATATCTCATACTTTGCAAAATACTTGCTGCACCCACATGCTTGCTTCAGTGACCAGTGTACAAGGACACCCGGACACTTTTGTACATAATCTATCATTTAAAAAATACCCTGCCATGCTGTTTATTTTTCCTACCAAAATGGAAAAGCTCACACTTACCAATGTCATACTACACCTGCTATGTATTTGCTCACTCATTCAACTTGGATAAATCATCAAGGCTTCTTTACATTCTCATAGCCCAGGGAGAAAAAGCAATTTTGTCCACTGTTCTTGTGCCAGATCTTTCAAACTGCTATCCAATTAGTCCTTCTTTCCTTATTAGCTCTTTAAACATTTCCTTTTCAAATATTTATCTAATTTACTTTTGAAAGTCACAACCGATTTCCAACCATCACCAGTTCAGCCAATGCACTGCAGATAACTTGTTTGGTTTAAAAAAACTCCTCTCCGCAGATTTTTTTTCCCTAGTTACTCTAAATCTGGTTAGCCAACTGAAACAGTTATTCCCTGACTGCACCCTCAAACTGTGGACACCCCTCCAAAAATCTTTCCTTAAAATTTTACTGTTCTAACAGGGAGCAGTCCCAGCGTTCCCAGTCTTTTCAAATAACTGAAGTCCCTCACCTCAGATACCATTTCAGTAAATTCCACTGCACCCTCTCCAAGATGAGACACCCTTAAAATATGGCGCCCAGAATTAGACATCATTCCAGTTAGAGCCTAACCAATGATTTGTAAAAAAAATTTTAACTCCCTTGCTTTGGTACTCTAAGCCTTTATTGATGAAAGTGAAGATCCTCTTGTTTTAACACCCTTATCAACTTGCCCCAGTACCAGAGAGATTTATGTTCTGTAAAAGGTGTTGCCCACAAATGAGTAAGTCAATCTGGAAAATTCTAACCAAAATGTATGTATTTCTAATTAAAGTTTGCATCTCAGTAACACAATACTTTTGAAATCTGCATTTTTACGTAGATGCAGTTAATGCCAACTCACACTCAACTTTGATTCAAGATCAGCTGGAATGAGCAAAAATGCAATCACAATTCTCAGCAGTATCATTGACACAAGGATTGTGAATAAGACGAGGAACATGTGCATACTATGCAAAGCCAATGACCACAATGCTCCTAATTCACTTATCAAAATTTGGTTTTAAGTTATAATTTAACTACTTATTTCTGGTGAGCAAGTCAGGCAACCCCTAACCATTTTTAGGGTTATAGCATACATAGCTGGGAGACACTACAGTTTCAAAGACAAGTTATAAGGTAAACATTCAAAAATCAGTCATGATGCTCGTGAACACTTCAATGTAAAGTTGGTAGACATCAAGTATTACAAAACCATCCTTTTCAGACATCAGCTTTGAGTGAACAGGGATGCAGCAAAATTCCAGCCTTATCCACACGTAATGTAAAAGGATACAAAACACTGCTACCTCATTCCAGATGGAATAAAAGTACTCAAATGAATTAAAACAAACTTTTAACATTTCAAAAGAAAGAAAATTTTGACCTCTTGATGTCCACATTAATAAAATAACAAGTAACAAATTGCCAACCATGACTTAGTCATTAACAAGTTCACTTCGGTATCAGAAAGTCACGGCTTTGAGACCTACTCCAAAGAACTGAACACAAAATCTAGGCTGACATTCTCAAGGCAGCACAGCGTCACTTTATGATCAGTGCTGAGGGAGCATGAGAGTGAACCTAGAACTGGGGTCACACTTTAAAACTAAAAGGCCTTCCGTAGCGATGAGGAGGAATTTCTTCCGAGACTCATGATCTTTGGAATTCTCTTCCACAGAGACAGTTAGACTGGGCCACTGAACATACTGAGAGCTGAATTAGATGGATTTTTGATTAAAAAAAGTTAAAAAATTACAGGCAAGAAAATGAAGTTAAAGCCATAACCAGATCAGTGAGCGCCTTATCAAAAGATCAAGTATTCTATTCTTGCTCCAATTTCTTATGATCAATGGAGAGGGCGGCACCAGAGGTGCTGACTTTCAGGTGCAGGGTTAATACTGAGACCATATCTACATTCTCAGAGGAAACATGGAACTTAAAAAAAGTTTTCATCTAACAATTTTCCCTCAACCACCATCAGGAACAACAGATTAAAATGGTAATTTATCTCATTACTATTTGTAGCATTTTATTCAAAAAACAGTTAGTCACAGAGTACAGATGGAAGTTTTCATGCTTCATATCAAATGGAATTTGAAACATTAGAGGACGGACAGTGTAGATGGACCAGGATGATGTCACTCATGGGAATTATAGTTTTCAGAGACTTCTGATACTTGGACTACTGCCATTACAGCAAAAAAGGCAGAGAAAATTTAATAACAGCGACGAAGGCAGTGATAAAAGTCCTCCATTATAAATTTGTCGATGTATAAGGAATGAAATTTGGAGTGCTTTCCTTTTGCAGAAGGTTGTTACAGCATGGTTATAATGCAGTACTAGATCCGTTTTAAAATGGATAATCCTTTAATCATAGAATCTTTCAGCACAGAAGGCCACCATTCAGCCAATCACACCTGTGCCCTATCCTTTCAATTATAAACAATTAATTTCCTAAGAGTATTACTGTCAAATCTGTTTCTAACATCCTATGGATCAGTTGTCAGCACTGTCGCCTCAAAATAAGGTGATGGGGAGTTCAAGTCCCACTTCAGAGACTTGAGTCTATAATGCAAGATTCAGTACAGTCCTGAGAGGAGTGTTAACTTTCAGATTAAAGGTCAAACTGAAACTTCAGCTTTTCCATCAAGTAGACACTAAAAGTACTAGATTGGCTAGTTCTTTGGCGGTAAAGTGTTTTGGAATGCCCTGAGCCAGTACAAGCTGCTGCAAAAAATGAAATTTCTTGACAAAACAACATCTTGGCTGCATTTCAAATAAAAAGTGGGAGAGAGTGTTCTCAAGGGCTTATCAAATGCAGAGATGACATAACTTGCCAACAGCAGGATGATGGTATAGAATCAAAGCGCAGGATATTCAGGCCATCATTCTTGTGCCAGGTATTTGAAAGAAATTACTCCCAATGTTCTATTGTTTACCCGTAGCCCTACAATGTTCCTTCCTTTTACTACTGAAACTGCTTCCATTACCCTTCCAGGACAATTCTCTAACTAGCTCTCCTCCCCAACCTCCACCCCTTGCCAGATCTTTTACTAATTACCTTACATGTGCAATATCTGGTAACTGACGTTGTTGCCCATAATCAAACTTCTGCCCACCACAGGACTTCCTAAAGTGGTGTCAGGCTCCCACGTGCGGCCAGCCGCTGAGCTTTTAGGCTATAATGGCCGCCCTGGAGCCCTAACCAAGTTACAACAGTTGTGCTCCCCCTCTGATAGTCCCTGCTCTCACAAATCTCTCATCTTTCCCACTCAGAGGTTAGCACAATACAATTCAATTTTCAAGCCTTAAAAGTGGACCACAGTGGGAAGTGGTTAGGATGTGCCGCCCTATCAACTGCACCAAAAGTCTTCATTCCCTATCAAGTTACAGTTGTATAGGCATTCTTTGAGTAGAGGTGGTGTAGGAAATATTTAATGGGTGGTGTTACAAAGTTACAAATTATTTACAGCACAGGAAGCAACTATACAGGCTCAAATTCTTGACGACATTTAAATTCCATACTGGCTTCATCCCACCCCCCCGAATATTGTCAAATCATAAAGGAGGAGAAACTGGTTCCAGTGGCACAGGCAAAGGACAAAGATCTAAAATAACTGAAAGAATTATACTAATAGGCTCATGTCACAAAAGAGGAGAAAAACAAAAACTTTTCTGAAGAAGGGTCCAGGCCCGAAACGTCAGCTTTCCTGCTCGGCCTTCTGCGTTCATCCAACTCTACACCTTGTTATCACAGAAAAACAAGGCACTGGTTTTGTCATGCAGCAAGCTGTGATGCAAATGTACTGTTGAAATGATGTTCAGGATGACATCAAATCAAACTTTCAAAAGTGAACTGGATAAACTTGTTAGGATTCTACAATAGCTGTTGCAGCCTAAGAGCTCATGACAGTAAAATGTAAGCTCTTGATCTCACAAGTAGGCCTGACGCCACTTTAGGGAACCTTGTAATGGGGAGAAGTTGTTTAAGAGCAAAAATATCAGTTACTAGATATTCCACATTTAAATAAGTAAACCTGTTTTCCCTAGAATTTACACAGTTATGAGGAGATCTGATCGAAGTCTTTCAGATATTAACATGAATAGATAGAACAGATAAACTATTTCAACGAGTTGGGGATTCTAGAACTAGGAGGCACAGTCTGAGAATAAGAGCCAGGCTGTTCAAGAAAGATGTTAGGAAGCACTTCTACACACAAAGGGTGGTAGAGGTTTGGAACAGTCTCCATCAAACAGCAGTGAATCTGGATCCGTTGTTAATTTTAAGTCTAAAACAGTTAAATTTTTGTTAAGCAAACGGTTTATAGAGTTAAGCCACAGAGTAGCAATGATCTTATTGAATGGTGGAACAGGCTTGAGGGGCTGAATAGCATATACCTGTTCCACAGGTAAGTACTTAAAGGGGAAAGCATCTGCTGGTAATAGTGCAGGAATGGGGAAACAGGACCAGGCTGGAGAGCTCAAACACCTTGCAAAGGCGTTATGGGCTAAATGACCTTCTTTCCTGTGCTGCAGAATTGAGAGGGAATTTGATTTATCATTTCTCTAAAGCTCATCCAAATTCATAAAGTTGAAATAAAAATGTTTAAAAGTTTTAATATAAAAATTAATATCGTAATCATTTGTTTAAGTAAAGAACATGTTGGTACAAGAGTTAGAAAAGTCAACTATGTTTGAACAAGATGCATTTTAAAAGATGTAAATAAGCAGATTATAACTTCAAACTTAAAGTCATGAAGTTTGAAAAGTTGAGTTCAATTAGTTAAAGGCATCAAGTTTCAATAACCTATAAAGTCATCAAGTTCAAACGGCAAATTAGACTGTTTCAGTTTAATGGTTTTATCAAGGTTTAATAAGTTATAAAGAGTTAAAACAGCGTCTAAAGAGTTAAAACAGCGTCTAAAGAGTTAAAACAGCGTTTAAAGAGTTAAAACAGTGTGAAGCTCAATAACTAATTTTCAGGAAATTAAATCTGAACAAGGTAAAAATACATTAACTTTGAATGACAAGTTATGAAAGCTATTAGGTTTGATTAACATTTATAAAAATATCAGGATTTTACTAAGTTCTTATCTTAGAACATGTTAATTAGTTGAAGAATATTAGATTTCAATAGTTTAAGTCGTTATAGCTGAACAATTTAGAAACATCAAGTTTGAACGACAGTTTATGAAGTTAAATTTGATTAGCAAAGTTTTAAACATTGGAATTTGAATAATTTATGAAGATATTAACTAGGGTAGAGTTGTGAAAATATTAAGTTTCGATAACTATTTTCCAGGACATTAAGTTTGAACAAGTTACACAAAGATGTTGAGCAGTGAGCCGGGGGTGTACACTTACCGCCTGCAGCGTGCTTGTTCTGCTTTGATCCCCGCTCGCAGCTCCTGGAGGAGAGTCCACATTGCTGGTTGCGGCCCCGGGGTTGCTACTCCTGAAGCCGACCTGTGAGTCCTGCTGTACGGCTGTAGTAGGAGGCGGTGGTGGCGGAGGCTGAGGCTGGGGAGGCCGCTGCTTGCCGGCCCGCTTGTTCTTCGCCTGTAGGCAGCGCTGGTGGAGGGCCAGGCTGTGCTGGCGCTCCAGGTCCAGGCGCTCGGCCGAGGCCCGCTGGTAGCGCGCCTCGCAGGCCGTGTGATGCCGGCGGCACAGCTCGATCCGCTTACGGAGCCGCTCAACCACGGCGCTGTGCCGCGGCAACACGAACTCGGCCATGGCGGCGGCGGTTGTCTTCAAGACTTTACCCCTCTCTCCCCCTCAGAAAGCCGGAGGGAGGAGGGGAAAGCCACACATCAACAGCCGCCTTCAGATTCAGGAAGCACAGAGTCAACGGGAAAACTCTTCGCTTAGACTCTTCTCCATTTTCTTTTTTATTTTTGTTTTACCTCAGACCATCATCGACGGACGGACAACCGATCATGAAGGTGATTGACAGGCCTCGGCAACCAGTCGCAGAGCGGGAGGGGCAGTGCCACCTCATGATTGCTGTTCCCCTGAGCCAATGACCGGATAGGAAGGTGGGCGTCTGTGCTTTGATTGACGCACCTTCAGCCCGATCAGATGAGAGAGACTGTGAGTCACGACCTATCGGTTAATGGGTAGTGGAGAGATACCGCCTACTTCCACGGATTGACGGTCGGTTTGACCACTCCGAAATAGATTATCAGATGATCACCAATCAATTAGAGGTAGGCGGGCGAATATTTCCGTATTATCCAATGGCGATGTGGCAGCCGGGCTCGATGGACGTGCCATTGCACCAACCCGAAAACAAAGTTTTCAAATCCCAATGAAACACTATCCAATTACAGAGGGGAGGTGTACACTTCCACTCCCTGGGAGAGTAATGGAGCTGAAGTTTGTTTCATCTCCCTCAAGGCTCCTTATTCGATTTAACAGCAATCTAGATCTGTGACAAAAAAATTTATTTTTATGATCAACATGTCTGAGGGTCACTTGACGGAAAGTGAAGTCGAACCACTGAACTGGATTGGTGTTTGTAAAATAAAGAGAATTCCATCTCTAGTATTAAACTTTTTCGTACCAAAAAAAAAAATCCCCGTTTCCTCCAGAGGGAGGAAAAATGGGAATTTGGACGAATTGGGCCCTGACTTGATTGACGGGTCACGAGGTCACGTCCTTGCCCAACGCATTCTGGGAAATGTAGTTTAGCTAACAGCACACGTTAGAAAGACAGGACACATTCTTAAACCTTGCACCCAAAATCTTAGACTAGTTTTGAACTGTAAGGAGGATTGTAATGGAACTTCTGCGGGGGTAAAGAAATGGACATACTGCAGATGAAGTTTGAGGCAAAAATTGGAAAGGATTGCAGCCTCGCAGAGGGACCTGCACTAATGATACAACCAACTTGGAATACCTGGGGGGGAAAAAACCCAGCAACTCTGGCAGCATTAGGAAGAGATAGAGTGTTCAGATCAAGTCCAATACTAATTAACTCTGAAGTCATCGCACTTGACTTGCTACGGGTAAGTTCTCTTTCTCTTTCTCTCACTAGCGCCTTCTCTGCTTATCTCAGATTTCCAACAATGTTTTGCTTGTGATCCTGACTTTTACACAAAGGCTGGGACTATAACAGCAAAGTTAACTACTGGTTAGGCATCAACTGGTTTTATTCATGCACAGGACACTGGCATCTTGGACTTGGTCAGCATTTATTACTCATACGTAGTTGCTCAAGAAAGTAATAGAGAGTTGTCTTGTTGTCTTATTAAACTGGAATATTCTAACCCAAGCTCTTGCAAAAAAAATTGACAAAAATATTTCCAAGGCTAGGAGACTTCACTTTCTGCAGTAGATTAAACATTAGGTTGCATGTTCTCCTTTTAGGAGAGAAGGTTAAGTAACCAGTTAATAGAACTAGTTGAACTGATGAAGGAATATTAGAGGAAAAAGGGTGAAACTATTTCCAATCACATGCAACATCTGATAT
Organism: Ginglymostoma cirratum; assembly: GCA_024137785.1. NCBI lineage: Eukaryota > Metazoa > Chordata > Chondrichthyes > Orectolobiformes > Ginglymostomatidae > Ginglymostoma > Ginglymostoma cirratum. Next base: position 41,027,886 of record JAHRHZ010000289.1, on the reverse strand, counting down.
TCCACTTGTGACAGCTGAGACACTCTTGGGATCTCAGCAAAAAACTAATCTTTTTTGTCTCATTGTTATGTGACACCCTGCTGTGCAAAAATTGCTCACCACAATCCTAGCATTACAAATGTGGTCACAATTCAAGAGATAGTCACTGGCTGTGTTTCTACTTTGCAATTTGGAATGGTGTTCCTGTAAGATGTGACATAAGTAGGTTTGTTCATTTTAAAATGCCTCAAAAACACACGACTGAACTAATTCACACTCTTGAGCAGTTAACTAGTTGTTCCCTACAATCTATTCACAGTACTCTTGGATTAAATGACACTCAACCACCTCTCTCAAGAAGTCCAGTCCTCCATTCATTTTCCTCTTCCAATAACTCAGGGCCCTAACAAATGTCTACACCACGCACATGGCCTCACACTGTTTATAGCAAGTGGCTAACCTCTGAGCCATGAGGCCTGGGGTTCAAGTCCCAACTGCCCCAGAGCTATACAATATCTCTGAACAGGTTACAAATCAATATTAGTCTGGAAGATGTCGGATATTAGAAACTAAGCAGGCTGCAATCTGGTTTGTTCTTAGGATTACCAGGGTGCTGTAGGTTGTCATTGATGGTGTACATAACTACCTTCCAAGCAGCTGACTTGGGTTTGATACTGGTCATTGCAGTTTGCCCATTTACAACTTTCTCTAACCCAAAACTTCTTGCGTGCCTCGAAGTCAGATTTGCCTATAACTAGATTTAAAGGGCTCTTGTGACGCAATGGTCACGTCCCTAACTTCTGAACTAGGAAGCCCAAGTTCACGCCCCACCTTTAATAACATGTCACAACATCTTTGAACAGGTTGATAAATAAAATCTACAACAGGATTGCAGACCCCATAAATTGGTATTTCAGAGGTACCCTCAGTTCAAGTCATAAATCACACTTGCTGCAAAGGTATAGAATAACATTTCAAACAGGTTCATTAGAAAACATCTATAACAAATGGTTACAAGGAAAGGCAGGGGTATAGTGGTTAATGTCACTGCACAGGTAATCCAGAACTTGAGGTTAATATTTTGGATGTAGGGCCTCAAGTTCCCAACATGTCAGATGGTGAAGTTTTACTTTGGCCAGGTGGCCCAGCTTCAAGCCCCACTGCATCTGCAGCAGTGGTGTTGCGAACAGACAGCTGAGGTCTCCTGGAGTGAGAGATAAGCAGAGGACTCAAAGACTACTGAACTTTAACTTATTTCTTAATTTAAACTAGGAAAATAAAGGAAGACTTTAATGTGAAAACTATTAGCTTTATTTTTCTACTCATTCTGTGAAGAAATGCTTTCTCTTCACAGAAAGAGTTTTCAAACTCTTACTTTGTATCTTGGTACCTGAGATAGCACCTTGTGTGGTAACATTATACACTTCACTATACTTACGTACACATGATAGTAAAATCTAAACCTAATTTAACAGGTTTTGAACACCATCCCTGAACAGGTTGATTGAAAATACCTATAGCAAGTGGCCTTCCTCCTCCCATATCAACATTGGAGGAATATGAATCCACCAACACCAAGGTTAATACGCTCATTCCAACAAAGAGTTCTCCTCCCACTCTGTGTTCTCTCCACCTCCCAAGATATTCATCCAGCACCTTCTTCACTCAAATCTCCATCCAGGTGCAAAAGAGGATTTGTTCAAGCCAATCTACCCATGACTGCAGTCATTCAATACGCTGATTCCTGTCAAATCATCTATTGTAAACTGAGTGGTCAAGTTCAGTTATCTACATCCTAAGATTCAAATGATAAAGCAGGGAAGTCAGTAAAATGAAGAGGCTGGACATCTGTTTTAATTTTTGTTTTTTTAAGTTGCAGGAAACAATTTTCACATGATTTTTGCATTTACATTTCTGGAAGAGAAGTACTTAAACAGTTTGACCCCAGGTGGAGTCAAGTCAATGTCGTCTGACACTCCAAATTCTCTACAATCAGCTCTTTAAAGCTCAGAGTATCTCTGTTGAAAGACGGGTCCTTTATGTGCTACCTACAAATCAATTGGTTAAGAGTGTCTAGACTACTCTAAGGTCATTCGCTGAACAGGGTGAAGACCGTTTAAAAGATGGCAAAGTGAGCTCTTTTTAAACAAACCATTGAACATCAAAGCACAACATAACATTAAGAAAACATTTAACAACAGGATAAGTTAAAAATCAGTGAGCATATTTTAATAACTCAATTTAAGTTTACTTAGGTGAATTTTCCCCATTTGGATGTTCAGATGTGTCTTGGACTGGCAATGGATTGGAGAAGCATTAACCAGAATGGTCAATCTGTCACTTGAAACTTACTGAAATATCTACCAGCACAGAAGCAAAGGACTTCTCTTACAACATATTAGTATGCAAAAAGCATAATCATAGCAAAAACAAGGGATAAAATTATCTTTTGTTACTGTACCACTGTCATCAATTTCCTTCTGTAATTATGACTTGGACATACTTTAAATTGGAAAGCACCAGTGCCTGTTACTCTGCTATAGGCTGCAATGGCAGAAAGATGGTTTGGTTACCATTACAAACTTTCATTTCTACCACTGTTAGCTGCTGCCATGGTGGTTAGCACACAACCCACACTTGGGAATCAAGGTTCTTATAAAAGCTTTACATTGGGGACAGGGAAGAAAAATAACATGGTTACATTGCTCATCACATTCTGGAAAAGCCAGCAAGATTCTCAGCTGGGATCCTGGGTCGGCCATGGATTTTGTTTTGTTATTCTACACAAAATCTTGAGTAAGCTCCAGAGGCCTCTTATTGCAAGCACACTGCAACTAGAAAAAGGCCACATTTGCCATATTTTCTCAACTGAAAACAAAACACATCAGTATTCCAATAAATTTTGGCAGTGCAGTGTTCCCATTGCAACTGGATTATCCCATCAAAATTGAGAGCTCACATGCAGTAACTCATTTAATAAGCTTCATCCACAAAACCACAGTTCAATAAAGCAAACAAATAAAACTGAATCAAATTAGGAAGTTACAATATTTAGGAAGCCCAGCCAAGAGTGGGGGGGGGAATGGATCAGGGGCACGGGCACTACAGTCATCTTGTCAATGTACCTTCATACACTTCTTCAAATCAATGGGTTCAACAGCCATAGCAGCAACAAGAAAATATTTGAGAATTCAGTGCAAGAGAACATGGCTAGCAGAAAACGTTAAGGAGCACAAAGACCACACAGTTTGTTTTGGCAGGGTAATATGCGGCCTTCTTTGTAGACTTGTGTATGCACATCCGTTTACAAGTACTGCCTCTCCCACAAACCTGCCATCAAATTTATTATATTACGTATTATGGCCTTACAGTTTGCTGTGCTAATTAGGGATTATCCAAAAATAAAGTATAGCAAATCTATTATTTTTATCCAAAAGATTAATACCAAAAAATCTGAGGGGATCCAAACTGGCCAAACCAGTGTCTGAGGATTTGCATTGCTTTCAGAATGAGATGGTCACTTTGATTTGCACTGAGAGAGCCTTTGTCCTACACCCATTAAGGAATTACTTCAGTGCACCTTTTTTTTTGGGGGGGGGGGTGGGTTGAAGAGAAATTTCTCCAATCAAATTTAACCATCCAACTAGAAAATTGATTCCAATTCCGAGGTATAGCAGAACAAATCATGTACAAGTGCAATTTTACTATCACCAAAACTTAAAATTATACGTTTGAGAAAAAAATGGGTACAAGGTCTGGATGGGTTCGTCTCCCAAAATACAGAGGAGGAAATTTTTAGTACAGTTTCTTTTTTTCATGAAATGAGGTTACAAGAACCACCTTACTAAATTGGTTGCTCGGTTGTGGTGTCACCAAATTTGGATCTTTTTCTGTTGCAGTAAACAAAATATGAACTGGTCATTCATCTCTTTGCTATTTGAGAGATGTCACTGAGGCACAAGTCTGCCCTATGACATGTAAAGAAACTGACAAAAGACAAGAGTACAATATGGTTAATGAAAATGACATCAATCGCTATGGGATTAAATATACTCACACCTAATTGTACTACAAGATAAATACTGCAAGTTTGATATATATTTTCAGTGCTTTCTCGTTGTTGGCTTCTTCTCTTTAAACTCTCTCCTGCCTTGTATAGTGCTTCAAAGATTAAAGATTTCCACAAAAAGCAAACAAACATTCAGGACAATGGAAAGTAATTCCCTTAAAACCCCTACACTGAGGACTGGAGTTTTATTTGATCCTTCCTACTCAAGAACAGATGTGTATACCTACTATCTTGCTTTGTTTCCATAAGAAATGATCAAAGGCCCAAATGTGGAACTAAACATTTTAACTTGGTAAACCCCACACAGGCATAATTCAAAAGAAATCAACAGCTTGAGTTAAAGGTTATAATGTTAGAGAATCAATGATTAAGTAATAATGTGTTCAAACTCACCATTGAAATTTGGAACACATTTTCACTTGAAATTGGTCATGTATTATTTGAGCAATTACAGCACACGTTAGATTCCATGAACAATAACTCCTCATCCATCCAAAATATACCTCAATTCAAACTTCAAAAGGCAATAAAACAGGAAGGACCATCATGCTCTCAAGCTCAATCACTACCTCGTCAATTACTTTACCAATGCCCATGTACATAGCTTAGCAAAAAGGTCATGCAGCTCTAAGCAAAAGCTATCAATACCAACACGTTGCCAAGAAAGGAGCTGCATTTGGACAGTGTGGAGAATTAGCAGAAGTGTCTTTACCTTAACAACCAACCAGCTCAGCTGTATAGTGAGCCAATATGAATTGAAATCATCCTGGACATGCTTGGAAAGAAAGTAAAAATTCCCATCTGCAAGCTTTCTACCCTCCCACTTGGATAAGTGAGATTCCAATGCTTGTGGGAGTCCAGACATGGTACAACATTACAATTGGCTATTGACTACCATGTGCTTAAAAAAGAAGTCAGGATTTTAAAATTATCCTATAAAACAGCATTTATTTGCAGCCATTACTATCACATCTCACTGAAAATATACAAATCAGCAGGTCAGAAAGCAAAGTGTTTTAGGATATTAGATCTGTTTCAAAAGTACACTTCATGAGATTGGTTAGAAACTAAAAACCCTGCAATCTAATTCTGTAAGTTTATGGGCAGGTAGGGTGCCAAAACATACAAAGTCACATTAACGATGATGACTTGTGAATAAGTTTTAATTTCAACAGAAGTCAAGGAATTAGGTATTTGGGAAAAGACAAAAGAACAAAATCCATAAAGAGCAAGCTGCAAAAATATCAATTTATGGGGAAAATCCTTTAGACACAAATTGTAGTAGTGGGCCAATTGGGTATGGATAGGAAGAAAGGGTGGAAAAAGCAGGAAAATTAAATCTACAGAAAAACCTGAATTGTGCTGGAGCCTTCCCCTCATTTACCTCACTGTTCATTTGCTCAACTATCAACTTGGAAAGTGATTGTTTAAAAATTACTGATCCCTTTATTCAAGGCAAAGGACTGGGAGATAGCAACATGAAAACTGCAGAGTTAATTTGGGTGAGTATTGTTAAAAAGCTAAAGTTCTTTTGTTGCTCCCCATGAGAAACAGCAGGAATAAGTTCAAGATAAATTATGATGTACAACAGAAACTATTCCTGTTCACTTCCACACTCATTCCATCTCAAAAGAGAGCCTCAAGATAAAGAAACTGGAAGGTTTATGGCATTTTGCCAAATACAAAAATTTGTTCAATGAATTTTTGGAGAAGTAATTTGCCAATACAGGAAAGTTTGTACTTAAAGCCAACAAAGCACTCTGATGGTACATAGGCCCCATCCCATCAGTCTGCCTTATTTACCAGACTCCTTTTGGCTTCCATGTTGGGTCTACCTACATTGAGCGTTTTGCCTTTAATTTAGCAAGACTAAAATCCAATTGAAGATTACCAGGCACTAGTTTAATAATTTAAGAATTTAGAGGACTTGTACCAATGAGCAGGAATTTGTTTTGCTAAATATAATATATATTTTTATATATAAAGTACATTTCAATTTAGATTACAGTCCTTGCTGAAAATGTACAATAACCTGGTCTATTTAGTGTTTGGTCAGTATGATGTGTAGGGTTTTCTTTTGCACACAACAATTGTCTCACGAAATCCTCTAAAAGTTCAACTCTCTGTAATTCCAGTGACGATGGTCTCTCTTTAGAAATCGCAAGTGTTGCCCAAACAAAATTACGACAGGAAACAGCTCAATCTTCCCATTGTTTTCAATTTGTACTTGAGTCATCTTTCTTCTGTAATAAAAAGAAATCACAAATCAAAAACACAAACTCTACAGAAGTTAATTCCAAACCTTCTTTCTCCACCAAGATATGGTACTGGACTCGTAGCCCAGCAATATAAAAATGTAGTCATAAGTGACGACAAAAGCTGTCAAGATCATCAAAACATTGTTTCAATAACATTCCTTTAGGGAAGGAAGCCTGTCTGCTTTTCCCAGTTCGTGATTCCATTCCAATGCTAAACTGGTTGACTTTCCAACTCTGAAACAGAGTCACTAGTCAGTCGTAATTCGTTAAGTGTTTCAAGGACAAGCATGCCAAAAACCTTTTCAGATGCGGACATGGAAAAAATGCCACCCTTGCCAGTAGTACCAATCAAGAACGAATTATAAGACAAACCTTGTATTTTAATACCAGAAATAGAAGTTAGTTATGCGCCTCAAATAATTTTAGCCAAATTACTGTGGAGGATTTTCTGTTTAAATTCCACTTTTGCTCCTTATCCTGAAACCCATCGGTATTCAAAAAAACTATTGATCTTAGTCAAGCATCTCAGAAGATGAAAATCTTCCAGACTGCAAGAATCTCAAATGTGTTCCAGACCAAATCTCAGAAATAAATTAATTGGGATTCAAGTAGAATACTATTCCAGGAGTCCACCTTCCTTTCTCAAACAAAAATGATGTAGAAGACATCACTGCTGTAAAGTTATCAACATGTTCTTCACTGGTTTGATGTCAACATCCAAGACTAAATGGCTCACAAGGGCTCCCCAGCAATTACAACTTTCATCGACTCACTTCAACCTGCTCAGCACTTGACTTCTCTGGTGCCCCTTTCTCCTTTCTCTGCTCCACCCGATCATCCTCTTCCTCCTCTTCTTCCTCCTCCTCCTCCTCGTTTGCATTTTCTGCAGCATCCTCAGTATCACTCTTTTGTTTCTCTTCATCTGCAACATTGTAAGTTATTGGCAAAATTAACTCAAAAATTTAATCAGTAAATAGAATGCATATGATAGAATACAAAGAGTTTTCAAGCATCGTTTTAGGTTAGGTGCTTTACAAACTTCCAACATCAACATTGATTTCAATAACTCTGTAGCACCTTTCTCAGCTTTATGGTCAAAGGAGGACTTTTTGAAATGCAGTCACTGCAAAACAGCAGATATTTCCTGCAAACCAACGTCCATTACTCAGCAATGACGACTGGATAATCTGTTTTCCTTTAAATACCAAAAGCCATTGGTTGAAGGATAAATATTACCCAAAGATGCCAGAAAAGAAACACTCAATTCTTCAAAAAGCTCAGGAACCACTCACTTGTCTTTTCTTCTTCCTCCTTTCTCAGCTCGTCATCCTCCTTCTGCTCTTCTTCCTCCTCCCCCTCTTCCTCCTTCACATCAGGCTGTGGGGCATCAGTCTTCTTGTACTCAGCAGCAGCATCTTTCTAGAAGACAAAATTAACACTTTCAATATCTGATATCTGACAAGCATTATGTTAAATTAATTAGACTTTCATTTGCCACGTTACAAAGCTTTAGCCACCATGTACTGGGGAAATAGGCAAACAGGACTGGTTGCAAATTCAGGCAAGCAAAGTTTTGGATGAAATTAATTTGACAGGTAGATTATAACAGACCAACGTGAACGCACGGGAATAGTCAAGTCAGCAAGTAACAAAGACAAATGGTAAGTTTGAACAGTCAGGTTAAAGAAATGGAAACCAACAGTTCTTGCTGATGCGATGGACATGTAGTCAGATGCTCACCTCAGTCAATTATGACAAAGGCTGCAAACAATCTCAGATTGTTGCCAGGGAGAGGAATGGAGTTGGTAACAAACGAGTGAAGCTTGGACAAGGAGTCAGAGGAAAGGGCTTCAGTCTTTGTAAGCTGAAATTCCCTGATTTAAATATTATCTAAAATTTGGTGATGGATAAGTAGTCCGACAATTTAAGAGACAGTGGAAGAATCAAGAAAAATGGTGGTAAATAGAACTGGATATCATCAGCTTACACGTGAAAAGGAATATTGTACCTTTGGATGTTGTCAAGGGGCAGCACAGAGAAGAGAAATTGGAAGGGACCAAGGATAGATTCCTGGGCAACAGCAGAGACAATGATTCAGCACAGAGAATAAGCCATTGCAAGTGATTCTCTGTTCATCATTAGATGGGTATAAATGGAAGCAGTTGAATGGAGTCCCACCCAGCCGAACAAGACTGGAGAAGTGTGGAATATTGAGAGCAAAATGTTTCACAGTTCCAGAAGAGCAAAGAGTGTGTTTATTGAGTGTGCCAGTGGATGTTAAATGTGGCTCTGAGAAGAACCATTTTAATATTTTAGTAAGGGGTGAAAACCCAATTTGGGGCATTCAAACATGGACTTCAAGAAGAGATACAGATTTAGAGGCAAGATTATTCAATTTGACAGTTATTTTGTATTACAGCTGCAATTCTTCAGTTCACCTTTCCCCCGCCAGGTTCCCAGAAATATTGGCTTTGGATGGGGACAGTATTCATGCGTATGGTCAGTTCCTCTCATGCCCTGATTAAAGACACATGTTGCTTCAGCCCCTTGAACTGGTTAATGCGACAAGCCTGCAAATACAGCACCCAGCATCCACAGAAAGTAGGCTTAGGAAAGATGTTCCTACCTTTCCAGTACAGCAGAATACTATGACCAGGAACACAGGTAAGGCAATGATGAGGATGTAGACAATCCAAAGCCATGGACGTTCCTCAGCGGCTGACATCAACTGCCCAACTACTCCCGACTGTAAGCCAAATGCACATGTTAAAAACTGGTGAGGCTTTTATCTTCCCAAAACACGATTAGTACTGAAATACCCAAAGGACAGATGAGATTCAACCACATTCTGGAGCCACATTTCGGCCAGAGAGGTAAGAAAGGCAGATTTCATCCCCAAAGGACAAAGGAACTAAGTGGATTTTGACAATGATTATGTGGTCACCATTTAGTTGTGTTTCTAAAAATTCCAGATATTTTTAAGATGGAGTTCAAATTTCACCATCTGACATGGTGGGATTTAAAACCACACCCCTAAAATATCAGCCTGGGATTCTCGATGAATAGTCCAGTCTCATTACCACTATACTGCAGACTACTCTGGTTCGCTGCTGCCATATTATGTTAATGAATAATCAATCAGGCTATAATGCTGCTTTCTAAAACAAAAATTATTAATACCGGCTTCTATGATACCCACACCTGAATAATAAAACACATTAAAATGCTGTAATTATATAGGTCCATCATACACCCATTTGGAATAAGCTCATTGCTTTGACACTGCAGCATGATCACGATAAAAATTCTCAGGGTAAAAGAAAAGGCAACCTCAGTGTGCTTCACAGCACAAAGACTTAGGTGTAGTCACAGCGCGAAGTAGGAAATGCAACGTGCTCCCACAGAGAAATGTAACAGAAATTTCAAAATTGCAGATTTTAAGTGACGTTGGCTGGGGCGCACGTTTTGGCGAGGATGTCAAGGGACCTCACTACTACCTCAATACAACGGCCCATGAAAATATGGGTTCAGGTCCCATGTTAGCTAAAAGGTAAAATCTGCTAGAACAACACATGTTCAAAAATTAAAAGTTACACATTTCAAGGGTGAAGTTAGAAATTATTTCTAACTGCAAGAGCAGTAAAATTTTGCAACTCTTCCACAAACAGGTCTATAAGACAACATAATTGGAATAAGGTCATAGATTGACCATGATTGCACTGAACTGTGGAACAAGTTCAAGGGTCTTACCCCCCTTTCCTATGCTCCAAAGCCTAGGAATTTCAGAGATAGGAAAATCATTCCAGAATGTGTCCTTACCTCGGCACTCCCCTCAGCTGTTCTCTTCAGACCCCAACCATCACTTGCCCACTGGTCAACCACCGCCTTGTCAGAGCAAACAATAAAGTTGTCAAAGAAGATATCAGATGACATTGACCACAGCTCCAGGCCAATAGCATTGATAGGAGTCATCTTGAATGGGTGCAAGTCCTCAAAATAGTCCGGGTTGGAAATCTTCCTTGGTTTCCAGACTCCCTAAAATTAGCAAGATTGAGTGTTAAATCCGTCACAAACCTCTGTGACATAAGTCAACATTGGGATGAGATTCCATCAGACATAAAAAGTAAACTGTTTTATTTGGACTTCAAAACTAGGTGCAAGTCTGTAACTTGTGTTGCACATGTTTCCTTATTACCAGCAAAATGTAAACCAGTCACATTTCATATTCTACAGAAATGAAGGCCATTCAGCCCACTATACTAATGCAATTCGAACCGGGTGCCCCCAACGTGTGCATAGCACCCTCCTTCCTTCCCATTTTTACTCAGAGGTCCCGAACAAAAACTGGCCCATGTCAGCTGTAATTATTTTTGAACTAACCTATATAGAGATGTTATTAGACACCTCTAGTGCAGATGGGACTTTTGAACCTAGGCACCCTTGTCCAGAGGTAAGGAAACTACCTCTGTACCTTAAATCGATTATATATTTTTACTGTCTGAATAATGAGCCCAGATTCTCAATATTTTCTAATCAACTTGCGGCAACACTACCCCTACACAAGAGCCCATGCAAGCCTGTGGAGTCAGCAGTATGTTATCCAGGTCGATACGATCACTGACAAGCTGAATTGACCTCCAATTATTTATTTAAATTGATAGGCAGGCAAGCAAGTAGAGTGCCTACCCATCTAGTGTATCATGGAGTTCAGTATGGGACCAGGTGCAAACAAGTGGGGCTAGCCACCAAGCTATTTGACACAACCCCTCAAAGCCCCCCCATCTGGGAACCAATTCCAGTCCAAGGAGACTTTTCCATTCACCCAGCCACGTACACTTAAACAAAACCTGATGTTTTACAATCTCTCAGTGCTGCCCAAATTGTCAGCCTCATTTATAATAGGGAAACGTGGGTGGAATTGGAATTGGAATTGGAATTGGAATTGGAATTGATGACTTTCACATTAGGATCTGAAGTGCTGCTCACCAACCCAGCAGACAGCTTACACAAATGCTTAGACAAAGAAAGTCAATCTCATTTGGTCTTTGAGGGGTCAAAGGGCTCAAAACTTTTCCTTTCACAAGGCAAATAGTGACTCACTGATCCTAGGCATATTCAAAACAGACGTCTTCATTTTTTTGGGCATTAAGGGAATCAAGTGGTAATAGAATAATCTACAACAGTTTACTGCAACAAAAAGTTAAAAATCTCCTCAAAAAATTTAGGCAACTTTACTCCTGAAATTCCCAACTTAGTGACAGCATGAATAAACGGTTGAGGAATGAAGAGTAAACCCAGTGGGAATAGTAAATTCCAGAAATTAATGCCAGACCACAGAAAGACAAAAAATCTAAATAGTACTAAACAGAAGGAGGAAGAATAATGATGCAGTCAACAGCTGTTGTTTAATCAAAGCTACATTACTCATTTTGACATTACCTGGTAGTTGGGGTTATCAATCATTGGAGCCTTCCATTTACCCTTGTAATCTGGGTTATCAATCATCGGAACTTTCCAAGGCCCGCATCCAGGAGCGCTTTCACACAAGGGATTCGCTATTTGTGGAGCCTCCCACGCACCATCCATTTCTTCATCCCTAGAAAGGAAGGGGTGACACAGACCATGAGAAAAATGTCACGGCCAAGGCTTCATTTTTGGTTGTGAATACCTACTTTGTCGTCAATTTCAGGATAGTAGTTTCAATATTTTTGAAGACGAAATTACTTCAGGAAGTTGGACATTCAGACTCTCCAATAGTGCAGCCCACATAAAAACATACATACATACCATTCAAAATTAATATATTGTTTAGCTGGGCCAATCAGCACCCTCTTATGCTATGTAGATTGATGTTCCTTTTCTCAAGCCTGGTTTCTTGCTTCCGAGCCTTAATGTAAGGCAAAAAACTTTGACTATCTTTTTAAGCAGGGCTATCAAATAATTATTTATACAGCCCTCATAATAAATAGTATCAACTACATCATCTCTCAAGCCCCACTTCGCCAGCACAAAATCGCATCCACAGACATGTATTCCTCCCTCATCCCCAAGTGGGGCACAAACTAGTAATGATTTATTTTCCAAATGGATGATCTGTGGATGTACTGCTTAGATCTTCCAAGACAGCCGAATTAAGAAGTTGAACCTACCAGTCATCTGGTTTTTCTGCATCAGGATCAGAGACATATTCAGGTTCAGAATCAAGCCACCCTTCAGGCTTGACAGCATGTTCATCAGGAATTTTAGCAGGAGCATCCTCATCCCTGAAATAGGAGAACATCAGAAATCATTAACAAAATCACACTGGCAAAAGATCGATATCTCAATTCACATGCCCATAGTAAATCATGATGATGGGGTCAGTACCCAAATACCATTAGGGAGATAAATTCAGTTAAAGAGCCCCTTTGGCCTATTGACCCCACACCAACCAAACACTTACTTGGTCTAATGTCACTTTCTACACTCAGCCCATAACATTATATGCTTTGACATTTTAAGTCTTCATTTAAATAGTTCTTAAATCCCTTGAGGGTTCCCACCTCTACGAGCAGTGAGTTCCAGATACCCATTAACGACTGGTTGAAATAAAAAGAAAACTTACTCAAACTCCCTCTGAACCCCTGGCCCTTAATTTAAAACAGTGCCTCTTGCTTATTGCTCCCTCAGAACATCATACACCTTAAACAGGGTCTCCCCGCACACCACCATCTCCCCACCCCCCCCCGCCCCCCCCACAACCCCTGTGCCTTCTCTGCCCAAGGAAAACAATCCTAGTGTCATCTCTTCTCTCTTCATAGTGATGACCTAAGAATGACAAAGGCAAATCAAGTCTTCATTTCGCCATTCTAGGTTTGTATTTTGAAAGCCTGCAGAGCAGGTGGGAGGAAGGGAAAGTGTGAGCAAAGAATCAGGGGTTTAGAGGGAACAGAGTAGGGTGCACAAGGGAAGGAGACAGAGGGAGGTATGGGGATCCAGAGAGTGGAGGAAGACTGAGGAAAGCAGTCATTGCTTCCCTGCACCTCCAGTTTGAGGGAGAGCAGCAGAGTCACCTGTTTTAATAGCAAGGACATAGAGACCCAAGGGAGTGTGTCGAGAATGTGTGTGTTTTTCCATTGACAGCATGAACAGTAATGTAGTGTTGATAAATATTTTCCCTGTTGGAACCAAACATGCAAATTTGTAACCAGAAAGGCAGACTAATCTTTTACAACCTCAGGACATCCCAAAGCGCTCGACAGCTAATGAGGTATTTTAATTGTAGTCACTGTTTTAATGCAGCATCCAATGTGCACTGCAAGGCTCTCCAAGCAGCAACATGGAACAGAGTACAGACTAGGTCTTAGTCTAACTCTATGTTCAAAAGATGGGAGCGATAACGTAACACTTCCCTGGCTCTCCTCCAAACTGCTACCCATGGCTTACTTGGTCGTACAACCTCTGACTACAAGACTAGGGTGCTTTCCAAATACCCAAAGCTGACGTCCAAAAAATAACAACTGTGTCATAACTCATTATGAACTATATTCTATTGCAAGGCAAATAAGCCTTTCCATAGGTACCACAGCCTTCACTTCAATCCGGATACAGTGAAATCAAATTTAACATTTAGAAACTGATATTTCTCCTGAGCTACCCATCAATCGCTAACTATTGTGCTCACAGATACAACAGCAAGGTAAAAATAAATTCCCTCCTTCAAACATCAAGACTTTTTTGTTAAAATGGAGAACTGAGACAATCTGCCAAGTGCTGCCTGAAAATGCAATGGGAACTCATTCAACAGTAACTTTCCAATCAGAATGGGATAAATACTAGAATTTGAAGGGCAATGAGTGCAGAATGGAGTCATGATTGGGACTACAAAGACAAAAGACAAAAACAGAGGTGAATGAGCCTCAACAAACTACAGCCATATCATAAAAGAGCTGCATATATTGTAGAGCATCGGATAATACCAGGGCCCTGGCGACTGTATAAACTATTTCTTATTGGGTCTTCAGAATTGATCAGGCAACGTACCAGTCCAGCAACTCAAAAGAACAAAGGAAACCAGAGGTAATAACACTCCACAGGCAATAGTTCAGCTCATTTATAACTATCATTTAAGCCCACAGAATTACACACTTTTCAAACTAAAAAAAAAAATTACATTTAAATGTGCATCTGCTGCAACATTGAACAATTGTGAAATTAAGAATCTGCCACAATAGGCTGTTTTATGAAATGGAGAAGCAATGAAGCAAATCGACTGTGCCCTAATCCGAAGAGGATGAAAGAGTGTAGAGAATGTACAAGAATAATTTTATACATAACCTGGAACAAACTACAGTAAAAGCTAGTTATCAATCTAGGCAGAGGTCAAAGACGTTCAAAAGGACCTTCATTGAATAATAGAAATTTTAAAGTGTTCAGATAATGTATAGATTAAATATTACTTGAAGGCTGGACAGTCATAGAATCATGTAACATACATAAAGTTAGACTAGAGATATCTGAAGTAAACAGACCTGCATTTTTATACCAACTGAGGCACCCCAAACCGTAACAAAACACTTTCTGAAATATAGTCACCATAGTCCCAAAGGACCAGAAGCTTCTCTCTCATTAGAGAACTGACTGGCGGAGAGTTTAATTGGAGAGTCACCATGCCTCAAAAAGGAACAAGATTGAGAACATGGTACCTTCAAGATAACTTCAGTCCGTATGGGAAATAAACCTTTCGTTTGGCATTGCGTTGATCACATGCCAGCCAATTGATCTCCATAGGAACAGGAGTAGGCCATTTTATTTCTCTAGCCTGCTCTACCGTATAATAAAATCATGGCTGATCTGGTTATAGTCTCAGGTCCACTTTCTTGCCTGTATGCCCATCCCTCATAACCCTCAAACTCCTTTCCCAATCAAAAATTTATCCAACTTAGCGTTGAATAAATTTGAAGATACAGCTTTCACTACTGTCCGGGGGAAGAGAATTCCACTCTTGCAATCCTCAAAAAATCTGTCTTAAAAAAGGGAGATCTCAATCTTAAACAATGTCACATATTTAAATCTTCCCCACAAGAGGAAATCCTCTCTTGGTATCCTCAACTTATTTAGTCCTTTCAACATTTTGTGTTTCGATTAAACCATCCGAGTCTTCAGAACTCCAAGAGATACAGGCCCAACCTATCCAACCTTTCTTCATAAACCCTCCATCCCTAGAATGCATCCAGTTAACGTTCTTTGAACTGCTAGTGCAAATGTATCCTTTTCCAAAATAGGTCACCAAAATTGCACATTTCACCAGTTGCTTATGAAGCAGCCAGTTTACATACAGGAAGGTCACAAAAGTAGCAAAGCCATTATAGAACTATGGTCATGAAAACTAAACTCAAGCTGTCCTCACTTTCCCTTTCTCAATAAGGATGGCAAACATTTGTACAGATTATACTTTTAATATAGTTAAACATTCTAAGCTACAGAAGAAGAATACTGATCATCTAAAATTTGACACAAAGAAACATCAGGACAAGTGACCAAAAGCTTAGTCGAAGCAAAGAATAAACAGGAGATGTATAGGGAGGGAATTCCAGAACTTAGGAAAAGACAGTTGAAGACAGCCATCAAAAAGAATAGAGAATATTAGAATAGAGATGCCAGAATTGAAGAATTACACAAGTTTCAAATTATTTATAGGATTGTTTGAGTCTACAGAGATAGAAGGCATGTGAGGCAATGAGGGAGGAAGGGACTGTGTGTTTTGGAAACACGAATGGGAATTTTCATGAGTAATGGGCGAATTGTTCAATTAAGATACAACGAGGAGAGTTTGGGTAAGCCCGTATTTGTGATGTAAAATGGAAGATAGAGGTCAGACAGAAAAGCATTGGAGATAGGCTGGAGATAAAGGAATGGATAAGAGTTGCAGCAGCATTTAAGAAATCACAGTTTTCAATTTCTGGATACAGACTAAAAATTAAGGAACAAAAAGGTTTTCAAAAAGAGGAAGTGGAGAAAGGGCTTGTTTGCAACTTTGGAAAAGGTAGTGAAGGTAACTGATGCATGAGACAAAGTTACTTTTTGAGGACACAAGTCCAGTTGAACCAGCATCATTTGTAATGTGTTCAGGACAGCTCAGTACAGTAACAATTTTGAATGGTCAGGTTACAGTTTAACAAATTTAGATGGGAGTAAAACAAGGACACCCCCAGACTATAGTTAGATCAATGTTTCTCCTTTGTACAGTTGCTCTTTCCAATTCTCTATTGAAAGAGCAGAGAAATCAGAGATGCTTGAAGAAATAGTACTAAAAACTAAAAGACAATCAAAAAGAGTGTCTAACCAAGAAACTCAGTGCAGAGTGATCATCGCTGAGCAGATAACACAAAGGCATCAGTGAGGAATCAAAAAGGTTGTGAAACTAATCCACCTAGTTCTTTTGATTTGAACTGGCAATTCATAACTGTTCTCCTGACGACAACTTTATTCATCTGTACTTTGTCTGCTTTTACCTCATGCACACATGGGAATTTTAAAAAGGAAAAAACTCAAGACAAATAGAAAATCCTGTTCTTTTCCTGTTCTTGTTCAAATTAAGAATGTTACAGCAAATAGTTATTTTTACCATTACTGAAATAACCTGACGTGGTTTACTTTTGTGCTGAGTTGCAGTCAGATGCAAATTGGGATTTTTGGTATTTTGATTCAATTTTTACATCAATGATAACTCCAAAGAATAGATGGGTTTGATTTCCAGCACTCTACCTCAGCAAGTCAAGGTAAGCAGATGAACTGCAATGGAGCAGAGAAAGGTGATGTTACATAAAGTGAAGCAGGACACCAACATTATGAACAACCTGGTTTGAAATGTGTGGCAAGATCTAAATTCCACATTTTAGGTCTTCTCAAACTGAAGTCCTCAACCAACTATGTTACTCACCAGTCATCAGGTTTGACTGCATCGGGGTCAGGAATTTTTGGTCTTTCATCCCAGTCTTCTGGTTTCTGGTCATCTGGATCTTCAATCTCTTTTGGAGGATTGACAGGAGGAGTCATGTCTTCAAGAAGGTTGCCACTGTTGACCACAGTCTGGTCAATCAAGACTTGAAAGGAGTTGTCAGGGTTAAGCACTACAATGGAGAGAAAAGTTAGCCATATTAATTGTTCATTAAACTGTTTTTCCCCTTACATCAATGCAAGTGGATGTAAAAGATGACCATATTCTGGGACCAATCAAACAGCACAGATTTTAAAATTCTGTGCAGAGTTCTACTTTTAGTGGAGACTCCTTGCATACAAATTGGCTGCCAACCTTCCTACACAAGGACAAGTTCCAGATGGTGATGACAGAGTTGCTAATAACTTTATTGAGCAGTACCTAGTGAGTACAGATGAGTCTTCTTGTCAGTATAATAGCTTTTGAGGTCCACATCTGAACGCTTCGCGTGTTTCTCCTCGTATTTTCCAGTTTTGGGATTTTTGTGTCTGAAGATGAAGTGGAGTTTGTAATCTTCTCCACACTTGTCAGGGCCAAACATGATGGTGTATGGTGTTTTGTCATAAAACTTTTCCTGTGTAGTAAAGACAAATAACGGAATGAGAATTTTAATAGATCTAAACCTGTTGCAACCAAAAACAAAATTTATTAAAGCCCTTTAAAAATGATGATGAAAATGATGGGATTGAAGAGCAACGGAGTCATAAAAAACGTAAGACAAAGAGGTGGTGACAAATTGTTGTTCTTGAAGATATGACAAAAAGATTAAACCAGCAATGGGGAAAACATAAATCCACATATTGTGACATTAAGAAAGTAACAATCACCCAGTTTATAAAACAAACTAACCATTTCACTGGAGAGGCAGTGAGTGGCATCAGCTGCAACATACATACTCCATGTATTATATGGTATTAACCAATACTCTACAATGCATGTCAACATCTTAGCAAAAGCCCCAGCTACATACTGACTCAGGATTAAGATGAAACCACTGTTTTCATTACATGCGTCACTGGCAGGGCACTGGGGCAACAACAGATGCACAGGAACATCATTCATGACAAATTCCACTTCAAGCCGGTTAAAGTCATGACTCAGAGGTACATAGTCATTTATTCAGGGCTGCTGGGTCAAAAATCATGGAACTCGCTCCCTTCCAACATTGTGGATGTACCTACACCAAATGGACTGCAGTGGTTCAAAAGGACAACTCATCACTCCTTCTCATGGGCAACTAAGAATGGGCAAGAATGTTGAACCAGCCAGCAAAGCTCACAGCCCGTACATGAATCAAAACATTGGGGCGGGCGTGCATAAAATGCTGTCCTTACCAAAGGAGGTTCACACACTCTGAATGAATGCCCAAGCAACGCATAGACATGCTGTATGGGACAGAACCAAGATGTACACACGAGGAATAAAACAAAATGGATGGACAGAATTTCTTTAGCATTACACCTTAAACGTATGATCACCTTGGAGTACAGCATTGAAGCAGAATTTCCAATTGGTTGAGGATACTAGCTCAAGGTCTGATCTGTTTACTATTGATTATTGAGAAGATGGTAATCTTTAACTATAAAAGAGATTCCAGTAAGCACTGATTAAGTGAGTGCAAAAGGTAATACTGGCGATTCCCATCTCAAATGGAGAAACAAAATCCTACTCACCAGAACGAGGTCTTTGGTTTTTGAAAGCAGCTTAATATATGCCCCTCCACATTCAATACCATTCTGAAAATTCACTTCGTATCTAAAAAGCAAAATTTTTTTTTTGGAAAAAGAATATAAATCACCTTTCAGTTTGCAAAGATTTTATACACCAATTTATTTGCACTATGGGACATTGGACAAGTTGCAAGTTGCATTAGGTCATATTTGCACAGATACCAAACAATGCATTTACCAACAACACATTTTTATTTAGGCTTATTTCGCTGTCAGTGGGGAGGTAAGAAATGGCTGAGCTTGGGATCACAAGGTGTGTACCATTTTTGGCAGGCATCATTAAGAATGAGTCAGATGCAGAGGAAAAGAAGAAATGTGAAGCTCGTCAGAACATCAGGTTCAATTCTACACAGGGTGTTGGAACCCTGACTTAAGGGTAAAATGTGTCCCCTGAGCCTGCACCTGCCACCAGTTCAATCTGTTCAGCAATTTTACTACAGTGGCCTTCTAATCGGTTACCTGTCAGAGGTGGGGTTGCTCCTAAATTGCAGAACTTGTTCCAAAAACTACCCTCCTACTTGCTGACCCTTCTGACAATCTAGAGTGGCTGGTGGTATAGTGGCAACATCACTGGACTAGCAATCCAGAGCTCCAGGCCAATGTTCTGGAAACATGGCAGGTGATGAAATTTTTATTCAATTTTTAAAAAAATCTGAATCTCAAAAAGTGAGGGATTTTGTACTTTGTGCCCCACGTTTGGCAAAATGGTGCTGGAACATGAAACAGCTCCTAAACGACCCTTGAAGTACGTCCATGTCCTTCCACTCTTTTGCCAAGACAGCCCAATGACTGGACTACATCAAGGAGCTCATGTGGCCAGGCCACCAAGTTCATCGACACCCATGCCTCCTACCATGAGCAGAGAAGGTTGGAGAGATGTGACATTGCTGTTCAGAAACATGAAAAGCTTTGCCAAAGTAAATAGAACAGTTTCCATGGCAGAAGGAATAGTTACCAGTAAGATAGCTCTTAAAAAAAAAAAATTCACTCACCAAAGAACTAAAGGCAACACAAAAGTTTGCCTCGAATCTTTTTCTTTATTATTTATCTGATCTCCACTAGTGTGTCAAAAGCAGTCAACAGTAACTTGAAAAAGGGAAGTGGATAAACACTAGAAGAAAAGTAGCTTACAGGGCAACGTGGAAAGAACCACCAAGGATTGGGGAGGCAGGGGCATGCAATTATTTGAATAAATCCACTGAAGAGATGGTACAAGCAGAATTGGCCAAGTGATACCTTCTTAGAAGACTGCGATTTTCTCTGCAACTTGAAGTTTTGAAATTTTGTTTTTTAAAACAGGGGACAGTGGGGTCATCGTAAGCTTTACTATTCACTTCATACCAAAGGCTTGAATGAATAAAGGGTGGATTAGATCATCTGGTTAAAAGGATTTGAAAATAGTCAAGCCCATCATCATTGGGACAAAGTGAAACCCCATCCCAAGAATAACTGCTTAGAATCCCAGCAATCAATACATACATTTAAAAATAAATGCATTAGATTATTAAGGCACACTTACTGGATAATTAATGGCTGGTTGTCAAATATGAATGGTCGATCCAGCAAAGCTGAAATTGCGTGATGCTTTGCACGAGATTTAAGAACCAGTCCCTTGTCCCCATAAAGTTTAGTGTTCTTCATTTCTTCCACCTCCCACTTTCCTGGAAAAAAACACGAATAAACTTGCCTTCATTGTGTGTAATTACGGTTATTTACCCACAGGCCAATATTTTACCTTCCCTTAATATCGCAGAAACAGATTGAGGATTTTGGAAGCGTTTACCAAGTAGAATAAATATCTCTCATCATTTAGCAACATGGTTTATTTAACTATTCTATGTCGGTCTATGTTGAACCCGCTCCAAAGCCATTGCATCATTTGAAGTGCAATGAGTAGAACTGACTACATACTTGATAAAAATCCTTCAATAAAATCTTACCATCGTATTTTGCAATGTCTTCATCAGCATCATCTTTTTTAGCTTTGGAAACAATCCAACTACGTTGCAAAAAGAAAAAGAAATATATCAAATGACAATTTCACAATTCAGAGATTTTTAGAAAATTCTTCACAGAATGTGGAAGTCACTGGCTAGGACAGCCATTTATTGCCCATCCTTAATGGCTCAGGTCAGTTAGAAGTCAACTACATTGCTGTGGGTCTGGAGTCACATGTAAACCAGACTGGGAAAAGGGGGCAGTTCTTTTCTCAAGGAATATTAGTGAACTAGATGGATTTTTCCAACAATTGACAACAGTTGCATCATTAGACTCTTAACTCTAACAGCCATGGCAGGAATCAATCCTGGATCCCCAGAACATTAGCTTTTTCTCTGGATTAATATTCTAGTGATATCAGGAGATCATCACCTTCCTCTGCACAACACTCACATTATCCCGATTTTAAAATTCATTCACAGAACGCAAGCAGTGCTGGCAAGGCTCGTATTTATTGCTCAATGCTAATTTCCCTCAGATCTTGCAGTGCAGTGGATCACATTCCTGCTGCTGACCCAGATCATCTTGGCTTGAGTTCCAATCTAGGACTTGATGACCAAGGATAGTGCATTCATAATGCAGCCAAACAGGTTGAAAAATAAGCTTGTAAATTCTTCCAACATTATTAGTGACAGGCAGTAACAGAGATTCATGGTCAGTCATGTGATGGAAAGAATGTTAAAGCCTCTAACCATCATCCATAGATTCAGACTGCCACGTGCATGATAAAGTGCTGTTGGCATAGCAACTCAGATCTCCAAGTGAACTGCAACACATCACCACACCACTACCCAACCATCTTAGAGTAAAAGGTGATGATCGCCTTTCGAATACACTGGTTTGCTGGTTCATTTCACAGGTCAGTTAAAAGTCAGCCACACTTCAGTGAATCTGGATCATGTAGAACACAAACCAGAAAAGGACAGATTTTGTTCCGTAAAAGGGACATTAGAGAAAACCATGTAAATTTTTCAATGTCAAACTGGTAACAATTACCAATACCAATTTGTTTGTATATCAGATTTCATTATCTAACTTCAAATTCTTCAACTAATATGGTAGGCTTTAAATTCAAGTCTCTGGACCACAGTCCAGGCTTCAGGATTACTAACCCAGTAACCACTCATCACTAAGTTATTACCCTCAAGAACCATGATGCACTGGGCCCGACATTAACCATCCTGCAAGAGCAAAATGGCTTTGCTCACCACCCAAGGTTGTCAGTTAATAAAAAGGCTTTTGAAATACCAGCGTTTTCAGGGGTCCTGAATACAAGTGAGATGGAATGATACTTCAACTATACAGAGCCTTCATTAAATTCTATCAGCAACACAACTTTCAATTCTTGACAAAGAATATATTGGTTTTTGGCAGTGATGAGGTGCAGATTCACCAAAATGGTACAAAATGAGAAAGGCATACTGGGCCCTTTCAATTCAGCAAAGTTATCCCCACCAACATCTGAGGATGAGACAGAATTGGGATACTGCCCCACAGACGCGAAGTAATAGCCCCCAAAATAGTCATATGCACGCCTTAACAGAAATGTCTTAGACATCACCATTGTCATCCATGGGTATATCCTGCCTCACTGGCAGGGCAGAGGTGGCGGCACATATATTGTTGGGTGGAAGTTCCCATGGGAGTCCTCAACATCAACTCCAGATCAGCAATCTCTCTTTTCTTCCCCCCTCTGCATAGGCCTCTGAAGTGCATGTGCAGCAGTATCGACTTCCGAAAATGGAAGCCACGAAAAGAACCTCAGAGTGGATGCACGCGTAGCTTTAAGTGCACACTGTTCTAGACCCAAGTCTCATGGTATAAAGTCAAGCAGGTTAAGGGAACCTCCATAATACTCTCCCTCAGAACTCCAGTGTTATCACACTGATGGCAGGAAGGATGTAGCATTATGTTCACACCTCAGAATTCAGTGCCCACTACCAGGAAACACTCATTAGCACCAATACTGCCCAAGTTGCAGCTGCCATACTAGACAAGTGGCATCTATGCTCGAGTACCATCCCTCCATGACATTCAATGGTATTAGCATATTCTAAGGGCATACCACTGACCACAAGCTGAATCGGACCAGCATTACAAATACTATGGCTAAAAAGAACAGGCCTCAGACTGGGGATTCTGTGGAGAGGACCTCAATTCCTGGCACTTCAATGCCTGTCCACCTGTCAAGGTGGAAGTCAGGAGCGTAATAAATAATCTCAGCTTGTCTAGATGAGTGCAACTCCTACAACACAAGAAGCTCAACACCACTGAGGACATAACAGCTCACTTTATCACCAGCCCTTTCACCATACTGAACCTTCATTCCGTCCACTAATGACTCTGTGGCAGAAGAGAGATCCAACTGTAAACTGCACTGCAGCAACTCAGAGGCTCCTTCAATGGCACATTCTGAAATGGCAATTTTAGGCCCAAGAAGGGCAAGGGCAGCAGATGCATCGAATATCACCACCTGCAAGTTCCCCTGTAAACCACACACACCACTCTGACTTGGACACTGACATTCCTTTCTTGCCTAATATCTTGGAACACCCTCTCTAACAGCACTCCATGTATTTACGTCACAAACTGTCACAAGTTCAGGAAGGGGGCTCACCACTTAAAGGGCAATTAGGGATGGACAATGAAATCCTGGCCTTGGCAGTGATGCCCAAATCCCATGAAAGAACATTAAATGCAAATGTTTCAAAAAGGTACAATGTTAGCTGTAAAGTACATTCAGACATCTTGAAGTCCTGGTGAAACGCAAGTATTGCTTTCTGGGAGATTTGCATCTTTTATTACTTATTCCAGAGTTTATAAAAGATCACGAAGGGTAACCTTTGGAGCAGGTGACTGCATTTTTCTAGACAGTCTTTTCTAAACTAGTTAAGATTAGCCAATGTGATAAAACGTTTTTGGATTTTAATCTCTGCTAAGGGGGTTGAATAGCCGCAGTACTGACTCACTCCTCCCACAGTGTGCATGTAATTTGTGCACCATAGCTTTTCATTAAGGGTGATACGGGATTTAGCAAGTTACATAAGCACTGCAGTTACACAGTTGCTTTTAAATAAAGACCCAATCTAAGCTCAACATGAAAGGGCTCAATGTTCTATCACTGCAAGTTCTATAAATAAACATTTTAGCATTGTATGAAGTGAGCACTGACCTGGAAGTTGGCATTTCTGTAGTACATTTGTTGCAAAGTTGTGCAGAGGACTTCTGACTTCAAAGGCAGGAAGTTAGAATTGTAAAATTGATGGGGGGAGGGGGAAAAAGTGTGTAGTCCCTTTAAGAGGTGACGTGCTTTTCTAAGCTTGGAGATTTAGACAAATGTCTGCCAAAGCTGCAGATATGCAGACAGTTCTGAAATTGAAACATATGTGCCAATTGGGCGTGTGGTAGAAACCTCGGCTTGTTTTGATGTTAAGGCAACTAGCTTGAATGTCAGTGAATTAATTTAAACTATGCACTTAGAGACTGAAAACCAAATGAATTTAAATCTGGTTTTGACATCTGGGACCAATCCTACTCTAAGAAAATTGACAGGTCATGAAGGGTATACAAGAGGTTTTTTTTTGAAAATCAGGGTGACAGCAAACTGCCATCGCAAGAGTAAAATTCTAGCACTCCCAGAAATCTTTAAATTCCCTGATTAAGCAGATCTAAAAAGGTACCACAGTACTATTCGCTAACATTCCTGACATCAGAATTTGACAGTGAGGGGCATTTCAAATACCAGAATTCGATGGAGAAAGGCGTTCCTGGCTGAGGATCAGCAGCGAAGGCACGGAGCATTCCAGAAGATGCATCCAGACTGTAGTTTTAAGAGTCTTAAGTTTTAATTTTTATTACTTTGGTTTACATAACTGGGACTTGAATTTATTGGAATGGCATACCATTAGAATTGTGTTTTCTCGGTACTAGTTAGTAGAGAGGGGGAACTGTTCAGTTTGTTAATTAGATCACTTAGAATTAGACAAACTGTTACTTATAGCTTAGAAACAGTGCATCAGGGAGCTTATTTTATCTAACCACCCCTCCATAACACATTCTCCATTCACAGAATATGATGGAAATAAGGGCATTACAGTTTATTGAACATAGAAATAGGAGAAAGCCAACTTCTCAAACCTGTTCCACCTATCTCAACTCATTTACTTGCTTTGATTCCATAAACCTTAATGTTCTCACCAGGAAAAATTCTATCACACTGTGTGTTAAACTAGCCACCTTTTAGGACAGAAAGTTTTGAGATTTCTACCAACTTTCAGGTGAAGTGTTGAGCTTGAAATTTCAAGGTTGCCCCCGTCTGAGAAAGTGGCTTCTCCCCAGCCAGCCTATGAATTTTTTCAATCACTTTCACTATTCCAATTAAATGACTACTTAGTTTTTCTATGTTTAAAGGAATACAGAAGAAAACAGAGGTATTAGATTAGGATGAGACATTACGTAAATTTGGACAGTCACAGTGAAAACGTAAAGGCTAAGAGGAGATTTTAGAATTTTACAAGGGGCTCAATGCTGGCTATGATAAGATGTTCCACTTTGCCCACAACAGTAGAAACAGCAAACACAGCCTGAGCTCGACGGGGTTAAATTTAAAACTAATCAGCACAAACATTATTTCAGGAGCAACTGGTCAATCTATTGAATTTGTTCATTATGAAATGGTGAGACAGAATATTGATTAATAGAAATTCAAACGAAATAGGTTTCAAACAATATTTGTGAAACCACATCAAGGAACCTGAGGCCCAATGGGTGACAAGAGTGTAGTGTGTATGGAAGAAATGCTGACTTTGGATCTATAATTCAACAAGCTCTGGAGATCCTTTATACCTTCAGCGTGTTGTAATGGAATTAATGAAGGCGTGACTACTGTGAATAATGGTGTGGCCGCACCGCAAGATCATGATGGCAGGTCACTACCATCACGTGGCAGAAGGTAAACACCATGTACCTTGGCCTTTGCTCAATCAATTTCCACAATCCTACACACAGGAATGAAATGTGAGGGGAGAAAATATCCAACCATGCCCCAAGTGATTGTAACTAGGAAAACAGATAATGTTAGAGAACTAAAGGAATCAAGTGACAAAGTAGAGGTTGGGGTTCACTGATCCTGCCATCATTCAATACAATCACAACTGATCTTGAACTTCAAGGTCATTTTACCATCTGCTTTCCATTCCTCGATTCTAAGGCATCAAAAATTTGGCTGTCCTAGCATCAAGTATGTTCAGAGCATCCACAAACCACGAGGATAGAAAGTTCCGGAGAATCTCAATCCTTGGAATGAAGTTATTTCTCACCTCCGATAAATCATTGACCTGTTACCCTTAACACATTCCCAGGTTTTGGATCCTCCAACCAGAAGCAATTGCTCAACATTTACCTTATCAAGCTCCTTCGGAATCTTGCACATTTCAAAGGGTGTAATATTCTTCTAAACTATAGGGAATGTAGACTCAATTTACTCAGCGTCTCCTCATGAGACAACCCTCTCACCCCAGGGACCAATTTAGCAAACGTTCGCTATACACCTTCAGTGCAAGTCCATCCCTGCTTCATCGAATGGAGTAGCAAACTCAAAAGTTCTAAAATGGCCCATAGTGTAGCAATCTCAGGCAAGGAGAGAAAGGGTTTTCACTGTAATTATGATTTGAGTTTGTAGGAGATCAAGTTATGCCAATATTTCATACTCTGCACACAAATGAACGGCTACAGACTCCTGGCAAATCAAGGCAACAGGAAGTTCACTTGATGCATCCACATCATCCATAAAAAGGGTTAGATGATTCAGAGACACATTCGGGTAATACAAGCCATGGGTTCAATGAACACATGCATCCCAATCATCAGCATACATGAAACAAAAGCATGTTGATTGTAATCAATAGAACTCCCAAAGGATCCACGTTACTCACTGCACACAAGACCTTGCCCATGATCAGCTAGTGAAAAAATTAGTTGGTTACCAACTATTCTTTAAAACGGTCAAGGGCACAATTCTAATCTGGTCATCTTGAAAATATTGATGATAACCCATAATCCCTATTGCAATTCTTACATTGACCGTGGTACAAAAACAAAACAATTCATCATAACCTGCTTAGGTGGCCATAAATAAATTTAAGCCTTTTTCACCTTTCATGATCTCATTCTTAAAGATTGGTACATTTCAAAAGTAATTAATTGGCACAACCTCCAAAAAAAAAAAAAATGCAATGTAATCCTGACCCAAAATAAAAATCTACTTCCTCGCTGCCTTCTTTAAGTGTGGATACGGGGCACTTCGAAGAAACCTTCCACTTCTCCAAACAGTGCCACTGAATCCCTTGGCCAGCTAATCAGGCAGACAAAGCCAGGGTTAGACATCTCTCCAAAGACAGCAGCTGTCATGTATCAATGGGATTATTTTCTTTTGAATGTGAACAGCATTCAGTGCCCATTGCAAACTGCCCTCAAAAGATATTGATGAGTTGCCTCCTTGAGTGCTGCAGTCCATCTGGTATGGGTACAACAGTGCCACTTGGAAGGGAGTTCCAGGATTTGGACACAACAGTAAAAGAATAGTGACATACTAAGTCAGAATGGCACAGGGCTTGGAGAAAACATGCCTAAATGTGGGTATTTCCATGCATCTGCTGCCCACGGCCTACGTGGTAGAGCTCGTGGGTGGCACAGTGGTTAGCACTGCTGCCTCACAGCGCCAGGGGCCCATGCTCGATGTCCCCCCTTGGGCAAATGTATTTTGAGTTTGCACATTCTCCCTGTGTCTGTGCGGGTTTCCTCCAGGCGCTCCAGCTACCTCCCACAATCCAAAGATGAACAGGTTGGGTGGATTGGGCATGCTAAATGGCCCGTAGTGTCTAGGAATGTTTAGGCTAGGCGAATTAGGCATAGCAAATACTAGGGATGGGGGCGGGGGTGCTGTGTCTGGGTGGGATACTCTGAGGGTCAACGTGGACGTGATGAGCCAAATATCCTGTTCCCACACAGTAGGGATTCTACGATTCCATGATTGTATGAACGCGCTGTCACTGAACGTTCAGTAGCAGAGTTCAGGGGCTCCATACGGGAATGAAACATGGAGGGTGGACTAAACAGGATGGTTTAAAGATTTGGCATTGGGGTGGGAGCAGAAAGCACACACAAACCATTCACAACAGTTGCCCCACTGCATCACTAGAACACCAGGAGGACAGCTTCAATATTATGACCTCGATGTTGCTCTTACCCTTCCAGTGTCCCTTTATCAAACGACTCTGCAAAATTCACTTGTCCAATTGGAACAGGGGCTCTGTATGTGACCTGCAAAGCAACACAAACAGTAAACGTGGATGATTTACAATGTTTGTGGTGCATTAACAACAGGAGAAAGTACCGCTCCCCATGTTGAATCTATACACACCTTAGACCTTGATCAAAACATAAACGAACTCCTACTGCACTTCAGTGAATCCTCTAAATGTACAAGTACACTGCCTCATGTCTAACCATGAAACATTTAATTCCCACTGTTCCTAAAGGAAAGGCAAGCTTCAAAACTATTAATAATTTTTTTCCTCCAAGTCTTCAACTCTATTCTTCTGTCACATTTCAAGTCCATGTGGCACAAGCACTTTAGATTTCAAAAGTCAATACCAATCAAGACTGCCTAAGGAGAAAAGGGAAATGTGGTGCATATAATCTCAGACTCTCAGCTTTGGAAGCTACAGACACTTTAATGTCATGGTCAAGTCTCCTCCAAACGCAGTCTTCAGGATTTATTGGAGAATGCGACTCTGCTTTTAAGGATCAGTTAATTTCCTACACAACCTGTGGACACAACCCGGTGTTCTACCTTGGAATGCTTTTTAGTAATGTAATCAGACAGAGAATAATACTTCTTTCTCAGGGAGCCTCATGGTATTTCCCAGCCCATAGCTTGTGAAGGCTAATTATTGTAGGAAAGGCAAGACAGCAAACACATAACAAGACAATGCACATGGGACCTCTGACCATGCTTCACCATTCAATAAGATCACAGCCAACAGTCATGGAATCATACAGCACAGAAGCAGACTCTTCAATCCCTTTAGTCCATGCTGACCATGTTCCCAAACTGAACTAGCCCCACCTGCCTGCACTTGGCCCATATTCCTCCAAACATTTCTTATTCATGTAATTATCCAAATGCCTTTTAAACATTGTAACTGAACCTGCATTCACCACTTCCTCTGGAAGTTCATTCCATACAAAACAATAAAATAATGCCCCAAGTTTTAAATCTTTTTCATCTCACTGTAACAATATGCCCCCCCGATCTTGAAATCCCCCAACCTAGGGAAAGACACCTTCCATTTACCTTATCTATACCCCTCATGATTTTATAAATCTCTACAAGGTCAGCCCTCAACCACCTCTGCTCCAATGAAAAAGGCCCAGCCTATCCGGTCTCTCCTTCACTCAAACCCTCTAGGTTCGGCAGCATCCTAGCAAATCTCTCGAGAAACTTTCCCAGCTTAATATCATCCTTCCTAAAATAGGGTGACCAGAATTGGACACAGTACGACAGAAGACACCTCAAATGTCCTGTACAACTCCAACATGACTTTTCCAACTCCTATTGTCAAAGGTCAGAGCAATGAAGGCAAGTGTGTTAAATACCTTTTTAACCATCCCATCTACATGTGATGCAAACTTCAAAGAATTCTGAACCTGAACACCTAGGTGCCTCTGTTCAATAACACTACCCAAGGCCCTACTTTTAACTGTCAAGTCCTGCTACACCAACTGAAGCTGCTCGTTCTCGCCTTGCTTCACTTCTCAGGATTCAAGTTTCAATTTATATTACTGATTATTATCCTAAATTCCAAAATATGCACGCCGAGGTTGTTCAATTTGTTTACGGAAAGCTCCCAGAAACAGCAGCAAGGTAAAATAATATGATAACTCAAGAATGAACTGAAACTCATGCCATTTCCTATAACAAATATTGATCTACTGATCAGTGTGATGGGAGCTAGACCGCCCAAAAATTTAACCTAAATCAGTTTCAGTGTCTTTAGTTGAGGGTTAAATATTGCCCAGGACAAACACCCATTTCTGACTGTATTAACTGTACTGGTATTGAGGCACATAACACTGAGCTGCAAGGCTGCTTGTAGCATTGCTTTTATTTGAATTTCCAGTAGCTGTAATATCTAGCTTTTAGTTTGTCCTCAGTGAGATATCCTCAAATAGATGGACAGGAGCAGGAATACTTCCATCAGTGTATGATCATCATTGCTGGCAAAATAAGAAATGGTAGGTCTGTGATAAGATGGAAGGCAGGAAAGACTGGATAACAGAAAATGTTGGCCCTGCAGGACCAAAGGAAATAAACAGAGCAGGACAAAGATCTCCTAAAGCAGGCATGTTGCTGACAGAAAGAAAAACAAACAACAAGAAAAAAAAAAACAAAAATGGAGACAGAGCTTCCAGTATGAAATCGCAATGTTTGTCCAGTCAACTCAAAAAGTGCCTAATTAAAACAGGAGATGCTATTCCTTAAACATACTTTGAACCACACTGCAACAGTACAGCAGGCAAAGCAGAGATGTTAATGGTAGGGCTAGGTGGAGATATACAAAACAAAAAATGACAGTTTACCAGAAGATCAGAGAAACTGACTACCAATCATTCTTGGCATAACTTGTTACTTTTTATGGCCTTATTTCCATTCTCATTGGCCTTGGGAGTCTAGCCCATTTATCATTGTCACTTGTCTTCCGCCCATCACTGATCTTACTTTTGTCCTTGCACTATCAACACCTTGCTCCAAACCTCTTACACTAACTTTTCCCAAACATAAATGAAAAGTCAGATGTGGAACTTCAACTCAGTGCCACCCTACTCAGTTTTTCTTTCTCACCATTTTCAGCTTTCCAGCATCTGCGGTGCTCTGTTACCAACAAAGTGAATGATGCAGTTTAAAATAGGGCTACAAATCCCTTGTAGTTAGCAGGGCATGTACAGAAGATCACTCAAGAAAGCAAGCAGTGTGTGGAATAAAAACAAATTGCTGGAAAAACTCAGCAGGTTTGGCAGCATCTGTGGAAAGCAATCAATTAACTTTTTGGGTTCAGCGACTGTTCCTCAGAACTGCCCTTGGAGGAATGACAAGCTCTCGAAGAGGATGTGGAGGGCATTTACAAGAATGGAAATACAACATGGATACATCGTAGCAGCTCAAGATTGCAACCCCACAAGAAGAGATGAAGTCAAGACAAGATTTAGTGAAAATTAAAAATCAATTAAAATTCAAAAGCATGAAGGTCAGGAGAATTCTTTTTTGTCCCAGAGGCAAAAGGGGCCAGAGTCCACAACACAAGGATGAATGGAACAGTTAGGTGAATGGAAGACAGAGATCTGGAGCCCTTTCCTTAAAAAGGGCAGTGGACACGAACTAACTCTGAGAAGGATATTTGCTTGAAAAGGAAAATATTGAGAGGCTATGAGGAGAAGGGATCAGCACCTCATCTCCCGATTAGGCACTTTACTGGCTCTGGACTCAAAGATGCATTCAACAACTTCAAACCACAAACTCTAGCCTCCATTTCGAATTCTCCCAGGCTAAGTGCCAGTCTGCATCTTTACCTTTTGCTTTTGGAACTAATATTTATTCTGCTACTAATGCCAATTCTGGTCCACCCTTAGACTTTTGTTCTACTGTATCTTCAGTAGATATCTCTCCAATCAAACCTATCCCTAGCCTTCCCTTTCATTCCACCAGAGTCTCTTCTCATTCACCTCCACCCCATACCCTTAACCTACACCAAACCAATACATTTCTATCTCTTCTCAACTCTGAGTCGTCATTTTGGATTCAAAAGATTAATAATTCTCTCCATAGATACCGCCAAACTTGAGTATTTCCAGTAGTTTTTATTTCCAGTCTCCAGCATTCACTGTATTTTACTTCTGTAATGGAGAAACTCAAAAAATTCACAGAACACCATGTTTAACATAAAGAACGAATCCTCACCTTAGGTGGTGGTGGGGAGCTTGGTTCTGTCTCGCTTTCTATTGGGCTTTCATCATCCTCGTCTTCAACAATATCAGTATCGTCATCGTCGTCATCTTCATCTTCAGCATGGACTACAGCAGTGCCAAGTAGCAGCACTAACACCAACCATAGTTTCAGCTCCATAGTCTGGGAATGAAGTTAAAACAAAGTTAAAGATGCTTCAATTTGCCACCAATTTCGGTTTTTTTGGACATGATTGATTAATTTTTAGTAATAACAGTCTGTTAAAAAAGGGGACTTGGGAGCTTGATGTATTATGATGAATAATTCCATCATTGCTGCTGTAACAGTGATGAGAAGCCCACCACTGTCACTGTGATGCCTGAGCTCCAGGCCATGAGCAGTTGTGATCGGGACTAGTGTGGGGTAACTCATTTTCCACTCATCTCAACAGATTGTTCAGTAGTCTGTGGCGGAGAATGAACCTCAAATAAGTCTCAGCGAAAAAGGATTTTATCCTTTGGAAGATTTGAGTTAATTATCTCTCAATAACTATACACAGATTAACTTTTAGGCATATTAGCTATGACTAAGATAAAAAGACATGCACCTTCAACAGCAGCCTGTAGCATACAGCAACTGCTGGCCATTCAAACTGCCTGATGTTCCACCCAAAAGCTACGGCAGGTATCAAAATGGGCAGAGCTTCATTGTAACCAAATTCACATCCATAAATGTGCAATAATTATGGCTGTCAGATCAAATAATTTCTATACAAATTTTTCATACAAATCTAACAAGGCCTGGCTCTCCTCCACTCCCCAGAATCTTGCACCATCTTGTGAGCAACAACTGATGCCCAAACACAAGCTAATGTCACTCCACTATACCAGGGCAGCAGAGTTAGACCAAGAAATTCTATGTCCATTACGCAAATGCAGCTTATTAGAAGCAGAGTCTGAATGGTTGGATAAATGAGTTGATCAGACAGCCAACACTGGCAGCTGTGCTCTCAGCTGCCTGGGCCCCAAGCCCTGGAATTCCCTTCCTACACCACTCAAAAGACATTGCTTGGATTCTTCGATCAAGTTTTTGGTCATCTGCTCTGATATCTCCTTCCATAGCTTTGAACTCAACACATTATTTAGTGTTTTCCAGAGGGTTCAACAAAGCTCCACTAAACAAAAATCAGATTGTATGGAATTAAAGTAACCCTATTACCTTGTATGTGGAAATGGCTGGGAGGTAGGAGTCAGTCGGGCTTAGAGTATGCATTTTCATGGCAAGTTGTAACTAGTGGTACCTCCCAGATAGCAGAAAGATCACAGCTTTTTACTACTCTATAAACAGTAGATTAAGGAAAAGAGCTGAATATTCAGATTAGTTGATATGCAGTAAAATGGCACAGTAAATGCAATATGATAGTTCTGGAGCAGAAAGTGGTGAGGGGATTGATAAATTAATTAAGTGAACAAAACAATGACAGGTGCATTTTGATGTGGTGGTGTGTGAGGTTATCCAAAATAATTTAAATACTACACTCACTTATGGCCACCTAATTGAGGTGTTAAAGCTACGAAATAATTTATGTAGGATAGATTTTTAAAAATGTTACACCTCATTTAAGAAAGGGCACGTGCCCTTAAATTCAGAGCTGGGCTGTTCAGGAGTAGAGTTATCAGGAAGCACTTCTTCACGTAAAAGGGTAATGGAAATCATTACTGCATCAAATATACCAGCTCAGCCTTTGACCAACTGAGGAAGGAGTACCGAGGATCAGGATTACAGGCATACTATGGTCATGGTTTACTGGCAGCAGTAATACCCATACTCCTGTATACTTGGGTAGACTTTGACAATTTACACAAGGCACTGGGGAAGCAGTGGTGCTCTCGCAGGATTCTTGGAATCCAGTGACAACATAAACAGTTTCTCTCCAATGTGAACATAACCAGCATCAAGACAGTAATCACTCAAAACTAGCTCTGTGGGCAGGTCATGCCATTTGACTGCTTCAGACTACATGAACAACAGTTTACATGTAACCTGGTCACAGCAAGAGGCTCCCAGGAGGACATGAGAAGCATTTTAGGGATGCCCTTAAAACATCCCTGAAGATGTCAAACATTCCCACTGACTCACGGGAATTCTTGGCTTGTGACAGACTAAGTTGGAGAAGGTTAATTCAGGGAGCCTCTAACCTGAAATTACCATTTCTATTGTAGCTACTACAAAGGCTTTTTGTCCTTCCTAAAACGTGGTACATTGAACCGACAATATCCCAGCTGCAACCAAACTATTTTTTAAAAGATGGATTTAGCTCAAATTCTTGGTTTTTTTACTCTTCCAATTATAAAAGGCTGGGCCCCATACAGTTTTATTTAACTGCATTAAACTGTCACCTTCGAAAGCTGAACAGAACCAACTCAAATGGGTTGCCAAATAAACCAGAGATAACTCCTCTACATCAGGGAAACCAAGCGGAGGCTTGGAGACTGCTTTGCAGAACACCTGCGCTCAGTTCGCAACAAACAACTGCACCTCCCAGTCGCGAACCATTTCAACTCCCCCTCCCATTCCTCAGACAACATGTCCATCCTGGGCCTCCTGCAATGCCACAATGATGCCACCTGAAGGCTGCAGGAACAGCAAATCACGTTCAGCCTGGGAACCCTGCAGCCCAATGGTATCAAATGTGGATTTCACAAGCTTCAAGATCTCCCCTCCCCCAACCGCATCTCAAAACCAGCCCAGCTTGTCCCCGCCTCCCTAACCTGTCCTTCCTCTCACCTATCCCCACCTCCCATCTCAAGCCCCACCCCCATCTCCTATCTACTAACCTCATCCCGCCCCCTTGACCTGTCCGTCCTCCCTGGACTGACCTATCTCCTCCCTACCCCCCCCACCTACACTCACCTTTACTAGCTCCATCCCCGCCTCTTCGACTTGTCTGCCTCCTCTCCACCTATCCTCTCCTCTATCCATCTTCTATCCGCCTCCCCCTCTCCCCATTTATTTCAGAACCCTCTTCACCTCCCCCATTTCTGATGAAGAGTCTAGGCCCGAAACGTCAAGCCTTCCCGCTCCTATGATGCTGCTTGGCCTGCTGTGTTCATCCAGCTCCACACCTTGTTATCTCCTATTATGCCAAATAAACCAGTCCTGAGTAACAAGGTGAAATCTAAATCCCACAGAACACAATTTCTCAATTACCAGTTTGGCAAGTTGTGTTTATGAAAAATCAATGAGGTGTGGAAAGTGCTCAGACTACATCCTGTAGACCTGTGGTTGAGTAGTCTACTCGAAACAGGCCTTTGCAAAGAATGGAAGAACAGCAGGAAGTGGCTGTTAACTACAAGTCTTGCCCACTGACTAAAGGTGATCACATGGGAAAGAGAGGTTGTGCCTTAAGCAGCTAGACATCAATGGATATATTTGCTACAGTACAATTTAATATCCACAATTGTAACCACAGAAGGAACTATTTGAGGAAGTACGTTTTAGCTGAGACATTCAACAGAGGCCCTGGCTGCCCTTTCAATTGGCCACAAAATATCTCAAAGCCTTCAAGAATGGGAAGTCCTATTTGGACCAGTATTCACCCCTCAAACTGCAACTTCAACCAATTATTTTATCATTTAGCAATGTTGCTTGTGGGGTCTCTTGACAAATCACTTGCCATCTTTTCTGCATTGCATGATAAGAGGCAGATTGAGAGAAGAGCTGTAGAAATAGATCTGAACCAGTATTTATGGCACGCTGACAAAGGTTTTTCCCAAGTTACTACGGTCAACATTTGGTCCTCAAAAGGTGATGAGCTACCTTCTTGAATCACTGCAGTTCTCAACTTTCTGACAGTAACAACAGGCACTGTATTGCCTACTCTGCATGCAGTGCAATGTGAAGGGAAACCTGAATGCATTTCCATCATCTGCAGCTTTTGTTCTACACAAAGGTCAAGTTGAAGTTCTTGTAAACTGAATGCATCCTTTAGATAGGGGACAATGCTGCTGTGATGCTTGATGAGGTTCCAATTCAGCAAGCTCCATTTCCTGGACAGAGTCAAAATGCAAGAATGCTCTTGGATTTGCACTTAACCAAGCAAAGTGGAGAGGAAGTCCATCCTGCATTCCTGACATACTTCATAACTGATGAGAACATTTTCAGGAGGTCCTCACCACACAATACCCACCCTCTGATCTGCTCCTGTAGCCATTGTATTTTTGTGCCTGGCCCAGTTTAATTCCTGTTTAATGGGTATTGATAGTGGGGGGGCCCACTAATACATGTAGGGAAATTTGCAGCTGTGGATTAAATATAGCAAAAGTACAATCTACAAAGCAGAAGCATGCAAGGGGTGGATGGTTAGGGAGTCTCTCCATGGGAGATCCTGAGTTTCTTTAAGCTGAACTCAGCAATTCACACACAAGTTCACTTTCAACACCACCATGTATGGCCAAATACATGGTATTATTATGGGAACCCCACAAGGCCCAGCTGATAAATAACTCTATTGAATTTGACAAGAAATATGTTTTCATTCAGTCCAAACGTTAGTTTCCCAGGCCTACTGCAGTGCTCTAGCAAGGTTAAATTCAAGTTGCATGAATAACACTTCATCTTTTCCATTTGGGGACCTTACAGCCTTCAGGACTCAACATTGAGTTTCATAATTTTACAGCACAGACACCTCCTTGTCTATTACCCACCACCATACTCCAGGTCCTGTCATGACATGGGATAACAAGGTGTGGAGCTGGATGAACACAGCAGGCCAAGCAGCATCATTGGAGCAGGAAAGCTTGATGTTTCAGGCCTAGACCCTTCATCAGAAATGGGGGAGGGGAAGAGGGTTCTGAAATAAATAGGGAGAGAGGGGGAGATATAAGGTACTGCAGATGCTGGAAAATCCGAGATAATAAGCATGGGGCTGGATGAACACAGCAGGTCAAGCAGCATCATAGGAGCAGGAAAACTCGACGTTTCGGGCCGAGACCCTTCAGAGGGGGAGGCGGATAGAAGATGGATAGAGGAGAGGATAGGTGGAGAGGAGGCAGACAAGTCAAAGAGGCGGAGATGGAGCCAGTAAAGGTGAGTGTAGGTGGGGGGATAGGGAGGAGATAGGTCAGTCCACAGAGGACAGACAGGTCAAGGGGGCAGGATGAGGTTAGTAGGTAGGAGATGGGGGTGGGATAGGTGAGAGGAAGAACAGGTTTGAGAGGCAGAGACAAGCTGGGCTGGTTTTGGGATGCGGTTGGGGGAGGGGAGATTTTGAAGCTTGTGAAATCCACATTGATACCATTGGGCTGCAGGGTTCCCAGGCTGAATATGATTTGCTGTTCCTGCAGCCTTCGGGTGGCATCATTGTGGCATTGCAGGAGGCCCAAGATGGATATGTCATCTGAGGAATGGGAGGGGGAGTTGAAATGGTTCGCGACTGGGGGGTGCAGTTGTTTGTTGCAGAACACCTGCGCTCAGTTCGCAAAGCGGTCTCCAAGCCTCTGCTCGGTTTCCCCGATATACAGGAGGCCACAACGGGTACAGCGGATGCAGTATACCAATTGGCAGATGTGCAGGTGAATATCTGCTTGATGTGGAAAGTCTTCTTGGGGCCTGAGATTGGGGTGAGGGAGGTGGTGTGGGGGCAGGTGTAGCACTTCCTGCGGTTGCAGGGAAAAGTGACGGGTGTGGTGGGGATGGAGGGGAGTGTGGAACAGACAAGGGAGTCACGGAGGGAGTGGTCGCTCCGGAAAGCAGACAAGGGTGGGGAGGGAAAAATGTCTTTGGTGGTGGGGTCGGATTGCAGATGGCGGAAGTGTCGGAGGATGATGCGTTGGATCCGGTGGTTGGTGGGGTGGTACATGAGGACGAGGGGGATTCTTTTTTGGTTGTTATTGCAGGGAGGGGGTGTGAGGGATGAGTTGCGGGAAATACGGGAGACACAGTCGAGGGCGTTCTCGATCACTGAGGGGCGGAAAGTTGCGGTCCTTGAAAAACGAGGACATCTGAGATGTACAGGAGTGGAATGCCTCATCCTGGGAGCAGATGTGGCGGAGGTGAAGGAATTGGGAATAGTGGATGGCATTTTTGCAGGAAGGTGGGTGGGAGGAGGTGTATTCCATGTAGCTGTGGGAGTCAGCGGGCTTGAAATGGACATCGGTTTCTAGGTGGTTACCCCCCTCCCATTCCTCAGACATGTCCATCCTGGGCCTCCTGCAATGCCACAATGATACCACCCGAAGGCTGCAGGAACAGCAAATCATATTCAGCCTGGGAACCCTGCAGCCCAATGGTATCAAATGTGGATTTCACAAGCTTCAAAATCTCCCCTCCCCCCAACCGCATCTCAAAACCAGCCCAGCTCGTCCCCGCCTCCCTAACCTGCCCTTCCTCTCACCTATCCCCACCTCAAGCCCCACCCCCACCTCCTATCTACTAACCTCATCCCGCCCCCTTGATCAGTCCATCCTCCGTGGACTGACCTATCTCCTTCCTACCCCTCCACCTACGCTCACCTTTACTGGCTTCATCCCCGCCTCTTCGACTTGTCTGCCTCCACTCCACCTATCCTCTCCTCTATCCATCTTCTATCCGCCTCCCCCTCTCTCCCTAGTTATTTCAGAACCCTCTTCACCTCCCCAATTTCTGATGAAGGGTCGAGGCCTGAATCGTCAAGCTTTCCTGCTCCTATGATGCTGCTTGGCCTGTGTTCATCCAGCTCCGCACCTTGTTATCTCGGATTCTCCAGCATCTGCAGTACCTATTATCTCTGTCATGACATGGGCTGCCTTCATCATAATCAACTCATTTTCACCCACTCACAGCCCCCATTATCAACTATCTAGCTTCTCCTCTTCCCTGGCTTAGTATCAACAATCCCTTTGACTGCCTACCCTTTTGTGTGGGCTCCCTTTCCACCTACGATTCCCATGATCAGCATAAATACACTGTTTCCTAGCCATCAATCCTGGAGGGGGGGTCACTGAACTTGAGACAATAACTTTTCTTCACAGACCAGCTAATTTCTCCAGCAATTTGTTTTTGTTTGCAGCTTGTTTCATCATATTAGGTACCTCCCTTTTTTAAACTTAGTGTTCTCGCGGAAGATCCTAATGAGTACAAGATGAAAAGCTTCAACAAAGTTTGTCCATTTTCAGCAATACTCAAATTCCACATTTATGTATATAAAAGTGTCCCCATATATAACAATGTAACTAGAACAATTCTGAATCTATCCCATTTACCCTTATTAGTACTGCCACACAATGCAATTAGAGTGAAGGGGTATCCCAACGTGAAAGTAACAATGTCTCCACAGGAATGTGCGGTGTTCTCTCTCGCCAATATAGTCATGGGTAGCTACAACTGCTATAGCTAGATCGAAATAGACAATATCTCAGATCTCCCACCCACAAGTTGGTGGCTATATTCATCAGAACTCAACTAGTTCTGTCAGTAGTAGTTCTAACGGGAGATGCTAGAGTTACTTTTCACTTCACACACCATTCCCAGAATTAGCACTGATTACTGGAAAGGAGCCAAATTACTTCATAATCAGTGTGAGAAGCTTTAAGCACACACCCCAGGTCTGAGCGTGTTTACGTGCTGCCTTCCCAGACAAAACAAGAAACAAAGATTTATCCTGGAACAAACCTTCCAATGACATTATCGAGGACGTCTGTTCCAGTAAAGAACTGGCAGCGTTTTGGAATTAGAAATGCAGATTTTAATAAAACATACAGATAAATCCTCAATTTTTGCGGGACCACACTAGCTTCAGTCATAGAACAGGACTGTACTTTGTTGGGTATAAATTCAGCTCGCATCAACATTCCTGGTCATTTTCTTTCTGCCGTCATCACAAGGACGGAATTACAAGCTGCCTGCACCGATGCTTCTGCAACAGAAAGCTGCATGTTCAAGTCTCACTCCAGGATTTAAGAGCAAATAAAAACAAGATTGCCGGGCCAGTCAAATACTAAGGGAGTGCTGCAGAGTTGGCACCTTCCTCAACACTTCAGACCAAGGCCTGCCTACCCTCTGAGGCTGCTGTAAACTAAACGAGCAATGAGATTCGTCCCAGCATTCTGATCAGTGTTTATCTTTCATATCAAGATCTGGTCACAACCACATTGCCATGCACAAATTGACTGCTGCATGTTCTATAATAATGTCTTCAAGTTCAACTTCATTAGCACTGAAGCACTTTGAGATGTCTGGTATCTGTGAAAGGCACTGCATATAAATGCAAGCCTGTTTTGTTCATCAACAATTGGGCCAATTCAAATTAGTAACAATACTGTTCAAGGGGCCAGAAATTGCAGTGGCAAGTCCAGCATCCATTTCTCAATCTTTGGTAGGTGCAGATAATTAAATGAGAACAATTAAATCATAGAATCATTGAGCATAAATACGGCCATTCAGGTCTTTATGCTCATACTATCTTCGTGAAAGATCTCTGATTAGGCCCATTCTCCTCTGAACAGCACAATTATCCAAATCACTTTCAAAGTTACATTCGAATCTGCTTCGATTCTCCTCTCTCACACAAGATCACACCTCGCAGAATTTTAATGAAAACATTCTAAATTACTGATTTAAAGGATGCCTGGAGTTAGGCAAATTCTCAAAGAGGACACATCTGAAAGACAAAAAAAAACTGTGGACGATGGAAATCTGAAACAGAAAAAGGAAATTGGTGGAAAAACTCAGGTCTGGCCGCACCTGTGGAGAGAAACTAACATTTTGGATTCAGAGACCTTTCTTGAGAACTGACATTTGTAGGGCTATTGGAGAGAGCGAGGCGAGTGAAATCGACTGACTTTCAAAAAGTGCCTGTATACACCCAATGGGCAGAATGGTCAGATTCGGTGGTTACAAGGAAACTGACTGGAAATGGCTCACAGCTACAGGTCATGCAAACTAAAAAGAGATTCCATGTGGGTTCC
Source organism: Ginglymostoma cirratum (assembly GCA_024137785.1). NCBI lineage: Eukaryota > Metazoa > Chordata > Chondrichthyes > Orectolobiformes > Ginglymostomatidae > Ginglymostoma > Ginglymostoma cirratum. The sequence goes on along the minus strand of JAHRHZ010000289.1, from coordinate 40,986,927 downwards.
AACGCAGTAATTCTGAAACCAATGGAACAAAATTGTGAAATAAAGGGTGGTGATCAGAACAAATAAAACTGTGGACTGCTCAATTCCAGAACGAAAGCATCAAGTCACAAAATTGTGCAACTAGTTGAGCGAACCTGATTAAACTTTTCCAGATCAACCTGAAGTCATGGCTGTTACAAACAATAGCTGTCAAAGAGGACAAGGTTTGCATCTGAGGATATAAACTGCCTCGAGCAGTTCAGAAGCTGAGACAATGTACTGGTAATTAATGGTTGCTTCCAATCATCTCCAAGATACAGGCAGTAGCTGGGAACATTCCCATAGCACAGGCATGGTACTTGTCACGAGTCACTTAATCCCATCTTCACCCCCAGCTCAGATAGGAACTGAATCAATAGTAATTGCATCCTCCACCATCTTCTCCTCACGCAGCTGGGAAGAGAGACCTGGAATTGAAGCACAATACTTTCTCCTCACCAAAACTAACAAATCTGTTGTTGAGATAACAAGCATGGGGCTGGATGAACACAGCAGGTCAAGCAGCATCATAGGAGCAGGAAAACTTGACGTTTCGGGCCGAAACCCTTCATCAGAAATGGGGGAGGGGAAGAGGGTTCTGAAATAAA
>JAHRHZ010000289.1:40957934-40970838 GCA_024137785.1 Ginglymostoma cirratum | reverse complement strand
CCTTGACCTGTCCGTCCTCCCTGGACTGACCTATCTCCTCCCTACCCCCCTACCTACACTCACCTTTACTGGCTCCATCCCCGCCTCTTCGACTTGTCTGCCTCCTCTCCACCTATCCTCTCCTCTATCCATCCTCTATCCGCCTCCCCCTCTCTCCCTATTTATTTCAGAACCCTCTTCCCCTCCCCCATTTCTGATGAAGGGTTTAGGCCCGAAACGTCAAGTTTTCCTGCTCCTATGATGCTGCTTGACCTGCTGTGTTCATCCAGCCCCATGCTTGTTATCTAGCAAAGTTTTTAAGAAGTGTTTAGACAGGAACATGAACTGCAAGGGGATAGAGTGACGTAGACCACGTATAGGCAGATGGGATGAGTTTAAATGGCATCATAGTGTGTCTGGGCATGGTGGAGAACAAACGAATAATATTTAAATGGAGAAAAACTGCAACACTAAGGTACTTGGAGGTGCTTGTGCATGAAACACCCAAAGCTAGCACACGTGCAGCAGGTAATCAGGAAGCTTAAAGGAACTTTGGCCTTTATTTCAGTAGGGTTGGAGAACGAGTAAGGAAGTCTTACTGTAACTGTACAAGGTGCTGGTGAGACCATAACTGGAGTACTATGAACAGTTTTGATCCCCTTAAGGAAATATTTGAGTCTGTTCAGAGAACGTTAATTAAACGATCCCAGATATGAAGGGATTGTTTTATGTGCATTCACTGAATAGGTTCAGACTCGAATCACTGAAGTTTAAAAGAGTGAAAGGTGATCTCATTGAGACAAATGAGATTCTGAAGGTGTTGCAGGGTAAATGCTGATAGGATGTTTCCCCTCGTGAGAATATAGAACTGGGGAGAGGAGATAGGAGAGGGAATGTAGAGGAGGGGTGAGGTGGGAAGGTAAGTGGAGTCAGAGGGGAATGGGGGAGGGAGAGGAGTGGGATATCGGCAGGTTAGGGAGTGGACACATTAAGGAGTGGAGTCAGAAAAAATAGGGGTATCAGGGAGTGGGAGGAGCACAGGGCAAGGGTAGGAAGAGAGGGAGCATGGGATGGGTAAGGGGTCAAAGGGGGAGAGAGGAGGGTAGGGGATGGGGGAAGAGGTGTGGGGAAGGAGAGTGGAAGGGATAGAATTGAGGGGGTGAGGAAAGGACAGCGTGAATGAGGAGAGGAGGGGCAGAGCAGGTACAAAGAGGAACGAGGGAGCGTGGTTAACATTTTGAGTCATAGAGATGTACAGCACGGAAACAGGCCCTTCGGTCCAACTCATCCATGCCAACCTCAGAATTACTGATGTTGAATTGAAGGTCAACAATCTCAAACCAGGGCATCACTGCAGGAGTTCTTCAGACATCTGAAGAAGTTACAGTGTACTCCAAACATTATTTCTCTCTCCATTGATGCTGCCAGACCAGCTGAGTTCTCCAGCATTCTGTGTTTGTAATTGAGTCTGGAAGTTTTGGAAGACAAATTCATTATGATTTATTACATTCAGCAGCATTCTTGTCCCACTCAAAGTCAAGATGCAGCCTAACACTGTGGTGAAAACCTGGCTCTGCTCCTCAAATACAGAAGTAAAGATGAATTTGAATTCCTTGTTTTCTAAGAAAGAGGCATGTCCCTTTGCTGGTCTGAATTTTCTCCCCTGAATTTCAGCAAAGTTCATCTTGCTGAAACTGGAACTTGGTTTCTGTCATCTGACAAGAGTGGTACAGATGATTCCATTGCCAAACAATGAGTTACAAGTTTCACCCCTTCATATTCCATCCTGGTGGGACTTTAAAGGAGGAGAGTTTTAAGGTAGGAATTTCAGCATGAGACCCAAACAGCTACAGGTACAGATCCCAAAAGTGAAAGTAAAGCAGGCAATAAGATAGAAAATATGGAATGGTTGCACCATTGTATGATTAAGGAGAGGAGTGCTGAATGCAAAAAAAAGGCCAGAATTTAGATAGCAGATAAACAGGATTAAATACAATTATAGCAAAGATTGTAGGAGGTGAGAAAATAAGTTTGATATTGTCACAGGTTTTGTCTTTTCGCTCGTGAAGGAGGAGGGTAGGACTTACAGTTAATGCTAGCACCCTATGTAGTGTTGTCGAACAGAAATCACATTTTGAGTACTGTGTATGGTTCTAATTACCCTGTTATAGGGAGGATATTATTAAGTTGGAGACCGTTCAGAAAAGATTGCAAGTAAGTTGCCTGGACGGAGGGTTTGAATTGTCGATGGGTTGGGATCTTTTTCCCTGGAGCGTAGGAGGTTGAGGGCTGATCTTACAGAGGTTTATAAAATCATGAGGGACATGGATAAGGCAAATAGCAATGGTCTTTTCCCTAGGGTGGGGTAAGTTCAAAACTAAGGGGCATAGGTTTAAGGGGAGAGGAGAAAGATTGAAAAGGGATCTGAAGGGCAACCTTTTCACACAGAGGGTGGTTCATATGTGGAGTGAGCTGCCGCAGGAAGTGGTGGTTGCAGGTACGTATACCACATTTCAAAGACATTCGGATAGGTATATGGATAGGAAAGGTTTAGAGATCTGGGAATAGTTTGGTTTGGGAGGTTTGGTCCGAGGGGTCCATTTCCATGCTGTATGACTGTATAATACAAACAGACCTCTACAGGTTGATCAACTGTTGACCCTTTCACTACCTGTAGAATTCAATCTCTCTCCTTTCTTAATTTTTAAACTGTATTACAAGGTATTCCCGTTAATTTTACTCAGCATTTTATTCAACAATTCTAATCACACAGATGTAGAAAGAATTGTAAGGTAGATTATCAATGGTCAGAGTTGTCATCATGTGCAGAGTGACTGATTTTAGGAAAAGATCTTTAACCCATTCGCTTATCTGTTTTCATTTCTGTACTGTTTAATCTGCAGTAATTAAATGCAAACAGTCCTGTTGCATGTTCTGCATATTATCAAATTATACACTTAGAGGCGATTCATTTAGTCATTTAGTCAATTAACCATCTTGTTTACCGATGTACAAGGTGAGGCAACAGACAGGGATGCAGTCCTTCGTGGCCTTGTTGAAAAGATGAATTAGTGTATGTATACACAGAGCTGAAAAGAATCAAAAACAAGGCAGAAATGGTCTTTCTTCACAATTACTGGAGCTGAGATTAGTCTCATCCTGTGTGTGCATTGTTTAGCAAGCAATGATACCATAGATTTATCTCTTAACGATCTTAACCACCAGCTTCACTCATAAACCAGACTCTGACTCCTAGCCTCAGCATGGACTCAACTCAAGATGAAGGCTGGCGTAGTCTGGGTTGAAAGGACTGTTATTCTGAACTCTTATTTCTCTTCTAATTTATTTCTGGAACTTTTATTTCTTTATTTTTCTAAATTTTCCCCTTAAGAATTTGTACATAAGAATCTGTACCTTGGTACCTAAGATGGCACTGTAAGTAGCAACATATAAACACTTCACTCATATGAGTACACCTGGCAATAAAGCTAATGCTAATTCTAATTCTGAAGAACCATGACACGAGGTTACAGTCCAACAGGCTTATTTGAAATCACAAACTTTCGTAGCACTGCTCCTTCATCACTGCTCCCGTATTGGACAATGTAACTGTAGTGGCCCAAGCCAAACATAGACACACACGGGAATTCCTAGAGGCATAGTTCTCAACCCGTACTGCAATCGACAAACATATAGGATTGGACCCCATATACAAATCAGTCCAAAAACGGAAATGACAGTACTCACCATAATGGACTGGACAGTATAAATTCCAAGTGGAGTAGAACAACATCGTTTCCTCGGAGGCCTCACTGATGACAATAATAGCATAGTGACAAAATGTCTGAACGAAAACAAGCCAGCAATCTCACCCACAACCCAAGCTACAAATCTTTGCTAAAACTTTAAAGTTCCAGATTTTTACTACATCCCATTTAAGAAAGTACCTCCTGACATCACTTCTGAACAGCCCAGCTCTAATTTTATGGTTATAGCCCCTTGTTCTACAATCTTCCACCAGAGGAATTTTTTTTGCTCTATCTCCACTATTAGATTCTTCGGTCACTCCTTAATCCCTGAAATCAAGGGAATACAAACCTGGTACATGTAACCTGTTCTTGTAACTTAACTCACTCAGCCCTGTTTATAAAGAACTTTTTTTTTAAAATTGATTCACAGGATGTTAGCGTTGCTGGGATGCCAACATTTATTGCCCACCAGGAAGTTAAACATTTGCACACTTTGCATTTCGACAGAACTGTTACCACAAAATGTTTCAAAGTTCACATACATGCTGCCATGTAGTATGAATAGATCACTTAGACAATAAGATGAAAGAGTAGGAGGCCATTCAATCTATCAAGTCTGCTCCCCGCCATTCAACAAGATCTGATAATCCTTGACTCAAAGTTGTCGCTCATCTAACGGCAAGAAGGTCAGTCCAGTTTTATTTTTATTTGCCTTATTTATTGCAGTATGGTGCAACTCGGTGGCTTACTGAAAGGACAGTTAAGGGTCAACTGCATAGTTTGTCTGGAGGCCCACAGCATCAGCTAGGTCAAGAAAGACCACTAGTGAATCAAATGGGTTTCAGTAGTTTTACAATCGCCATTACTGATTGTGTTTTATTTCAGATTTGAATGTTGAAACATAGAACAGTATTGCACAGTACATACCCTTCGATTCATGTTGTTGTGCCGGCCTGTTATCCTACTCATCTGAACAAAACAGAATTCAAATTCCCCCAGCTATTGTGGGGGGATTTGAACTTGCGTTCCAGAATTTGGGGAGGTGTGGGATGTACTGGAGTAGTAATTGCAAAACCACATCTTTTGATTCTTTATTTTAGATTTTGGATGAATATGGAGGAAGGATATTGCTGTAAACCAAGAACAGTGGGAGGAGTTGCCTCACTTTTAAAAGCAAGTTATTGGAACTCATTTTGAGTTGTGTTTACACTGTTGCTTTGTTCAAGCAGTGGGAAGATGTGGAAGACTTGATGACACCATGGGCAAATGTGCAGAGCAACCTTTACCCAGTGACTGATTTGGTTTGTGCAATTAGGGCAGGATGTAGATGCCAAGAGTCATCAGCATGACAACAACTCTGGTTCATAGACTGGGGGACAGCTTATATATGAACAATATTTAAGTAACTTGGGGGATCTATGGTGAATTGGTAAATTGGGTACAAAATTGACTTGGTCAGAAGACCGAGGGTAGTTGAGGGGTGCTTCTCTGACTGGAGGTCTGTGACCAGTGATGTTCCACAAGGAACCTCTTGTGTTGGGACCTCTGTTGTTTGTAATATATATGTAAATGATTTGGATGAAAATACAAGTGGTCTGATTAGTAAGTTTGTAGACAGCACAAAAATTGATGGAGATGTGGTTGGTGAGGAACGTTATTAAAAGGACACAGCAGGATACAGATCATTTGGAAAGTTGGGTGGAGGAATGGCAGATGGAGTTTAATCCAGGCAAATGTGAGGTGATGTATCTTGAGAGGTCAAATGCAAGAGGAAAGTATACAGTAACTGGAGAACCCTTGGAAACATTAATATACAGTGAGTGCAAGTCCATACATCCCTGAAAGTAGCAAGGCAATTGGATAAGGTGATGAGGAGGCGTGTGGCATGTTTTCTTTCATTAGTGGAGAATTGAGTTAAAAAGTTGGCAAGTCATGTTGCAGCCGTATAAAACTTTTGTTTGGCCACATTTCAAATATTGTATGCAGACCTGGCACCGTACTATAGGAATGATGTAGAGGCTTTGAAGTGCAAAAAAGGTTTACCAGGATACTGCCTGGTTTGTCGTATATTAGGAATTAGTGGTGGTTGGACAAACTTGCTATTTTCACTAGAGCATAAGAGGCTGAGAGGCAACCAGATAGCAAGCTATACCAGACCTGGTATTGTGCGATGAGATAAAACTAATTCATGATTTCAAGGTTGAAAGCCCCCTGAGATAGCAGCAACTATGACTGAATTTTGTGTACAATCGGAGGGAGAGAGGAGTGGTTCTCAGACTTATATTTAAATCTTAAATAAGAACGAAAGCATTAAAGTATTATTGGCTACAGTGAATTTGCAAAGTAGTTTAAAGGATACATAAATAGAGATGCATTAGCAAAATTTTTAAGGGAGTATTTGGAATGTAACTATTCTGTTCATTCTGAAAGAATAAGAAAGTTCCAGTTCACCTGTGGTCAACTGGAAAGGCTATGTAGCATCAAACTTAAAGAAAAAAACCACATAATTGTGTAAAGACAGGAGACAGGTCAGAATATTGGACAGAATGCTTTATAAAGCAAAGAGTGACTAAAAAAATTACTTCACTTGAAAAAGGGCAGTGCTACGAAAAGCTTGTGATTTCAAATAAACTGGTTGGACCTGGTGTCATGTGACTTCTGACCTCATTCACCCCAGTTCAACACTGGGGCATCCACATAAAAAATTACAAAGGAGGGAAAAATCAGATTGGGAGAAAACTAGCCAGAACTAAGAAAAAACTGATAGTAAGAAAATAAATATAACTCTTTTTTAAATGTTAGCAAAGTAAGCTAAATTGCTCCTATAGAAAGTAAGTCTGGAGATTTCATAATAGAAAATAAAGAGACAGCAGACAAACTCAGCAGGTATTTTGCATCAGTCTTCACTAGAGAGAGAAAAAAAGCATCCCAATCTAATCTAATCCCAGCTGTAAATCAGAGAAGGGAAGAGAAGAGAAGAGGAAACTCAGGAAAATTATACTAACCAGAGAAGTAGTACTGAGCAAATAATTGGAACTGTGAACTGACAAGTGCCAGGTCCTGATGGATTTTATTCCACAGTCTTAAAAGAAGTGGCAAGTGAGATAGTTGACGTGTTGCTTTTTAATTTCCAAAACCTCCCTAAATTCAGGGAAACTTTTATTAGATTTGAATATAAATCCTTTATTTAAAAAGGGAGGGAGACAGAAAACAGGAAACCACAGCCAAATAGCTTTACAACCTGAGCCATTAGGAGACCAGTCAGTCTTTACTCAAATGAAGTCCAAATATTCAGGTTAACTAGACTTACCGAGACTAATTCATGGTCATTTGCTTACAATGATTTCCTTCCATCCACAATTAGGCATTATTAATGATACACATTTATTATCTACAAACTGGACTGCATTTACAGATTGTTGTGTAAAATAGTACAGTTTATAAAATGAATATATTAAATTCTTTCTTCCATTCACTGAACTTTATTACTGTTAACATAAAAAGACCTTGGGAGTAGAATTCCTCCCAACAATAATTTTACCTGAAAAGGCTGATGTGATCACAGAGAGTCTTCTACTTTCCATTCACACCAACTTTTGCAGTACAATTATTGACATGGCAACATTCAGAGCCTTCAACATTTGGACCATAAATAAGCAGAGAGTCTCATACAGCTTTGTTTTGGTTGACAAAGATTTAAAAACAAAGATCTGCATTCAGTGGGCAAAGTAAATGAATGAGCTCTTGACACAGAGCCTTCAACCTTCAGAGGATCAGGAGCAGAGCATTCACGTTCAACTTTTTCTGTCAAATTTCCAAACCACCAGTTCAGCAGTAAAAGGGTCAAATTGCCTTCAAACTTTCACCCTCCCACCCCCTCACCAAACCCCACTGAAATAGCAATTTTTCTTGCCACGTTTAATCTTCAAATCTACATGGGAGATCTGCATGGGATTTATCCAGCATCCTTTTTGAAGGAATTCAATTTGAGTCAAATATTTCAGGTATCAAGAATCAGCAGTCAGGCTTATATCTGAAATATTATTGATTTTAGTGGTTATAAAATTGTCTCTAAAATGAGTAAAAATTTGTATGTAAATGATCTGGATAAATCCCTGATTTGAGACATTCCTTGTTCAGAGACCATCTCATATTTCCAGTCTGTATCCTCTTTCTTCAATTGGAGAGGCACCACAAACCTACTCCCTTCAATGAAAGGTGCTAGCTATCCCAGTCCTCCTCCTTCACTCCTCATCTTCCTCCCAAGTGAAGATGTCCATCAGTCAGTGCCTCACAGCCGATACAATCAATAAGGTAGAGGTTAAAAATTTTGCCACATTTAATAGACTGGATCAATATGCATTGGAATGGAAGATCCTATTGTAAATGGATTTTTTTTTCACACAATCTTTGTTTGTTAAGTATAAAATGGAGTCCTGTCAGGCACAAGCTGTCCTTTGATGTATCAGAGTACACAGTTTTTGGAGGGGGAAGGGGAGGGGGTTTGCCTTACTCAAGGTTTTCCCCCTCTTCCTGAATTGACCAGCAGGCAGTTGAGTCTTTCTGCGATGACATCGATGACCAAAGAAGAGATTCCATGAGATAAACTGTTCCAGTCCAGAGGAAAGCCCACTCCATCACAGTCAAAACTAAATCCTCTCTACTTTTAAGTCTCGGCTTTCTTTATAAATATCTGAAAGAGATGCCACAACATTGGAATAAATTAGTGTGATAAGGCACATTTTTCATATTTTTTGCAGCACAGAAATTCAATACACAAAACCATACCAGTTTTTATATGCTACAAGAGCCACTTTAACCATATTCGTGTGGTTTTTCAATCATTTCTCATTTATTTATCTAGCTTCCACTTAAATGCATCTCTGATACTTGACTACTACTTTTGCAAATGGGATGGATCACAAAAATGGGATAGTCTCGCTCCAACTGAAAAGGGAGACCACACCTAGAGTACACAGTCCTCGATATCCACATAGGATAGTAGCGTGGATAACAAAAATGTAGATACCACTCCTATGTACCTCAACTACATACCCCTCCAATGATTGCGAGAGTCACTACATTTCAAACCAGTGGGACAAGAGGGCAGAGAGATTCGGTGGCATAAAAGTGCCAGGAAATGTATCTGTAAAGGTATGATGTATAATGGTGAAATACAATTGCTTTTAGGGTTTGAATTTTGAACTAATGAAATATTTGTTTATTTGGGCTGTGTCTATGAAGGGGTTTACTGATTAACTTGTAAGGTTTTCTGAAGCTATGATTACTTGAAAAAGGTATGAAAGTAGCAGATTTTGGAGGGTAATGGGAATTTGTTTACATTGGAAGAGTCGTTTTAATTAATGAACGAAGTAAACCGTATCACGCAGGACGATTCGGTAGAAGGATCGAGAATGGTGTTGTTTTTGGCTTGGGGAATAGCAAAACTTACAGAAAGCTTTTGGTTTCAGTTCAGATTTGTAGAAATCCTGGAGGTGGATTTAAAAAACAGTTTCTCCTAAAGGAAGGAGATAATTTGGAACTGTAAAGAAATAGGTTTCTTGATTAGTAAGGAATTTAGTTTGATGGTTTCAAACCATAAGTGTTTGGTCAAAACCACGAAGGGGTTATTTGAAGCTGAGAAAGTCTAAGCAAAGTTGTATGAAGCATCAAGGAAGAAGTGATCCGATTCTAAAAATCAGGAACTGAAGCATCATCTCAGAGCAGTGACTTGAAAGAAATTCGGGGATTTATATACACACATTAATCAATTGAAACCTTCTAAATGATTAAAGATTTAACAGCATCTTAGGTTTGTTTAATACATCCTCATCAGTTGCGTAACCCTTTGATTTTTTACTTGTAAATTCTATGTTCTGTGTGCTTCTTTCTCACTTCACCTGATGAAGAGGCTACGCTCTGAAAGCTTGTGTTTTCAAATAAACCTTTTGGACTGTAACCTAGTGTTAGGTGATTTCTGACCTTGTCCACCCCAGTCCAACACTGGCACCTCCACATCATGGCTATTATAGAGAAGGGCAATTCTTTCAGATGTACTGAAAAGGAGTGCCATTAAAATTAACTGGATTAGATTTTATTGTGTCTTTTGAAATATTTAACCTTGGATTAAATGTAAATAATTTGGTTTATTCTGCTTCATCTTCATTACTTTTGCAAAATAAATTTGTTACTGTTAAAACCAAATCTGCAGCATTGCGTGCCTGTGCTTCAAAAGAACAAAATATGATCTATCAAGGCATATTTCAGTCTTTATCTCATTTATCCAGTAAAAGTATCAGCTGAGATCATAACAAGAGATGTTCAATAGCTGGATGAGCTGCCAGGTACAGTAAAAGATTGACCTAGCATGGTAATCTAGACATAGCAAATGATAAAGACCTGCTCCAACTGAGCCCCCTTCTATTTCTGATTCCAGGAAACATGCTCCAATGAAGATATTAGTGTCAAATCAAAAACAATTCTGTTAAGATGCTAAGCTCCAACTGTTGACCGCCAGTGCAAGATACCAGTAAAACTTGCATTAAAAACGTTTTTTTTCATAGTAGAAATACCCCAAAAAGCTTGAAAGAAGCAATGATCAGCTTAAATCTGACATCAAGCCGCAAAGAAATATTAGTACAGATGCCCAAAAGTTTGTTCAAACAGGTACGTTTTAAGCAATATTTTAAAAGGAACAAAGAGAGTTAAAGAATTTTAGAGAGGATATTCCAAAGCTTAGGGTTTAGGCAACTGAAGGCCGAGAGCGAAGCAATGGAAAGAATCATACCTCACTGAGTATCACCCAAACTGGCGAATCGGATAGGGTGGACAGACGGACGACCTCCAGTGGTCCAAACATTGGATCCACAACTCCCTCGGCGATACCATTTATAAAGAAAGCTGAAATACAAGGAAAGGGTTTAAGGACCTGGTCAGCCATTAACGATTCAGATCCATTGTCTCGAGTTCGGTTTACATAGGCAATTATTTACTCCATTTATCTTAGCCCAAGCTGACCAGACTCCGCAGCCACCCATCAGGCGTGTTTCAGTGGAAAGTTATATAGATTTTTATGCTTTGCAATAGAAATAAAACTCTCAGAACTCAAGATCATATATCAGTATGTTTAAAAGTCGTACCGATTCTGATGTATCCATCTTCGGTTCTCTGGTATTTTGGAGTCTTGTCTTTACCATCCAGTAAGGTCTCCTTCCATGACAGTTCTGTCTGTATGGTAGAATAATAAGAGGTATTCAGACATCTATCATTGTTTCCTGTATTTTCCTGTTGCACCTACACTGAACTGCAATATCTCAGTTTTAACATTCTAATCCTTGTTTACTGTTTTCATGATGACCTCTGCAATCTCCATCAACCCCACAAATCTGAGATCTCTGTGCTCTGATAACTCTGGTGTCTTGCTCATCCCTTCAAGTACCTGCCTTCCACCCACCCCCTAAAAATTCTGGAATCACCTCCCTGAACTTCTCTGTCCAGTCACATGTGAAGATTGAGAGACTATTTAAATAAAACTAGTCAATTAACTCTTACACTCCACTATTCCTGATACATAATGAACAGGAGAAGGCTCCTGAGCATCTCAAACCCATTTCACATTTAATTAGATATGGTTGGTCAGCACCTTAACTCCATTTATCTGCCTTATCTCTATATCACCTGATACCCGTAGCTAGGCAGACCTTTATTGAACTCAGTCTTGAAAGTTTTCAGTTGACCCTCAGCTCACAACCTTTTGTATTTCGGTGAGTTCAGATTTTCATTGTCCTGTGGAAAAAGTGTTTCCTGGTTTTATCCCTGAATGCCCACTCTAATTTAAGGTATGCTGCCTTGTCCTGGACTTATTCCCCAACCCAGTCTCCCCTAACTATTCCTATAAACTCTGTCAAGTGCTCTCATTACTTTGTACAGCTCAATTAGATCACCCCTAAACCTTATATTTTCAACACAACACAAATTATAATTGACAGGTTGTGATGAGTACAGTCACACAGGAGTCTGTGCTGGAACCCATATAAAACATATGGCAATTTGCAGCAATGACTTAGGTGAAGGGATCGAAGGTTTGCTAGTTAAATTCAGTGTCATCAGTGATATCAAAATAGGCAGGGAAACATGTTGTGAGAAAGACAAAGTTGCAGACAGACAACAAAGGTTGAATGAGCGGGCAAAAATCTGGCTGATGGAGTACAGTATAGGAAAACACAAAGGTAATAAAAAGGAAAAAGCTGCAGATGCTGGAAATCTAAAACAAACACAGAAACTCAGCAGGTCTGGCAGCTCCTGTGGAGAAAGAAACAGACTTAATGTTTGAGTTTGGTATGACTTCTTCAGAACATGAAGGTATTCAGTTTGTCATAAAGAATTAAAAAGCAATGCATTACTTAAACAGAGAACAACTGAGCAATTTTGAGGTCCAGTCAGGTTTAGATATCCTAGTGCATGAGTCAGAAATCGTATACAAGCACAACATGTATTCAGAAAGTCTGATAGGATGCTGTCCTTTATTATGAGAGAAATTGAACATAAAAGCAAGAATGTTATGCTTCACTCATGCAGGACATTGATAAGACCACATATTCATTACAAGGTGCAGTTTTGGTCTCCTTATTTAAGGAACAATGTAAATGTATGGGAAGTTGTTCAAAGGTGGTTTACCAGATTGATTCCTTCAACGAGTGAGTTTGAATCATAGAATCCCTATGTTTTAGAAGCACACTGTTCAGCCCATCAAGACCCACCCACCTACCCCATCCCTGTAACCCACATTTCCTATGGCTAATCCACCTAGCCTGGCGCATCTCTGGACACTATGGGCAATTTAGCATGGTCTATCCATCTAACCAGCACATCTTTGGACTGTGGGAAGAAATCCACGCAGATATGGGGAAGAATATGCAAACTCCACACAGACAGTTGCCCGAAGGTGGTACCAAACCCAGGTTCCTGGCGCTGTGAGGCAGCAATGCCACCACCGAGTGACTGTTAGCACAGTTATATTATGGGAACAGGTTAGATAGAATAGGCTTACTCCCACTGGAGTTTAAAAAAAATTAGGAGTGACTCGATTGAAACATAAAAGATTCTGAATGGTCTTGACAAGGCGGCTGTGGAAAGGATATTTCCTCTCGTGGCACAGTCCAGAACTGGGGGTTGGG
>JAHRHZ010000289.1:40910033-40957834 GCA_024137785.1 Ginglymostoma cirratum | reverse complement strand
GGGGGAGAGAAGAGGAACCGTTTTAAAATCGGGGCTGTCCTCGAGGAGATTTCTTTTCTCTCAGAGGGCTATGTATCTTTGGAACACTCTGCTTGTGAAGACAGTGGAAGCTGGGTCCTTAAATATTTTTAAGGCAGTGGTTGATGGATTCTTGTCAGGCAGATGGGAATGTGAAATTCAAAACAAACAGATTTGTCATTATTTTATTGAATGACAGAGCTGACTACAGGGACTGAATGGTTTACTTACAGTCCCCCTTCAAATGTTCTTTTAACACTCAATTCCTTTCTCCACACATTGGGGCCAGAAGTTGCTTCTGTTTACAATATCAATTTGAAAGATTAGCTACTAGCTTTAGATCCTCTGCTAATGGCTGAGAGAAACCTAAACCACTGTAGCTTTTTATTGGCCAAGAAACGGAAACAATTATTTGTTGATCATTCATTCCTAAAATGTCATGAGAACAGCATTTAATGTCTATTCCTAATGGCCCTTCAGAAGGCGATGGTGAGCTTTTTTTGGATCATTATAGTTCACATGGTGAAGGAGCTTTGACAATGCTATTGGCAGTGCTGGAGTTACAGAATTTTGACCCAGCAATGATAAAATTAGGTTAAACTATCGTTACAAAGTTAGATCAGATACATCATAATACACCGTTTTAAGAAGTTCTGAAAAACAGACTGTATTTTCCTCAATGTTAAAAATATAGACAATCTGTGAAAGGAACCAATGGCCCTTGCTAGCTGCATCCACAAAGCCAATTTATCTCCTTTTTGTGCTTTCCATGACAATTTCTGTTTTATGAAGCTTTCTGCAGCCAAGCTGCCTGATTAGGATCATGGTTTCTCCCTTGGCTAACATCCAGGGAAACAGCATGAGAAGATAAAACATCAGGCATTCTCCTTTGTCCTGTGGTTTTAACTCCTCAGGTACTGTTTCCTGCAAATTAAAGAAAAACAATTTATAGAAATACAAAGTAAAATTCTCAAAGGAATCAATGTAAACATGAGGAATACATTTTTCATGCAGTGTTTAGGGTCTGTAATAGCCTACTTGGCAGCACGGGAGAGGCAGTTTAATCGAAGTATTCAGGAGGGAATCTGATCATTACTCGTAACAGAAGAATGTTCAGGATTACAAAGAGAAGGTGGGAATGGTGCTTAGCTATTTGTTTATTTGGAGGGCCAGCACAAACACAAAGGGCCAAATAGTCATTTTTGCCATAACGATTCGGTGATTCTAAGAAGTTAAAATTTTTGACACATGTAAACATCCACTGCATTACAGATTTTCTAAAGTGTCATCAAATAAAAGTCTTACGTCAAAAGGCAACACTTCAACCGTGGTGTTGAAGAGCTTGTCACCTGGGTGCTCAATATTCCCACTGCGAAAGAAAAACCTGAGAACAGAACAGAAAGGTTGGATGTACAAGTAGGAAAGTCATGCAGACCAGACCAAGTGACAGTTGTACCAAAACTCACCATTCTGGCAATCACTAGCATGCTCAAATATGCCACATTGATCTTCCTCTAGAGAATCAGTACAAACCTCTCCAAGGACCAAGAAGCGAGGTGCTTCTGAGACTTTATAAAGCTCTAGTTAGGCCCCATTTAGAATACTGTGTCCAATTTTGGGCCCCACACCTCAGGAAGGACATACTGGCACTGGAGCGTGTCCAGCGGAGATTCACACGGATGATCCCTGGAATGGTAGGCCTAACATACGATGAACGGCTGAGGATCCTGGGATTGTATTCATTGGAGTTTAGAAGGTTGAGGGGAGATCTAATAGAAACTTACAAGATAATGCATGGCTTAGAAAGGGTGGACGCTGGGAAGTTGTTTCCGTTAGGTGGGGATACTAGGACCCGTGGGCACAGCCTTAGAATTAGAGGGGGTCAATTTAGAACGGAAATGAGGAGACATTTCTTCAGCCAGAGAGTGGTGGGCCTGTGGAATTCATTGCCACGGAGCGCAGTGGAGGCCGGGACGTTGAATGTCTTCAAGGCAGAGATTGATAAATTCTTGATCTCGCAAGGAATCAAGGGCTACGGGGAGAGTGCGGGTAAGTGGAGTTGAAATGCCTATCAGCCATGATTAAATGGCGGAGTGGACTCGATGGGCCGAATGGCCTTACTTCCACTCCTATGTCTTATGGTCTTATGGTCATGCAGAGGCAGCAGTAACCCAGCAAAAGACAAGAAGCCCCTTTCCTTTATCAGGATCTCATTTTCCACTCACTATCCCTGGAGGTGCTTAAGTGTCTATTTAAACAACAGTTCATTAACAATGTTGCAAACAGCACAAGGCTGAAATCACATTCAACATAACTTCCTTTGGCTATCTCTGTTTCTCATTCAGATGGAAAGAAAGCAAAAGTGACGAAGACAGTGTCAGACTGCAAATAGAAGATACAAAGTGGGTTATGTCAGTGATCAAATGCCCAGTATTCCAGAGTGGTTGTAATTCTTAGGATCTGGGGGTTTGTGGCAAGGTTGGCATTCAATGTTTATCCTCATTACCCTGAAGATGGTGGCGAGTTTTGTTCCTCAATTTTAATTAGCTTGTCCATTGTTTGGCTTTTGTATTTCTAGACAAGTAGATCACAGGTAGCCACCTGTCATAACCTTGCTGGCTTCTCTACTTGGAAAAATGTGCTGATTCTCGAGTCCCACCACTCCTGGGGTCACCAGGAAAGTGAATGGTTTAATCAATGTATACAAAGTACCTAATTTATTTATCTGATGGATTCAGCTTACAGAAAACCCTGACCAAGTTCTTGTACTTAACAAGATTTGTTATTGATTACAAATAAATACGTTCTAGCTGCAGGTGAATATAATATGAATTGTCAACATAGAACTCTACTAGTTGAAACTCTAGCCCTTTTTAAAATCTACATATAGGTGGATACAAACAGAAAAAAACATTGGTGTTATTGGTAGAGGAAAAAAATACTAAGGAAACACAAATGAGTAGCACCAGCGCACAAAATGCGACGAGATGTTCCTTTGCCTTCCCTAAATTTTTTGTGTTCTCTGATCTTCTCCATATATTTTCGCTTCTTTCAGGAAGCCCAGACAATTGGTACACTAATTATAAAGGTGTCTTAAATTCCTAGTTAAAAATAACAGCTTACAGAAACTGGTGGGAGAAAATAACTGGCTTTCTTCAGACACTTTTACTGCAGAAATGTAGAGACACAGTCTGCTTCTCCTAGTCTAAGAACTTCTGCCCCTTTATCATTCACACGCTCCAGCTGCTCAGCTGCTCAAGAACCAGAGACTGATCATCAGACTGATGACCTCTGGCATCTACAACTGCACAAACCAATCAGGACTGGGTTACTGGCCAAATCTCGGTCTGCGCGCACACACACACACCTTTGTGCTGTGCTGTCTTACGTCAACACCCCACCTGCTTGTGAAACAACTGTGTAAACACAACTCACAAGGAGTTGCAGTAACCATCTTCAAAGTGTAGCAATTCCTTTCATGGTCCATGGTTTTTCAATAGTTCTTTCCCATTTTAACCACAATCAAAAATAAAGGAAACCAAAAGACGCAGTCTTTACAACCTGTGATAAAAACTTGCATTGTATCAAGTACCACAAGCCAGTTTCAATTCGACTACTTGTTGAAATCTCACAGGGAATCAAATACTGAAACAATTATTTAAACTTTATTGCATGCAGCAACCAAAATAAGACCCCTTGAAGAAATAAATTAAACCTCACGACCTAACTCGCTGCTACCCAATTAATGGTGGAATTTAGCTATGAATTTGTCTGTCTCTGGATGTGTCCAGGGTTCAATCCTTCTGCAATGTTGCTCTTCGAAGTTCTGTTGCTGAAGAATCTTTGAGTCCAGTTCTTATACAGTTTTCTCTCTTTCATATTTATGGT
Source organism: Ginglymostoma cirratum (assembly GCA_024137785.1). NCBI lineage: Eukaryota > Metazoa > Chordata > Chondrichthyes > Orectolobiformes > Ginglymostomatidae > Ginglymostoma > Ginglymostoma cirratum. The sequence continues at coordinate 40,953,928 of JAHRHZ010000289.1, read as the reverse complement.
GTGGCATTATTGCTGATCCTTTGGATTCTTTCATCCCCAACATTGATTACATTTCTGGAATCTTCAAGTCCGCAGCTTGCCTTTTTTTTAAATCAGAAGTAACTTTCTTACTCCTTGTCACATGTGGCGTTTACTGTCTGTTTGAAAATACAACTTTCCTACAACTAACCCCTTAATCTCAAGGCATTCCTTCTGTAGGCAGTCTTAATTTGTCACAAGGCAGCAGATTATCAAGCAATGTTATCTCATATCTCCCAGGAAACCGCTTGTTTATCTTACTTCAAATCCTCCTTCCCAGGGAGGGTTAATTAGCAAGCTGTTTTCAATTCCTTTATAATAGTTTCTTCTTGACCCTTTCGTCATAAGGAACAGTTTGTTCCAGAAAGAGTTATTGCTGATTCTTTCAATCCATGAAGTTATTAAAATTCTGAAGTTTACACTATCATACTTGCTGCTCTTTTTTCATCCCCCACACCCTCCACTTTGCCCCTCAAGATTTCTCTGTGCCTCCCTCTTGCCACTCCTAAGCCCTAAGGCCTAAGGCTTCTGGCTTCCATCAATACCACCACATACTTCCATCATTACCAGATACCAGCATCATTCCAAAAACCCTGCTCCAATTCTCTCCATGTGGTAACTACATTTACAACCAGCTCAGGTAGAGGATTGGTGAAGACTGAAGCCAAATCAAACCCTCAACGTCAATTTTATTTTTGGTGTTTTCACAATGGTCACATTGTAAAAGAAACAAAGTTACATGTGTAATTTCAACTTCTTCCTAATTTTCTACAAGCCATCAGTAGATATCATGCTCACTTCCAAAATGAAAAGTTTGACTTACAAATCTCAATACAGCCTGTAATAGAGTAGAGTCTACTTGGTGTGTGAAATTAGATTTAATGGGCGGGGCTGTATCAACTTGGCTACTCCTCTACCATAGCCCACATTTTCTTTCCATTAATTCCAAGGGCTGTGGACTTGAAGGGATATGGAGGACAACTGGTTTCATCAACTAACACCAGATCTGACTGGATCACATGAAGGCAGAGCCCAATAGTGCTTATCTCCCAAAGGTACTCACTAATCCAAGAGGATCTTAAAATGCAAGGATAATCCCCAACCTGTTTCTTTCAAGCTTGTTGTTAAACATCTCTTCCAACTCCTGCACCTCATCTTTACTCGAACAGCTTATAGATTTCTCTGCCATTAAGACTGCGACCATCTGATCAACACCTTCTGTTACTGATATCAGCCACTGAGTCAAAGGTCCTCTAAGGGTCTCCCTAACTCTCAGCCTGAAGCTGCATTATCCTCGTGTCCTTATCCTATCTCCAAAATCATTTTGTCCTTAAGTAACATCCACCCCACCATGTTCTTCAATCTCATGGATCACAACTTCCCTGTTTCCATGTCTATAAATACTGTCCAACTCCTCTGCTGCTGACACCCTCATCCATGCCTTTGTTATCTCAAGATGGGGACTAATCCAAAACACTCCTGGCAGCTTTCTGTTATAATCTCCATAAGGGATCGGTTAGCTCAGTTGGCTGGACAGCTGGTTTGTGATTCATAATGATGCCAACAGCATAGGTTTAATTCACACTGCGGCTGAGGTCACTAAGTCCCAGCTTCTCAACCTCACCTCTCATCTGAGGTGCAGTGAACCTCAGGTTAAACCATAACCATTACTGGGCTAGTGGTAAGATTCTTGGTAGTGTGGACGAGCAGAGAGATCTCTGTGTCCATGTACATAGATCCCTGAAAGTTGCCACCCAGGTTGATAGGGTTGTTAGGAAGGCATACAGCGTGTTAGGTTTTATTGGTAGAGGGATTGAGTTTCGGAGCCATGAAGTCATTGCAGCTGTACCAAACTCTGGTGGATCGCCGCATTATAGGAAGGATGTGGAAGCATTGGAAAGGGTGCAGAGGAGATTTACCAGGATGTTGTCTGGTATGGAGGGAAGGTCTTATGAGGAAAGGCTGAGGGACTTGAGGCTGTTTGCGTTAGAGAGAAGAAGGTTAAGAGGTGACTTAATAGAGATATACAAGATGATCAGAGGATTGGATAGGGTGGACTGTGAGAGCCTTTTTCCTCGGATGGTGACGGCTAGCACGAGGGGACATAGCTTTAAATTGAGGGGTGATAGATATAGGACAGATATCAGGAGGTAGGTTCTTTACTCAGAGAGTAGTAAAGGCGTGGAATGCCCTGCCTGCAACAGTAATAGACTTGCCAACTTTAAGGGCATTTAAACGGTCGTTGGATAAACATATGGATGATAATGGAATAGTGTAGGTTAGATGGGCTTCAGATTGTTGCGCTGACCTGTGAAACCATCAAGGGCCGAAGGGCCTGAACTGCGCTGTTATGTTCTATGTTCTATAACCAATCATTTCTCTCTAATGAGAGAGAAGCCCTCTGGAACTATGACAACTTTACCTTTTCATCTCCAAAAACTTGAGCTCATTCTAATATCTACTGCCTGCATTCTTACTCATGGTGTGTTTTATTCATTCACCATCCCTGTGTTTGTTGACCCAGATTAAACAAATCTGCAATTTAAAAATTCTTATTCTTCTTTTAAATTCATTCATGCTCTTGCTCCATACTATCTGTAATCTTCTCCATCCTGAGAGTAGTCCTGTCAATCTAGCTTCCTTTAATCACTCCAATTTAGCTGCTGTAGCTTAAGCTGTCAAGACCCCAAAGCTCTGGAATTCCCATCCTAAACCTTTCCAGCTTTGTTCCTTGAAAACTCTCGATAACTTTCCACGCTCTATGAAACCCTTCCCTTTGAATAATCACTTGCTAAAATGTCACTATATGGCTCAGTGTCAAATATTGTTCAATGACAGCCCCGTGAAATGACTTGGGATGGTGTTATATTCAAGGTGCTTTATAAATGAAAGATGGTGTTATACAGAGCATTGGGTCTACTTTGAATTCTAACCCACCTGTCCACTTTCACTGGCGTAAAAAATCTGAAACGTATAAAATCACCAGCCACGGGGGTGAAAGCCCAGAAGAAGTCCTCTCCCAGGTAAGCCTTTTCCAGTGTAAAATGCTGGTATGTTTTCAGGCTGGAAGTTACCTCCGCTGGGGGATTGGAATGTCCTTTGTGCAAGGCATGTTTTCCAAAGTCCTTATCCTGGGAAAGACAACATTGATTTGCTTGATTAGTAAGATATAGTGACACCCTGAGACCTTCAGTGCTGATCCTTACAATGTACTGGGGTAGGCAGTGACGTACTGAAAACTGTGCTAAATGCCATTGATAAATTGAAAACCAAAAACAAACAAATACACTAAGGAGGATAAAAATCCGGTCAGATTTATTCATCAGATTAGATTGTCAAGATATCTTGAAGCATATTAGAGGAGTTGTTTTTCAGCAATTTCCTGTGCCCTGACTGTGTCCAATAACCTGCCAAACATTTGTCGCTCAACCAATGTCTGAACCAGATTATAAAAGTAAAACACTGCAGGTTCTGTAAAATAAACAAACATTGAAAGTGCTGGCACTGCTTAACAGGTCAGGCAATTTTTTTTTGCCGAGAGCAGTGGAACTTTCAGGTCCATGACTGCTTACCAGCAGATGATCTAGTCAGATATTTAATTATTTGCAGAAGATAGCTGCAAGTAATTGACATCGCTGTTTCCGTGTATCATAACATAACACAATAATAGTTTGGCTGTGAAGCACGATGGGACATCAAGACGCTGAATAGTGTTACATAAAACAGTGTTTCTTTTCATTGAAGTACAGTGACTTGTGACATATACATTTGCAAACAGCAATGACCAGTTTATCGCTTTCTATTAGCGTTTTGCTGAAGAACGAATGATTGATACGAAAAAGAGAAAACCCTCTCATTTACAGAGATTAGTGTCCAAGAACGCTGGCCCACACACACACTGGAACAGGTTTATTGTTTGCTGTAAAGCATAGATCCCTCCCTTTAATCTTAATTTACTGTAAATAACAAGGGCATTCCAAGTAAAATATTCGCCAATGCTCGATGGTATTGCACACGGAGAGTTTAAACCAAGTGTAGTCTTCAGACACAATGAGGCTAGATGTATAAATGGACCAGGAAATACTGGTGTATTTCAGACTTGAAACGTAAACATTCTGCCCTCAACATTCCCAGGTTCAAATGTATAATGAAAACCTGCCACCTTTTCCCACCACCACTTATTTTAAACCAACGTGGCCTTATTTTTTAAAAAAAATATTTTTGGAAGAAGGCTGAAAGCAATGAAATGCATTTTAGATAAAATTAATTCATACAGCAGAGGGAAAATACTTACAAGGCTTTGGGGAAAACAGCAGTCTCAGGTATTCCTAGTATCAGCTGTGTAACAACACAATGTCCAGCCTACATAATATTTCATCAGGCTTCAGATCCACTATAAACTATTTGATTCAATCTCTTTGAAAATAACATACCGATGTATTCATAATTTTGTGCCGATACTTAAACAAAAATGATTTTGTTTGCCACTGCATTTTTTTCTGTAAAGAAAAGACATTACCTTCAAGAAAGGAGTTGGACATATTCAGTAACTCTTTCAAAAGAACTGAGTTGTAAAAAAAGGGCCAAATAGCCCTCTTCTAGATAAACCTAGATCTTCCAGATCATAGAATCATTGAATCCCTACAGCGTGGAAACAGGCCCTTCAGCCCAACAAGTCCACCCTGACCCTTGGAGCATTCCACCCAGACCCATCCCCCATAATCCACCTAAGCTACGAACCCCTGAACACGACAGGCAATCCACCTAATCTGCACATCTTTGGACAGTGGGAGGAAACCGAGTACCCGGAGGAACTCTAAACAGACACAGGGAGAATGTGCAAACTCCACAGACAGTCGCCCGAAGGCGGAATCGAACCCGGGTCCCTGGCGCTGTGAGGCAACAGTGCTAATCACTGAGCCATTGTGCCGCCCTGTGCTGTAAGATTCTACAACACAATTTATATACCTGTAACATTTTAGGAATCAAGGTTTATCTGAAAGCTACTATCCTTAGATTTGAGGTACATGCACACTTTTTATTCATACATCTACATTTTCACCTGCATCAACTGTGGCTCAGTGGATAGCCTGACTCTCCCTTCTGTATCAAAAGAATGTGTTTAAGCCCCAATGCAAAAACTTCAGCACAATCTAATTGAGCATTCACAATTCTGCAGTACGGAAATACTGCACTGTTTGATGTGTCATCTTTCAGATGAGGTATCAAGGCCAAAGCTCCACCTGTTTTTTCAGATGGATATAATAGAATAATGGCAATACTGGAAGAAATTCAGGGGAGTTTCCACTGGCAGGTGAAGCGAGGACAAGAGGGCATAGCCTCAAGATTAGAGGGAGCAGATTTAGGACTGAATTGAGAAGGAACTTCTTCACCCAGAGGGTTGTTAATCTATGGAATTCCTTGCCCAGTGAAGTAGTTGACGCTACTTCATTAAACGTTTTTTAAAGCTAAGGTAGATTTTTTTTGAACAATAAAGGAATTAAGGGATACGGTGAGAGCACAGGTAAGTGGATCTGAGTCCACGAAAAGATCAGCCATGATCTTATTGAATGGCAGAGCAGGCTCAAAGGGCCGCACGGCCTACTCCTGCTCCTAGTTCTTATGTTGCATGTTCCCACGGTTTACAAGAAGCTGCAGTGCCAACAGGTTACTGAAGGTGGTGCTGCTGAATTACTAAGACAGACTAATCTAATCTCTGATGCAGTCGATACCGTAGCAAGTAGCTATATGTTGGTGCAGTCCATAATTTATGTTGTGTAGATGTGAAAATTTTGGCTATGGCAGATAAAGGACCAGCATAAAATCCCATGAACTGCCAACAACATGGACGTTTGTTTCTCACCTTCAACCCCTCAAACTTGCTTGTTGCTCGTGTCTCTTGGCAATAATTGTTTAGGCCATTTTCCTGCATTGTCCCTGTCCTTCACCATCATCACGTTAAAACATATAAAGTTCTTAATCAATTTGACAGAACAGATGCTAAAATGCTAGTTGAAGCCTACTTGAAGCTGTGGCCGATAGCGCTATGGACTGAGTGTAGGTAGATGAGATTGGTTAGGATGGGTGGTTCCTCAGAAATGAGAAAAAGGCCAGAATGGCCTCCTTCACTGTTATAATTCTTTCATGATTTCCATTAAATTGCTTCCCCCTCAGTGATGAGTCTAGAGCTGGGGGTGGTCATCACAATGTGTCAGCCCTTTAGGACCATTTTTGAGGAACTGTTTCCTCACTGTACTGTAGGATTGCAAATCTTTGGAATTTCTTGACCCCAGAGAGCTCTGCATATTCATTGAATAGGCTAAAGATGCAGATCAACAGATATCTTTGACAGCAAGGAAATCAAGGAAAATAGAGTTGGGCAGGAAAACTGAATTGTAGTAGAGTAGCCATATATGGAGGATAATTAATTAATAATTAATTGGGATACAATCTATAAAGAGGCCAAACACAGCTTGGATATTAAGAGTCTAAATTGGGTACAGGACCAGAGGGATCTCTAGAGATCTTCATGATCAATACAGGGTTGGATAAGATAGATGTAGAAATGTTTTCACTTGGAGGTGCAGACTAAAGTAAGAGGGCAGAAACAAGTGTCACTAATAAATTGAATGGTGAATTCAGGAGAAATATCTTGAACCAGAGACTGATGATAATGTGGAACACACTACCACAGAGGGTAGATGACATGGATAGCATTCATAAACTCAAGGGTAGATGTACCAGCACATAACACAGAGGAAGAAACAAAAGGGTATACTGATACAATAATTCTAAGAGAGGTGAAAGGAGGCTTCTGTGAAGCATTGTTTTATGCAAAGGATGTTGCATCATTGGCTAGGTCAACATTTATGGCTTAACTCTAGTTGTCCCTAAGACGTTAGAGGTGCAGATGCACCCTGTTGGGGTGGGGAGTTCTGTCAACATCAGCATGAATGGGCCAAATGGCCTGTTCCAATGCTATTAACGGGACATAACTCATTAGCAGGGTTATGCAATCAAACAGGGCAACATGAGAGCTAGGATATACATTCATCACGCTCTAAATGAATGACATAAGGGGCTAAATCACCTTCCCCCTCCCTCCATTCTTACATTTAATTTCAGGCCTTCTCCTACGTGAGACATTTTATTCCCATACACTAACTTGGGAATTGAGCACCTCGTTGCTGAACTTACTTTTAATTTCTGGATCTTTCCAGCCAGTGATGAGTGTGTTCCAACATGTTGAAAGAGGGATGGCTTGAAACGGATTCGCAGGTTTGCCTTCTGTCGGTCACAGTGCTTCTAAAAAGGGGTAAGGGAGAGAAAAGTAAACCGGTTACCATCGCACCAAGATATTTGCTGGTTGACAATTATTGAGCTGCAAGATTTTTGCTACCAAATCAAAACAGAATAAACATCACAGATGATGGAGTGAGCTAATCTAATTAAAATCTGAAATGGAAATTGCAGATTTTTTCCAATCCTCTTGGAAATGGTGTCAGACCACAGGAGGATTGAAAATATTTAAAAAGGTCTGAGGGCCAAACTGAAAACTACAGGCCAGCCAGCCTAATGTCACAGAGCCACAGAACTGTTACAGTGCAGGTGGCCATTTGGCCCATCGTGTCAGCGTTAGCTCTCCTAAAAGCAGCTCACTTCGTGCCATTCTCCTGCCTTCTCCCCATAAGCCTGCACATGGATCCTTTTTAAATAACAGCCTGATTCCCTTTTAAATATCAAGAGGGTGAAAACATTTTGGAGATGTTAATCAATAAAGCATCTAGAAAAATACAAGGTGATAAATTAAACTATAAAATGTCCTGACCATTTTGTCCCGTGGCCCAATACGTAGAGTCGTAGAGGTATACAGCATGGAAAGAGGCCCTTCGGCCCTACTCATCCATGCCGACCATGTTTCTTAAACTGAACTAGTTTTATTTGCCTGCATTTGGCCCGTATCTCTTTGAACCTTTTCCATCCATGTAACTATCCAAATGTCTTTTATATGTTCCACTCGCTCATAATTCTGCAGAGGAGCAGATTGGATGATAATTTGTTTCAAATACGGCTACAATTTCACTGGCTCAGAAGGCAAATACATTACCCAAGGCAGGACAATACCTAGCTATAGTTTCCATCCAAAGTGGTCAGACAAGTCTTGGTTAGACTATTTGGTTCACTCAAAATAAATGGAGGCAGGGAGCCAATGGAACGAGAGGAGTTTTATCTTTGTAAGAGATAGCACTTCGGTGAGAACCTATTTCGTATATGTGTACATTAATTGTGTTTCAAACAATTTTGAAAATTCACATTAAACTTTCGATTGTTATTAAAAAAAAACTCCAATAGGAAGATTGGTTTTGCAGCCACCAACCGAAAAACCAGTATGCAGAAAATTAACTGCAAAACTGAAATGAGATGAAGAAGGTTCCTCACAATATGCAAAGGATGGAGTTCTGTTTCAGCCAGAAGATCACAGATTGGGGTTAGTGGAAATCATCTTTACACATTTTCACAGAGAATTCACCTGACAGATATCGTAAATCACTCTAGGTAAAAACTGAAAGAAATAACTTGTATTAATATAGCGTTTTCATGACTTCAGTACCTCCCAAAGCTTAACAGACACTGAAAATATTAGTGTCCCTACCTCTGGACCAGAATATCCAAGTTCAAGTTCCACATGCTCCAGAGGTATGTAATAACAAAAAAGGGCTTTTGTGGTATAGTGGCAGTGTCCATACTCTGAGCCAGGATGCCTGGCTTTATATTTCAACTGTAGTGCAGTGGTAGAGTCCATATCTCTGGACTATAAGGTCCAGGTTCAAGTCCCAACTGCTGCAGGGGTCTGTCAATAACATACCTGAATAGCATGATTAAAAATATCTTTAAAAGGAGAATTTTGCATGAACCATTTGGTTTTATATTTTTGGTATCTCACCAGGGGCTAACATGTTAAATTATTATGTAAAAAGAGTACAAAGGGTAAGTGGTGGTAGCACGACACGACAAACATCCAGATCCCAATGTAATAATATTAACCAGAAAATGTGTTATTTAGTGAATCATTTTGATGACCACCTAACATAGTAGATGGGGACTCAGTTTAGCATCTTACCCGAGAGGCAGTGCTTCTGACAGTGTGGCACTTCCTCAGTACTATACTGAGAATGTTCACTTGAATCATTGTGGACAGGTCATTGGAGTGGGAATTGAACCCATTGAGAACGAAAGCATCACCCAATGAACCACAGTTGGTAACAATGTAGTACAGCATGCAAAATGAGAAAACCTGTAGGATTGAGGATCTAACTTGTCAACATCATAGTTTCTAGATGTGCTCAGTATGGATAAACAGGATGGTGTGCCCCAGTTTTATATATTTTCACATATTGTGAACAAAGACCATGCATCAGCAGGACCGGTACAAAATGCACCGATATTAAATTCCCCCTTAGGTACACACCCACCATACTGGTGATATGCCTTGGGTGCCAGCTGTCCTCAGCCACCAATCTCCATGTACAGAGGATAGCTGAACACAGGAAGACTACAAAACTGTGTGGGAGAGAGGGAGAGAATCACGAGTACATGTTATCCTGCCCCAGGCAGTAACACTCACTAACTGAGCTAGCAGCAAAGCTGAATCTAAATGTTCCACTCATTATTTTAAGCACAAAGCATTGTAATCCCAATCCTCTGACAAACTCATGACTTCAAATAGTATTTAAAAAATGGCTCTGTAATTCACATCCCCCCGCCACTTCAATCTGTCCCTTCATTGCAGATATATGCACATGATTCCCAGTCAGCGCTAATGAGAATGAATGTTTCAGTAAATGATGAAATGTATCAGGTGGATGAATCTTAGTCTGAAATTAGATCACAGAAATGCCAACTAACTCTACAGTATAAACCCAGCTCTGAACAGCTCACATACAAAGGTTCAACATAAAAAAAGTTTTCATCAATCTGCTCTGACACGCAGTCAAAGAAAGCAAAGATGTAGTCCCCTCCACCCATTAATTTGCTTCCAAGTATCAGAAGTAAACCACTCTCAATAGAGGTCCTTCATAATGTCAGCTGCAGCTCAGTGGATACTTCTCCCATCTTTGAATTAGAGGGTTGTGGGTTCAAATTCCTCCTCCTTGAGAATATAACCCAGACTGATACTTCATTAGCAAGGGTGCACTGCACGTATTCTCAAGAAGAGTAGGGTTTATCTGCTCCATGTCCCACTGCACTCTGTAGGATCTTGCTACATATACAATTCTTGCCATGTTTCCCTATATTAAAGAAATTTGACTTTAAAGCACTTTGAGGCCAGGAGATCATCGAAGCCACTATAGAAATGCATGTGTTTCTTCGCCTTTAAATTACTTATAGGTTGCTACACTTGGCCCTACTAGTGTCTTTCAGTAAAAGGTAGTGAAGTTATCTGTACATCAATTCAAAAATATTTGTAGCCAGAGAAACAAAAATATTCATCTCTCCATGTAAATGCAGAGTACAATGCAGACATAACAGCTGTTACAGTAGGACCATGCAACCAGAAGCAGTCTTACAGGTTTCTCTGGTGGCAGATTGGCAGTTGCAGTTCTCTTCTCATCAGCTGACTCTGCAAATAAAAACAGAAATTGCAGTAGGAACTCAGCAGGTTTGGCAGCATCTATGGAGAGAAAGCAAAGTTAAAGTTTCAAGTCTGGTGATACTTCATCAGAACAGACTCAAACATTGACTCTGCTCTCTCTCCACAGATGCTGCCAAACCTGCTGAGTTTCTCCAGCAATTTTTGTTTTTGTTTCACATTCTCAGCATCTGTAGTTCTTGGTTTATTTCAGTGCCCCTGCAAACACACTGGTTTTACCAAAACTATTGGTCCATGAGCCTGCTGCTGGGTTGTTGCTGCCTGCTTCAGAACATCAAATAGAGAAAGAGACAATCAAACACAATTTAAGGCCTCTACAACATGAAGTACAGCCCAGATACAACAGTTCACCCCTGTAGCATATTATCTAAACTCCTGCCACCCTTAAACTTAACTTGCATGATGTCCCATTCACTCAACATCTCACCACTGACCTTCTGGTTTCTAGTCCATAAACACCACTATTTTAAAATTGTCATCTTTGTTTTCAATGTCCTCCCAACCCTCCATCTCTAAGTTCCACCAGGCTAACCACTCTCCAAGATCTCTATACTCCTCCAATTCTCTTTCTTGTGCTTCCCAATTTTAACTGGTCTACCAGTTAACACAGGTAGCTGTGTTTTCCAAATGCTTAAGTTCTGAAGTTCTGGACTTTTTCCCCCTAAACCTCTTCACCAACATCTCTTCCTTTAAGACCCTTTATCTGTTTAATACTCACTCAAAGATAGTAAGAACTGCAGATGCTCAAGTCAGAGATAACACAGCGTGGAGCTGGAGGAACACAGCAGACCTGGCAGCATCAGAGGGACAGGAAAGTTGATGTTTCAGGTCGGGACTTTCTGAAGAAGGGTCTCAACCCGAAAAGTCAACTTTTCTGCTCCTCTGATGTTACCTGGCCTACTGTGTTCCTCCAGCTCCACACTTACCTGTTTAATATCAGCTTTCTTGATCAAGCTTTTCACCGGCTGTCCTAATACCACATGTGGCTTAGCGTCAAATTAATGGTCTGCGAAGCATCTCGGAATGCTTTATTATGATAAATGACCAAACACAAGTTAATGTGCTTGCTGCAGTGGTCTCAAGATGGAGATTTTTGAAATGAGACAAAAGAATGAAGATGCTTACACATTATACATAAAGTCTTCACTACTGGCTCAATTCCCAACAAATCCTACTAATGCCTTAATGCTCTTATTAGCAACTATTTGTCTATCTCATAAGCTTTAGAGATAATTATCTCTAACTTTATCCACTGCAGATTCCTGTCCTGCATTCTACAGCTTAGATGTCCAACTATTGTTGCTCAACTTCCCTTTCTGGAGCCTCAACAAAAATACATTGTTAACTACCAGCCAGCAAGAAGTCTATGGGATAATGGATTGGATGGTGAAGTGCCCAAAAGGTACGAGGATTAGTTTCTGAGGTTTCTCTCTCTCCAAGAGCCAACCTCCTCCATTTCAAAGCAATCATCACGATAAGTGAAGTACTCTCAACCCTTTGCTCTTGTGAACTAAACCCATTCCTTCCCTCTTTCTCTGCAAATTCCATCCAATCTTTGCCTCCCAATATTGATTCAAGCCAACATCACAGTATGAAGAAAGAATGTCAAGGTCTCCCAGTGTTGCGGTGTTTTCTTTTCAGTTTTTGAAACGAAGATTCAAAGGCAATGTAGGTTTTTTTTGCCTTTTGTAATTGGTTATAATTGCATTCTTTAAATTTCTTCTTCACAAAAAAAAATTAATGTCTTACTGTTTACTGGCTAATATTATTCTTGCAATCAAGTGGGACTTATTTAGTTTGGGATTACGTGCAGCACGAACTGATTGGACTGAAGGTCTGTTTCCGTGCTGTAAGACTCTATGACCAAAAACTAGTCAACTCAATCTTGCTTCTGTTTGCAGAATCATGGAACGATAGAGTCAGGGTGACATCATTCAGCTCTGATGCGGAGATGCTAACACGTGGAGGAGGAATAAGACTCCGAAAGCTTGTGTTTTCAAATACACCTGTTGGACTATAACCTGGTGTTGTGTGATTTCTGACATCATACAGCTCATCGTTCCTGTGCCAGCTCTTTGAAAGAATGATTCAATTAGTCCTAGTCCCTCATTCTTAGCTGTAACCTCGCAAATTTATCCAAGTGCAAAATCTATTATTGAATCTGCTTTTACTACAGTTTCCAGCAGTGTGCCCATAACTTTGGGCAAGGCAATGGCTTAGTGTCCTGGGGAGCCAAGTTTGAATCCCACCTTTAGTCGCATTTGAATTCAATAAAAATCTGAACACCATGAAACCATTGTCAATTGTGGGGAAAAACCCATTTGGCTCACTAATGGAAATCTGCCATCCTCACCTGATCTGACCTACCTGTGACTCCGTCCCCACAGCAATGTGGTTAATTCTCAATCATCTGAAATTGCCTAGCAAGCCACCCAGTTGTACCAATCACTACAAAGTCTCAAGCAAGAAATGAAACCAGACAGACCACCTGATATTGACCTAGGCACTGAAAAAGACAACAGCAAAAACTGCACTGTCAACCCTACAAAGTCCTCCTTACTAACATGTGGGGACGAGTGCCAAAATTGGGAGAGCTGCCTCACAACAGCCTGACATAGTCATTGTCACAGAATCATATCTTACAGGCAATGTCCCAGACACCACCATCACCATTCCAGAGGTGAGGAGAGAGACGTCAAGACTGCATTCGACTGGAATCAATGGATATTGGGGCAAACCATCCTCGGGTTGGAGTCATAATTGATACACGCGAAGCTGGTTGTGGTTGTTGGAGGTCAGTCAACTCAGTTCCAGGATATCTCTGCAAGAGTTCCTCAGATGTAGTGTCCTCGGCCCAACCATCTTCAGCTGCTTCAATGACCTTCCCTCCATCATCAGGTCAGAAGTAGAGATGTTTGCTGATGACTCCTCAGATATTGAAGCTGCCATGTTCAAATGCAACAAGATCTGGACATTATCCAGGCTTTTGCTGACAAGTGGCAAGTCATATTCGCACCACACAAATATCAGGCAATGACCATCTCCAATGAGAGACAATCTAACCATTGTTCCTTGATATTCAATGGTGTTACCATCACTAAATCCCACACTATCAATATCCTTGGGTATAGTATTGACCAGAAACTCAACTGGGCTTGTCACATAAACACAGTGGCTACAAAAGCAGGTCAGAAGCTAGGAATACTGTGATGATTAACTTACCTCCTGACTCCCCAAAGCCTTCACTATTATAAGGCATAAGTCCGGAGTGTGATGGAATATTCCCTACTTGTCTCGATTGTTGCAACTCCAACAACACAAGAAACTTGACACCATCCAGCACAAAGCAGCCTGTTTGATTGTTTGTAGATGTGGTACTATTCACTCCCTCTACCACCAATGCTCAGCAAAATGTGGTGTGTACCATCCACAAGATGCTTAGATAGCACTTTCACACTGACAACCACTTCTATTTAGAAGGACAAGGGCAGCAGATACATGGGAACACCACCACCTTCAAGTTTCCCTCCAAGCCACTCATCATCCTGACTTGGAGGTATATCGCCATTCCTTCACTGTTGTTGGGTCAAAATCCTGGAATTCCCTTGGCAATGGCACTGTGGTCAACCTACAGTGGACTGCAGCAGTTTAAGCAGGCAACTCACCACCACCTTCTCAAGGGCAACTAGGGAGGTGCAATAAATCCTGACCCAGACACATGAATAAAAATAACTTGACATATTTTTTAAAAATCCATCAACCCATCACTTGTGCACAAAGTGGCCTCTGTTAAAGTCCAGTTCAATTTTATAACTGCACTCACTCTGCTTCAACATTCACTGTGCATGAAGTTCTTTAAGATACTAGGCTCTTTATTTACATATCTAATTGAGGATGATTACCCAAAATGTGCAAATGAGGGATTGTAAATCGAGGAAAGTCAAATAAATAAGAACGCCTATGCTCATCTCCCACAGTGAGAACACACAGATTACCATTAATTACCTACTGCTGAGTTAGTCACCATGTGCAAGGTTTTAAAACAGTGCAGATTCAATTTGAATGCAAATTACTCTACGGAGTCTGGTGCTGACTTGATTAAGAAACATTTCTTACATGGAAAGTAATGGATAGCATTAAAAATCATGCAAATCTCAATAATGCCTCAAACAAAAATTTACCTTGTTGTTTACAGGTAGCATAACATTGTAGGTTCCTTCCTTCTCATTTTGGAGTGAGACGTAGAAGCAGGACGAGGCCAGTCGTCCCATCAAGACTACTTTGCCATTCAATGAAAATCATGGCTGATCTGATAATCCTCAACTCCATTTTCCTGCCTTTTCCCCATAACCCGATTCCTTACTAATTAAAAATCTGTCCATCTTAACCTTGCATATAGTTAGTGACCCAGCCTCGATGGCCATCAGTGGTAAAGAATTCAACTTCTTGGTGCAGACTCCATCCAGTTGAATAGTTTGGGGAGAACCAAAGCGTTCAATTTTAAGTTGTATAAGGGTGGATCTTTGGTGTAAATTTCACCGACTACCACCCCCCGCCAAGAGAATAATGGTCTTTTGGAACAGGTTGCCATCTTGTGCAATGAACTCCAAACTGAAAAACTGAACTAGACTGAATTCCAGCTGATATCGGCATCCTCTGTTACAGAAGGGCAGGTACTTCAGAGAATTTAGGAACCACAGTGATCTCCCAGACTATATCATCCAAATGGGCCATAATAACCTCTAAGATTTGCCCAGCCCACAAGGTGTGTTGGGTTTTTGAAACCTGGTTTGCCAACTCTCCAAACAGGCCACGTGATGTTTGGGTCAGGTGAGGAGAATCAATATTGTGATGCTCAAGAGATCACAATTATGTGGGTGGGACAGATTGATTGGACCAAGAGTGTCTTTACCAGTTTACGATTGTTTGTGGTAGAACATACTATGAATAAATCCTTCAGGAGAGGAAAGCTAGCAAATGGGGAAGAATGGGGACAAGGAGGACAAATCTGGTTCTGTAAATTCTGACAATGTTCTACTTACTGCGTCCTTTTCTGGGTTACAGACTTTAACCCATAGAACGTGGTCTAGCAGCCAATCGATGGGCTTGTCCTTGTAGAACATCAAAATAAACTCCACAATCAGACTTAGATCCAGTGATTTGAACATTTTTCCTAGACAAAATAAAGCAAAGTACTGTGAAAATCTAGTATTTTTACTTAGTAAACATGAGTTACATGACTAAGAGAGAACTTGCTTATTATCTGAAAAGAACCGTGGGGACATGTGCAGTGTGACATTAGATAAATTGCTCCTTCAGAGAGCTAAGATACATACAATGGGCCAAATGGCCTGATTCTCCATTGTAAACATTCTGTGTTTCTGTAATCATGCAGTGCCAATTTTTAACATCGTGGAGCTGGTACATGTGCCATGTGATATTTAGAAGGTACTCGGTTGGAGAAACATCAGTCTCCTGAGCATTGCAAGTAAATTCATTTTCTGAATGTGTTTGACACAAATTCAAACTCAACACAACATTCTGGAGCTCTCTCTCGATACTGTACTGCAGTTTCAGCCTTTATGTTTGTCAAGCCCAAAACCTTAGAAATGTACTAAATTGCTGCAGCGTGTGATCAGGAAAGAAAGAAAAATGATCATGTGGATATATTAGGGTTTGACCAAAGATTTGGTCAAAACGGCTGGAGTTTAAGAAGCTCCTTAAAGGAGGAAGGGAGGCAGAAAGGTTCAGAGAGTGTAATGTCTGGAATCCACTCCAAGATATAAAAGCCTAATGTTAGAAATAAACATTTCACACTCAAAACAACAACGTTGCTATCAGAGATAATAGGTGCTGCAGATGCTGGAGAATCCGAGATAACAAGGTGTGGAACTGGATGAACACAGCAGCTCCTATGATGCTGCTTGGCCTGCTGTGTTCAGCCAGCTCCACACCTTGTTATCAAGGTTGCTATCAGACTTCAGAAGTGACAAAGAAGACACACCATCATTCTCTACATGCAACATCCTTGCCAGCTCTACCCCTCTCAACCAAATTTAAGAAAGCAAACAAGGACACAAGGAATATTGCAGCTTTTAAATGAGGAACAATATTGAGCTTGTTCCAATTTGTATGTGTCTCAGCCCTAGTCGGAGGCGTTCGATAAAAAACTGCCATGTCCAACTCAGGCGAAACAAATTTGCTAATCTCATCAATAGGCCGTGCTGAAGCTGCCAAGACAGTTACAAAGAGGGATCTGTGTTGAGGAAATGCAGCAGTTCAAATAATTCTTCAACACAATATATATTTGCATTACTCCTTTGTTTTCCAGTGAATTGTTACTCATGATTCATTCGCTGGGTGCTTGTGATGGGGAAAAAATAAAACCGGACTTTAAAAGCACTGCTACCTGCTCATTATGCTAAAAATTTGATTCAAAACAAAGCAATTATGCTCAATCTAAATACCGTTTGCAACATTAATAACAACCATTTTAGTAACAATCCGACCCTTGACTAGTCTCAGCCTCTAGCTTCCTTTGTTTACATTCAATTTAGTTGGTTTCATAGAGCACTCCCCAGTGGGATGGATGAATGAACAAGCCACACACACTTCCGTGGCTTTCAGTCCTGACTGCCTTGTTCCCCGGAGGGTACCTCTCCATTATATAGACTGCAAGACCTCCTTTACCCTTCCCACTAAAACAGCTGGCATGAAACAGCAACTAATGATAAACTCATTGAATGTACTGTCTGGCAAACTGGTGACCATAGCTGTCAACATTAACACTGTGACCGAGCAGAGATACAGTGCAAAAAAAATCCAAAATAACTAGAAGTGAATATTCCAGACTGAACACAGAATTTGCAGCACAGGAAAAGGCCATTCAGCCCAACTGATTCAAACATACAACATGAATTTATTTGTAACTGCCATATTTGTGGCCCTGAGTTCTGATCCCGCGTAACATGGAAACATCTTCAGAATGTGGTCTAGGATTATGCTAGACAATCAGGCCACTGCTCAACACTCTCTCTGTCTGTCCGTCCGTCCGTCCGTCCGTCCTGGAGAATACAGTCTATTAGGGCTTTCCTGATAAAATCTCTCAGTTCATCCTCGTGCGTTTTTTTTTTTAATACTTTCTCGAATACCTCTACCTTTTTCAAAATTTTTTCACAGCAAGTGAGCACTGCTGGTTAGGCTAGCTTTACTGTTCATCACTAATTGCCCCGAGAAGGTGGTGATGAGCCGTCTTCTTGTCCTGCTACAGTCCTTCTGGTGTAGGTTGGCCACAATGCCATTAGGAATTGATTTCTAGTCATGTTTATACAAGACAGATACCAGAACTACACGGCTATCCCAAGTGCAGTTTAATCATAGTTCTACGATAATTTAACATAACTTCCCTGCATTTTGTTTCTACTCCTCTAGAAATTAATCCCAAAGTTTCATTTGCTTATTTAATAGTCTTATTAACAGAGATGCTAATGGTTCACTTGAGCACTATCACCACCTATGTGTTAACAATAAATGTTATTGCAAACTTGTCACACTTGTGCACTTTTTTCACTGAGTTAATGTGAATAGCAATGAAAATTCAGCACTGTATTCTCAATGAAGCAGCTGGGCAAGTCTGCAAAACTCATAACCACCTGTTTAAACAGTGCCTGCGCTTCAATTCCAATGACTGGCAGTCATGCTTTGGTCTAATGGTTGTAGGTTTCACAGCCTCACAGAAGTCAAGGTCATTTGCTACTTCTGTGCTGTAGTTGAACCCAAAGTTAGTGCTTCAAGATTATAATCACTGAACTCCTCAATCTAATTGACAAACCTTTCATTCGTTCTGGTTTCTGTCATCCCTAACCTAAAATTCTCATTCCAGTGTTTGAGTACCCTTCATACCCTCACTTCCTCCTTGAATCTCTAACCTCCTCAGGAACCCTCTTCATTAATTGGATGTCTTCTCTCAGATGTTTTGCCTTGGCCTTAGGCCCCACTGCTTCATTCATTAGTGTCTGTGCCTTCCTCCATCTAGGTACCAAGTTCTGGAATTCCTCCGTGGAATGCCTCTACTTTGCTACATTAAGGCCCTCTTTATTACAGGTGTCATAAGAATACAAGGAATAGCAGTAAAGTAAGGAAATCATTTCAGCTACTTGGGAATGTTTCACTACTCAATTTGATCAGAGCTGATATTCTGCAGGAACTTCACTTTCCCACTGGTTCCCTACCAGCTGTGGCATGGTGGGTCGTACTCTTGCTTCAAAGAGTCATGGGCTCAAGTTGAACATTCTTTTTCTTTATTCATTCACGGGATGACGGTGTTGATGACATTTATTGCCCATCCCTAATAGCCCAGAGGGCAGTTAAGAGTCAATGGAGTCAA
This sequence comes from Ginglymostoma cirratum, assembly GCA_024137785.1. Taxonomy (NCBI): domain Eukaryota; kingdom Metazoa; phylum Chordata; class Chondrichthyes; order Orectolobiformes; family Ginglymostomatidae; genus Ginglymostoma; species Ginglymostoma cirratum. The sequence goes on along the minus strand of JAHRHZ010000289.1, from coordinate 40,934,873 downwards.
ATGGAGTCACACGTAGACCAGACCAGGTAAAGATGGCAGTTTCCTTCCCTAAAGGACATTAGTGAACCAGATGAGTTTTTCTGGCAATCAACAATGGATTCATCGTCATCATTATACCCTTAATTCCAGATATTTATTGAATTCAAATTCCACCATCTGCCGTAGCAGGATTCGAATCTGGGTCCCCAGAACATTATCTGGGTCTCTGGATTAACAGTCCAGCGATAATACCACTAGGCCATTACCAACTACAGAGACATAAGCATATAAACCGCTGCCAGAGCAGTATGAAGTGAAAGGTGCCATAGTCCCAGAGGACAATCAACTGCTCTCAAGATGACCGGTGGTGAGCGTAACAGGAGGGTAACCACTCTCCAGGTGAGGGATGATTGAGAAAGCAGGGATTCATGGTGATCTCAGCCAGTACAGGAATTAAATCTACTCTGGTGGCATCACTATCACAAATTGGCCGTCCAACGGGGATAACCAACCCCCTAAATACAACAAAGGAATTAAGTGAACATTCCATAACTCAAAATTGGGAGTGGGATTTAAATCCATACATGCAAATCAACTTCCTGATTCTTAATTAATTGCATGTGGAGGAGGTAACTATATGAACAGTTATGTAGAAAACATTAGTCTTACAGTGAAACTCAACTGCATTCTTATAAAGTATTTCACCTTTACAAAGTGTATAGTATTGTAGAGGGGCTCTTGTAACACAGTAGTGGTGTCCCCTGTACCTATAAGGTTGATTAAAAATATCAGAGTTCTTCCCCAATGGGAATGGTTTTCTGGGCAGGGAAAGGTGGCAAGTGATATTTGTACATACTGAGGCAGTTGTTGGCTGAAGCAGTTCAGATTGGAGTGTGTAAGACCGAAGATCAAAAGGTCACAGTTTCAATTCTGAATTTGAGATCGTGTGGAAGAGTCGTAGTATCCCTACCTCGGAGTCAGAAGATCTGGATTCAAATCCCATTTCCCCTGAAACTGTGTCACAATATGTCTGAACAGGCTAATTAAAATCACTACAGTATTGTAGCATTCATGTTACGGAACCATTTTGGATTACACTATCACAGTTCGAGAATTTGAATTTATTCTTCAATTTGAAAAAAAACTGTTTCATGGTAACGCTTACTGAAACTATCAGATTGCAGTAAAAGAATCCAAGTTAAGGAAGAAAATCTGTCATCCTTGGCCAAACTGGGTCTACATGCAACTCCAGTCCCATACCAATACTTAAGTACCTTCTGAAGTGGCTTAACAAGCAAATCTGTCACATAAAAGTCCATTTGCGGTAACTTGGAATGAGCAACATATTGGCAGCTGAATGAATAAAAGTGTAATTTAGGTTTTGAAGGCATAAAATGCTATTTCTGATCCTTCCTAAAAACACTAAAGTATTCTCATTTTGAATAGGTGTATAGTCTTTATGGTACTTTCACTCTCGAGAGCCATACTTGCTATTTTGAGTAGTGATGCAACAATCATTATTGCACAGTGCAAGGATGAACCAGCTTTCAACTTGCCGTCTTGAGTGTGTGACCAAAATTTGTGTTCACCAGATCTGCATTAGGTAAAACAACTTGGTTTGTCCCAAAGTTCAGCTACGCTAGGTCAAAGAGGACCTTTCTACTGCCCAGTACATCACTTGTAATTTAATATTCCATTAAATTCTCTGACTCTAAGTATAAAGAGCAGTTGTTTCCTTCCCCATCAACACAAGAGGAACATGCATCTTCATAGCAGAATAAAATTCAAAGCCACTTCACAGGAGCAAAACCCAGCAAAAATTGACACCAAACGCAATAAAGAAAAATGGAATTGGGGATAGGGATGTTTAGATCGTAGGATGGTTACCAAAGTATTTAGATTGTTCTAAAAGTAACAGCTTTATTGATGTTGGCCGACGGATAAATAGTGGCCACGATGCTGGGGAGAACTCTCTACTCCTCTTGCTGTTTTAAAATTCACTGTCTGTGGACATCACTGGCCAAGCCACCACTTGTTGCCCAAAGGGCAGATGAGAGTCAACCACGTTGCTGCGGGCCTGGAGTGACACGTAGGCCAGATCAGGTGAGAATGACAGTTTTCTTCCCTAAAGGACATTAGTAAACCAGATGGGATTTTCCTGACAATCAGCAATTAATTCATGATCATCAGTAGACATGAAATACCACCATCTTCTGTGGTAGGATTCGAACCTGCGTTCCCAGAGCATTACCTGGGTCTTCATGACATCTTTCATGCCGATTTTAGAAATAATATGGAGTATCAGTTTTATCTGAAAGACAGCTCTTCTTAAAGTTCAACATTCTCTTCCTTGAAGTAATGAGGTAGCTGAGAGGTTATGGTGATGGACTGCTAATTCAGTTGCCCTTTGCAAACAAATATATCCCATATAAAAATATGAATCAATATTTAATTCATCTTTATTTAAAACGAAAATGGAGTTAAAGGGAAGATTGCTGGCCAATAATACCACGAGATATTCTAGTATGCTTCAATCTACAGGATAAGCAAAAGGAACAATGGTTGAAGAATACATACTAAGGGCACAAAAATTGAAAGAACTGCAGGTGCTGCAAATCAGGAATAAAAACAGAAGTTGCTGGAAATGCTCAGCAGGTCTGGCAGCATCTGTGAAGAAAAAAAATGTTAATGTTTTGGGACCGGTGACCCTTCCTCAGAATCCTAAGGGCTTATCTAACAATGCAACACTCCCTTAGTGCAGCAGATGTCTGTTCCACTTCCAGGAACAAGATAGTGGCATTGAATAGTAATCCAGAGGTTCTGGAGATACAAGTTAAAATCTGACCACTGAATTTAACTTCCACCAGATACAATGAGTAAAGCCAGCACTGATTTGATGTAAAAGTCCAACTGGCTCATTGATGTCATTTAAGGAAGGATATCTGCCATCCTTACCTAGTCCAGACCTACATCTGAGGTGAGTAAGTGAGCCATTTAGTTCAAGGGAAGTTAGGATGGGCAACAGATGCTGATCTCGCCAGCAACGTACACATCTGAGTGAATAAATCTAAAAAAAAAACTTCCGACCTTTGCAGGGTGAGAAAATTGCCAAACGAATCAAACATTTTCCAGAAAAATAACATGAGTATGGAACTTGCTAAACAGGTTGCACAGGTGATTGGCATAGAGAAAGCAAAAGAAAGCACGTGGAAGGGAATGCACAAGAAAGCGCATGAAAGACAAAGGAACGGGAGCATACGTAATTAGGTGAGATGAGAAAGAAATAGGTTCACGTGTGAAAGCCATGATGTGGAGGTGCCAGTGTTGGACTGGGGTGGACAGAAGTCACATGATATCAGGTTATAGTCCAATAGGTTTATTTGAAATCACAAACATTCGGAGCACTGCTCCTCATCAGGTGAAGTGAAGAAAAGCAAACAGGCACAGAACTTGGAGGCAGAGAGATCAAAAGATCATACAAATGTTGTGAGTGAAGTGTCTATAGGTTGAATATTAAGTCTCTGCAGGTGATCAAAAGTGTCAACAGCTGAATAGTAAGTGAAGGGAATGACCTATAATCCAATTAATGGAGGCAGAAAGAATAATTGCAAAAATTTAAAAATAAAGGTGGTGATGGAGACAATCTAAATGACTAGAATAGCCTGATAGATACAAGACTCACATGCCGAGGGTCTAATCAAAGTAACAAGTAATCCAAAACTGTACAAACTAATTAAGGTAGAGAGATCATAAGTTGTCAAGGTGATGGTGTTAAAACAGGACAATAGAAGATTTTCCAAATACACAACAGTATGGTTGGGTTACATGTAGCACAACATGAACCCAAAATCACAGTTGAGCCTATCTTCATAGGTACGGAATTTGGCTATCAGTTTCTGCTCAGCGATTCTGCGTTGTGGTGTATCTCGAAGGCCGCCTTGGAAGACATTTACCCGAAGATCAGAGGCTAAATGTCCTAAAGCGTTGTCCAACAGGTTTATTTGAAATCACAAGCTTTTGAGCACTGCCCCTTCATCAGGTGAAGTGAAGAAAAGCATAGAGGCACAGAATTTATAGGCAGACAGATCAATGGGCAAGGAGATGAAAAGACCATACAAATGGTGCAAGTAGACCTGTCCGCTGAAATGAGAGGAGACACTCCTGTCAGGCAATTGTTGTGGGGTGTCCATTCATCCATTGCTGCAGCACCTGCTTGGTCTCGCCAATGTACCAAGCCTCGAGGGTATCCTTGCCTGCAGTGTATGAGATCGACAACATTGGCCCAGTGATGAGGTTCTGCTGTGTACATGGTGGGTGGTGTTCCCACGTGTGATGGTAGAATCTATGTTGATGATCTGGCATGTCTTACCAAGGTTGCTGTGGCAGGGTTGTGTGGTGTTGTGATCGATACTATCCTGAAGGCTGGGATAGTTAGCTGCAAACAATGGTCCATTTAAGGTTTGGTTATGAAGGTGGTACCATCACCTTGAAAATTTGTTCAGATCTGTCTACCTTAATTAGTTTGTAAATTTTGGATTATTGTTACTTTGGTTAGACCCTCAGAATGTGACTCTTACACCTATCATGTTATTCCAGCCATTTGGTTTGTCTCCAGAAACACCTTATTTTTAGGTTTTTTTCACAATTCTCTGCCTCAATTAATTGGATTATAGGTCATCTCCTTCACTTGCAATTTGGCTGTTTACACTTTACTCACACCATCTAACACTTTTGATCACCTGCAGAGACTTATTATTCAGCCTATAGACATTCCACTCACACCATTTGTATGGTCTTTTGATCTCTTTGCCTATAAATTCTGTCCTTGTATGCTTTTCCTCACTTCACCTGATGAAGGGGCAATGCTTTGAAAGCTTGTGATTTCAAATAAACCTGTTGGACAATAACCTGGTGTCATGTGATTATAGGAACTGCCAATGCTGGAGAATCCAAGCTAACAAGGTGTAGAGAGCTGGATGAACACAGCAGGCCAAGCAGCATCATAGGAGCAGGAAGGCTAACGGTTCGGGCCTAGACCCTTTTCTGATGAAGGGTCTAGGCCCGAAACATCAGCCTTCCTGCTCGGCCTGCCGTGTTCATCCAGCTCTACACCTTGTTACCTAGTGTCATGTGACTTCTGACCATGTGCGACAGAAGACTAATATAAAACTGCCAGGCAAAACGTACTTCTGTGCTTCAAAGTATTTAAACGGTGCTTTTAATGTATGAAAGCCTAAGGCATTTTAAAGACATCCGTGGATCTCAAATCAGGAGAAAGAGTGAATCCACACCTGAAAGAATCCAAAGCACTAAAATCAGAGTACCAAATACAGGAATACTACTAAATCTGCATTATCCTGTTTCTTTTTTGACCCGGGCTTAAGCACACAAATATGTAAACACATCTGTTTCCTTGTGTAATAAAACTTGCCACAACTGAACAAGGTGCTTGTGAGACCACAAGCTTGTGAGGTGCTTGTGAGAGCAGTTTTGGTCCCTTTACTTCAGAAAAGATACTATTTCACTGGAGGCAGTTCACAGAAGGTTCACTAGGATGAGCTTTGGTAGGGAGGGAATGCCTTCTGAGCATAGGTTAAACAGATTGGGGCTCTACATTGGAAGAATGAGAAATGACCTCATTGAGACATATAGGATACTTAAGGGGCTGGACAGGGTAAATACCGAGAGGATATTTCCCCTCATGGGAGAGTCTAGAATCAGAGGGCATACTCTCAAAACTAAGGAGCACTGATTTTAGACTGAGATGTGGAGGAATTTGTTCTCTCAGATAGTTGAACATCTTTGGAACTCCTTGCCACAGAGACCTATGGGACCAGAGTCTTTGGGTATAATTAAGGCTGAAACAGATTCTTGATCAGTAGGGGAACCAAGGGTTATGGGGGTGTGTACAGAAGTGTATGTAAGGAGTGTAAGATCAGCCGTGATCCTACTGAATGGCAGAGCAAGCTCAAGAGGCCTACTCCTGTTCCGTTACGATGTTAAAATACATTCTCTGACAACGGTTGAAACAGTGCTCAGCTCACAACTGAATTCATCCGAAACCCTAGATAATAAGCATGGGGCTGGATGAACACAGCAGGTCAAGCAGCATCATAGGAGCAGGAAAACTTGACGTTTCGGGTCTAAACCCTTCATCAGAAATGGGGGAGGGGAAAAGGGTTCTGAAATAAATAGGGAGAGAGGGGGAGGCGGATAGAGGATGGATAGAGGAGAGTATAGGTGGAGAGGAGGCAGACAAGTTGAAGAGGCGGGGATGGAGCCACTAAAGGTGAGTGTAGGTAGGGGGGTAGGGAGGAGATAGGTCAGTCCAGGGAGGATGGACAGGTCAAGGGGGTGGGATGATGTTAGTAGGTAGGAGATGGGGGTGTGGCTTGGGGTGAGAGGAAAAACAGGTTAGGGAGGTGGAGATGAGCTGGGCTGGTTTTGGGATGCGGTTGGGGGAGGGGAGATTTTGAAGCTTGTGAAATCCACATTGATGCCATTGGGCTGCAGGGTTCCCAGGCTGAATATGATTTGCTGTTCCTGCAGCCTTCGGGTGGCATCACTGTGGCATTGCAGGAGGCCAAGGATGGACATGTCATCTGAGGAATGGGAGGGGGAGTTGTATTGGTTCGCGACTGGGAGGTGCAGTTGTTTGTTGCGAACTGAGCGCAGGTGTTCTGCAAAGCGGTCCCCAAGCCTCCGCTTGGTTTCCCCGATGTAGAGGACGCCACAACGGGTACAGCGGATGCAGTATACCACATTGGCAGATGTGCAGGTGAACCTCTGCCTGATGTGGAAAGTCTTCTTGGGGCCTGGGATTGGAGTGAGGGAGGAGGTGTGGGGGCAGGTGTAGCACTGCAGTTACAAGGAAAAGTGCCGGGTGTGGTGGGGCTGGAGGGGAGTGTGGAGCGGACAAGGGAGTCGCGGAGGGAGTGGTCCCTCCGGAAGGCAGATAAGGGTGGGGAGGGAAAAATGTATTTGGTATCTCAAATACATTATACTTGTTCATCACTTTAATACAAAGAAACAGCTGCTGTTAATTCCTAAGACATACCTCCAGCTGTTCTCCTAATGTTGTAATCATTTTTTATTTCACATTTAGTGACGTAAAATGTTTTTCAGAGTCATAAAGACTATGCAGTGCTGACTTGATCAACATAAAACTAGCAACTTTACACGTATTGTATTTAATTAGAGATTCAATGGACCTAATCTGAGTATAGCTCAGCAGCGCCAAATAACAAACCAAGTCCAACTCAAATTCATACCACACGCAGTGAAGCAATTGCCTATTTATTGCAAGGAAGATTGAAGTTAATATGATGCTGGGCCATGTAGACACATTGGTTTAATTTCATCCCATGAAGTCACATTCAAGATGAATAGTGGCCCAGTCAGGCTGCAGGTAGACATATCTTTTTCATTCTCAGTATATTGACGTTGATGATGAGGCTCTCATTCATTGCGTGTCTCATTAAACAACAGAATGTCTCACTGGACCACCTTTGTATCATGCAGGCTAGTGGTGGAATTGAGTCATGTTCAGGCCCAGTCTAAGTATGGTAGGTTTCCTTCCCTCGTGGACATTAGCATTTTTATGACCATCCAAACAGTTTTATGGCCACTTTTCATACAATCACAACCAGCCTTTATTTCCTGATTTGTGAAGTCTTAAGACAAATTCTCAAAGCATTTCCAAGCTTAAACACATCTACCAAAAGATTCAAGAACAGCTTCTTCCCCACTGTTATTAGATTTCTGAATGGACTGCTCAAGTTTGATATTTAATGTCGATCTTGCACTTTGTGCATCTTCCTTGCAGCTGTAACATTGTGTTCCTCACTCTGTTCTATTACCCTTATGCACTTTGTGTGGTATGAGCTGCCTGTACAGCACACAAAGCAATATTTTTCACTGTACATAGGTACATGTGACAATAGTGAAACAAATCAACTCAAAAGGGATAGGATAAAAACTCAATCATCACTATTCCAATAACATATTTCTTGTATACCCAATTGTCTGATTTTTCTGAGCTAAAGGATCACCTACATCTTTTAGGGCAGATGGTGGCAAGCAATGTTTCCCCTTAATTATGATTTCTTATGCATGTTTGGCTGGCTGCATTACACAGTCCCTTAAAGATTGAGGTGTGCTACACATCTTACAAAGGAAGCTGCTTGTACGTAACCCATTTATCCCCTGTAGCACATTGCTTGCACCCAAATGAATGGCTCACTGAGCCATCCGAGTCATGCAAGTTAGTGATGAAGTTTAATCACTGAACGCTAAAACTGATCATGAGAGTCAGAGGGAAACGTTTTGAGCAGCTTGCGCTCTTCACAACTTCCAAATGCATAGCTGAGGAAGAAGTCTGCCACATCTCACACTGTCCTGCAATTTCTGGGAATGATAGATTGAGCCCTTGCCATATCAGGAATTTGCATTATATTTAGCATAGTAAAACATTCAAAGATATGTCACACAAGCATTAGCAGACAAAAATGGACGTATTAGAATATTTAATGAGGTAGATTTTAAATGGCATCTTAAAAGGAAGAGAAAGAGGTGAAATAACTTAGGGTGGACATTGCCAATTGAAAATACAGCTGCCAATGGTGGGATGAATAAAATTAGGGTCATACAGTCAAGATTGCAGAGACCTTGCCAGGTTGGAGCACTGGGGCAGGTGGTAGAGATAGAAACCACAGCAAGCAATCCAGGAAAAACAACCAGGATCCTTGAAAACTCCATTCTTAAAAAAAAAAATTAAAAATGATAAGAAAGAAGTTTTGCTAAAATAATACTTGGCATTAGTCAACCCACAGCTGGAATACTGCAAACAGTTTGGGCATCTTACATAAGAAAAGTTATACTGACATTGGAGATAGTTTACAGAAGGTTCACTAAGCTGTGTTATCTCGGATTCTCCAGCATCTGCAGTACCTTTTATCACTAGATAACGAGGGACTGTTTTATGAAGAGAGGTGGAGTAGATTGCAACAGTACTCATTGGAGTTTAGAAAAATAAGAGATGACCTGATTAAAACATGCAAGATTCTTCAGGGACTTGCCAGGGTTGATGTGAAAAAGTTTTGGGAGATTCTAACACCAGGAGGCATAATCTTAAGATAAGGGATCGCCCATTTAAAACTCAGACCAGGAGAAATTTATTCTCTCAGAGGGTAGTGAATCTGTAGAATTCTTTATTGTGCAGGGCTGTGGTGCCTGGGTTGTTAAGTATTTTCAAGGCTGAGTCGGACAGAGATTTTTAATCAGGAAAAGAGTCAGGGTTATGGGAAAAAGGCAGGAAAGTTGAGGATTATCAGATCAGCCATGATCTCATTGAGCGGTGGAGCGGACTTGATAGGCAGAATGGCTTACTTCCGGCCCTCTATTTAATGGCCCTATGGTACGCAGTTTTAGTCTCCGTTTTTAAGGACGTAGATGCATTGCAGGCAGTTCAGAGAAGGTTTACTTAATTGATATCTGGAGCAGATTGTCTTCTGAAGACAGGTTGGATAGACTGGGCTGAATTTCCCCTTAGTGTAGGAGGAGTGAGGGGAGACTTGACAAGGTAGACACAGAGAGGACGTTTCCTCTTCTGGATGAGCACTGTTTTAACATTAGGGCCCTTTGAGGACTGTGATGAGAATATTTTTCTCAGAGGTTTGTGCAACTTTGGAATCCTCTGGCTCAGATGGCGGTAAAGGCAGGGTCGTTGAAGATTTTCCAGTTGGAGGAAGACAGATTATTGCAGGCAAGAGAATGAAATGTGATTGGATATGTGGAATTCAAAACACCAATAGATCAGACATGTTCTTAGTATATGGACTACTTCTGCTCCTATTGAATATTTGCAGTTAGGCCATTTAGAAATTAGATCAGGGTCCTCTTTCTTGCACACAGTAGTGTAAGCTTGAAACCCACTCACCGAAAAGGCTGTGGATGCTGCAATCAACAGCAATTTTTGAGAAGAGATTTTGGGGCATGAATACTAAGGGATGTGGAGCTAGGACAGGAAAATGAAGTTGCAATTAGCCATGATCTAACTGATTGACAGTATAAGCTCGAGGGGATGAATGGCCCATTTCTTTTCTTATGTTCCTAATGTATATTCATTAGGCAACCTCAGGCAGCACACTTACAGTGAATGAAACAATTTCACACTCTATACATTCAACACTCGAGTTCATAAATCTTCTTGAACATGTAACAGGCTGAGGCAAAGAACTCTCCTTGACTGGATAAATACACAAGATCAAATTAACAGGAAAAAACAGAAACACAAAACTAGGAGTAGGAGGCACTGAAAGGAAATCCCTCATCAGGAACAAAGATATTGACTGCTGATAGCTTGCTAACAATTCGCATCCCATAAACTGGTGGAGTACGTGGTACGGATATCTCAAGGGACCAGACCAAATAGGATGCACAGTATAGAAACATGTGGACCAACAAATCCGTGCTGGATTTTCGTATCCTAAGCGAGCTTCCTGCTGTCTTATTGAATCTCAACCTATCAGCAGAATTCCCTACTTCATTCTTCAAGTTCCAGTCACAGGAATTCTTTTTGTCAGGCCATTGACTTTTCAGCCCCGCAACACAGCCACTACATTACTGTACCCAATTCAACACAGCACTGAAAACAGTGGACAGAACTGATTTGGACACTGGAAGACAGAATCTTCTGTTAGTGATGGAAAACCAGCATCAGACTCACACTGCAAGATCCTACCTCTGTCAGTCCGGTGGTTCTGCAGTCTCTGGGGTCGCGGGTCCCTCCTCCCTTGACAGTGCTGGATAGAAGGCTATGGTTGCAGCCAGGAAAATAACCCTGGAGTCCCAGGATTCAGAAGTGAGGTCAGGTGTGGATATGTGCATCGGTGTGTAGGTGCGCGTGCATGTGACCATGTAGGTATGTGTGCGTGCATATACAGGTAAGTGCATCTGTCACATATGTGTGCATGTGTGTCAGCATATGTGCACGGATGTAGGTGTGCAAGCTTGTGTGTCTATGTAGATATGCATGTGTCAATGTGTTTTTACATAGGTGCACGCAGCATGTGCGTGTTTCCAAGATTGGTGGTTGTGGTGTCAGATGAAAGGGGGTGACAAGGATGGGGGTGGGCTCTCAGCGGCCACCTCCCTGCCCAACCTGAACTGCCCCAATCAGGCACTGACGCTCTTTGATGGAGAGGTCTCTCCTCATCACCTCCTGCCTGTCAGCTGTGGAAGGCCAAGGCCCTTTAGATGTCTTCAGCTGGTCACTGAAGGGTCTCAATTAGCAGTGCAAGTGGGAAGGTTGACAATGGATCTTCGTGCCTACAACCTAATACCAGTGGAAGTGGGAAGGTGGCAGTAATTGGGATGCCACCATCCAGCCTCATTCTTCCCATCTCTTATTTTACCTCCTCGTGGTCCAGAAGATTCTGCTGTCATCACCACTGAGCTGACAGATGGGAATTTAGGAGCACATTAATTGAGTTCTATTTATCTAGTTGCCACCATCTTGCCACGAGTTATGAAGAGCTTCAAATCGTTTTCGTAAATGCCAAGCTCTGACTCAGGAGCTCTCTGGACTGTTTTAAACTCTTCCCAAATTAAACATGGCACCTCACAGCGCCAGAGACCCGGGTTCAATTCCACGCTCAGGAGGCTGTCTGTGTGAAGTTTGCACATTCTCCCAGTGTCTGCATGTGTTTCCTCCGGCAGCTCCGGTTTCCTCCCAAAGTCCAAAGATGTGCAGGCTAGGTGGATTGGCCATGCTAAATTGCCCGTACTGTTCAGGGATGTGTCGATTAGATGGGTTATAGGGGGATGGGTCTGGGTGGGATGCTCTGAGGGTCAGTATGGACTTGTTGGGTGAAGGGCCTGTTTCTACACTGTAGGGATTCTATGATGATCTATGATAAGTGGGTACAATTACAATATTTAAAACATTTGGATAAATACATGAATAAGAAATGTTTGGAGGGACATGGGCCAGGATCAGGTAGATGGGACTAGTTAAGTTTGAGATTATGTTCAGCATGGACTGGTTGGACTGAAGGGTCTGTTCTCTATGAGTCTATTATCAACATCCTGAGACAAGAACAGGACTGGTGAGTGGTCTCGAGAAATGTAGTGCCTGCTGTAACATACAAAATGCAGCAGCAAATTTGTGCCCAGCAATTTACCACAAACAACAATGTGAGAACAAGTGGTTAACCATAACTACTTGATATAGTTTTGTGATGATTTAGGAATAAATATTAGCCAGGACATGGGGGATAATTCCCTGCTCTTCCTCAAACTTGTACAACAGGAATCACCTCAACCTGAGTGGGGATGCATTGCATCTCATCCGTAAGGCAGCACCTCGTTTTTTTGTGATTAAGTCTTTGGTCTCTGAATCAGAAAGCTTTGTGGTCAATATGCTACCAACCAAGCCACAACTGATACCTTTACAGAATGGATAGGGAGAAACTGTTTCCAGTGGTAAGCGGGTCAGTTACAAAATGTGTCAGCTTTACGGTAACTGGCAAAATAAATAGATAGATGTGTAAAGTCTTTCATTACACAGCAAATTGTTATGCCCTGGAAGGCACTGTCCACAAGCAGAATTAGTAAGAACTTACAAAAGATAATTGGATATATATATTTTAAACAGGAAAAAAAGGCTTGTGGAAAGCGTAGGGGAATAAAACTAATTGGATAGCTCTTTCAAAGAGCCAAGTATTTATCATGATGGACCAGTTAGACTCCTCCTGTACAATTACATAGGATACCGGGCCCTGAAGTAGGCCAATTAGTCTATTCCAGTGTTAATGCTGCATTTAAGCATACTCCCATTTAATCTACTATTGTAGCCATTCATTTTTTTCCTCAAACCTCCACGAAATTATTCCAAACCTCCCTGCCTCTTATTTTTCCAGGATATTTCTGAAACCTGTGTCTTCAACCAAGACTTTTAAGGCTGGTGGCCAAAATCTATGTTCATTGGCAGCAATTCCCATTTGATGACATCTCTGTGAACCAAATTGGGATGATTGTTAAAGATGCTGTTTAAATGCAAGTTCTTAGCACTCTGATCGAGCAACAAGTTATAAACAGGCTGGATTCCCAATATAGACAGTGATGCCAATTTGGACACAATGCACACACATTGTATTTAATTTAGATCCTTTACACTGGAAAACCAGTGGAATTATTGAATTATCTCCTAATAAAGGTTCACTAGTTGGGCAAATTGCAGATATAGGGAATGGAAAATATAATCAAAAGAAACTAGGATTTAATCAAGACGACATGAACACACTAGCTTACAAAACAGTAGCCACACAATAAACAAAATCAATCCATCAGAGCTATCATGAGCCTGAACATTTTATTATTCAATTACGTAATCAATAGACTTTCAACTACCCAAATATTAAATCTATTTTATACATTGTTTTAAAAAATCAGTATAAAACCATTAGCAAACATGAACATTACAGCATCTATAAAATCTCATTCAGATATTAAAGACTTTCCAAAATCATTGAGTTAATTATCTCATTAATGTAATAGTTTACCAGCTACAAGGATATTTAGAATAGTTCAACCAATTCAAGTAATACTGTTAAGGCATCAGTGTGGTTCATTTCACAGGAACACAGCTTATTAGACTCCTCCTTAACTGTTCAGGGACTGAGGCAGGAACTATCCCCAAATGTAGGATCAGAATCAGGTTTAGGAAATTTAACAGCCTCCCTTACTTTCAAAAGATTTGACATGAGTTTGAAAAAACAAACTGGTCTACACAAAAACACAGATTTAAATGTTGTTGCTCAGATATGACAATTAAATGCTCCCCATCCACAACTAAACAGCAAACACACCCTTTAAAAACAAACAAAACTTGCAGAGTATAGGGACAGGAAGAGGAATATGTCCAATAACATTTCTTCCTATTTAACAGGATCATATCTGATTAGCAACAGTTTGTCCTACAACACAACAAGAATGTCTTCAATAAACATCTCAGAGCATTTCCTTCCCTATTTCATATCTCTTATTTTGTCAATTCCAGCCACATCATATCCTAGAGGTTTTTATCCCCCCCACAGTATGGGCAGGAAGACCTACTGATAATCACTGGGGACCTCAAGAGCTAATGGACAAGAAGCAAATCTCACTGTATCTTTTCTGACAGATTTTGTTTTGTCTCTCCTGGAACAGCGTTCCAAATTTTAGTACTCTGCTTCATGCCAGGAAGGAAGGAAGCCAGCTGGGTTTGGTGACCAATGCGATAGAATTAAGGGCTGCCCTGACTACTTTGAACAAAGCTGTCTATCCAACACTTCCTCACGTTGTGATCTGCGCCGAAAATTATATCGCTTTTCAAAAAAAAACCTAGCGCCGTACAATTTTCCAGACCTGTAAGGTTAACACTGTGGCTTTGAGTGGAATGTTACCAAGTCGAAACAAATCCACAGACACTGTACCTTGACAATACATTAAAAAAGCAACATAAAATCATTTTTCTTACATTGATGAAAACAAGGCAGCATTCAAGATTGTAAAGCACGTAAAGTGCTCAGGGATGTGAGCACAGAATTGAGGCCAATGTTCCCAGTAAAGCACTGAGTGACTGCCACACAGACAGCATTGACACCGTTCAGATGAAATATTACAATCAAGTTCTCATCTGCTCTCTCATTCAAACGCAGAGGTTTTCACTGCACTATTCAAAGAAAAACAGTGGCATTTTCCCCTGGTTTTATGGCCAATTTTGCCCTGAACTAATAGAATTATAGAACAATGCAATATCTTAAACTGATTATCGAGCCATTACCTCATTGTTGTGTTTGGGAACTTGCTGTGCACAAACTGGCTGCCAACATTCCTCCATGTCAACCATTACTATACTTTAAAGAGTGTAAAACACTTTAGGACATCTTCAGTGCATGAAAGGATCTACAAATATATGGGTTATTTCTTTATTATTCTGTCCAAAAAATGTAACAACATTCCTTTCATTATTGTTTCAGTGCTGGGTGTTAAATCCCTTGACAGGAGAGTTTGGGATAATAAAATCCCTACAGTGTGGAAGCAGGCCATTTGACCCATCGAGTCCATACTGACCTTCCAAAGAACATCCCATCCAGACACACCCACTTACCCTATCCCTATAACCCCACATTTCATGGTTAATCCATCTAACCTGCACATCTGTGGGCACTATGGGCAATTTAGCATGGCCAATTCCACCTAACCTGCACATCTTTGGATTTTAGAACAAGAAATGAGAGCTCTAAAATAAGAAAGGTGGCCATTTAGGGCTGATTTACTCAGAAGGTTGTGATTCTTTAGATTTCTCTAACTCAGAAGGGATGGCTACACTGATGTCAAGTACATTTAAGACCGAGACCGAAAGAGCTTTAGACACAGAGGGAATTAAAAGATGTAGGGATGGGGTGAGAGACAGTACATACATAAAGTTCAAAGATGATGCTATTTGATGGGAGAGCAGGCTTGAGGGGCTGAATGGTCTATTTCTGTTCCTATTTCTTCTGCCCTTACAAAATATTTTACTTTTAATGCCTGGCCCTAAAAATGTAGTTGAAGTAGTAGATCAGGCATTGCAAGAAGGCTATTCTAAGCTTGTTACTGTAAATGGAATAGAAAATTCAGATGAGACAATTCACTATTTATTCATTTTGATAGTATTCATCTGAACGCTTACCAATAAATCCCAGCTGGGAAAATTCCAGGATCATCCACTCTTCAGATGGTTGCTGCAGTGCAAAATTCTTCATTGTGCTTAAATAATTGGGTCTCACCACGATATCATCTTCCAACTAAATGTGAAAAGGAAGCAGAAGTTCGCACTTCAGGCAATAACTTTGTATAGGTGTGATGATTAACAGCTGTTACCTGCAGCAGGTTTAACAGAAACTTTAGTTGCTACCATGATTCTAGTAACTTTAAAAAACTGTTGGCATGGATCCGTTGCAGAATCTGTAAAAGTCCATGTAGCTCATTACATGCATGTGTGTATTTGTTTGTGTTCAGGTATGCGCCTCAAACCTGATTTGTACCTAGACCAAAATGAAAAGTCAACCGTATGTGGGCAAAGATTGCACGTTGAACAAAAGAATCACTGAGCATCTGGAAAAATACCATATGGGTTATTAGACTCCTTCTGGTGTTGTGTCCATTGAAACCAAATTAAAATGAACAAGATGACCATTTTAAATTGCCTACTCACATTTTTTTGGATTTTACAGTGCAGAAAGGGGACCATTCAGCCAGTCTATGCTAAATTAGAGTCATACAGCACAGAAACAGACCCTTCAGTCCAACTAGTCCATGTCAACCAGATATTCTAAACTAATCCAGTCCTGTTTTCCAGCATTTGGCCCATTTACCTCTAAACCCTTCCTATCCATGTACCCATCCAGATGTCTTTTAAGTGTTGTAATTGTATCCACCTCCACCACTTCCTCTGACAGCTTGTTCCATACACACAACATACTCTGCATGAAAGCTACTCCTCTGGTCCTTTTTAAATCTCTCCCCTCTCACCTAAACCTATGCCATCTAGTTTTGGACTGCCCTACCCTGGTAAAAGACCTTGGCTCTTCACCCTCTCCATGCCTCTCTCGATTTTTGTAAACCTCTATAAAGGTGACCCCCTCCGCCTCTAACACCCAGGGAAAATAGTCCCAGCCTATTCAGCCTCTCCTTATAGCTCAAACCTTCCAATCCCTGCAACATCCTCGAATGGGTTCAGAAAAAATTTACAAGTTAACACCATCTTTCCTATAGCAGGGAGACCAGAATTAAACGGAGTAGTCCAAAAGAGGCCTAACCAATATCCTGCATAATTAAACATGACATCCGAAGTCCTTTACTCAATGCACGGACCAATGAAGGCAAGTATGCCAAACATCATCTTCACCGACCTGTCTACCTGTGGCTCCACTTTCAAGGAATTATGCACCTGTGCCCTTAGTTTGGCAAAACTCTCCAGGGTCGTACTGTTAACTGTGTAAGTCCTGCCTTAACTCACATTCATCTAAATTAAACTCCGCCTGCCATTCCTCAACCCATTGGCCCATCTGATCAAGGTCCCATTGTATTCTGAGATATCCTTTTTTACTACACCACCAATTTTGGTGTCATGTGCAAACTTACTAACAATACCTCTTGTATTCACATCAAAATCATTTATATAAATGACAAAAAGCAATGGACCCAGCACCAATTCTTTCGATACGCAATGGTCACAGGCCTCCAGTCTGAAAAACAATCCTCTACCACCACGCTCTGTCTCCTACCTTCAAGCCAATTTTGTACCCAATTGTCAAGCTCCCCCTGGATTCTAACCCCATGAACCAGTTTATCATGTAGAACCTTGTCAAATGCCCTGAAATCCATATAGACAATGACTACCTTTCTGTCTTCAATCTTCTTTGTTACTTCAAGAAATTTAAACAAGTTAGCGAGACACACTTTCCCCAACACAAAGCCATGCTGACTATTCTTAATCGGTCCATGCCTTTTCAAATGCATGTAAACCCTGTCCCTCAGATTCTCCTCCAATATCTTACCCACCATTGACATCAGGCTCACCAACCTATAGTTCCCTGGTTTTTCTTTAGCACCTTTCTTAAGTAGAGGCACATTAGCCAATCTCCAGTCTTCAAGCATCTCACCCGTGGCTATCGATGATAAAAATATCTCAACAATCACTTCCCTATCTTCCACAAAATTGTTTGTCTGTGCCAAACAATTCAAAATGCAATTCACTGGCCCATATTTGCCTAGTGACTTCATACTGTATTCTTTTCCACATATTTATCATACTTTCTCATGAAGGGAAAGCAGTAAGAACAGTCAGATGAGCTATAGAGGGTACAGGACTGTGCTACTTCTTAAAAGGAAAGATAGATATGGGGACAGCAGTCTTTTTAAAAGGAAATGAAATTGCAGTGGAAAAAGTTCTGTATTTGAAGAAAAGCTGCAGTTATTGAAGTCATGTTCTTTTATTTAACAGCATGAATCAAGTCAGAAGTCAATACCTAACTCAGATATTCAGGTTAAAGCTTCTGGTGAAACAGCATTGATATTTTGTAGGGGGTCTATGAATTTCCTCTTAAGTTTCAAGCGCTTCACCACCACGAGATTATAAGATATCGGAGCAGAATTAAGCCATTTGACCCATCGAGTCTGCTCCGCTATGCAATTCTGGCTGATACGTTTCCCAACGCCATTCTCCTACCTTCTCCCTGAAACCTTTGATCCCCTTAATAATCAAGTGCTTACCAGTGCTTTTCCCAAGAAAGCACTGCATTTAGAAAACAAAGGCAATAACATTTCCCGGGACCTTATAAAATTTTGACCAAGGGGGGAAAAGGTTTAGGGAAAAATCAGGATTTTTTTTCCCCCTCAACGTCTTATGATGATCTGGAATGCACTGCCTTACAGCAGGTTCAATAATAATAATAATACTATAAAAAAAAAGGATTAGTACTAATATTTGAAAAACCTGCAGGGCTATCAAGAAGAATGTAATGGGAAATGGGACTAATTTCTCTTTCAAAGAGCCAGCACAGACACAATGGATCAATGGTCTTCTGCTGAGCTGTTTACAAGATGATAGCAATCAGAATGAATGTAAAAAAAACTAAGTGAATTTTGTAAAGATCTTCTGGGCACATTGTAAATCACATCACAGAAATACTATGAACAGGGTCACTGGTGCTTGAAGATAGTGTTCTTTGTAAAGAATACCACTTTAGATTCTTGCTAAGTGCTTGTCAAAAACAATGTTAATACATTAGCAATTTGGTGACAACTTAATTGCTGCCTGAAACATTTTCAATGGACAAATCAATACATAATTGACCACAAGGTTCCTGCAAACTATAAACCAGCTGCTACTTGGGGCTGGAGCTGTTTCTTGCTTTGCTATGATCAATAAAAATTTTCATCCAACTAAGCCAGCTTTCTCTAAAGCAGGAGTTATAAAGAAATGAGTGCGTGTGAGCTGTCTTACCTGTACATAATAGGTGCCCTTCAATTGAGCGTACATCATTAAAAAGCAATAATCCAGGTTCTGCTTTGTTCGCCATCTGAAATGAGAAGAAAATATTCCAGTCCCTCTCTTGATAATGAGATCTGCATTCTGTCTTGATGCACTCTGAACTCCCTTCCAGAGTAGCTGATTGTAAAACTACAGATTTCAACAGCGGAGAATGGCTTTGAGATGTTCTGCAAAAGCCATCCGATAACTACATCACAACTCCATTCATTCTGCTTTGTTAACAAAGCAATCCAATTATAGTAACAATTCTCATTTACGCTGTGCAACCAACAAACCGTCAGACAGTGTAATCAGACAAAAATAGACAACGGATTAATTCACACTGTGTAGTCCAGACCTACTCCATGACCCCACAGTTGTAAGCCCAAGGGAAAATCCACTTTGCATGACATGTGGCATGTAATATTCGCACCACACTCAGGCGCCAAGTTACGATCATCTTGAGTAACAAAACAAAGCCACTTCTCTCCAATCATTATGGAAGACAAGTTTTCCAGGCCATTAACATTTTTAAGGCATAACAAAACACTGCTGAATCCATCTGCCGTGCAACATTCCATCCCAAAGCATTTTGGAGGAGATTATCAAATAAAATTTGATAGAGTAACATAAGGATATATTAGGGCAGATAAGTAGATGCTAGGCCAAATCTTAAGTTATTAGAAGCACCTTAAATGAAAATAAAACATGGAGACAGGTATGTAGAGTGCACTTCAGGGCCTGAATTCAGGAAGCTGAAGGTACAGCTGCCAACAAGAAAATCAACAATGAAAATCAGGGATGGTTAAGAAGATTCAATTGAAAGAGTGCAGAGCTCATTGAGGGCTGGATGGCTAGAGATGTTTACTCATATCCTGGATGAGTGCAGTTCCAAAACCACTCAAGAAGCTTGATACCATGCAGGACAAAGCAGCCTGCTTAACTGCCACCACATCCACAAGCATCCATTCTCTCCACCGCTGATGCTCAGTAGCAGCAGTGCGTACCATCTACCACAGAATTTCTCCAAGGCTCCTAAACAGCACCTTCCAAGCTCATGAACACTTCCATCCCAAAGGGCAAGTACAGCAGATACGTAGAAAAACCATCTGTGAGTTCCCCTCCAAGTCACACACTATCCTGACTTGGAATTATATTATTGTTTTTCTAGTGTCGTTGGTCAAAATCCTGTAATTCTCTCCGTACTGACACTGTGTTACCCGCTGCAGCGGTTGAAGAATGTAGCTAACCACCGCTACCTGCTCAAGGGCAACGGGGGAAGTTCGGGGGGAGGGGGAGAAGAGAGAAAAAATATCACCTATGCCCATTCTTGTAAGAAACAAACAGTCACTAAGAAATCCAACACGGAATGTAGGAGAAACTTCTTTAATGTGAAATTTGTTACCACAGGGAATCGCGGGGTTGAATTCTACAGTCACATTTAAGGAGAGATGCATAAACACAAAGGAGAAAGGAACCCAGGGTTATGTTGCTATGATTAGATAAAGGCAGGTGGGAGGAGGCTTACATGGGTCAGGAACATCGGCATTGACCAGCTGCACTGAATAGTCTGCTTTTGTGCTGTTAAATACTTTGAAAGGTCACTGGAGGATTAACTCCTTGGTCTCCTGAAGGAGAACACTTCAATCATTTACAGCTCGAATTTCATTGCTGACTTAAAGGTTGTGTCAATCTCTATCCATAACCTCATGAATTTTTAACATTCAATAGTATGAAGCCCTGATCTGGTCTCTAAACAATTTAAAGAGTATCAAGAGAGTATTAAAAAGAAAATCCTACACTGATCACTTATCTTCTTGCTGTTTGAAGGAACTTGTGGTACCAAATTGGCTATGTATGCCTAAACAAACAATAGCTCTCTGTACTTCATAAAAATTCATTGGCCACGAAGTACTTTGGGACATCCCAAGAATATGAATGGCATGATACAAACAAGAGTTATTTTTTTCTTACTTGCATTCTTGCAGTCTCCAAAAATAGAACTAGCGCTAGACACCAACCACTAGCTAAACTTTTATTTTTGAGGTTGGGCGGCCTTGGGTTTCAATGAAATTCTTACATGACCAGGAATCCTAAGGATAATCTAGCCAGGTATAGCCAAGGAGCATACCTTGAACTTTAGCCAATGGCTTCAGTTATTAATCAGTTGTATTTATGTATTAGAAATATTAGAAACTGATTCCACTGTCTCCCGCACTCACTTGTTTACTCAAGTCTACAAAGGTTAGTAGTATAAATACATTCTTCGGATTCAGCTGGATTTACCTGACCCGCTCTTTGGGATCACCAAACGTTTCTTTCAGATGAGAGAAATCAGGATAGTAATTCACTGAGGGGGCAATGACTTCAAGTAGACCCGACTGAATTTCGTTTGGAAATCTGAGGAGAAAAAGAAATGAAAATAATTAAAGGTTCTATCTGCACAGAAAAGATTTAAAGAGCTAATTCTATGACACATGCCATGAGTTACAACTACACCAAAAGGTCTCTAAAGTTGTCCAATTGCAGAATTGAGGATGGATTGCAATATCATAGGAAATGTTTTACAAAATTCCTGTCCACATAAACTCCACATCCCCCAATTCCTTTCATGTCCAAAATCTATCCCAGTGTTGAATATACTCAATATCTGAGCATTCAGATTCTCTGAGGTTGACAAGTCCAAAGATTTGCAATGTTTGGGTGGGAAGAAATTTTTCCTTATTTCAGCATTCAATTGCTGACCCCTTATCCTGAGACTACAACCCCAGGTTCTTGAATCTTCAGATGGGAGAACAAGGCTCTTAGTATCTACACTATCAAGTCCCCCAAGAATTATATATATTTCAACCTGACCATCTCTTATTCTCCTACACTCAAAGCAATAAAGGTCTATTCCACTCAATCCATCCATAGGGCGTCTCTCTCATCATGAAATCAAAGTTGCAAATCACACTGCACCCTCACTCAATACATCCTTTTTTTGGGAAACTAGAACTGTACACATTATTCCAGGTGTGGTCTTCCTCAAGTCTTATGTGCAAGACATTCTTACTCATACTCTGAACTCCCTTTTGGTGAGCATATTATTTGCTTTCATAATTCCTTATTGTTTCATTCTTCCTACTTCACACGTGTCCACATTACAGTCCTGCTTAACCAGATAATAAAAGCATTTACATCCCTGATATTTACACTTTAAACAGAACATAACATCAATGGAGAAAGTGTAAAAAAGGTTTAAGGATGGTACCAGAATTTAAAGATGAGAGCTATTGGAAAGATGGAACATGTTGAGGTATATTTCTTCAGAAAAGTTGAGGCTTAGAATATATCAGAGATGGCCTTAAAATTAACAATGGGTTTTATCAGGGGAGTTGTGGAGAATGTGTTAACTTGTGGGAGAATCCAAAATTAAGGACCATAAATACAAGACTGGGTGGGATTACAGATACTGAGACAGGTTAAGGTGGATCTGGAAGGAGGGAAAAACGTGGGGAAGCAGCCTCTGACAGGTACCAGGGCCTTCAACTAACCAACAGCTCTCACAAGGTTAAACCATTAAACATCACCCGCTAAACCACAGAGGCAACAAGACAAAGCTCTTAATTAAAGTCCACTTGTGGATCCCCACTTGGCCAAAGCCAAAAGACCCTTTTCAAACTCTCAAAATTGAAGAGGGGTGGCAGGCAGATAGACTCCCTAAATTTACAAGTCCACGTGCCTCCTTTCCCACCCGTGGGTGATCTATAAAATAGAGTCATTGTCACTAATAAATTCATTGAGGAAGTGGGGAAATTCCTTTACTAGATGGTTAGCATAAGCTAATACAGGAAGCGTCTGAAGCAAATTGTTTAATTTACAAAGGAGACCACAGCACAAGAGAAAAACAAACAGAAATATTTGATGAAAGGCTGAGATTGAGTAGATGGAATGGGAGGAGACTCGCGTGGAATATAAATACATTTGAGTAGTTTCCTTGTTGCATTTTCTACGTGACTATCCTGTCAGGGTCATGTCAAACAAAAACCTAACGACACTTAAAAACGCCATGCTTCCATTCAAACACCAGCGAGAGGAGGTGATGAATAGTGAAACATCAAAGATTTAGAAAAGAAGAATCTTACATTTTCATTTACTTAAACAAATTCCTAGAAAACAAGGCTATGTTTAAAATTCTTATTGTTGCAATATGAATGGATCTTACGCAAACAGCAATTCTTTGGATTGGAACATATGCATGCAGACTATCAGCATGTCTCTCAGCATCCCACTTGCTGGCAAACGAATTGCTTACACTTGAAAATTTTGAAACAGTCCTACACACGGTCTTGGATTCAAAACAGCCAGCCACTTGGATCTCATGTCTCGAGGTCAGTTGACCCTTTCTTACATTGGGAGGACCCTTCTGTGTTGCAACAATAAAAGTGATACATGAACTAGAAATTGGGACTTGATGCCTGAATACAGATGAGTTATTTCAATCATCAGAAAGACAGACAGATCAACAATCCCAAACAAGGCCGAACAGGTTTAGTTTACAATTGTTCATTGATAGTCTGACTCCTCATACTTGGACTGAATTCAGCATCCCCACTCATTCTGAAAAATGACACTTGAAAACAAAGTTCTGCCTGCCCTCTGAAATAAAAAGTACAAAATCCCTCGGCACTATTTGGAAACAGAAGCAGAGCTCTTCTCAGTGTCAATATTTATCCTTCAACAACATCACCAAAGATAGATGATCTGATCATCATCACATCACTGCTTTTTGGAAGTTGTTGCACATAAATGGCAGTCGTGGTTCCCTAATGGGAAGACTTCTAAAAGTGCTTCATTTAAAGCAATGCACTTCTGCACAACCTGAGGTCATACAGGGTACAAGATGTAGGTGCTACATGTCGCCAAAAACTTCTACAGTTACAAGAATAGCTTGAAGACTGGAGATTCTTTGGTCAGTAAGCCATTAAATCAGAGCAGCAACAGGATATAGCTCTTAATTAAGTATTAATGCCCACAGAAGGATCTCAACTTGGCCAAAACCAACTACCCTACTCCACACCTCTCAAAATTGCAGAGGAGCGGGCAGGCAGACACACGGCTTGCTTTCATACCTTGTCACCTAAAACAATATGGGCAGCAATTGCATTAGAACACCCTCCAAGCCACATACTATCCTAACTTAGAAATGTATCATCCTTCCTTCACCATCATTAGGTCAAAATCCTCAAGATCCCCTTTCGAACAGCACTGTGTGTATTACAGACTGAAGTGGTTCAAGGCAGCTCACCACTACCTTCTCAAGGGCAAGGAGGATTAGCAATAAATCTTGCCTATGGTTGTGATGACCACATCTTGAGGATGATTTTTAAAGTGAACACATCAAGATTTAGCTGTCTCCAGTTAAAACCCCCCAGTGTTAAAAATATCTACTTTTAAAGATTACCCAGTGAAAAATATCATGCTGGCTCACTGAACAACACAGGATAACTCCACAAGAACCTGAAATTTTTTTTGTCATGAGATACCCACACTAATAGGAACTTATTGATGCATGCAGTGAAAGCTGGTTGTCCAAACAATTGCAAACTATGTTTTTGTGGCTGACTGAGAATTTCATATAAAGCATCAATGACATCAGACATACGAATGATGACTTTACGAGCAAGAATAATCATGTTGAATGTGCAATTTAAGAAACAATTTTTAAATGTGAAAGAAATCTTATTTTAAAAAACATTATGGGTTAGAATGGGAGAAAATATTTGGAGAAAATATTTGGAGAAAATATTTGGAGAAAA
>JAHRHZ010000289.1:40879774-40909633 GCA_024137785.1 Ginglymostoma cirratum | reverse complement strand
ACTTTTTGTTCACAGATGCTGCCAGACCTGCTGAGCTTTTCCAGCAACTTTGTTTCTGACACTGAAGTGTAACTGTTCAGTGTAATACTAAAAAAGCAGTCGAAATTTTATTAGCTGATCACCTGTGGCTCATGAGTCAAATGCTATGCTGCATGAGGCATATGACAGAATATGTAATCATGGATCAGCATACAGACGTCTTTAAAGAAATAAGACTAGTCGATATGGCTGTTATAAAAGTAAGCAGGTTTATTGGCTTATAAATAGACACAGAGTATAAAAGCAAGGAAGTTAGGCTAAACTTTAATGAATTATTATTAAGCTTAGCTGGAGTAGTCAGGGTGCCATAATTTACGAAGGAATCAGGTAGGACAGAGAATTACTGAATGATATTTAGGATGAGGGATTTCAGTTTATGAAGTCGATTTGGAAGAGCTGTGATTTTTCTCCTTGGGGCAGGTAAGCTAGAGAGAGATTTAATGGAGGTGTTCAACACGTAGAGGGTTTTGATAGTTTCTCCTTATTTTATTTGTTTCCAGTGTCAAAAGATCAGCAACCAGAGGGAAAAAGATAATTTGGAGAAGAATTGTTGGTTAACTACTTGATAAGGCGATAATTGCAGGGCTATGGGAAGAGAGCAGCGGGGTGGTGGACAATTTGGATAGCTGTTTCAAAGATCTGGCACACAGGCACAGTTAGTCAAAGTTCTCCCTTCGATACTGTATGATTCAAGGTGAAATAAAAAGTCAGTGTTATTTATGGGTTTGAATTTTGTGATATATATTCTAACTGAATAAAACAATATTACATTTGTATCTTAAATACATGTACTGAAATTTCTTTAAAATTAATTTCGAAAAACAAACAGGGACTCATATGAACTTGGAACACGGTACTTGCGCTGGGTAAAGGCCAACATCAATCTGTTTCTTCCTCATACATACATGCATGATACATGCGGGTCTCAACCTTCCTTGTGGCAGTGATTTCCACATTTTTATGACTAAGTGTGAAGAAGATCCTAATGAACTGGATTAGATTTACGTGGTAGCCTTTGACCCAGAAATAGCAGGAGAAAGGACAGCTTTAAAAACAATTACACGAACATTTTTAAAAATGTTCCAGAAGATTTTAAGAATGTGTTACTTGTAGTTGGATCAATTTTTTTGGATAATCAGAACTGTTCATGTCACCTGGCAACCTGTAAATTGAAAGCAGGACCAACAGGAAGGAAGGTAAAAGACAGAGGCGATGTGGCAAAAAGTACAAAGAGGAAAGGAAATAGCTAAGGAGCGAAAGTGGTGAGCAGACAGAGTCAGACAATTGGTTTTTCTGAACAGTTGGAAAGCATATTGGGGCAGCACGGTGGCTCAGTGGTTAGCACTGCTACCTCACAGCGCCAGGAATCCAGGTTCGATTTCACTCTCGGATGACTGTCTGTGAGGAGTTTGCACATTCTCCCCATGTCTGCGTGGGTTTCCTCCAGGTGCTTCGGTTTCCCCCTACAGACTAAAGACGTGCAGGCTAGGTGAATTGACCATGCTTAAATTGACCATAGTGTTCCGGGATGTGTTGATTAGGTGGGTTATAGGGGGATGGGTCTGGGTGGGATGCTCTGAGGGTCAGTGTGAACTTGTTGGGCCGAAGGACCTGTTTCCACACTGGAGGGAATCTATGAAAAAAATAATTAAGGCAGCGCCACTGTTTTTTTCATTTTTGACCAGCTGAAAGTGCAAAAGGTAAAGGTAGTTCTGATAAACTCGCTCCATAGCAGCTGGGAGTTGAGAGGCCCAGGAAAGAAGTTCATCATTGTATAGAGGATTGCACAGGGAAAGCCCTGTTTATGAAGAAGCTGCTGAGTAGTTAAACTATTGAAGGAAAGGGACTGGAAGTCTCCAAGGATTCGCTGAGCTTGGAAAAACTTTGCGGCTGAAATAAGAGTCATACAGGCAGTGCACTGCCTTGCTGTGTCTGATCTTCTATGTGTAAGTGATGTTGTGTACCAATAGTGATTTATCTTTTTTTTGCTTAATTTGCATTAATTCACTTTAAACAAAGCTTAATAGTTTTCTGTCAGTCATCATCTAATTGGCCCATTCTCCACAGCAATGCATACTAGAGTAACCAATCAGCACTCTCCTTTCACACAGTAAAAATTGTTGGTTTTTCCCATAAATTGATATTCTTGCAAGTTATACTGATGAGTGCAAGATGAAAAGTTTTAACAAAATTATTTTTTTTCCAAGCAGTTCTTAAGGTCTGTACAACCAAATGAAAAAGGGAAATTATATTTGATGATCTCTTTATTTGGGAATAGTTTGGCAAAGTTGGGTCATTGGGGTTATGGATTCCACAGGGAGCGTTAAGGGCAGTGACACCTTATTTTTAAACCCTCTAGTTTTAGATTCTCTCCTCAGTGGTAAAATCCTTTCCACAACCACCATCTTAAGACTGCTCAGGACCTTTTATGTTTCAATCATGTCACATCTAACTATTTTAATATCCAGTGGATACATACCAACCAGTCCAACCTCCAATTTGACTATGTAATCTCTTGAACCAGTGAAGATGCAGCCATTAATGGTAGAAAGATTAAAATTGAGGATGCACAAGAGGACAGAAGTGGGTAAGTGCAGAGAGCTTGGAGGATTGTGGGGCTAGTTGAGGCTTCGGAGTTGGGAGTGGAACGCCACAGAGGAATTTAAAAACAAGGGTGAGAATTTAAAAATTCAAGACTCCATTAACTGCATTGCACAATGGCTTTTTTCCACTGAAGGAAATAAGAACAAAAAGAAAAACTAAAAGTATTAATATCCTTTACAGATACTGATCTTATGCATTCAAACATTTTCTGGTTTTAAATTAAATTTCAGTACGGCAGCACCACTAGCAAGAATACCATTTATTTCCCTCCCTTTGTTGTCCTTTGAGAAGATTCTGGTGGGCTATCATTCTTGAGCTACTTCAGTCCACATGGCGAAGGTGCTCCACCAGTGAGCATTTCAGGGTTGTTTTGCTGACCAACAATTAAGGGATGACTCATATACATCCAAGCTGGAGTGATATGTCTGCGACTCTGACACACTTTAGATCCTAGTCCTACCAGCCAGTGGAGAACGCAAGCTTTGGAGATGACAAGCTACTTCAGTCCATCCAATAGATGGCACAGTCTGCAGTCATGAGACACTAGTAGTTAAGAGAATAAATGTTTAAAGCAGACAGTGGCTTCCAATTTAGGAATATTACTGAAACTGTACCATTCAATATGGTATGGCACTCCTTTCAGTTTTTCACAACACCCACTAATGAATCAGGCTCTTTCTTCCACCTTCATCCATCCATCACAAAACAACTTTTGAGTCTCCTGAAAGACACCAAACTGTCACTAATTCAATTTAAGCTTTCCAACTCCACAGCCTGAAAACAGAATCCAAAGAGCAAGTTGAACGCTGAGCGTACAGTTATC
Source organism: Ginglymostoma cirratum (assembly GCA_024137785.1). Lineage (NCBI taxonomy): Eukaryota > Metazoa > Chordata > Chondrichthyes > Orectolobiformes > Ginglymostomatidae > Ginglymostoma > Ginglymostoma cirratum. The sequence continues at coordinate 40,906,167 of JAHRHZ010000289.1, read as the reverse complement.
AGTCTCTTGCGAAAACTGTGCATTTCACTATTTAATATAGAACATAAGAACTAGGAGCAGGAGTAGGCCATCCGGCCCCTCGAGCCTGTCCCGCGATTCAATAAGATCATGGCTGATCTTTTTGAGACTCAGCTCCACTTACCTGCCCACTCACCATAACCCTTAATTCCTTTATTGTTCAAAAATTTATCTAGCCTTGCCTTAAAAACATTCAGCAAGGTAGCTTCAACCGCTTCACTGGGCAGGGAATTCCACTGATTCACAACCCTTTGGGTGAAGGAGTTCCTCCTGACCTCAGTCCTACTTGAATGACTGTTGTAAATGGACAAGGACTTCAGTATCAGAAGCACGGGGAAAAAGATAAGAAGTGAAAAGTGGAACAATATGGTGCAGTGAGAACCATTTCATCTGCTTATTATTTCAGAGCATTGGCAGCACAGATGGTTAGATCATTAAACTGTTTTGTTTTAGCATTGCAGACGGAGGTCTGCAATAAACATTGGCAATGTCTATACGTTGACCTAGATTTCATCTTTTTTGAAAAAGCATTCTCAACAGAGGTAAGGATTAATGCTTACAATTAAGGTGCAGTTCATTAGCACACTTCAAATGGAAAATACGGTAAAGTCAAACTCCTGCTGTTTATCTAATGTCTCAAGAAAAGGAAATGTTGTTGATTGCTGAAATACCCTGCAACCAAATTAAACATGTTCTTGGGCTTTCCAATGGGCAAGTATGTCAACAGACAAGACTAGCAGTGACAAAAATAATAATAAAAAAGACAAAACCAAAATGCTCTGTATCCAAATGTCCATAGAATTTGAAAAACAAAAGTATGAACTAATAATGCAATTAAACATCCCAGAATCTCAGAAATGTTGTGACTTACAAAGAGGCCATTGGCTAACCATGTCTGCACTGGCTTGTTAAATGAGCATCATTACCTACTGCCAATCTCTCACTTTTTCGCCATACTTTTGCACTTTTTAAACCTCAAATAATCAGCTTATGACCTCTGGAATAAATAAGTATACTCTGATAGCCAGTACAGGGATATGGTTGCAGGGCAATGTAGACTGGAACTTAAATATTAAAGGGTATATGACATTTAGGGAAAACAGGATACAAGGAAATGGTAGTGGGATGGTTCTCTTAATTAATGATGGTAGCAGCATATCAGAGAGAGACGATTCAAATTCAGGAAACTGGGATGTAGAAGCAGTTTGGATAGAAACGAAAAATGATAAAAGGAAGAAATCACTTTTGGGAGTTGGGTGGGGGGGTGGGGGGAGCTATAACAGTAACCAAATGGCAGGAGTAAAAAGGAAAAAAATAGTGGAATCATGAACTGGGAAATTAGATGAACAAAGGTTGGCTAGATGAGGAGCTTGTTGAATTTGTGAGATAATTGCTCAGAACAGCACATTCTAGCAAACGAGAGATCAGGCTATAATTGACCTGGTATTGTGCAACAAGATAGGATTAATTGCCTGATAGTGAAGATGTCCCAGGTAGCACTGATCATAACATGTTTGCAATTTACATTCAGTTTAAAGGAGAGGCATGTGGGTCCAAGAATAGTACTTTAACCTTTAGTAAGGGAAATAAAGAAGGCAGGGCAGGCTAAAAAACAGCTTAAGGATTCAATGATTGCAATGCCATTAAACGTCAAAGTGATGGTTAGATTCTCTCTTAATTGACATGTCCATTGCCTGGCACTATTACTCGGGTGTTGTGGATGTCACTGGTTAGGCTAGCATTTAATGCCCATTTGTAGATACCCTTGAGAAGATGGTGGTGAATTGCCACTTGCCACTTTTCAGCCCAAGCTTGGATATTGTCCACATCTTGTTACATTTGGACATAGACTGTTCCAGTATCTGAGGAATAGCAAATGGTGCTGAACATTGCGCAATCATTAGCGAACATCCCCACTTCTGACTTTATAATTGAGGTAAGGTCTTTGATGAAGCAGCTGAAGATTGTTGGATCTCGGAAAGCACCCTGATGAACTCCTTACAGTGATGTCCTGGAGCTGAGATGACTGTTCTCCAACAACCACATCTTCCGTCCCAGGTATAACTCCAACCAGTGGAGCATTTTCCCAATTCCCATTGCTTCTAGTTTTGCTTGGCTTCCTCAATGCCAAATTTGTTCAGAGGGCACTTTGATGTCAGGTACAGTCGTTTTCACCTTACCCCTGGAATTCAGCTCTTAGGCCCAATGAACTAAAGTGGTAAAGAGGTCAGGAACCCAGTATACCTGGTGGAACCTAAATCAAGTGTTTATGGGCAGGTTATTACTAAGCAAGAGCTGCTTGAAAGCACTGCTGTTGACACTTTCCAACACTTCACTGATGATTTGCGAGTAAACTGATGGTGTTGTAACTGGTCAAATTGGTCTAACCTAGTGTGACAACAAGGTGCTAGTAAAATTGAAGTTAACGAGAATCAGTGGTACAACTTTCCACCTACCATAATGTTTGTAGCCATTGGAGGCCAATCACTTCAATAGGACATCACCTCAGGAATTCCTCAAAGTGTTCTAAGTTCAGGAATCTTCAGCCATTTTGTCAAAGACTTTCCTTTCAATGCAAAAAAGTAGTGTGGATAATCATTGATATTAACGTTCAGTAACATTCGATACTCCTTAGATAGTGAAGTGGTCTAAACCCATTTGCAGCAAGACTTGGTCAGTATTCAAGACCAGTCTTAGAAGTGTCAAGTGATATTCGCACCATACAAGTGCCAGACAATGGTCATCTGCAAAAAGACAAAATCTAACTATACCCCAGCAGAAATTAAATAACATTTGCAGAGACGAACCCCTTGCTACTTACATCCTAGAGTTACCATTGACCAGAAGCTTATCTGGACCAGCAATATAATAGCTCAGGCCACAATTAGATCACAGGCTAAGAATTCTGCATTGAAAGGCAGGTTTTTGACAAAATGGCTAAAGATTCCTGAACTTCCAACACCATGAGGAATTCCTGAAGTGATGTCCTATTGAAACGATTGGCCTCCAATAGCTACAAACACCTTCCATTGTGCTAGGTGGAAAGTTTTACCACTGATTCTCATTAACTTCAATTTTACTAGCTCCTTGATGACACACCAGGTTAGACCAATTTGACCAATTACTGAGAAGTCATTAAAATTCAACAACCCTCTCCTGTGGTTTTACGGTTGCCACTAACAAAAACCGGTTCAAAATAGATTTTCAGGCCTCAGATTCAGGGCTGATCTCCAACCATTCTGTCGTAATGATTATGTAAATGAGTATACTTTGGACACGACTATACATCCAGATTGTTAGAGACCATTTGTGAGGTCATTGAGAAAATGATACTATGGTCAAAGAACAAAAAAAAAAGTTTCTGATACAAGATGCCCTCAACCAACTTGCCAGGCCCCTTTGATAGCATCATTTGAGGTATCTGGATTACAGTGTTATACAGTCCCTGCCAGAGATATACTGGCATTGCAGGCTGTTCAAAAATGATTCACTGAGTTGACTCATCAGATGAAGCAGTTGATTTTCAAAACTTCACAATTCCAGACTGTACCAAGTGCTCCAAAGGTAATAGCATACTTGTTGAAATTTGTCACCCTTGTAATGTAGTAAACACAGCTGACAACTTGCGCATATCAAGCTCATACATGGAATTCACGTTCAAACAATCTGATGACTGAACTATCATACATATCTTTGAATAGTGCAGTGGGGTCTTCTTTGTCTCGGTTTAATGTCTTTAGCAGGAGGCGCCTTGTTTTAACAGCTCTGGCACTTCTGACAGTATCTGTTTGTGAGATACAAGTCAAATTCAGTGACCTAACTTTACAGCTACTGCTCACCTCAAAGCAGCCTGGTAAGCTGGTGGCTTGAAATTCCATACATTTCTCCATGCATGTAAAACTGCCACTGGCAGGCGGTAGGTCCCAGGAACAACATCCATGGAGTCCAATTTTAAGCCCCCTGCCTGTCTGCCAATCTAGCCCAATGGCAGTGTGAAATACAGCCCAGTCTCTGATGAGTTTGAGATGTGGGAACTTCATTGTACACCCACACACACAGGAGAATTCTAGATCTGACACATCTGTTAACAATTTTGGGGCTAAAATAACATTCCTATTTAGATTTTTATGCTGATCATTCCCACAGTGCTGCACTGGGAGTGCCACACCGGATAATGGGATCAAGTGACTTGAGTGGAGCTCAAATACATGACTTTCTGTTTAACAGAAGGGAGTGCACCCAAGGTGACAGGACTATTAAATTCTCAAACTATCATGTGACTGTCCTATTTAAAATAAAACACAATTGGCAAACTGGGCAAGTATTCTTTACAGTTTTTAATAATGAAAGGTGATCTCATTGAAACCTACAAAATAAAGAAAGGATAGATAAAGTAGATGGAGGTAAGATGTTTTCCCTGTTTGGGAAATCAAATAATGGGTCACAATTCAAAAATAAGAAGAAAACCATTTAGAACTGATATGAGGAGAATTTGTTTTACTCAGAGGGGGCTATCTTTGTGATTCTCTTGCCCAGAGGTCCATAGAAGCTCAGCATTCAAGTATACTTAAAACAGAGGTTAATAAATCTTTTTGACAATCAACAGTGTAAATATCATGGAGATAATGTGGCTCAAAGGCACTGAAGCGTTTGATCAGTTATGATCGTATTAAATGGCACAGCAGGTATGACAAGCTAAATAGCCTACTCCTGTTTCAGTGTTCATATGAGTGCTTTGCATTGCTGACATCATTGGAGGTTAGGCTATGCATCAGCAATGTTGTGAATATACTTCAAACTACATTGTACATGTTGGTTGACCAGTGTAAGCTAATTAAAACGAAAAGTTACTTCAGCCCCAAAACTATTAACTGATGAATCAATTCTACAATTCACCAGCATGTGGTGTACAATAAAATCCCAACATCCGAGGTTTCCCTCAGACTGGATGTGACTCAACTTGTATCTTGGAGCTCACTCCATCCCCGCAGATCAAAACAAGCAATTTATTTTCTCATCATCATCTGCATTCAACACCAATGAGTTTTCAGGATTCATTGACAATTTTCCCTACTTTAATAACTAGTCAAATGGGACTGCCAGAAGGGGGGCATTCAGGCTATTGCATTTAAGCCAGGTCTTTGCGAGGATTGTCCAATTGGTCTCAAACCCCTGCATTCTTTTCAAATATACATCCAACTCTTCATCTGAAATTTACTATTGAATCTATTACCTATCCTTTAAGGTGGCACATTAAGGATCATTGCTCCTGGATCTTGCGTGACAATGGAGAGAACTGGTCACTCCAGATGGTGGAAAATTGTTACCAAGCCCAAGTAATCACTGTAGATGATTTGCACTTCTCACCACATCCTTCAATCCACTCCCTCTTCCCCTGCGGAAATGAATTTGCCACTGAACCATTAAATGTTTTTTCATCAAAGCACTAAAACTAACTGCAGCAAATCTCATGTCAATAAAGTTAATTCCAAGGTTCAGTACATTGAAAATGTTGGGGTTTAACTGACTGTTTCTTTTCCTCATTCATTGAGGATTGACTTAGGGTGTAAAACAGGATGGCCATTATCATCAAATGGAATCAGTTTCATCTCCTCAAAATGTTTCCATTCATTGTTGGAGCTTGGATGCTTAAAAGCAAACATTAATTATTTAACAACTTCTAATTAAGCATAATAACAATGAAAGGCTAACAACAGTTCCACCTTAGTGATCTTTATTTTGTCCGTCACTGTGCAATATTGAACAATACCAATTTATGCTGCCTTTAACTTAGAAAAACATTAACGGAAACGCAAATTATTTGAGTCAAGAAAACCCATCATTTCCAAAGTGTCACTAGACAGGTAAAAAATGAAAATTACTTACAAACTTTTGAGATTTTCCGCAACACTATTTACATATGCTAAATCTGTCTGCAAAAGAAAAATGCAAGAACAAAGTAAGTGATTGAACATTCACAGCAGGTTTAAGCAAAATTGCTAGATTTGGCTTGTTTTGATATCACGGGAGTTAGCATCACATCACATGTTCTCAAATCACAGGATATTGTTCTCTTTTTCCAACCCCTCCATAGTGGATTAGAAAGAAGGAATCAGCTAGCATTTTGGTGACTGTATGCAACATAGGAAAAACCAAAAGAGAGATGGTTTTAATCAAGAACTAAAGGTCACAGTTTAAGAACAAGAGGCCAGATATTTAGCATTGAGGGGGGGAGAAATGTTGCCATTCCAGGGAGGGTTGCAAATCTTTGGAATTCAATATTCCAGAGGAGTGTCATTGCGCAGTTGATGAATACATTCAAGACTGAGAATGATAGATATTTGAATACTAAACCATATTGTGAGAAAGTTCTTTCAGAATGGCAGAACAGGCTCAATGAAGGCAAGGCTCTAAGTTTCATATTTCAATTCTAAATTTACAGCTATTTAATTTACAACAAGTCAGTGATGCATTTACACTAACCCGAAACTATCCCAGCAACTTAGAAGGATTCAAATGAACGTGATAACTCTGACCCAGAAATATCTTGAATTACCAGTTAAAAATGATCTAATAAATTTTTGTTTGAAATTCTGCGCAAATAAGATATTGTTGCTTTTTGCATTATTATTAACGATGGTTTCTAGCCACTGATCTATAATTGGTCAGACAAGAGGGAGTGACAAGTTTCCAAACAAAACGAATTGCCAAGTATTTCATAAAAACTTAATTTGACAGCAAACTAGAAATAGCATTCAATAATCATAATCTCAACCAATGAGACGCCTGATCCCTCCAGAACGATGCTGTCACTTTGGGCATGCTGCGATGCAGAAAGGTTAGTCCATTTGCACCCTCAACAGATAGCACACAAAATAAAAAGCACGTTAGTGGACAAAAATGGATTTCTGGAAGTGGGAAAGAAAAAAAAAATCATCTGAGAAATAGAATAATGGACTATTGTGTTCATTTGGAAACTAAAACCTCTAACTGTTCAATCACATGGCACAGCAATCATACTGAAACTCACTTGATTTGATTTTCAAATAGCTGCAGGGAAACGGCTGAGGAATAAACTAATGAAAAATAGGATGCCTAAAATATCGTGAATTAAGTAGCTTCCGATTGACTGTGTGGTTATTGGTTTCCATCGTGATGCGACTGACCCTCTGATCTCCTGCCTGCTCCATTCTGCAAGACATCAGCAAACCCTGCCATGGCTGTGTTTTCTTTTGAGAATCACAATCTTGAGCTAGCTTCCACATCCATGAAGCACTCAAGAAGGGTGGTCTGTTCAATTAGTTTTCTATTTCAAAATACTGTTGCACTTATGATGCAATGTGGCACAGGATCAGGGCAGAGGTGGTGGGATATTGGGTTCCTGACCTTGAATTTTAAGTTCAAGTGACCAACCAACATCTTGCTTCCCCCATCAATAAGGAATGGCAACAACTTGATTTATACGTAATTAACTTAACATTAAGAAGTGTTCCAAAGCCTATGCTGGAGGTTTATCAAATAAAATTTGCTGCTGAACCATGCCAGCAGCTATTAGGACAGGCAAATCAAACTTGATCACAGGGACAAAGACAGAAATTTTCAGAAGCTTTTGAGGCACAGTGGTTCAGGGAACTTAGAACACACCAGCTGACAAAACAACAGTGAAGCAGTAAATATATAGGGTGCACGTCTGATCAGAATTGGAGGTCAGCAACGTGGTCAGGTGGTGGATCTGATGGAAGCTCTTTTATTGTGTAACTCGATGCCAAATTATGAGATTGGGTTCAAGATAAATACAGTATTAGACCATAAGTAGACAAGAACTTGGAGAAGAAATCGGCAAGTCAGCCTCTCAAGCCTGCTTCGCCATTTAATGAAATCATGCTGGTCACATCTCAGCCTCACCTCCACTTTTCTGCTCACTCTCCATAACCATTCAATCCATTATCTGTCTATCTCCTCCTTAAAATTAATCAGTGTCCCTGCATCCACCACACTCTGGGGTACTGAATTCCAAAGATTCATGACCCTTTACACAAGGATCTATCTTAGGGCCAAATTATTCATGTTATTTGTTAACAACTGGGATATTGGACAGAAAGCCATATATCCAAATTTGCTGATGACACAAAGTTAGACAGCACTGGAGACAGTGTAGACGACAGCATAAAATTACAAAGGGATATCGATAGACTAAGTGAATGCATTAAGACCGGGCAGATGGAGTTTAATGTAAGGAAGTATGAGGTTATCCATTCTGGACTGAGAAAGGATTGATCAAGGTACTTTCTAGATGGTATGAAGTTAAATACAATGGATGCCCAAAGACACTTAAGATTCAGGTGTATAGATCTTGAAACTGTCATGAACAGGTGCAGAAAATAATCAAGAAAGCTAATGGAATATTGGTCTTTATATATAGAGGACTAGAGTATAATGATGCAGATGTTATGCTGTGGCTATACAAAACCCTGGTTAGACGCCACTCAGACTACTGTGAGCAGATCAGGATAGTACAGCTTAAGGAAGGTATATTGGCCTTGAGGGAGTACAACATAGGCTGACATGAATGATAACTGGACTTCACAGTTAAGTTATCAGGAGAGATTATACATAATAAACCTGTTTTCTCTGGAATCTAAAAGGTTGAAGGGTGATCTGATCAAAGCCTTCACGACAATAAGGGGAAAAAGAAAGGGCATTTAAAGATAAACTATTTCCACTGGTGGGGATTCTAAAACTAGGGGGCATAATCTGAAAATTAGGCTGAAACATTCAGGGGAGCTGTTAAGAAACACTTCTACACACAAAGGAGGTAGATGTTTGGAACTATCTTCCACAAATGGCAGTGGATGCTGGACCTTTCGTTAATTTTAAAGCTGAGATAGATTTTCTTTTTTGTTAAGCAAAGGTATTAAGGGAAATGGGCCAAAAGCAAGTGTATGGAGCTAGGCCACAGATCAGCCACAATCTCATTGAATGGCAAAATAGGCAAGGGGCTAAATGGCCTACTTCTGTTTTCATGTTCTTTGAAGAAGTACTTCTTCTTCATCTGTTTTAAATATGGTACCCCTTGTCCTAAAACGATCACCTCTCATTCTAAATTGGCCCAAAAGGGAAAACAACCGATTTACATCGACATTGTCAATTCCCTTTTAGCCCCTTGTATACCTCAATTCTACATCTTCTCATTCGCTAAACTCGAGTGCATAGGTCAAAACTTTGCAAATTCTCTTCACAAAACAAACCACTCATCTCTGCAATCAATCCAGCGAATCTCCCCTGAACTGCCTCCAATGCAACCACATCCCTCAAGTAAAAGGGCCAAAACTCTTACAGTAATACTGCAGTCTCTCCACTACAGTTGCATCAACACGTCCCTACTTGTATTCTCCATTTCTTTAGCAATAAATGCCAAAACTCAATTTGCCATATTACCTGCTGTACTTGCATCCTAGTTTTCTGAGATTCATGTATGAAGACACCCAGATCCCTCAGCCCTGAAACACTAAAGTTTCTTGACCTTGACCCTCTTGTATTTTATTCCTGTAGAGATACAATTGTTTTTAGATTTCTCTGGGCATTCAATGAGCCTTTCTGATTGCTTTCTGTAGCTGTCTATTTTAATTATCTATAACATGACCCTGACATCCTCCTAAGGTACAGCACAATACCTGACCTTTTCATCCTAGATTTTACAATGCACTTTCCAGAATTGCAAATTATTTCAGTCATAAGATGGCAACATTCTATGCAATGATAAATGCTGGGCCAAATCTATTAACCACAACAACATGACTCAAAGTCAACACTATCTGTTCCTTGAAATGCTTTTCCTCTCTTGGTTTTGCAGAGTTTATCCAACGACACTGCAACATTTTTTGAGTTGGTTTTCTTCTTGTATCAGTACAGCAATTCTCACCTTAGTCACACTTCCTGATCATTTAATTTCTCAACTTTACCGGTTAATTTTGGATTTTCCCTTTAGATTAGGCCATGAGAAATATTGAAGGAGAAAAGCTTATTTGTCCAACAACCACACACTTAATTATCATGGACTCTATCATCCATTTGAACTTCTCCCATAACCACATAAATATTAAAGGATTAAATTTTGGTGTTGACTTTAAGAATTCAAAAGAGATTTTTGTACAAATACTTCCTGATCCCTAAAAGTTAAATCAAGCAATCTTCATCTGTTGTCAAATACACACGCTGTTATTCTGGTTACAGTGGATTATAACATTATATGATGGCAGCCAAATCAAATCAGTTTTCCTATCCCTGAATTCACAACACAGTAAAATGAAATTATGCAATGACCCTCAAAATTAATCCCAATGATTCTTAACCAGGCTTTTTGAATAATCAGTACCAGACTTCTTTAATAATTGATACCAGACACTAGGTTTCTAGTGTAAACAAAAGATTTAACAATTTATTAATACAGTAGCTCTAACAGACCAAAGTTAAAACACAAGGCAATTTAATTAATGTCTAGAATTTAAACCTATTCTTTGATTCTAGCCCCCAATTTCACAGACAAACAACCAGAGATAAGGCATAAATAAAAAGGGGGGAGAAAATGTAACTAGCCAAGTTATTTAAGCAGACTCCATGATCCATATCATCATAAGTAAATGGGATTGTATCGTGCTTGGTTTCGGAAGACACAATGCATGCTGATGGCTTCCAGTGGGCTCCAAGGAATATTCAATTAATTCATATAACTGAGATTCTACTCTCTGAACTTGCAATAAATTGATAATGAGAGGACAACCAAGGAGCAATCAAACCGCCATCCTATAGCTGTGATAGCCAAAATCCTTCTGACTTAAACACAGCTAAAAGATCAAGCTTTAGTTTCTCTTTTTAGAGTGGTTGTCTCCGTATGAGGCCCCATTTAACACACGTCATCTGTTTGAGCATGATGCCTCTCCAGAACTGAAACATCTATACAGCATTCTTTGAATAAGAATCAACCTGAAATTAACTGCCGGGTATGAGTTGATTAACAAATATTTTTTTTTTAAATTATAAAACAAGCTCATAGCCCACAGGTTACCTTCAGCTCTCAACTCTCAGTTCACAGCGACAAACCAAAAACTGCTTTTAAAAATGTAAAAAAGGTGTCAATCATTTGCTTATCCACTATATATAACTTTTATTACATACATATTCCATATGGAATGATTGCAAAATCTTTAGTTTTTTAATCTAAAGCTCTTTTTTTCAAAAGCAACAGCACGGACAAAAACAGTGGAGAATTTCATCCGAACTTAAGTTTCTCATGCTATCGCTCAGCACTATTTCAGCCTTGAGTTTATAAGCATTTCATCTTTGCATTGGTGCAAAAGGTGAAATGTCTCCTGTGTGTGAACAGACCAAAAAGCTGCTACATTACTTTTTCACTAAACGAAACAGGCAACCAAGTTCTTACACTTTACATGGACTTTGTGCACACTACAAGACAAACATTAAGCCACAATGCAAACCAATGCCCAACCTTTTCAGCGACCTTTCATCAGTAACAATTCAAATTAAAAGCAAAGGCACCCTTCAGTTAAAAGGTTTCATGTTTATTCATGAAAGGGGTGTGGGGGCAGACATTGGGCGGAGGCTAGGGTGGGGTAAAATGTCATAGTGAGACTCCTCTGCTCTTCCAACAGTTAAAACACGAGAATTAGAAGAAGATTGCACCGCTCACCCCAAGCCTTCTGAACTATTGAATAAGATGATGGATGATCTGACTGTTGCCTCAACTCCACTTTGCTGTCTGCCCTCTAACATTTGACCCTCTTATTGATCAAAAACTAACTCAGCTTTGAACAGATATTGTGGCCTAGTAGCTAATGTGGAATTCCAAGCACAAACAAACCTCAAGAAAATAAAACTCATCTCAATCTTAAATGAGATATTCTAAGTTTTAAACTGTGTCCACTACTTCTAGGTTCTCAGATAAGGCAGAACATCTTCTCAGCAACCACCTGGAATAGTCCCCTCAGGATCTGCTGTGTTTCAATCAGATCACCTTCCATCCTTATAAACACTTGTGTTTAATTGCATCCTGTTCAACCAATCATTCTTCAGAAGCTAATCCTTTCATCCAGGATAGAAGCACCTGCAGTCTCATTTATTTGACCAAGAAAATGCAAACCTGAGCATTTTATATTAAACCCATCCAAAAAAACGAGTTTTTTTAATTTCATGAAGTACGTACTCATCATGACCCACTTTCCCTAATCTTATTAAAAAACACATTTGTGGTCTCGTGACTCATGACCTCTAGGATTGTTACAGATATATTGACGCTTAGAATTAGAATTAGATTTTAAACTCACATGTATTCAAATACAGAAGTACATGAATACTGTGAAAAGTGTACAATGTTGCTATTCCTGGCGCCGTCTTAGGTACGAAGGTACCTACATCCAAAACCTTAGGTACAAAAAGACAAATTTAGAAGTTAAGCATTGTAGTCCATCTTAGTATACAGTAGAAAAAGAAATAAAAGTTAAAATTTCAACAGTCTTTAAGTGCTCAGCCATGCTGAGCTTGCACTCCCTGCAAGAGCTCAGTCTCCTCCGCTTTGGCCTGCTCTCCAAAAGACCTTGGGGCCGCCTGCTCTCACTGCCGCCACAGATGCTGGGAACCTCTGACACTGCCATGTTGGGCTCACTCTTCCTGCATTGCGCCTGATCTCTGACTGTCAAATTCACTGCTCTGGCCCCCTAACCAATGCCACACTCCAGGCCCAACAAAGCCACAGGCCATCATCACCACTGCCTCCAAAACTGAGCTCTCTCTCAAGTTTTCACAGGACAATGGATGAACACTCGAAACATGGAAGCCAAGTTTAAACCTAGCTGGACTCTGCAAAATTGCAGACTGCAGAGCTGGAACAGAGAGTAGTCATGCAGCGGTCAAACTTCCTGTCAAAACCAGACAGGTGCAGAACTGCCTGGCCAGGTGCTAACAGCTGCATTGGTTCATGCTGAAACATTCTTTACTCCTCTAGTGTACCTGCTTTGTTAGAAGAAGGTTACACAGACATGGTGGACCTAGCTCAATAGGAGGCCAGATGCATAACACAACAAAGACAACACTCAACAGTTGAAGGTTGAAAACCATGTTCTGCAATCTCCAGATTTGGAAAGTAATCATAGAGTTGGATCTTGCTGCCCCACCCACTGGACACCAGCCACAGAATCTTTGAGAAGTGCATAAAGAGCAGGATAAAAGGGGCAATCCGGCGCACCAGCTCTCTCTGCCTTTCTCACCCTCTTCGATGGTGCCATCAGAGAGCACCTTCCACTGGCAGCCGAGCTACACAGCACCTTCAGAGATAACAAGGTGTAGAGCTGGATGAACACAGCAGGCCAAGCAGCAGCAGAGGAGCAGGAAAGCTGACGTTTCGGGCCTAGGCCCTTCTAGGCCCGAAACGTCACTGAACGACTTTCCTGCTCTGAAGGAGCAACTGAAGGCGAAGTATGTACCTATGTGTCACATGCCATTATGTCATGTAACTGTCTTAAAGATACTCTACTGGTCAGATCTGCAAAACATAATAGTCCTGCCCTCCCTCAGTAGGACAGGTGGCAGCAATGCACCCAGACTAATGTGGGACCCAGGCTGAAAGGTGGACATTGGTGGTTTGGAGTGGGGTGGCGGGGGTGGGGAAGAACCTCTCTCTCACACACATGCACTCCTTCAAAGGGCTTTCAAACAAACAAACAAACAAACAAAGAGTGTAAGATGACACTTAAAATACCTAACAAACTCTGCTATAAATTCCTCAGACAAACACACCCTTGCGACCCATAGCATCTGTGATCCTGGTAACTTATGGTTAGAAAAACGAAATAACGAAATCATTTAGTGGACAGTGGATTTATTTTTAAGTTAGATTTATTTCAGAAAATTCAGTCATGTTTTGAAGCTCAATGGATTGATTTTAGGTTAAAAAGATTGTAAACAAATGGGCCTGACCAATGAGCAAACATTCATTCATGGAAATATCTCCTGGTGAGAGAAGCTACAAATCCACTAACACGTTAATTGTCCATTTAAAGGAGTACATTTCAAACTTGTATCCGGCTGGCTTGTATCCAGATAGTCAGAACATGTACACACAAGAGTTCGTTATTTATATGGTTGCATAATCAGGGAGCTAAATGTACTTTAGCAATACAGGTACGGCAACTTCACGTTTAACTATTTCAGAGTAAAGAATCACAGACAAGAACTGAAAAGGAAGGTGGCTGAGAAGGAGAAGGAGAAGTCCAGTGCACAAGAGATCAGTTGGCTGGACAGAATGACCTGCAAAGAGCAAAAATCCCCTTTTTCCTGTGATTTTCCTCCTAGTTTGATGCAATTTGTGAATATATTTATTTCATAGCTTTATTTTGAAAAAGTTGCACATGGGTTGATCTGTGTGTATGAGGGATTTTAATGATTAAAACTTCTCAGTATTTCTGTCTCTATGATTTTATTTTAAAAAACTAGTACGAGAGGGGAAGCTCCCTGGACAATAACAGGAATTTGTTTGCATTGGACAGAGTAAACAATGAGTGTTAAGATTGTTTTCTGTTAAGAAGAACTGGGAATTGTTATTTTCATTTTGAAGAGGTCTTGGTGGAAGTTAAATGTGTGGAACAGATTTTCCTGAAGAAAGGAGATAATTCACAACTGTTAGGAAATAGATTACCTCAGCGTAAAGATGTTAGTTTGAAAGTTCTAGACCAAATGTATTTGGTTAGAATCCTAAAAGGCTTATTTGAAATTGAGGAAGTCTAAACTCAGTTGTGTGAATAATCATGGAAGAGGCTACCAAATTTTCAAGGCGGGAACTGAAAGAAATGGCTAAATCATTAGGTATGATAGAAAAGCAAAATCTCTCTGGTGTTTGAGTACTATAATTTTGCAGTAGGATGGAAGGAACTGTATTTTTAACTGAATGTTTTAAAATCTTGCAATTGCGTTACATATAACCAGCTTAGTTTATTCCATTTTATGTTTTCTTTTATGCAATAAACTTTAGTTTTTATTGTTTAAAAACAAGTCTGCAATCTTGTGTGCTTGTATTTCAGTGAAAGACTACCTTGTTAAATTAAATGAAAAAGATACCATAAAGCCAGATTTCAGTCTGGTCTAGCAATAACATCAGCTCAGATAATAACAGCAATCCTTTCTACACAAGGCAGCAAACTCTTACTCCCCCCCAAAAACCTGTATCCCTCAAACTCCTAATACTGCCACATTCAGCCCCTGAAATGGTTCAAGGTCTTACAAAATCTAAGGATTTCCTCCTCAGAAATTTCTCTATGTTTTTGGCCCAGAGGCATCCTCTCCATGGCGCACAAACCCAAAAACTATGTTCCTTCAAATTCCCGATCCTCTGTCCCCAAAATCATCTTGCCAAATTCTGAAACTTGCTTCTCAGTCCATAGACCCCCATGAAGTAGTCCCGTGCCAAGAAATTCATCTCATGTCTACCAATCCTTGCAGTCCCTTTCCAGTGCTCCCCTGAAACACTAGTTTGTGTAAATCACCTAATTTTAACAATAGGAAACATTTTATACACGCACACACAAAAGACAAGGTCTAGTCACTGTGTGGATCCTAATTACAGCTTCAAACGCAAAAATAAACATTTTGAAACTAACAGTCAACTTTGAGTAAAGCTTTGTTTTGCAACTACTTCTCTCAATGTTTTTTCTTTAATCCTCTCCAGAGCCCACCACAACCTACTGACTTCTGTTGCAGTAGCAAGTGCCTCTGTGCAAACTATAGTTAAACTGTACGAAAGGCTGGCTGTACAATTCTAATGATGGCAGCAACCCTACAATTCTGCTAATGACTGTAACCCTGCAGAGTTGTGTTTATAGTTGTGTGTGAACTTTAAGCAAGTGACAGGAACGAACAAAAAGCATCAATTAAAGCATGGCCTTCATATAACAAAAGCAGCATTTACCAAAGTCTTTAATCCCCCACATGCCCCTTTCAATTGTTTCACAAAGGCTTTAATCTGAATCCAAATGAACTGCTGTTGCTTTTGAAAAGTTTGTATTTGTATGTATTTTCCTCATTTGCTGGTAACAAAGACTGGTATCTTTGGGTGGCACGGTGATTCAGGTGATTAGCACTGCAGCCTCACAGCGTCAGGGATCCTAGTTCAATTCCAGCCTTGGGAGACTGTGTGGAGTTTTCACATTCTCCCCGCATCTGTGTGCATTTCCAGCGGGAGTTCTGGTTTCCTCCCAATGTCCAAAGACATGTGGGTTAGGTGAATTGGCCATGTTAAATTTCCCTATAGTGTTCCAGGATGTGCAGGCTAGGTAGATTAGCTACTGTAAATGCTGGTGTTATGGGGATAGGGGATGGGGTAGGAGGGGAAGGTGTTGGGTCTGGGTGGGAAGCTCTTCGGAGGGTTGGCTCAGACTCAATGGGCCGAATAACCTCTTTCCTCACTCTAAGGAGTCTATGATTCTATAGATCAGTCTTGGGCAGCAGCATAAAACAGATAGTAGCAAATTAGCAGCCTATTTTGCACTTTGCCCCATGTTCTATTACACTGACTTCAATAGTAGTAAATCGTAGGAAATTTCTCATTCACTGGAATCCATTATGCCTAACCTCAAAAGAAAAACTTTTTACCCCAGTGTGCCTTAAAGCCAATGCTTTTACCAAAGCTCTAATGAAGAAACACCTACTCAAAAACAATAGCTTGCTCTCTCTCCGTGGGTGCTACCTGACCTATTGTGATTTCCAGCATTTTTTTGTGAAGAGGTTGTTACTAATGAGAGAATTTTCGGAGAAAGCAAATGCTAATGCTATGGCATTAACTTAATCCTATTTAATTTTGTTTAATTAGTACTATTGACAATAATTTTGTGCTTTACATAAAGCATTAAATCTTGTGGTATAGTTCCACTAGTTAAATGACTGGGTATTCACATTTCTCCTTAAACGTTAACCACTCTAACCAGATCTTAAAAACATTAACTTATTTGATTCAAACATCTGCTCTCAGAGGGTCTTTTGACCTTTTAGTGACTCATGTCATTGAATTTGTGATTCATATTGCAACTAAAATGTTGCTTTTTCCATCTCTTTATTATAACACCAACAACTGTGAAGTCTAATCCATATTTAATATTTGCAAATCAAAATTTCTGTGTCCACTTAACACGACAGCACATTTAATCCAGTTACTGTAGGTAATCTTCAAGGATCTTCCAAGGTGAAAGCCCTTCACTTGCTTAGTTGACTTAATCCACAAGTTGAACAGCCTTACATGCTGTTGAACCGCTGAAGCAGAAAACAATTCCAGGATTTAATAGAATTATCATACTGAGGCACGACAGCTACCAAGCAATTTGAACAGAAATATCAAATCTGCCTTCAACACACATCCACAAAGGGCTTGGAGTCTAAAATCTCCAAATCACACATGAACCAGTTTGTTTCAGTGATTTGAAGGAGGGAGAAACTAAGAGGAGGACACGTAAATGGGATGATCAGCCATAAATTGTTACTTTGACTTGCATTTATAATTTTTGTGAACTCATGGCAAACTTCATGAAAATGACTTGTATTTTGATAACGAATTTCACAATCCTGGGGCATCCTATCACACTTTAGAGCCAGTAAAGTATAGTTATTGTGGTTGTGTAGGAAATCTTGCAAAAAAAAAAAGAGCTCCCACAAATGATGAAAAATGAGAGTGAAAAAGGTAGTGCTGGGAGTGAAGCAACGAATGTCAGTGAGCATTAAGAGAGAGTAACCGCACAATGACGTTTCAACACAACGAGGCTTGGTCTACAGATATGTATTTAACCCATGATAAATTAGGTCATTTAACAGGATTAAAAATCAAAATAAGCCAATTTGACTAAAAACAAAATCTTGAGAAGTTGACTGGTGACCTAATCAGAGACTTCAAAGAGAAGGTGCAATGTGATGGATGCAGAGAGCCTGTTTATTTTTGTCTAGGAAGTACAGGAGAAAAAGGGGTTAATCGTAAAACTCAAATATAAATCCAGCGATACATTTTCACTCACCTCTGCAATGAGTACAACAATCACACAGTCTTGCTTTTCCTCTGGGGACAGTTCATAAATGAGGGAGTTCAATGTGTCAGTCAGGTAACTGTGCACCTCCCGCTTTACAGTTGGAACTCCCATCACGATTGAAACTGTGGACCAAAAAACAAACAGCCCAGAAAATAGATGAAGATATTACCAGTAATATAAAGCAGAGTTTATATATCAAGACTTATAACCCAGCAACTCACAACAAATAACAATGACCTGAATGAGGGAAATGAATACAATATCTCCAAATTTGCTAACGACTCAAAACTAGTCAACAATGAGAGTCATGAGGCAGCAAAGAGAATTCAAGGTGATTGAGATGAGCTGAGCAAGTGGGCAAACAAACGCAGAGACAGTACAATGTGGCTAAATTTGTAATTATGCACTTTGGTGTGAAAAACTAGACAGTATCATTTAAACAATGACATATCTGGAAATATGGGTATACATACACACCAGTCAATTAAAGTAGATGAATGCAACTCGGAAGCAAATGGTATATTAGCCTTCACTGCAAAAGCATTTCAGTTCACGAGTAGGGGTGTCTTACTGCAGTTATACAGAGTCTTGGTGAGACCACAACTAGGGTTTTTCTTAATTCATTCATGGGTTGTGGACATTACTACTAGGCCAGCATTTATTAGGCATCCCTAATTGCCCATAGGGTGGTTAACAGTCGATTACATTACTGTGGCTCTGGAGTTACATGTAGGCCAGACAAGGTAAGGATGGTAGTTGCCTTCTCTAAAAGGACATCAGTGAACCACACAGGTTTTCTGATAATTGACAATGATTTCACCGTCACCACTAAACTCTTAATTCCAGATTTTTATTAAATTCAAACTCCCCCACTTGCCATGATGGAATTCAAACCTGGTTCCCTAGAACATTACAATAAAACAAAGAACTGCAGATTCTGGAGATCTGAACTGCACAGAAACAGAAAATACTGGAGAAACTCAGCAGGTCTGTCAGCACTAGTGGAGAGAGAAGCAGAGTTAATGTTTCAAGTTCAGTATCCCTTCTTCAAAGGATTTTTCTGAGATACTCTGAAGAAGGGTCACTGAGCTCAAAACACTAACTCTGTTATCTCTCCCCAGATGCTGCCAGTCTTCCTGAGTTTCTCCAGCAATCTCCGTTTTTGTGTTCTCCCAAAACATTACTTGGGTCTCTGGATTAAGTAGTCTCGCAATAATATCACTAGGCCATCACCTCTTGCATTCAGTTTTGCTCTCCCTACCTAAGAAAGATATATTTGCCATAAAGGGAGTGCAGCACAGGTTAACTAATCTGATACTTTGGTTGGCAGATTGCCCTGTAAGGAGACAATGGTTCTGCCAGGTTTGTAATCAAGAGAGTTTAGAAGGATGAGTGAAGACTTGATCGAAATGTATAAAATTTTAACAGAGCTGGACGGATTAGATGTAGAGAGATAGTAAGAACTGCAGATGCTGGAGTCGGAGATAACACAGTGTGGAGCTGGAGGAACACAGCAAGCCAGGCAGTGTCAGAGGAGCAGGAAAGTTGACGTTTCAGGTCGGGACCCTTCTTCAGAAACAGGCCCCATTTTTGAAGAAGGGTCCCAACCCGAAAAGTCAGCTTTCCTGCTCCTCTGTTGCTGCCTGGCCTGCTGCGTTCCTCCAGCTCCACGCTGTTATCTCTTATATGTGGACAGAATGTTTCCCCTGGCTGGGGAGTCTACAATCAAAGGACACAGTCTTAGGGTGCATGATCAACCACTTACAATTGAGATGAGGAAATATTTCTTCACTCAAAAGGATAGTTAACTTATGAAATTTTCTAACACAGAAGGCAGCGGAGGCCAAGTCACTGAACACATTTAAGAAAGAGATGGATATAATTTTAGAGGCATCAGGGGTATGGGGAGAAAGCAGGAATATGCCAGTGAGATAGCGGATCACATTGAATGGTGGAGCAGGCTCAAAGGCCTACTCCTGCTCCTGGTTTAAACGTTTCTATTCAAAAGAGTCATTAAAAAGAAAGTGCGCTTGAATTCCTTGCTATTTGTACAACAAGAGAAAAAAAATTTCAATTGTTACAGCAAAAAACAGTCACAATTACTTGTGAAGTTGGAAGACTTTTCAACTAAACAAATCAACGGGACACCCATGGGATCACCTACCTCCGGAGTCATAGCAGAGGCAGTGTTGCAAAGACTAGAAAGGACAGCCCTTCCGCTAATCCAACCAAAACTATGGATACGCTATGTGGATGACACCTTTGGCATCATTAAATGAACCAAACTAGAGGTGACACACAAGCTCATAAACAACACCCTCACCAGAATAAAATTCACCAGAGAGGAGGAGAAGAACAAACAGCTCCCATTCCTGGACGTCATGGTAGAGCGCAAGACCAATGGGAAGCTCCAAATGAAAGTACACAGAAAAGCCACACAGACCAGGTACTGAACTTTAACAGTAACCATCCCAGCACACACAAATGAAGCTGCGTGAAAACACTATTTAAACAGGCAGCAACACAGAACTACGCCAAGAGGAAGAAGAATACCTCTTCCAGGTTTTCAAGGATAATGGATATCCAAAAAACTGGGTCAGAAGATGCCTACAGAAACAACATCAGGAAGATAGTACATGCCCCGACACACTCATCACACTACCCTACATCAGGAACACATTGGAACTAACCACAAGACTCCTGCGACCGCTGGGCATCAGAATGGCACATAAGCCTACATCAACCCTACGACAACTGCTCACCCGAACGAAAGACCCACTCCCCGCCATGGACAGGACCAATGTCATCTACAAGATCCCCTGCAGAGACTGTGAGAAACACTACAATCGGACAAACAGGAAGGAAACCAACAACAAGGGTACACGAACACCAACTGACTACAAAAAGACATGACCAATACTCACTCATCTCAATCCACATGGACAATGAGAACGACCAATTCAACTGAAACAACGTCAAAATCCTGAGACAAGCTAAGCAGACAGGCACGGGAATTCCTAGAAGTCTGGCATTCCACGAAGCTTGCTATTAATAAACACATAGAACTCAACCCCATATACACTCCACTACGAAGGAAAACCGGAAGTGAGGCAGTCCAGCTCAATGGACTCCACAGTTTAAAAACCAGGCAGGAAAACACACCGACGCTTCATCTGAGGCTGCGCTGAGGATGTTACCCAGCATGGTAACGAAACATCTGTGAAACAACAAACCAGCTCGTTGAGCCAACCAACCTCAACTCCCACAACCTGAGCTATAAATCTACTCCAAAACCTTAGAGGACTTTTTTGGGGAAAGAGGAAAGCTGGGAACAAGAAACAAATTAGAGATCAAGATTTATTTGGGGGAGATAGGCAACAACACAAGAGGTCAAGATAGTAATTGATAGAAGCACTTGTAAGTTATACATCCATCATCCTGATCATGATCTATACGAGCACATTCATGGGCATAGCTGTATTTTGCATCTTTAATATAATAGAATTTATCAAGGTGTTTCACAGGAGTGTTATCCAATAAAATTTGGCATTGTCCCACAGAAGCATGGTTCAAAATGTATATTTTGTTGAGTGCCTTGAGAAGAGAGAGACAGAGAAGTTTAAAGGTTGAAACTCTAAAGCTTAGAACCTGAGCAGCTATTGTTAAGGCCACCAACAATGGAATCATTAAAATCAGAGAAGTGTAAGAGATCAGAGTAAGAGTGATGTAAAAGCCTTAGAAGATTGTCAGGTTGATGGAGGTTACAAAGATACAAAGAGTTTGAAAACAATGATGGGAATTTCATAACAGAGACATTTACAAACAGGAAGGCAATTTGGATCAAAAATGCATTTGTTAGGAGAATGGGAGTGCCAGTTAGCATATGGGGTGGCAGAATTTTGACTGCCTGATGCAGTTTTACATTTTCCTCCCAGACCTAATTACCAGTTGGACTTGAATTAATATTTCAAAGCTCCAACCTTATAAAAACTCCAAATGTTTTTGTCTCAACTGATTTCTCTTACCTCCAGTTCTCCTCTGTCCCAGATAGACAGATGGCTGGAAACTGTCTTCTCTGGCGAGCAGATGTGGGAGGTGATGGAAGATGCTTGGCAGCTGCAGTACATTCTTACTGACAGTGATGTTCCAAAGTTTGAGTTTGGTTTCATCTGCAATAAAGATTGACGTATTTGAAAAACTGACATAACCAGATAGAAAATAAAATTAGGAGTAAGGTTTTATTCATTGAGAACTAGTCTAAAGAGGGAGAAAGGCCCACAAATACATGTACAGGTGCAGACCATTCAGTGTCAAGCCTGATCCACTGTTCAATTTGACCATAACTGATCTGAATTTCAACATTTAACACCCTTGCCCAAGAAACATCATTGATGAGAGTTTGGACTTTTCAGTTGACCCACCCCATGGCCCTCCACACCTTTTTACATCAGCTAAGTTCCTGATTTTGACTACTCTTTGTTTAAAGTGCTCCCTGTCATCACCTTGAATGGCCTAGAAGTAATTTTCAGGTTGTACCTTTAAGAAAAATCACTGCAAAGAAAATGATTTATTAAAATGCTTTAAAGATTTACACAGAATTGAACACATTAAGTTTAAAACAGTAAAAATATGAATGCAACTGTTCAAACACAGGACACTGACATCTTAGGAAAGCTAATAAGAAACTGTAGGTCCACATCCCTTCTCCAATTTTCCTACTGTCCACCAATGCTCAGTTTGCGACGATGTAGCTCCCCTGTTTTAATCTGTTGGTGCCCTGTCTGCATTTTCATTAGGATGGGAAACGATGCAATATAAGCATAATGGACTAAGGTGACAAAAGTTGAAAAGTATTCAAAGTACTTATGAGAGGGATATACACTAACAACAGAATTAAAGCATATTAGGAAACTACAAATCTTGATTATAACACTGGGAATATCAAATGATGCTCAAGCTTCTTAGGGTGGAACTTAAGCTCACCTCCTAATGACTCCTGTCCTGACTCCTCATACTCTGTGTTAGCTGTTTAAAAACTAGCTATGCTTAGCAAGGCAAAATGCATAACTCTAAAAATTGCCAAAGGAATAATTAGATTTGCCACTCTGCGTACCATTAACCTTTTCTTAAATCATTAGGTTGCAATGATTATATTGAGAAGTACAGTCAGTATCAAAGACATTTTGAGTAGTAACAAGGGGTATGAGATGACTAGGACAAAGCTGTGATCTTCTGTCTTGAGCATCTTTAATTAAAATGAACCCCTATTGTTCACTCAAAAATGCACAATACTCCATGCCATGACTTCCAAGAGGTGAGTGAGGTTTGCAACATCTTGCTTTGCACAAAATACCTGCAGCATTTCCTGTCCTACAAAAGTGACTACACTTCAGAAGTAATTCATTGATTGCAAAGTACTTTGAGATATCCTGCGGTTGAGAGATGCACATATCAAGTCTGTTTCTCTTTTACCAGAAAATAAAAGCGATGAAAGCATCCCCATGTCAGCACATTCCAGATTTTAATAGGCTGCTTTAATGTTGCATAATTCTATAAATTAATTTAGAGTTTTAATGTGAAGTTTATTTAGGGAGGGGAAAGAAAAAACATGTTTGAAACTCAATATCAAGCAAGCCTCTCCCATTGATTATAAGGTTAGAATATTTGAGCTGTGACCGAACTTGTAGTCAATCATCACCAAAGGATTTGTGTTATAGTTAGACTAAATGAAATGCAGAATAAATGCTGTTATGTAAAATCCATTTAGATAAACTTGAGTTAAAAAGGGAAAAGTAAAATAGTCCTCTGCCCAATTGCATTATAACATGTGCTGAATAAAACTGATCACATACATCTGACCAATCTGACTGCAATTTCAAACCAATTTCTCTGCAAGATTTCAGCCTCATTGTTTGAATGTACTGACTGACACATACTGTTGAATTGATTTATTACAAAAAGGTAGTCGTGGTGGTATTTCTAGGTGACTCAAAATCTTTTAAAATCATATACACTAAGGTATTTACATAATTAACCCCTTATATTTAATATTTTAAATTTGGAATTAATGTTAGCAACACATCCAGGGCATATTGTAGTAAACACTGAATTTATCCGGCGCTGTATCAAGATCAGGAAGTACATTTTTCAAATCAACTTTGTAAGAACTGGAATCCTATTTCTCCAAAAGTGTGGATGAGGGGTTCAATTAGAGCTTTCAAGACTCAGATCAATAAAATTTTGTCAAGGGACATGGAGCAGAGGCAGAAATGTGGAACTGTGGTACAGATCAACTGTATAATTGAACAGAGAAAGGAAGTAAGTTTTGCATTTACATAGCACATTTATTACCTAAGGACTTCACTAAGACCTTTACAGCCAACTAAATGTTTCCTACATTAGAAGTATAAGACAATTTGCATACAACAAGCTCCTGAGACACAGTACTCATTAGATAGCCTATTTTTGTGATGTTGATGCAGGATAAATATTACCAAGCCACATGAGTTAGCTTCCCTGCTTTTTACAAAACAGTATCATTAGTCATCCTGCAGGGGTATTCAGTTGTTCTGTTTAATGCTTCATTTGAAAACCGTCACCTCCAAAGTACTCCTTCAGTCGTGCACTACGGAGTCAGCCTAGATCTTTGTGCTCGAGACTTGGAGTGGAATTTGTACCTACAAAATCCTGATTCAGAGATGCAAGTGCCACCAGCTGAGACACAGCTGACAGTGGAGCAGAGGACGTTTCCTGCTGTTATGCTCCTAACAATGCAAGTAAAAGACAAGTCCAAATTTCTTCAGTTAGAACTGTATTGTACAGAATCCCACTTAAGGGCACAATGATATTGGCAGTATTGTCACAACAAAATGATCAAAGACCAAAACATCATAAACCCAGAGTATTAAATCCTTAAGGTCACCTTGGTTCCTATTTTGGCAGTTAGATTTTAAGATTTTTATGTTTATTCTCTCCCACCATGGGGCTTGTCTGTCAAGACCAGATTTCACTGTTCCAAGCAGTGTTAATGAGTCTTTGCAATAGCAAACTGGTTGTGAGTTCAAACCTTATATGAGGTTATTTGAATTTCTAGACAAACTGGTAAAATAGACAAACACAACACATGAAATTTAACCATCAGAGTTGTGTGAAATTATACATTTTAGAACAACCTAAACAGTACAATTATGAAAGGGGTGGGAGGTGGAAACTGACAGACAGGTAGGTACATTTGCACAATTTTTTTGAGTGGGCAAGTTATGAAGACTGTTGATCAGCATATTGGCTTTAACAACAAGCAGAAGCATAGAGTACAAAAGCAAGAAAGCTACTAAATCTGGAGAAAATGTTAGTTGGAATATTGTATTCAATTTTGAAATGCCACACTTTAAGATGATGTCAGCTACTTGCAGAGAGTTCAAAGGAGATTTGGGAGTATACTATTACAGATGAGGAACTTCATTAGATTGTGAAACTGCAGAAGATAAGGGTGTTCTCATTGAAGCAGGGAAGTTTGAGTAAATTGAAGAACAATGTTTAAAATCATAAGTTTTGATAGAGTATCTCAAGTGCTCCATCAGCACTAGGTCAATAATTACACAAATTCTTGGTAAGTGGCAAAGGAACTGAAACATTTTTAAGCAGCAAATGATTCTCTGGAATCTGCTCAACAGAATGGTGGCAACTGATTCAATACAAAACATTAAAATGGAATTGGGTAAGTGCTGTAAAAAGAGAATAGTTGCAGCACTCGGGGGAAAGAGCAGGGTTGTATGATTAATTGGATCACTCTTTTTAACAGTAACTCCAACATTATATTTTGAAAGGCCTCCCTCTATGCTGTTCACTGCACAGTGTGTCAAGAAATAAAATTCAAATTTCCATTCTCTCTTGATGGGATGGGCAGGACTCTTTGCTCGTCATCTACGTTTCTGATAATTGCTTCGGGATGTCTTATAGTACCTTAGCAATATGCATCACTCACCCTGGCCCATGGCTTGCTCTCCAGTCTTCCATGTAATAAAAACAGAAGATAGGAGGAGGCTGCCATTTGGACTTTCAAGCCTGCTCCACCATTCATTATGGCCATGCCTGATCATCCAACTCAACAGCCTGCTCCTGCTTTTACTTATTTCCTTTGATCCCTTTAGCCCCAAGTGCTATATCCAACTCCTTCCTGAAACCACACAATATTTTGGCCTCAGAGATAAAAGGTACTGCAGATGCTGGAGAATCCGAGATAACAAGCATGGGGCTGGATGAACACAGCAGGTCAAGCAGCATCATAGGAGCAGGAAAACT
>JAHRHZ010000289.1:40846741-40869774 GCA_024137785.1 Ginglymostoma cirratum | reverse complement strand
GACCTGCTGTGTTCATCCAGCCCCATGCTTGTTATCTCGGATTCTCCAGCATCTGCAGTACCTTTTATCTATGAATAAGGATAAGTCAGGATCTTGTAGTATAGTACTAAATTGGGGGAGGGTAAGTTATATTATTAGGCAGGAGCCAGGGAGTGTTAATTAGGAGGAGCTGTTTTCAGACAAGTCCATACTTGACATGTGGAAATTGCATAAAGACCTGCTGGGGAGAGTTCAGGACTGGCAAGTTCCAGTAAGGAGCAAGGAGCAAGGGCAAGGATGTCAAGGTATGAGACCCTTGAATAATGAGGGTGGTTATGAATTTAGTGAAAAGGGAAAAAGCAGCATACGTAAGGTTTATGAAGCTAGTATAAAGAAAGCACTAATTCAATGAACAAGAAAATTCTCTCTGGCATCATTTTTAAAAAGGGATCAGTATTTGTCACATTGCTGTTTGTGGGAGCTTGCTGTGCACATATTGGCTACAGATCCTACATTATAATTGATTACAGCGCTTCCAAGGCCATGTACAGACAACTATGTGCTTTTGAAATGTAAAGTACTATATAATTGCAAATCTCTTTTGAGTTACACAGCAGAATCGTGGTTTTGAGAGTTAAACACGCAGTGATAATTAGCATGCTGGAGAAAAAAATCATCATGCAGTTAATGAAAGTAGCACACACAATTACCACCAGCATTCTGAAGTTAAGCACCCATACTGGTTTTCTATTAATGCAGTGATAGTCCCACAACTATGAACTGCCTTCTATGAATAAATGGACACACACCAGAAATGCACTCTCTAACAGAAAATGTGACAGCCCATTTATTGGGCCTGTTTACTCCAGGTGTTGGTTCAATGCCACAAGTGCCTGCCTACCCCATTTTGAAATGAAGCTTATTTGTACATTTGCAGGCTGTATCCTCTTTCAAATTACATCCTCTTCAAATTGAGCATAATGACTAGTTACAAAAGAACTCCGAACATGTTTATACGGGTTGAATTGGATTATACACACTCCTCTAGTGTGTTTGCAGATCTAGGAATATGTAAAACCCAGAGGAAAGGTCTTCCCACTGCCTACTCTCCTATCCCCAACCTGTCTGAAATTTTGCAGGTGAGGGTCAATCCTCGGCACCTGCTACTGCCCCACCTCCCCAACCCTGTGCAACCCCCCGCCCCCGAATAAGACCAAAGGTCTCAAATGGTTAATGCCGAAGAGTGCATTATGTACCACCAACTATTAAGATGTCATATTATTATGATCACAGCTGACGTTAAGTTTAGACAAGTTAGATCCCCGAGTGAAGTGTAACAAAAGCAGAAATTGAATTCTGAAGGAGGGCCACTGGACTCAAAATGTTAACTCTGCTTTCTCTCCACAAACATTGCCAGACCTGCTGAGCTTCTCCCACTATTTCTGTTTGTGTGTTCACTTCAAAGGTTGGAAGACCTCATTAAAATGCCGGAGGGGAAGAAAAAGAGCAAGAGAAAGGAGTGGTGGTAATGTTATTGGGGGACAAGTAATCCCGAACCTCAGGCTAATATGCTGGGGACATAGGTTCAATTACCACTATGGCAGATGATGCAAAAGTTGAATTTAATAAATCCTGGATAAAAAGCTAGCCGAATGGTGGCCACACAAACACTGACAATGGTCAAAAAAAAGCAATTCATTCACTAATACTCTTTAGGGAAGTAAATCTGCTGCCGTTTCGTGGTCTGGCCTACCGGTGACTCCAGACCCAGAGCAATCTGGCTGACTCTTAACTCCCCTCTGGTCAATTAGGGATGGCCAAAATGATGACATAGGGAGCAATGCCTACGTCTCATAAGGGAAAGGAAAATCCAAGATCCCAGAACCAGCAATCAAGTAAGAGTATTTTTTTTAAATGAGGTCAGAAATCAAACAACACCAGGTTATCGCCCAACAGGTTTATTTGAAATCACAAGCTTTTGCAATGTTGCCACAGCTTTTTAAATGATGTTGTGATGACAGGTTTCATTGTGCTAAGTTAAGTATCCAGAAAGGGAACAACATAGAGGGCAAAGCAAAAAACATGGTTTATATTTTTCCGTTTACACGAGATGACAGCAGTTTATTTCCTACTCTTCAACCCAACAATTATTGGAGACAAATTGGTTTCCTTTTATTATTGACAGCTACTATTACCAAAAACCTTTGCATTTTCAAAATGGACCAATTACTGATGTACAGCAGTTTTTAAATCTTAGGCTCTTTCTTGCCTCCATAGGATGCTATGCAACTGGTCCCATAAAGATACCTTCCTTATTCGTCCTCCCACAATCTGGTGCACATACATTTCTGAAAGCATGTGAGCAATCGAATTTAATCAAATCTAAAAACCTCACACAATACATTCTGAACGTATAATTAAATATGGTTTGGTACATGCATGAAAAAAATTTTCACTCTCTTTAAGAACACTTCCCACAGCAATGAGCAGCATAAGATAAGACTTCCATTTATTGAATACCTTTCACAACAGTACACATTGTTCATTGGCTGTAAACCACTGTAGTCATTGGTTAGGACAAGACACATAGCGGCCAACCCACGCAGACTGAATTCCTACAAATAGCATTGCAATAAATGAACATATACGTCTCTTGCCGAAATATTGGTTTTGGAATCAATACTTGCAAACAAGTAGGGAGAACACTCCTGAACTTGTTTGAAGCAATGACATGGAATCATTTAAATCCACCTGAGAAGGCAAAGAGCCTTCCGCAGCATATCATCCAAAAGATGGTAACTCTGGAGTGCAGCACTCCCTTTGTACCTTGTTAATATCGTAATGGTGGGACTTAGATCCAATCAGTAGATTCACTGCCACCAATCCTTCTTGCTGGTTTTCATCTAAACCACTGATACCATGAAAGGATCCCAACACAAAGTCTTTCACAAAAGTTAAACTCAATCTTGATGAACAGTAAATAGGTTTATTACATATTAGTTAATAACTACTTAGGTTACATCTGAGATATATGATGGTCTCTCAGGAGTAGGCTCAAGTTGCTATTACTGAATCACAGTCTCTCAACTATAGAAACAACTCGATTGCCTTGCTCCGGTCAGGAACAGCCTTTTATATCACTTTGGGTGAGGTTATCTTGTGATTTCAGTTAACCCTTTCAGGTACCAACTGTTTTCTGCAACAACTAAGTGTCAGTCTGGATTAGGAACTCAAACTCAACTAATTCTCACAGACAATATTCCCCTCCCCTCTCTTGTCCGCTTTCCGCAGGGACCGTTCCCTCCGGGACACCCTGGTCCACACTTCCTTCATCCCCAACACCTCCCCACAGCCCTACGGCACCTTCCCCTGTAACTGGCGAAGGTGCAACACCTGCCTATTTACCTCCTCCCTCCCCAGTATCCAAGGGCCCAAACATACCTTCCAGGTGAAGCAACACTTCACCTGCACTTCCCAGAATCTGGTCTACTGCATTTGCTGCTCACAATGTGGTCTCCTCTACATTGGGGAAACGAAGCATAGATTTGGCGACCGCTTTGCAGAACACCTACGTTCTGCTCGCAAAAAAGACCCTGAACTACCTGTTGCCTGCCACTTCAACACACCACTGTGCTTCCTGGCCAACATCTGTCTCTGGCTTGCTGCAGTGTTCCAGTGAAGCCCAACACAAGCTGGAGGAACAACACCTCATTTTCCACTCCAGAACCCTACAGCCCTCTGGACTCAATATTGAGTTCAATCATTTTAGGGCCTAAACTCTCCCATGTCCCAGCCCCCCACCCCACACACCAGGCCTTGTTACCACATAGTGACTACCAACAGGGGGTGTGTAGTGGCAGGCTAACAGTCCCCATTAACAACTATTCACCCTCCCAGCCTGATTGTTAGCAACTCCTTTGTCTGTCCAACTGCCTCTCTCTCTCTTTGGGCTCTATCCTATCGTTTACTCCCTACCCCACCCACCTCCCCATTTTCTGCACATAAACTGACGTTTTCCCAGCCACCATCAGTTCTGAGGAAGGGTCACCAGACCCGAAACGTTAATTCGGTTTTCTCCTTCACAGATGCTGCTATCCCTGCTGAGCTTTTCCAGCAAATTTGTTTTTGTTCCAGAAATACAGCATCCACAGTTCTTTTGGTTTTTATCAACTAATTCTCGACTCATTTTAAATGTGCTGATGCTTTTGCCTGAATTACTCCATATGGTAACAAAGTCCATATTTTTACCACACTGGGCAAAGACATTTTGATGGAATTTCCCTGTTCAATTTATTAGTGCCTTTGTTATAGTTATAGACCTAATCGGCACCCCATAGATGATGAACCCTCTGAAGAGCCATCTGCTTTTTTTTTTAAGAAAAGAAAACTTAGTCCCAGCCTCTTTCACCTTTCGGCAAGTTACAATTCAAAAATAGAGGTCAGAATCTCAGAATAAGAAGGGGTTGGTCATCGAGGACCAAAACGATGAAAAGCTTCTCCACTCAAAGGGTTCTAAAGCTTTGGAATTCTCTACCCTCGTGGGCTGTGGACACTGTTGTCAGGTTAATTCAAAAACAGAAGTCAATGGATTTTTGAATACTAGGGGATTTAAGAGATACAAGGACGGCTTAGGAGACTGGCACTGAAGTAGAAAATCAGCCGTAACCTTATGGGTCAAAGGGCTTACCCCTACTTATAGTTCTTATATTCTCATCGAGACTAACTGCTGCCTCTTTGCAAAAAGCCTCAAATAGTCCTTATGATATCAAGTTCTACATTCTAACCAAATCTCTGGGAAAGAGGATTCTAAATAAATAACACAGATGCATTTAAGATGAAGCCAGATAATCCACCTATTTCCTTATTTCTTGTACATGTTGGGCAGAAATTTCCAAGCCCAACTGGAACATTTACAAGGTGGGCAGTTTCCTGATAGTGGCTTAAAGCTTTACTATGAAGTTCTCAAAACCTTTCAGGTTGGTCGGCTTTTCCAATCTTCAAGGTTGGGAACCTGTTTAGACTTCATTAGCACATCTCCAATAATCATTAATACCCCATCCAGACTAGTGCACTCTTTGTTAACCAAAGATGGGAAATGCATGTGTTCATAAACTTGACAAACATAAGGCATCTAGTTGGCAGTGTGGACTTCTTCCTCCAAGCTGTGGTCAGTACAAACATCTTAGTTGGCTGCTTCCTAACCAGGACATTTTTTCATATACAATAATTTAACACCGTGGGGATGAAGGCTCTCCGTGTTCATCGATCATGACAAATGTTGGTCATCTTAAGTCTCGCTTGTTTTTGTAAACTCCTATAGCATTAGGGGCAAAGCATGACCAGCATGATTTTCAAACCATGCATTGACTGGCTTTGGCCACTTAATAGGCTATAACGACTGCAGTTCCCAAGTTTCATTAGCTATTCATTACATGCAGTTATTCTTTCAATTGCAACAACCTGTATTTGTATTGTGCCTTCAATGTATCAGTATGACTCAAGGCATTTCAGGGCAGTGTTATCAGAAAATATCGAACACAAAGCCATGCAAGCAGATATTAGGGCAGGTGAATAAAGGCTTGGGCAAAGAGGTAGGTGTTAATTAGTAAATAAATAGAAAGAGACATCTAAGGGGAAGCTAGGTAAGCACATAAAGAAATTAAGAAGACACTAATAGATTAGGAGGATGCTCACATGTAGTATAAACTACAGCCTTTTTCTGTGATACAAATTTTATTTAGTGCTGGCTGACTGAAGAATACTTGCAAGAAAAAATAAAGCAGTCTTTCATGAACAAATAATTGCCTCTTAGATTCAAAGTGAGTTATGAATCAAAAATCTATTTTAACAAATATAAGGGCCATTTGCTTTAGGGAACGGACTCTCCTTTGTTTCTGTGTCTCTAACAAACCGATCAACTGTCAAAACTGTGATGTATTACGTTAACCGGGCCTAGCATTTCTATGATTAGTGATTTTAAAATTCCTTTTACATTGTAATGGATTCTTTTAAAGAAAAAAGGAATCAATACTATGCTGAAACCTTGAACAGAAATGCATCAGGTTAATGACACTGGTTTCCGACACTGCTTCACTCTGCTGCACCTTAGAAACCCACTACTAAAAATACGTAAGAATGCCTCCCGACTGCCTTCACTCATCTCTTTTAACATAACAATGTTTTTAATCCACCACTGTATGAAGTCAGGTGCTCTCAGAAGAAAAAGAAATGGTAGTTTTCCAGTGTCTCTTGTCATAGAACTCACTCAAGGTAGGTGCCCTAAAATTATACACCTGCACCAAATTATCGTAACTCAGGTTGGAAAAGCTGCACTTTTAAACAAAAACAAAAATGGTGTCGATGGATCTAATTACATTTGCTGCATGGTCATCCATATAGAAAATAGCCTTCTTGCAGGTGCACTTCACTTGGGAAATCAGGACAAAAATTAACAGGTGATCACTCAAAACCAATCACAATGTTGTGAAATTTCCAAGTCTGCTTTTAAGTGCCACAAATCATCCTGATTTTGAAATACATTAGCTGTTCTCTTCACTGCAGTGTCCAGAATTCCGAATTTTTCGCCTCAGAGGCCTTTCATCACGCAGTCAAAGAAATGGCTCACCATCAGTTTCTTCAGTCACAAAGACAAGTAGAGACAATCATAAATGCTGGCCTTGCTAATGACGTCCCTATCCATAGGATACCTACTTCGCTTCGCTCCCCCTCCACCCCGCCGCCCTGCAATTATTCACACCGTAGAATTAAAAAGAAACAGGCTGTAGCACAGCAACTCTGCCATGTGGCCTTCTACATTTTAGCCAGGGATTTGGAATTTTAAAATGTTTTCCCTCCAAGATAAATTTCAGACATGCCAAAATGGCATCATAGTGACTTATTATACAAAAATTCCCAAGTTATTTATTTTTAAAAATAGGATTCCAAGTACCATTTGTCTATTGCCTCATGCAGGCTGGCCCACACTGACATCTATTACTCTAAGGTTTCATTTTCAAATTCTCACTCTTGTTCTCAAATACCTCTTCTGATCTCTATCTACTTCCAGACTTAAGACCAGGGAATATTTGCACTCCTCCAATTCTGGCTCACTGTGCAACATAGCTTTTTACCACTCTGGCCTTGCCTTCAGCTGTCCAAACCCTGAAATTGCCTTCCTTATCCTCTCTGTCTCTGCCGTATCCTTAAAATTCAGCATAAAACAGAATCTCAGAATTGTTATAGTGCAAAAGGCAGCCATTCAGCGTTTTGTGATTGCAACTACTTTTCAAATAAGCATATTATCTGGCGCCGATCTCCTGCTTTGTCCACATTCCCTTCGGGGTCAGTGGACCTGAAACGTTAACTTTCATTTCTCTTCACAGATGCTGTCAGATTTGCTGAGCTTATCCAGCAATCTCCAGTTTTGTCATTAAAATTAAGCTGTTATTTGATGACCTGGAGCGCAAACTGTTCAGCTCTTAACCAGAAAGTGACATGAATCTAACAAGTTTTAATCATATTTAGACAAGACGGATTTATTTCTGAAATTAATACTTGTTGACTCTAACATATGGGAATACCACAACTTTGAAATCTCACAAAAATTAGAAACGTATAGCTGCAGGGTCAAAGACCTGGAACTCCAATCAAACAGCACTGTGGAACCATTTTCACACAAGGACTGTAAGTTGGTGACGATTGAAAGACAGCAGATAAGGAGAAAAGAATGAGAGGGAATGCCGAGAGAATATTAGAGGAGGAGAAAGAGAAAAGGGGACCCATTCAGGTATCAGATCCTCCTGATGCCTCAAAATACATAAATACAGTCTTGAACAAGAAAGAAATGCTTTGGGTGTGTTTGCCGGATATAGCCAAACTCCAATATTTGTTTCTTCATATGCTACTGTACAGAACTGACTTGCTTTAGTGACTTTGTATGCACATTAAGATATTTTAATGATTAAAGTGTATTTTTGAAATAACAAAAAGAAGAAAAAAAGAGGAGGTGACAATTGCATTGCAGTAAGTATCACTGGACAAGTAAACTGGAGGCTGAGGCTAATGTTCTGGAGACATGGGTTTAAAATCCTACCACGGCAGCTGATGAAATTAAAAAACGTATTTCATAAAATCTGGACTTGAAAGCTAGTATCAGTAATGAAGATGAATGATCATAAAAACCCACCTACTTCACAAACATCCTTTATGGAAGGAAAGTAGCCATTCCTACCTGGCCTGGTAGCAATGTGACCAATATTCTCTCTAAGTCGGCAGCAGCACTGCCACTTGGAGGGCCCATACAAGCTGATAATATGGACTAGTCACTGTTATAAGGTAAAGTCACTACTGGAAGGAAATGTTAATGGAAGTAAAGCACTGGGAACAAAGCATGCGACTCCAGAAACATAACTGACTCTTAACTGCAGTCTGCAATGGAACTATCAAATTATTCAGTTCAAGGGTAACTGAAAATGAACAACAAATGCTGCCAGCGATACCCATGGCCATGGAAGAATGTAAACAAAGGGAAAGGCCAGGATGGAGAACAGGACGGTGGGAAATGGGGGAGGTTAAAGAAACATCGAGGATGTAAAAGAAGGGAGTGAGAGGGGAGCAGAATTTTGTTTGGCAACTGGTAAGGAAATATGACCTAAAAGGAAGGTGAATGGAGTTAGCACCAGGCCGACCTAAAACTGAGGCATTAACCTGGTGAAGTTATAATGATTTGCGAGCCTTACAGTGGAAGCAGCATGCAATAGGCAGGGCTAAGCAATCCCACAACGAATGGATCAGGCCTAAGCTCTGCAGTGCTGCCACATCCAGTCAACAATGGTGCTGGATAACTACCAGGAAGTTGAGGTTCCTCAAATATCACTATCCTCAACAACAGGAGAGCCTGGCATAGTAGAACAAATAAAAATGCTGAAGTTTTTGCATTAATCTTCAGCCAGAAGTGTCAAGTGGATGATCCATCTCCTCCTCTTCCAAAGACACCAGAGGCTATAAAGGCAATAGACACCGTCAACAATATCAAAGACTTGTGTTTTGTGCCTCTGGCTAAAATGATCTATGGCTACTACACTGACATTGACCCAACAAAGTGGAAAATTGCCCAGCTATGTCCTGTGTACAAAAAGCTCAACTAACACTCCATCCAGCACCTTCAATGTTCTGTCTCTTCAGCAACAATGCACAGTGGCCGCAATGTGCACCATCCATAAGATGCGCTAGAGTAACTCACGAAGACTCCTGAGGAGCACCTTCCAAATCTACAACCTCTACCCCACTAGATGGCCAAAGACAGCAAATGAATGCTAATATAGCCATCTGCAAGCTCCTCTCCAAGCCAAACACCATCAGATCTGAACGATATTGCCATTCCCTCACTGTCACTAGGTCAAAATCCTGGAGCTCCCTCCCAAACAGTATTATAGATATTCCTACACACCAAGGACTGCAGTGGTTCAAGAAGATAGCTCACTACCATTTTGTCCAGGGTAATGAGGATTGGCAGTAAATGCCAGGTTAGCCAATGATGTCCAGAGCTCATGAACAAATAACAAATAAGTGGCTAAACAAATTAATTTGACAAAGTTTATAAATTCTTAGCTAAATTATGTTCACAATTTCAATCAAGCTTTTCTTTTCATACATCTTTCCTGGTCAATTTGCTGATGAAAATCTGTTTCAGTCTCCAATGACCATTTGTACTTCTATTTCTAATACGTTGGGTAAGGAATTACATTTCCCAAATTATTCTCAAGAGCACCATAAAAGAGAATTAGAAAATGAGCCAACATACAACTGCAAAGTCAAAATGCCACAGTTCGTAAAACACGAGCATTGGGGAAGAGATTGAACACGGTAAGACCAACTTGGATTTAACTTACTGAATCATGAGACGTATCAACATTTGAAGAGGCACTCAGTCAAGGTTTAGAATATGGATTAGTGCAACCAAGTCAGAGTAAACAGCCCAGGTCAAATAAAGTACAAATACCAAGATGTAGGAAAACATGTTAGTACACAACAGATGTGCAAGGGGTTGCATTAAACATATCAATTTACTGTATCCAGGATCAATAATGCAAAGAACAACAGAATGAACATTATATTACTGGACAATGGATTAATAATCTGAAGACATGAGTTCAAATCTCACTACTGTAGTTGAGATTGAAGTTCAGTTAATAAAACATTAGAGATAACCATTGCTGAAGTACTTTAGGGAAGGAAATCCACTGTTCTTGTTCAGTATGACATAAAAGTGCAATTAGATCAGATTCACTGCAATGAGCTTGACTTGTAGCTATCTTTTGAAAGCACCCAGCAAGCCACTCAGCTCAGGGCAATTGAGATGGTCAAAAAACCAGTTGCCTTGTCAGGGACACTCGTATCCTGTGACTGAATTTTTAAGAAAAAAAATTAGTAGTGAGACTCTCGTTTTAAACGCTTTCGCCGTTTGTGAAACCTTTACCTTTTAACATGATGTATTTTCCCGACAATAACTAGAATTGAATTATGAAGCAAACATTTCAACACAATCCACATGTAGTTACTCTGCACTATGACCCCTGCAAAACTCAACAGCTTCCTTCTTCAAAAGGAAAGAACAACTTGGAATAACATCAGATGAATACAAATGCACAAGTATTAATTTACATCAAGTTCTTCTTTGCTTCATTTGTGCAGGAGAAACAGGAATACCATTCAGCCCTGCAAGATGTTCCACCATTTAGTTCAATCATAGCTGTTCTCTACCTCAATTCTATTTAGCCACCTTTATACGATATCCGTCAACACCTTTTCGAATGGAGAGGCTGATGTAATTGAATTAAACGTACTAATGTTCTACTAAAATACCAAATGGGATTAACTTACAATTAGATGCAAGTCATTTAAGACATATGTTCTTTTTAAACATAAAAGGCAGTGCAAATTTGTAAATTCTTTTCCCCAAAAGAGAATACTTTCTAAGGGGTCGAAAGCTAGAAACAATATTGCTCTAAACAGTTTTTGGGGTTAAGGTATTAGGGGTTAACCTAAGGTTCGTTAGTCTTAGGGGTAGTTAGGGGTTAACTTTGTTATCCTAAGTTATTAAGAAATATAGGGCAAAGGAGTTAGATCACAGATAGTGCACAACCTCATTGAATGGCACATGAATCAGGCCCAAGAGCTGAATGGTCAATTCTGGTTCTCTCGATCATTATCGATGTTGGGCGGGGGTGTCAGTTGAAACTTTCAAGATTGTGATTGCTCCTAATGTTAGGAATATTTCCCTGATATCCTTTCTGATAAATTTGTTTCAAAGTATTCATACATAAACTATACTTGAAGCTCATTAAAGAGAAGAGCTACGGTCAACCTACACAAACCTATTACACTCATTTATTCATTCATTATTAGACAATATTTTTATGTCAACGGTGCAAGAGAAATAAAAATAAGCTATCTTCTCTCATTGGCCTCGTTAGTCTCCGATTTCCACTCCACCCCGTAAGTTAAGAGCATTGAATATGTTACTTACTTTTCCACTTGTAACTGAAGGCTTGTGAAGTTTTGCAAAAGCTCCACCAACACTTATAACCTGATGATTTGTGTGATTAGCCGAAACATTACTGAAATGCAATGTAAAATTACATGATGGAAATTTCACAAAATTATTAAAATGAAACCGGGCAGAGGGCCACCAGTCAGCCCATTCATGCTGGGGTCTCTGGAAGGGTGATTTATCTAGCCTCACTCCCTACACCACCCCTCCCGCCACCCTACTTGTTCCACAGCTCTATTTTTCTCTTCACCTAATTATTCAATTCTATTTTTGAAGTACTTGATACCATCTACCTCTATCACACTGCATAAAAATGTTTTTCATATCATGATGTGGAGATACTGAGCTCTGAAAGCTCATGTTTTCAAACAAACCTGTTGGACTATAACCTGGTATCGTGATTGTTGACCTTTACCTCATACCACCAGTGCTTCTGTTGTCAATCACTTTAAAATGGTTTCCTCTGGTTCTTGGCTCTTCAACTACTCTGTCCTAACTGCTCATGGTTTTGAATATCTCTATCAAATTTCCTCTAAGCCTTCTCTTTAGCAAGGAAAAAGTCCCATCTATCTTCATAACTGAAGTTCTTCATCACTGGAGCCATTCTCAGACACGTTCACTTCCTTCTAGCAGTTTGATGCCCAGAATTGAGCACATTACCCCAGATGAGGTCAGGCTTGCGCAAGCTGCCCTGTCATCCTCAAAGACTTGTTCATGTAAAATCCCACATTTTTTTTAAAATTCATTCAAAGATGTGGGCATTCCTAGCAAGGCTAACATTTATTACCTATCTCAAGTCAACCACATTCCTGTGGTTCTGGAGTCACATGTAGGCCAGACCGGTCAAGGATGTCAGTCACAAAAAAAACAGAAATTGCCAGAAAAGCTCAGCAGTTCTGGCAGCATCCGTACAGAGAGAAATCAGAAAAAATTTTGGGTCCAGCAACCCTTGCTCAGAATTCAAAACTTCCCTAACAGACATTAGTAAACAGATGGGCTTGACAGTGATCATCACTAGATTCTTCATTCCAGATTTTTATTGAGTTCAAATTTCATTATTTGCCAAAGCGGGATCAGAACCTGGGTCCCGAGGACATTACACGGGTCTCTGGATCAATTGTCCGGCGATAATATCACTAGGCCCTTGCTCCCCATTCTGTTCATGTGTCCCCTTTAGAATTGCATTTTTTAAAATTATTATGCATCTTCTCATTCTTCCCATGAAAACAAATCACTTCATACTCCGGTGTTTAAATGTCAGTTGCCTCTTAACCACTCATTTCACCAGCCTAAGTCCTCTTGAAGTTTATCACCATCTTCCTCACAGTTAATATATTTCCAGGTTTTGTGTCATCCACAAAATTTGAACAATACCCTGTACACCAACATCTAGGCCACCAAATCAGTCTAACAACCAAGACAAGCCTGAAGCTTTTACAACACTCTTCAGAAGTGCTGATTAGACAATCCATCACAGCCTCCTCTGAAGTCCCAGCATCACAGATACCAGTCTTCAACCAATTCGAATCACTCCATGTGATATCAAGAAATGCCTGGAGGCACTGAAAACTGCAAAGGCTTCGGGCCCTGACAACATTCCAGTAATAGTACTGCTCCAGAACTTGCCATGCCCCTCGCCAAGCTGTTCCAGTACAGCTACAGCACTGGCAGCTGACAATGTGGCAAATTGTCCAGTTATATCCTGTACACGAAAAGTAGGACAAATCCAACTCAGCCAATTACTACCCCATCAGTCTACACTCGATCATCAGGAAGTAATTGAAGGTGTCATCAGTGTTATCAAGCAATACTTGCTCAGCATTAACCTCCTCATTGACATTCGGTTTGAGTTTCACCAGTACTACTCAGCTCAACTTCATTACAGCCTTCATACAAATATGGAGAGTGAATTCCAGACATGAAATGAGAGAACTGCCCTTTACAACAGAGCTGAATATTACCGAGTGTAGCATCAAGGAGCCTGAATGAAACTTAAACCATTGGGAACTGGGAGGAAACCTTTCCACTAGTTGGAATTGTACATCCGGAAGATGGTTGTAGTTGTTGGAGTCAATAATCTCAGCTCCAAGGTATCTCCACAGGAGTTTCTCAAGGTAGTCTTCTAGGTCAAGCCACCTTCAGCTGCTTCATCAATGACCTTCCCGATATGACATAGTTAGAAATGGGAATGTTCACTGATAATTAAACAATGTTCAAATCCAATTGTGAAATTGTATATGTCCAAATTCAGCAAGACCTGGGCAATATTTAGAGGTAACGAGGTGTAGAGCTGGATGAACACAGCAGGCCAAGCAGCATCATAGCTCCTATGATACTGCTTGGCCTGCTGTGTTCATCCAGCTCTGCACCTTGTTATCTCAGATTCTCCAGCATCTGCAGTTCCTACTATCTCTGGACAAGATTTACGTTTGGACTAATAAGTGGAAAGTAACATTCATGCCACACATGTTCCAGTAATGCTTATTACCACTGACCAGAAACTGAACTGGACGAGCTATATTAAAACCATGTCTACAAGAAAAGGTCTGGAGCTAGGAATCCCACAGCGAATAACTCATCTCTGTTCCCCCCGCCAGTGCAACACACTGAGGAACTTGGAATAGGTAATATTTGCCAGTCTTTTGCCACAAAAGCAAATTCTCTCACCCAACCTCAAACGCCTGTAACTAGCTCCTTGCTCAATTCCTTTCATCCCACTCTAAATGAAAATGCTTCAACTGCTAGGATTGCACACTCTGGAATTTTCTGTCTTTGACTCTCCACTTCTCCCTCCTCGTTATTTTTATAGCCATCCTTATTGCCCTCCTCTGACCCAGTTTTATTCATTTTCTTTTCATATCTCCTTCCATGATTTGGCGTCCATTCACTTCTCAACACTGTGATGTTCCTATTGCTGTTTGTATACATTACTGCCATATAAGACAGTAAGACAGCAAGACATTAGAGTGATATTCTGTTAAGGGTTCACTTACATTGACATGTTAGAATTTTCTAATTAAAAATATTTGCCAACTTTTCAAATCCACATAAATTTAAGAGGAATTGGATAATGAAGCATTTTCCCAACCCCATGTTTAGAAATCTATGAACAAGGAAAATTTTAAATTACGAAATGAAGTCTTAATCTTCTTCCAAAGCAGATGACTGATTAAAGTTTCCTGGGAAAAAACCTGATATCTCATTATAGAATCTGACAGCACAAAAGGTTTTTCTAGACATGAATGTAGAAGCTTGATTAGTAAATTCACAGGTTTCTGCGCTGTAAAACCTTATGACTCTATTCAGCCCATTATCCCCCAGTTGGCTGCAATTTTTCCCTTTAAGTATTTAGCCAATTCCCTTGGTAAAGTTACTACAGAATCTGCTTTCACCACCCCCTTCAGGCAGTGTGATCTAGATCATAATAACTTTCTGTCTGTTCTTTTGTCAATTACCTTTATGTTCTCTGGTTACCAGCTCTTTTGTTACTAGAAGCACAGTTTTTCCTATTGGGTCGATTGAAAGCCTTCTTGATTTTGAACACCTCTATTAAATCACCCCATAACGCACTGTTCCAAAAGAGAACTGCAGCAGTTCCTCTTGCCTCCCCGCATGACTGAAGCCCTTCATCCCTGGTATCACTTTAGCAAATCTCCTTGCACTGTCTCCATAGCTTTAACAGCATTCCCAAGAACTGGACATAATACACCAGCTGAGGCCTGATGATTTATGGTGCAGCGTTGATGTTAGAAACAAAAGAGATCTGTAAACATTCTGTTCATCTTACTTCAGAATTTTACAGCATCAAGAAAGCCAGGCATCCTGGTAACCTGAGCACGTAACTGAGTTCAATAACCACCTGTCAGTTAAAATATAGAAATCCATTTGTCACTATAACAATAGTTTTAAACAGACATGTTGATATCAAGCAAAGACTAACATTTGACAGACTATTCAGTCTTTAGAAATTCATGGTGGCCTGTTCTTTTATATTTTTACAGCAATTCAATGTGGGAAAGGAATGAGGAATTTTTGAAATTATAGAACTGCTCCTAATTTCCTGGAATTGATGTATAATATTGTGCATTTGAGTGCTGCACTGAGGTGCTGGCTTTTGGCTGAGATGGTAAATGAAAGTCCTATCTGCCCTCTCAGGTGGTTGTAAAACATTCCAGTCACTCACTGAAGAAAAGTAAAGGGTTTCCCCTCACTGTAGTGTTCAGGGGGAAGTCTAGAACCAGGAATCACAGCACAAGGATATATGGTAGACCATCTAGGACTAAGATGAGAAGAAATTTCTTCACCCAGAGAGAGGTGAACCTGTGAAATTTGCTATCACAGAAAGCAATTGAGGCCAAAACATTATATGATTGCAAGGAGGAGCTGGATAGTGCACTTAGGCTAAAGGGATCAAAGGATATGAGGGAGAAAATGGGAACAGGCTTCTGAGTTGGATGATCAGCCATGATCACAATGAAGGGTGGGACAGGCTCGAAGGGCAGAACAGCCTACTCCTGTTCCTATTTTTTTTTTTGTTTCTATGTATTCCATTCCTGAAATGAAACTTGACAGTCAGTTTGCATGTAGAAAAGTTATGATGTCTCAGAAGGTACTGCACTGACTACGAAGTACT
This sequence comes from Ginglymostoma cirratum, assembly GCA_024137785.1. Taxonomy (NCBI): domain Eukaryota; kingdom Metazoa; phylum Chordata; class Chondrichthyes; order Orectolobiformes; family Ginglymostomatidae; genus Ginglymostoma; species Ginglymostoma cirratum. The sequence continues at coordinate 40,853,611 of JAHRHZ010000289.1, read as the reverse complement.
TTGGCACTTTGACAGAATTGAAACACAATGAAAATACCATTTTTCCCATTGTATAATCATTTGAAGTTAAGGTGCACAAGTACAAACTGTTCATTCACATGTTGTGAAGTGGACAGTCAAGCCCATTGAGTAAGAACTAAAAGATGTCTACAAACCAAAAAAAGTCTATTCCTTCCAGGTGTGGGTAATTCCTTCCAGGATGTGACTAAGTCCAAGAGAAAAAAAAAACTTAAAATGGCCCAGGAGATATAGAATTGCAAAATTATTACAGCACAAAAGGAAGGCATTCTGCCCATTATGTCTGCACCAGCTCTCTGGGTATTTTAACTAGTGCCAATTTTCTGCCTTTTACCCGAAACTCTGTACAATGTTTCTACTTAAATAGGTAACTAACACCCTCTTGAATGCATCGGTTAAACCTGCCACTACCATAATTGCAGATCCTAACCACTTACTCTGAAAAATTTTCTTGTCACTGTTTGACCCACGAACTCTAAACCCATGACCCCCAGTAAATTTACTTATCCTAGTGTTTGTGCATCCAAACAAATCCTCACAGCAAAAAGGTGTTGCCGGATCATTATTTCAGGACTATTTTCCCACTGTGCAGGAACAGGAGAGAAAAAGAGCAAGGTCATGCCTAGTAGTAGGGATATCACAACCGAAGAGAAGAAAAACAAAACAGCAACAAGATCCAAAAGCAAAACTCACTGACCCTGAAGCTTATCTTCCCACCTCTTCCTCCTGCGTGTTTAGGGTCCTAAATTGCTTCACATCTCTGTTTTCTCTTTGCTAGTGAAACATGCCCTAAACATCTCATTACTGAGGTGCAGCATACTAGATGATTCATACATATCTCTCAATCAGAAAATTAGTGGAAATCACTGATCTTGAGCAGGCTCCAGTTCAATAAGTGTGACGAAAGAAGAATTTGTGATAATGTATCTGGACATTAGAGATGGCAATTTAACACTACTCAGAGAATGTACAAAAATTCCACCACAGCATTCCACGGCTTCTATTCAGACAGAAGAAACTGGAAGACGTTAGATGACCTTCTCTCTTACAAGGCAAGATTCCTGGTGGAAATAGCCAGTATTATTTTGGTGGGATTCTTCTTTTCCATCTGTCGGGGTTATCAACTGTGGACCAGTTCATTCCAAAAGATCAGAACTTTCACCTCACAGTCACAAGCCTGTGGGTTTAAATTACACTGTCCTTAAGAGGAGTCAGACATCACAGTTTCTCAGTAGTTAGCACAGCTGCCTCACAGCACCAGTCACCCGGGTTCGACTCCACCCCTGGGCGACAGTCTGTGTGGAGTTCACATATTCTCCCCGTATCTGCATGGGTTTCCTCTGGTTTCCTCAGACAGTCCAAAGATGAGAGAGTTAGGCTGATTGGCAGTGCTAAGTTGCCCATAGTGTCCAGGGACATGCAGGCTAGGTGGAGTAGCCGTGGGCAATGCAACGTTACAGGGATAGGTTAGAGGGTCGAGTCTGGGTGGCTTGGTGTGAGCTCAGTTGGGCCAAATGGCCTGCTCCCACACTGTAGGGATTTTATGTCAATAAAGTGAAGCCTCGTCTGTTGTTTGGGATGGATGTTAAAGATCCTACACTGAGGAAAAGCAGCAAGTTCTCCTTGGCATCCTGGACAATATTCTTCTCTCAAACTTTATCACAAAAACAGAGCAACTAGTTATTATCACTTTGTTTGTGGAAACTTGCTGAGTGCATTTTGCTTTCTTCCTTTCTTACATCACAATAGCTACTACACATCAGAACTACTTAACTGGCTGTAAGGTGGTTTGGGATGTCTGCATGTCATGAAAGGTGCAATATAAATTCAACTCCTCTTATATTCTTCATAATTAGAAGAGATACTAAATTTCACAGGTTGATTAAGGTTCAACTCAGCCCAGTCCCATAATTATAAGCTACAAAATGAGCACCGACTTCCACCCTGAACCCTAAGAACTTGAAACAGAATGTCAATAATTGACCATTGAAAACAAATTGTGTTGAACTGTTTTTCCAAAAATAAGTAAAAAGCAAGACAAGCAAAATAAAAGTTGTGAGCTAACTATGCCAAAGAGAGAACAAAGGACCAAATGTGTTCATACCAGGCATCCAAGTAAAAAACGAGATAGAGACAGAGACAGAGACAGAGCCACTGTCTCCTGGGGTATGTCTACATTCAATACATACATTTATGGCTGAAAATAAACACATTTTATCAAAGCTTTTCATCTTGCATTCATCAGGGCAATGCACAAGAGACAACAATTTGTCAAACATTTATTAGTGCTTTCCCCTCCAAAGCCCACTTGCATCAGTGCTCTCCTCTCAAGCAATCTCAAAGTGCAACTGTAGGATCCTTACCTCTGAACCAGGAGGCCCAGGTTCAAGTCCCATCTGTCATAACATGTCTGAATCTGCTGATTAAAAATATCTACAAAAAAGGCATTTTTGATGCTCTCAAAACTTGGAGGATCAAATTATGCCACTGTTCACTAATCTGTCAGAATGCCATAGATGGCCCACACCATTCTAAGAATAAATTTCTTCTGAGCAGCAGTGTCTCATTTACCATTGGATCAGAAAGACAGCACTCTCTCGCAATTAGTAACGCATTATTTCCCAATGCTTTGAGATTGGATAAAACAAAACGGCACAAGAGATATAAGAATTCCCAGAATAAGTTATATTAACTTAAATAGAGACGGTTAAGGTTTAAATGATAAATGGGAATCAATAGACACATACAACAATTACCTTCTTTCATGGAAACCGAAAACAAGAAAGCATGTTTTGATGAAAATTTACGGTTGGTTAGGTAAGTTGGATTATGTTTTCATTCAAGTATTGCAGGATTGTTAGCAAGTATTTCAGATTCAAATGACGTGGTCATGTCCACAGTTTTGATGGAAATTGCGGATCCGAAGACTGGAGCCAGTGCAAGGAATGGTAGCAAAGAACAGAGGCTGGGAGGAGGATGCAGAGGTGGAAGCTGTGGGGAGTGATCCATCTTCGGCTGGTAGTGACAGGCTCTGGGCATGATTGGGGAGGGAACTGTCAAGTACTGCAAGGGATTGGGGTCCTGGTAAGAACAAGAAGAGGGCGGACAGAATTTTAGATCTAGGAGCAAAACATTTACCACGTTGAACTTCGAAACATTTTATTATTTAATGGCGTTCATTCAAATAAACGCACTGAAGTTGACAGTCTAGTGGTAATGCTGTTGGGCTCACAAAACAGAAACCTGGCCTCTTGACCTGCTGATTTGGAATTCAAATCCTGCAATGGCTAGTAGTAGGTAAACCATCCATTATTAGTGCAGGATGCATAAAAAGTTATAACAGCACAGTTGGAGTGGAGGAAATTGAGATAGGGAAGGGCTGAGACCAGGGAGGCGACGGCCTCTTGGTACTATTGTTACACTATTAATCCAGAAACTCAGCTGGGGACCAGAGTTCAAATTCTGCCCATGGCAGACGGTAGAATTAGAATTCAAGTAAAAATAAATGAACGACCTACTGATGTCCACAAAACCACTGTCAATTGTCAGGGAAAAACCATCTGGTTCACACATGCACTTTAGGGAAAGAAATCTGCCATCCTTACCTGGTCTGGCAGACACGTGACTCCGGACCCTCAGTAATGTGGTTGACTCAACTGTTCTCTGGGCAGTTAGGAATGGGCAATAAAAGCTGGCCTTGCCAGCGATGCCCTCATCTCATTGGATGAATTTTTAAAAAGCCAATTAAGCACTAAGGGCAGAATTTAACTTCCCCTCGACTTGCACAAGATGATGTTGAGCGTTCAGTGCACTCAAACCCAGGAAGGCTCTTCATTCTGCACCCTCCTGTTCAAAAGCCATTTGAAGCCCTTAAGCAGTCACTTAAGGCCATCATCACAAGCATTCAATCAGCAGCAACTGGGGGATGAACCCACCCTGCAAGCAAGGCACCATATTAACCCTGGTGGGTGAAGCTGCAGGTTGGTTGCCTGTGTGTATGTACATGTGCATGTGTGTGGACCCATCCTCCTCAGCCATCCATGCCCAACAGAAGAATTGGCCCTATGATACATGTCAGACCTGGATGATGGCAACCTTCAAATTAACACAACTCCACACACCCCAATACAACACCTCGCCAAGTCTTCTCCAACTGACTCTGGCGTTCCATCCCGCTCTCCTATCACCAGTTTTCCAGCGATGAACTTCAGCCTTGATCTCTTGAGGAAACAGCAATGGCCACTGTACTAGAGAGCAGCTGGTCTGTGGTTGGCCAATAACTCAGAGGTAGGACATCTACCACCCTACTTTGCACCAGGAAGTGCAATAGGAAGTTGCTTTGGTGGAAACAGGAATTTGAAATCTACATGGCATTCTCGTAAATGGCCGCAGTGGAACAACAACTGCCTCCCCTTGCCAGCGGTCCGACCAACTGCTGTGATATTCAACTCCACCAAATGAGGAAGAATTGAGAATGAGACATTTCCTTTATACCCCCAATGCAACAAATATTTCAGTCTTGAAAACTTCAATTGGCCTCAGCACCCAAAGTCCTTTTGGGAAAGGAGGGCATTTCAGTGAGTGTTTCAGATTTCCACCTTTTGAATGAATAAAAAGTGCTTCCTAAACCTCTGAGCAAATAATACTTACACAAATAATTCCTAATGGTTTCGTTTTCCCCTAAACAATTTTAGAGAGCTGTTTTCAGTTGTAATGCATCTCATAATAAGGTTTTCCATCTTTACCATTTAATAAGGTGCTTTTCATTGATTGAATTTCCCATGACTAAGTGCACTTATTGTAAATCTGAAGAAAACAAACTGCCCGGAAGGAACCTGATCAAATTTGCTTCCCCCTCCTGCCCCCACCCCCAACATGTTTTTTGGACCATGGATTAACAATATTTGACAATAAAGCTCAATAAAGAAGATTTTTGTACGCAACGCCACCAAAGCAGAAACTGCGGTCAATACAGAGCAACTCAAAGTGCCAAGGCGTCAGACCAAAAAATCCTGGCCCAGCTGTATTTCACTCGGAAAACAGAGATAAGCAAGCTGCAGGCAACAGAAGTGCTGCCACCTTTAATACATGTATTTGGCAAGCTGTAGCATGAAAAGAAATAAATGAAACATCAAGGAGTTCAGAATAACTACCTTCCTTATTTTGCACTTAGATTGCATTACTTATTTTCCACAAGAATCTCCACATTGCAATCAAACTTCAGGATGCCAGATGAATTCCACTGACTAATCAGTTTCAATTTTACATCAGAAAGAGGCCAGCTAGCTGCAGAACTCATGGCAGCCTTCATTCTTCATTCAAATCTTCTCCTAATCCTCTGTCATTCAATGGCCTGCAAAATCCTCTATTCTTTTTGACCCTCATATTACATTCATGGAACTGAGCGGTATGCAACTCAAGGTTCTGGAGTAGATTTGTAGCTCAGGTTGTGGATGCTGTGGTTGGTTCACTCACCGGTTCGTCAGTTTGCAGACATTTCATGACCCTGCTGGGTAACATCATCAGTGCAGCCTCCGATGAAGTGCTGTTGTGTTTACCCGCTTGATATTTAAACTCTGGCGTCCATTGGATTTGATTACTTCATTTCCGGTTTTCCTTCACAGTGGTGTATATATAGGGCCTAGTTCTGTGTGTTTGTTGATGGCCTTGTTGATGGAGAACCAGGCCTCTAGGAATTCCTGTGCTTGTCTCTGTTTGGCCTGTCCTCGTATCCTGGTGCTGTCCCAAAAGAACTGGTGGGTCTCCTTATCCATGTGAATGGAGATGAGAGTGCATTGGTCATGTCTGTTGCTAGTTGGTGTTCATGTTCTCTTGTGGCCAATTTTCTTCCTGTCTGTCCAATGTAATGTTTGTTGCAGTCCTTGCATGGAATTTTGTCTATTACGTTGGTTCTGTCCATAGTGGGTCAGGGGTCTTTGGTTCGAGTTAGCAGTTGGCATAGGGTTGACATGGGTTTGTGTGCTACGCTGATGCCCAATGGTCATAGGAGTCTTGTGGTTAGATCGGATATGTTCTGGATGTATGGCAGCATGATGAGCGTGTTAGGGCGTGCAGTATCTTCCTGTTGTTGTTCGTGTGATAGGCATTGTTGGATCCAGTTGTTCGGCTATCCATTGTCCTTAAATACTTGAAGGTACCTCTTTTTTTTTGTATGCAACTCAGTTGTTACATTTCCTACCCGAAACAGAATGTGCAGCACAGAAACAGGTCGCAGTTGAAGAAACATGCCCAGTTCTGGGCACCACACATTAGGAAGGGTACTAAGGCATTAGAGAAGACGCAATGAAGGATTTCCAAGAATGGCCCCAGTGATGAGGGGTTTCAGTTACATGTATAGACTGGAGTTACTGAGAAAATCGAGGGGTTTGATACAGGCGTTCAAAATCCCAAGTTGATTGAGAGAATCTATTCCCATAGACAGAAGGATGGAGGACCAGAGGACATTATTTGAAAGTTCAAAAGAACCAATTGCAACAGGTGATAAAGATTTCTCTCAAAACAAAAGGTGTGGTTAGGGTTTGGAATGTAATGCCTAGAAATGGGTTGGAGGAAGATTCAATCATAACTTTTAGAAAGTTATTGAATAACTTTCTGAAAATGCACAGTACTATATGCGTGGTCTAAATAGTATGATAGAAGTTCTGCGTAACTTGGCTTCTTAAATTCATCCCTTTTTTAAAAAAGGGATGGATTCGTAGATCTCAGAGATAGTAGGAACTGCAGATACTGGAGAATCTGAGATAACAAGGTGTAGAGCTGGATGAACACAGCAGGCCAAGCAGCATCAGAGGAGCAGGAAGGCTGACGTTTCGGGCCTAGACCCTTCTTCAG
>JAHRHZ010000289.1:40814117-40846341 GCA_024137785.1 Ginglymostoma cirratum | reverse complement strand
CAGCCTTCCTGCTCCGTTCATCTAGGACTCGTAGATCTGTACTGTTACTTCATAAAGAGAGTGTTGTACTCTCAGACCCCTTTGCTTATCTATCAAATCTAGATTATTTTTCTAGGAATTTGCAACCCCCTGAATTATGTTACCAAAGTACCATCCACTTGTTGAAATGTATTTGCTTATTCTACAAGTTCACAACTGTTTCCTTATAATTTTATGCAGTCCTCCATTTCAAATGTTGATTATACATTGTTCAAGCTTCCAAAGGAATGTTTCAGAACCATAAGAACAGAAAGGAGTAGGCCATTCAGCCCCTACAATCTGCTCCGCCACTCAATAAAACCATGGCTGTAGCCTAACTCATATGTCTACCTTGGGCCCATATCCCTTGAAATCCTTAATTAAAACAAAACTCAGATTTAAGTTGAAGAACTTAATTAGCACTGACTACCATTTTCAAATCTTCACTACTCTTTGCACGTAGAGGTGCTTTCTAACATCTCTTCTGAATGGCTTGTACCTAATTCTTAAGACTATACTCCTGGTTCTAGAATCTTCAACCAGTGGAAACAGTTTATCTTTATCTACCGTCTTTCCCTGTCAATATCCTGAGTATCTAAATTTGTCCCTTAACCTTCTAAATCCTACAGAAAACAGGCCTAATTTGTCTGACCTCTCTACATAACATCACCCCTGAAATCCCGGTATCATCCTTGCAAAATCTCCAAGGACAAAACATCCTTAAGGTGTGGTGCCCAGATTCGCTCACTGAGCTGTTAAGCGGGGTCTAACTAGGTAGATGGGGATTGTTCAGGTATCTTGTTATTCCAGTCACTTAGTTTGTCTCCAGCACCACCTTAATTTAAAATTCTTTTGTAATTATATCTCTGCCTCATTTATTCCGATTATAGCATCATTCCTTTGTTTGTTATCCGGCTGTTGACACTTTAATCACACCACCTAACATACTTGGTCACCTGCAGAGACTTATTCGACACTCCACTCACACCAGTTGTATCATCTTTTGATCTCTCTGCGTATAAATTCTGTGTCTGTGTGCTCTTCTCTCGCACTTCACCTGATGAAGGGTCTGCACTCCAAAAGCTTGGAGATTTCAAATAAACCTGTTAACTGTAACCTGGTGTTGTGTGACTTCTGACTTTGTCCACCCCAGTACAACACCAGCACTTCCACAACATTAGGGCTAAGTAACTGCAGCATAGCATCTTCATCCCTATAGTCCATCATTTAGATATAAAGGCCAGCATTCCATTCGCCTTCCTGACTATTTATAATGCCAAAAACTGGTGCAGTAAAGAGTTATGCACCTGAAACTCCAAATCTCATTAGACAGCCACTGTATTTAAAAAATTGTGCCTTCTAAGAAAGCACTCTGATCTGTCCAATTTGGGTCCAAAATGGATAACCGTACACATGTTTATATTAAAATCCATCTGCCACATCTTTGTCCATTCACCTAATCTATTAATATTTTGTTGTAATTTTATGCTGTTGTCAATTGTCAACACTTCTACAACATTGCTCAATTTTGTTTCATCAGCAAATGTGGACATTTGCCATTATCCAAGTCATTAATGAATAGTGTAAATATTCATCATTATCTTGTGGGGAGCCTGGGTAGTTGTCCCTCATCCACGCCAGTGACCAAGACTCCAAGAATTTCACAACAGCCTTTCAGGAATCTCTAAAATGCTCACAAAGAGCTATGTTTGATGGCCTAGCATAGACACAGAAATGAAAACAAAAAAATCTGGTGAAGTGGTAGAAAGCTTGCCAGTTAAATCACAGCCTCATTACAACCCATGCAGATTTCAGAGCCATTTATGTCTTAACCCTTACCAACACCAGTTCAAAATAGATTGATGTGCACTGAACAGCCTCTACAACCTCATAAGCCACCACAGGAAAAACTCCACCAATCCTGTAGTATATATTATATGCCAGAGGTCCTTGTAACAGATGACGGGACCCCACTTACAAGTGGGGTGTTTCAGACCTTGAAGATAAATGGGGTAAGGCACATCCACATGGCACCCTCCCACTTGTCCTCAAACAGTCTAGCTAAGCAGACAGCCAAAGTATTCAAAAGTAGCATGAGAAAGCAAACTACAGGATCTTCCCAAATGAAGTTTACACATTTCCTTTTCAACTATAGGATAAACACCTCATAACAACAGGAGCAGTTCCAATGTAACTATTGATGGACCAACACCTTCAGGCTAGGCATAGCCTGACTTTCCCAAACTTGGGGGAAGAGGCTGTATTAAAACAAAAAGCCCAGAAAAGGGGCCATGAAACGGGCAGGCCAGACAGCTTTTAAACAAGATACAATCCACACATTGACCTTCAGTGATGGCTGTCCACAGATTCCGGGAGTTACCCCTAATAATACAGGAGCAGTATAATACATGGTTAAAACCAGAGAAAAGACCCAGAAAAGCATATCAACTATCTCTGACAGCAGGAAGCATCCACAGAAGAGAATGTTTTGACAATATCCATTGGTATCCTGCAGATGGGAAACTCTACCCATTAAAAGCTTGAGAGCCAGTCCTGAAGACTATGAGTACTCGGAGATAGAGACAGAGGCAGAAGCTCAATTGGAGGTTGGGTCCCCCAAGTGGCTCTTCAGTCTTCACAGAAGAGATGTTTGCCTAATTATTACACACCCTCAGACCACACCCAAAGAACAGGAATGGGGCCAGAGGCAAAGCAACACAAGATTTTCTATCATCACAGGAGTGACAGGAAGCCTCTGAATAACAGGGGGGAGGAATGTGTTAACCCCTACAAAAGGTCCATGGAGGAATCACTCATGAATCTACCCGTGAAGCTCATTAAGTATGAGATCCCTTAGTAAACAGCAACGGCCTGCCCAGCTGGAACTCATCACCTGAGCCCTTTATGAAGCAGACCCATGGGTGGAGCTGCAGAACTGTCTGTCCCAGGGTGGGACTCGCCTGTTATGTCATGAATAGTCACTTTAGTTTGTTATAGAAACTATTACTTTCCAGCCAGGTTTCCTGAGTTATTACAGTCACAGTCAGTCATTCTTACTGACACTAGCTTTGAATTTCAGATTCCAGCTGCCCGGATCAGATTTGAACCCACATTGATCAGCCTGTTTCTTGGGAGAACTACTCCAGTGGCATTACCACTATACTGTGTCTCCCTTAATAAAAATGTCATCTGGCTGGAGTCAGAGATAACACAGTGTGGAGCTGGAGAAGCACAGCAGGCCAGGCAGCATCAGGGGAGCAGAAAAGCTGACGTTTCGGGTCAGGGCCCTTCTTCAGAAAATGAAGGGTCCCAACCTGAATGTCAACTTTCCTGCTCCTCTGATGCTGCCTGGCCTGCTGTGTTCCTCCAGCTGCGCACACTGTGTCATCTCTGATTCCAGCATCTGCCGTCCTTGCTACATCTGGCTGGAAACAGCCATTTTGAGAGTTCAAAGGAGATGTTGCATAGGCAACTCCGGACACTATTTCAGCAGAAATACCTATCAACAACTTGAAACAGTTGCATTTACTCACTGACACAAGGAATTACAACGAAAGACATCCAAGACAAAAAACAGAAAACAAACTACAGTACTGAGCCAAAGTTCAATCTACAGCACTGTAGAAGTAAAACAAGGGAGCCATTATTCACTTCTGCACACTAACTGTTCTGCTCATAAGTCAATTCTACTTATGAGAGTTGAAGCCACACCAGCTACTAAACCTGACTTCAAGTTTCAGTCCCTACATTTCAAGGAAACCAGGCTGCCAGTAATGTTAGACACTGATCTCATTTTCATCTTCATGCACAACTTGTACACTTAAGTCTTTATGCATATGTTAGCTAATAGCTTTACCACTTGCTTTTTAACTTCAGTAATTTGCAGTATTTGTTGTGTAATGAACTAACTTTTCATCTTGTTTAAAACCACGAAGCTGAACTTCTTCATAAAATGAAGCACTCAAAAATTACAAGGGGGCTAACACACAAGCGTATGCAAATTCTTAGCTCACAGATCACTGGGGAAAATGCCTGATAGGTGGTCATGACATTATCAATGAGTTTTCTGCCGCTAATGGGCAGGTTTCTTACTTTGTTACTTTGCCAATCACCAACTTAATCATTTGCAGTTCTCCAGCTGCCAGGAATCTGATGCATGGCATCCCATGTAATCTGCTGTGCGCTTGCCTGCTGTCTTGCTCATTCCAGCAGTTCTTCACAGAATCCAGCCCCTAATCTGGCTGAGCCATATTTTGTTTGCTAACGCTTCTGTAAAGATATTGGGGCTTTACCAAAGTTACAGTAATAAACACAGATTGCATAGGTAAAAATAACAGATCACCAGAGGATTAAAAGTATAACCTGAAAAATATATTTCATTCATTTCATATTTATAATTTTGCAATGTTAATCCATCAACCTGCTGCTAGCATTTCTACCCCATTAGTTTGGGTCAAGTCACCTCTTATCTCACCAAAACATTGACTTCCCTAATCTTATCTTTTTGACCTCTCCAATAACCTTTACTGTGATAACAATAAATTCCATACAACGTAAACATGTTCAAGGTACAGAAACACGGCATTAGGTACGACCAGTTTATACACTACTTAAGTCTCTTCTTGCTAATCTTTACCTAAATCTATTAACCAGTCCTTTGTTTCTTCCTTATATTTATCTTCCACGAAAACGTACCTATGTTGCACACCTCAACCACTCCCTGCAATAGTGAGCTTCACATTGTCACTATTGAGAGGAGGACCGGAATTTCCATAATAATGGGCGGGTCCCTGGCTTCAGCAAAAATGGTGCCAGCACCATGATTCTAGAAGCCCTGCCAACAAACCTGGCACCCATCATTTTTGCCAGGAGATAAAGGTGTAGGTTGTGCTTTGCACATCAACAGCTCACCAAAGCAGCTGGCTTCAAACAGACCTTATTTGCATTAGTGGGATGGCTAAAGCACAACTTGTGGGCTTTCACTTTTTCAGGGGAGGCGGTCTTAAGCTGCCAGTTTTACTTGGAGGGATATCTTTTTGGATGGATCCAAAAGACATTGTAGGACGTACAATGACCTTTGGGGTTATTAAAAGTAGGCATGAATATGTGTAAAAAGCATATGAACTCACTGGATTCTTTAAGCTGTCTTGGAAACTGTGAAGCTGTGGAAGTGTTTAAATCTTCTGGCTTTACTTTTCAAAAATGCAGTGGATTTCTGAACAAATCAGCGCTTGCTATTTCACGCTGCCAGTTGGCATAAGCCTGACATCTACCACTTTAGGATTGGTGCCACAGGGCTGATTTCACAATCTGTAATTCTCATGGTGGGATGTCTATCAGATCACAATTTGACTGACAGCTTTGTGTGCTTATAAAGTCTTTGATGTGAGACATTTAATACTACATTCAATTTTAAGGGACTAAGCACTCGAAGAAATGAGTATGTTTAAGAAGAATGTCTACAATAGATACTTCAAATTTTAGTTCATCTCAGCATGGGTTTTGAGGCTTGCCCATTGTGGATACGAGCTGAGATGGCATTGGCAAAAGAGTACCGCACAGGGGTCCCAGGTTGACTATAAGACGTAAACAGGATATAAAGAGTGACAGTGGGTCAGTAGAGGTGCTTACATTGGCATGGAGGGTAAAGAGATCATGGGATGGTGGGTTGGGGCCATGCAATGACATCAGTTGACATGGATGGAGCGTTGGGATTGAGCGTGTGCAAGCACGCATGTGCTTGTTTCTTTAACAGTGATCAAGGCACAGGTCACTGAAGTCGACCTTTGAAACAATCCACTTCTGCACCCAAAAGCCCCTATGGCTGCCTCCAAGTTCCTTCCAAGGATGGCAGACCCAACTTCTATAAATCCCCCCCACATCCACCAGAAAAGAATTTGACTGTCTGGAGCACCTTCTCCCCAGTGTAGCGTGTGAAGTCAAGTCCAGAGATGGAGGGTTAGTGGTTGTTGGGTGTCAGGTCAGGTTCAGTGACAGGGAGAAGAGGGTCAGGTTGGGGAGAAATTCCAGAGGGCTCCAGGTTTAAGTGAATTGCTGACTGGAATCTTCCATTCCTTTGGAGTCTGATATGATTGGATTTGCGCATGGAGCCCTGCGGAAGCCTACGTTGGAACAACGACTGTCTAGCCAGTGGAAAATCTGACTAATTCACATAATGCTTCTTCTCTGATAGATGTTTATTTCTAGCTCAATCTCAGAAGCAGTATCAAATCCCCACTATGGCCTGTTGTTCCTGCCAATTCTATGGAATGTTTCTTTCATTTCATTTCCATTTTTCAATGGCCTGTAACAGGAATTACATAATTTCCTACCTACTTGATAACTCTACATCCAGCCAGTAGGGTTACGTATGCTTACTACACTATGTATGAACACAACTCTCAAGAGATTCTAACATTCCCGTCTGGTGAAAAAAATCTCTTTCTAACACTACTTGTGTGATTACTTTTCTCTTTCTCTCTTTATCGCTCCTGAACATTTCGTAACCGAGAATAATCAGGTCCCATTTGGATATTGCATGGGAACTTGTGCCTCGAGCTTACAATCCTATTTTCATGTCTGTATTAGAATTGTACATACACAATTGCAAGTTTCTTCTCTGGCAATCTAATTAATTTTCCTGCAGAGGCTAGTTGACATTTTCCTGATTCTTTGCATAAGGCCAGTTTCTCGCTGCTTAAAATTAGGCTCTTGCTACAAATCTCAAAATTATACAACCTTAACTTATAAAATAGCTCCATTGCCACAGGATAAGCCAGATAATGATACAGATTAATTAGTTGCACAAGTTATTACGGACACACACCAACCCAAAATTAAACCAAGTGAAGACATTTGAACAGCTAAAACGGAGAAAGTCAAATAAATTAAAACTTGAAATAGACTAAGGTGCTAATACTTATTTTCCTTAAACCTCTAAACACTCCTGGCCTTTAAAGTTATTTTTCAGTTAGTACCAGGATTTTGAGATTGCTGGCAAACTAAGTTGTATATTGGGCAACATCCAAAAAGCTTGCTAGGCAGCTTCTGAGAACATTTAAGACACATCGGAGCAAAAGTAAGCCTCGCGACCTTCCTTCAATGCAGTCAGCTCATTGTCAAACTGCAGGTGTAGGTGCGCAATCTACTCAGCCTCTCGTTATTGGACAACCTTATCAAGCTCCAAACTAGTGAACTTTTGCTGCATAATCTCCACTGCAAATACATCTTCCCTTAAACAGAGACAAAATTGCAAACAAATTGAAGATTTTCCGAAAAGCTCAAATTGCAAAGGCGGACTTTCAACTTCCAGTATCTGTCACGACACTACAATTACTGATTTACTAATGTCGCAACAACAGCTTGAAGGTTTGAAGAAAGAAAATCATTTGCTGTCTAGTGTTGTTCTTTAAACATTCTCTGTTGAAAAAGAGAAAAGAACAAGATCATCTGTGACTTGCCCCCTTCTTCACCAATAAACAGCCTTCCACATGTACTCGTGAAGGTTAGCTAATTGCAGAACACATCAGCACAAACACAGTAACAGTGATTTATTTACTGGACTAGTCCTCCAGAGATCTGGACTTGTGATGCAAGGAGTGTGATTTATATATCTACAGCTAGGCCCAGGCATCTGAAGGAGCGGCAGCATCAGCAAAAGGGACAGACGGCAGATCATCAGCAGACCTGGAGGAGCACTGGATGGGGAACAGGAGGTACTTTACCCGCTCACCCCAGGTCCATGGCTCCATCTTGGATGTGGCGGTTGCGGGAGTGGCATCAGCGGAGACCTGTAACTGAGATCCCAGAGCCCATTACAGATACGCAGGGGACAGTTTCAGAGACACCAGCCAATATCAAGCAGCGACTAGAGGAGCAGAAGAGGAAAAAAAGAAGAGGAGAGAAAGGTGAACTCTACTTCAGTAAAATCTTCAGTGTCTCAAGATGGTGCCAGAGCATGGTGACACTTTGCATACAACACAAGAGAAAACACTTTTCATCGTATTTTTATTTACACATGGCAATCAATCTAAATCTAAATATATTTGAATATCATTCAATTTAGAGTTGGCATTCTGAACTAGTGGTATATGGGTTATGGTCTGCGCGTAGGAGGGAGTTTAAAAGATCAACCTGTCAGTATTTCTGGAATCATATTGAAACCAGTATACAAGAGATAGTTCATGAAATGCTAAGGGGTATTTCTTTGCACTAGCGAGGGTTTTAAAAGTGCATAGAGTAAGCACAGAAAAGCATTTTTCTGCTTTCAGACGGAAGGATCAGGGATCAATTTATTTTTACTTTAAGGAAGCACCCATAAATTTGGCTTCAGTTTGCAGAAGTCCCAGTTGAAGTTGAATTTATGAAACTTTTTTTCTCCCCCTAGAGAAAGGGCTGGATTCATAAATGTAAGGCTTTTATTTTGAAAGTCCCAGACCAGGAGTGTATGATTCAAATCCTCAGGGAGTTATTTAAAGCTGGGTCCATCTCAGCTCAGATATGTGAATATGCAAAGAAGAGGCTAGTTTACTCTTGGGACTGGGGCATTAGAAGCAATGGTTAAGCCAAGCCTATAAATGCAATACAGAAGGAAACGTGCTCTGGTATTTGAGTATGGTAAAATTGGGGGTCAGTTTAGCTCAGTTGGCTAGACAATTGGTTTGCGAAGCAGTGTGATGCCAACAGCGTGGGTTCCATTCCTGCACTGGCTGAGGTTACCATGAAGGACTCTCCTTCTCAACCTCTTGGCTCACCTGAAGCACGGGGGTCCTCAAGTTAAATCACCACCAGCCATCTCCCTCTCTGGGGAGCAGCCCTTTGGTCTGGTAAGATGATTTGATGGTAAAATTAGAATTATAGAGTTGTAATTTTACTGTGTATTGAAACCTTTCACATTATGTTATAGATCTTTCTTTTTTAAAATCAACCTTTTGAGAGATATTACACACCCTGGTACTCCTGATTCAGTGGTAGGGGACAATACCATTGCAACAGAATAGTCCCTCAATGTCACAAGTAAATAGATCGGTGAATTCTGTTTTATTTACATGTTTTGCATAACTTTAGTATTACTGTTAAAACCAAATCTGCAGCAGTGTGTGCTTGTGCTTCAGTTAAAGATCACCTCAGCACAAAATACGTTCTGTCAAGCCAGATTTCAACAGGTGAAGATACAATAAAATGACTTCAGAGATAGCAGGAACTGCAGATGCTGGAGAATCTGAGATAACAAGGTGTAGAGCTGGATGAACACAGCAGGCCAAGCAGCATCAGAGGAGTAGGAATTCTTCCCCTTGGTCCACCCTTCACACCTCCTCCAGAACTTCCAATTCCCCGGTCCCCAACACCGCCTCTTTACTATGGACGTCCAGTCCCTATACACCTGCATTCCCCATGCAGATGGCCTAAAGGCCCTCCGCTTCTTCCTGTCCCACAGGCCCGACCAGTCCCCCTCCACTGACACCCTCATCCGCTTAGCCGAACTCGTCCTCACTCTCAACAACTTCTCTTTCAATTCCTCCCACTTCCTACAGACAAAGGGGGTGGCCATGGGTACCCGCATGGGCCCAAGCTATGCCTGCCTCTTCATAGGTCA
Organism: Ginglymostoma cirratum; assembly: GCA_024137785.1. Classification (NCBI taxonomy): domain Eukaryota; kingdom Metazoa; phylum Chordata; class Chondrichthyes; order Orectolobiformes; family Ginglymostomatidae; genus Ginglymostoma; species Ginglymostoma cirratum. The sequence continues at coordinate 40,836,728 of JAHRHZ010000289.1, read as the reverse complement.
CATGGAACAATCCCTCCTCCGGAGCTACACTGGCCCTAAACCCCACCTCTTCTTCCGTTACATTGATGACTGTATCGGCACTGCCTCGTGCTCCCACGAGGAGCTCAAACAGCTCATCCACTTCACCAACACCTTCCACCCCAACCTGAAGTTCACCTGGACCATCTCCATTACCTCTCTCTCCTACCTGGACCTCTGTCTCCATCTCTGGCAACCACCTAGAAACCGATATCCATTTCAAGCCCACCGACTCCCACAGCTACCTAGAATACACCTCCTCCCACCCACCTTCCTGCAAAAATGCCATCCACTATTCCCAATTCCTTCACCTCCGCCGCATCTGCTCCCAGGATGAGGCATTCCACTCCTGTACATCTCAGATGTCCTCGTTTTTCAAGGACCGCAACTTTCCGCCCCTCAGTGATCGAGAACGCCCTCGACCGTGTCTCCCGTATTTCCCGCAACTCATCCCCCACACCCCCTCCCCGCAATAACAACCAAAACAGAATCCCCCACATCCTCATGTACCACCCCACCAACCTTCAGATCCAACGCATCATCCTCCAACACTTCCGCCATCTGCAATCCGACCCCACCACCAAAAACACATTTCCCTCCCCACCCTTATCTGCTTTGCGGAGAGACCACTCTCTCCGGGACTCCCTTGTCCGCTCCACACACCCCTCCATCCCCACCACACCTGGCACTACTCCCTGCAACCGCAGGAAGTGCTACACCTGCCCCTACACCTCTCCATCCCAGGCCCCAAGACGACTTTCCACATCAAGCAGATGTTCACCTGCACATCTGCTAATGTGGTATACTGTATCCGCTGTTCCCGTTGTGGCCTCCTCTACATCGGGGAAACCAAGCGGAGGCTTGGGGACCGCTTTGCCGAACACCTACGCTTGGTTCGCAATAAACAACTGCGCCTCCCAGTCGCAAACCATTTCAACTCCCCCTCCCATTCCTCAGACGACATGTCCATCCTGGGCCGCCTGCAATGCCACAACAATGCTACCCAAAGGTTGCAGGAACAGCAACTCATATTCCGCTTGGGAACCCTGCAGCCCAATGGCATCAATGTGGACTTCATAAGCTTCAAAACCTCCCCCCCCGACTACCGTATCCCAAAACCAGCCCAGCTCGTCCCCGACTCCCTAACCTGTCCTTCCTCCCACCTATCCCCTCCTCTAACCTCAAGCCCCACCCCCATCTCCTACCTACTAACCTCATCCCGCCCCCTTGACCTGACCTATCTCCTCCCTACCTCCCCACCTACACTCACCTTTTCTGGCTCCATCCCGGCCTCTTTGACCTGTCTGTCTCCTCTCTACCTATCTTCTCCTCGATCCATCCTCTATCCACCTCCCCCTCTCTCCCTATTTGTTTCAGAACCCCCTTCCCCTCCCCCATTTCTGACGAAGGGTCTAGGCCCGAAACGTCAGCTTTCCTGCTCCTCTGATGCTGCTTGGCCTGCTGTGTTCATCCAGCTCTACACCTTGTTATCTCCATAAAATGACTCATGGATTTGGAATGTGAGACAGTAGAGACTTCAGTTAGCTAGAAAGTCAGACAGCATATGCCTTAACGTTTGTTGAGAATTAAGAGTGAAAGTTACAGGAAGGGGTGATTCGGGTTGTCACAAACTGTTTTACAGCCAACGAAGTACGTTAAGTTATATTTTAGTGTTTTCAGTTATGAGAGCAGCATTGGGTGGTCAAGTTGAAAACTACCTCTCTCGACTTCAAATTGTGCTGCTGAGGTCTGGACAGAACCCCTACCAGTCTAACACTCCCTCAGTACTGCAGGGCAGGCATTTGTCTGCACTCATCATTGGCATCCTCCATCTACATGAAATAATGAGCATGTAGGAAATCTATTGGCACTGGAATAGTTTCATAAGTTGTACTTTTACTGATGACTGAAAAGGCTGGTCTGAGACAGGCAGTCAGGTTCTGCTAACAGTGTTACAAGAAGTTATCAGGTGTTATTTTAGGTGATTGGTGTCAAGCTGTTGTAATGTCCCTTCATACTTGGCTGATCTCTCACATGCAGTCAATGATAAGGATTTGTCACATTTACAAACATCCTCGAAAGGGTCCTTTGGGCATCCCACTGGTCTACAAAACTCCAAGTACCTCATCATAGAATTATTCTTGGGAATGACCACATTCCATCCTGCTTGCATGTCCCAAGCGATGAATCATTTCTACTTAACAAGTACTAGCACGCACAGAAGATTTACCTTCAAGAGGATAGTCAAATTGTATGGCTTTGGCCACTCAAAATGCCACAAATATGTTGCAGGCAAGAAGAATTGTCGAGTTTCCTTTGGTGACAGCTGTAAATCATCCATACTTCGCAACAGAACAAGCTGCTGACAACACAAGCCTCCTGTAAGCCATAGTTCACACTGCTCTCGTTTTGCAAGGTAAAGTAGGAAAAAGAAAGAAGATACAATCTAACAATTTGAACTAAACTCCTTTAAAGAGGATCCTCGGCAATTCTTCATGAAAAACATGCAAGTGTGTATTCTCGTGCCTTAGATCTCAAATATAAAGTCAAACAAGGTTTGTACAAGGGAGTTAGATAACTCCTTGCAAATAAAGAATGCTATGATATGGATTAAGAGCAGATAGGTGGAATTTTTAAAAAATATCTCCATGGAAGAATAGGTTATGCATACCACATGAACCCTACTTGTGTGACTGCATATACAACTATATGAAATAGGAGGAGTAGGCTATTCACCACATTGAGCAGGCTCAGTCATCCAACAGGATCATAGCTGATCTGACCGCAATCTCAAATCCATATTCCTGCCCACCCCGATAACCTTTCAATCCTTTGGTAAACAAGGATTTATCCAAATTTTTCTTAAAAATATTGAAGGACTCTCTTTCTGAAAAAGTGGACGGAGCAGAGTTCCACAGACTCCCATCACTCGATGAATAAATTTTACCTAATCTGTGTTTTAAATGACCACTTTCCCCAGCTTGCTTGGGATTTTTGTTCTGTGAATTAAAACTTTATATCAACCAAATACAAATTGCAACCAAAATTTGAGGCACAGGGATAGGTTGGGCATCCACACATGGGATACTGAACTTTGCAGTTAAGGTTGAATAGAGAATATTATGAACTATATTAGGTTTCAAAACAGAGTCCCCAGTGCAGTGATTGTAATGAGGTCAGCCAGAAGACAACTTCCCCAATAGGGGCTGTTAATCTGGTTCAATCAGGGAGCCCTGGCTGACAGATAAGCACAAAAGTATTGGGGTTTTGTTCACTCAGAGCTGGGGCCTGTGGGAGTTGGGTCAGTGTCAAGGACTCTCCATGTGCAAATGAAGGGTGACTTGGTGATGGGATACAGGCCTCTGAGGAGTTATTTCACCCAAGCTATGTAGACTCTGGGGAAATTCCAATAAGTCCCACGAAGCGATTAAAACTCTGTCCAATTACCAATGTTTGTACATTTCACAGCTGACCTCACATAGGTCATGTGATTATGCAGGCCATTTCAGTGCTGTGGCAACAAAAGAAACTGGACTACAGACATCCAAGAATGAAATTGCAGGAAAGATAGGCACAGATTTTGGAGATAACTGGTTTAAAAGTTTGTAAGCAGAAAGAGAGCTGAAGATGTAACATTAGTTTGAGGGGTCTATTTTGTCTGAAATAAAACAGAAGTGGACACGATGATGGTGGTCTTGAAAGTGAGGGGAAGAATATCTGGAGTCAGTCAATAAAAGTTAAGAAGGGATTCTAGATGATTGGTGGTTCACAAGACTATAAAAAAAATGAAAATCAACCAGAGTGTCAAATTAACTTCTGAGGAAGTGGTGGTGTTGATACAACTCACCATGAGAAATAGCATAAGTAGCATCACAATGCATCCTAAAGAATCAAAGCTTTCAGAATATTAAAAGTGCACCCTACAAAATAAATGATTAAGCTTAGAGAAAAGCAATAACTGGGACAAAATTGAGAAGTCCTGGTACACCAAATGGATGGTGACAAGGACTTACACACTATTAGAAAGTAATCACTTCTTATTGTGAAACAGGATAGCATTCTGGAAAGAAACAGATATTTCTTAGTTTCCTAAATCCCAGGGAAAATAAAAACTGTTTCTTGAAAATTCACCTGTGTCTCCATCAACAATCTCTTAGATTTCAGTGAGTAAAACATCAAAGCTAAGGAAAGCAGCTGTCCTTGCTTTTACAATTGGACAAGGTGAACTGCTCCAGGCTCCTAAACATCTACTTCACCTATCTGAAAAAGACTAGAAGCAAAGATCAGCTGCCACCTTCAGAGAAACCAGCAAGTGATGAGTGTTCACTGCAGCAGCCTCAACTTCTCATCAAAAAAAAAAAAAAAAAGCCACGTATCATTTGTAGGCAACTAAAGACTTCAGGTATTGATTGAAAGTCTAGCATGTAACGTTCCTGCCCCTCCAATTCAGTCCTTTATTCCCCTATGAATCTTGATATTTTCTATTCAGTTCAAGAATGAAGTAGATTCATTAAGGCTTTACTCAATAAATGTCTCATTAGTCTATTAAATTGGATTGGATTGGATTGGATTGGAAAGATGTGGGTGGAGCAAAGCCAGTGAAAGCAGACCAAAAGGGCAAGACAGAAGTCCACACAATGCTGTCCTTCTACGACATGTGAAAAGACATTTTTCACCAATGTACAAAGCAGTTAGCAAGTCAACAATGTCCACTTTAGGGAACATAACTGCATTTTGAAAATACTTAGTTTGCCCTCATTGGAAAGCATCAGATAAGGCCATTTATATAAACATCCAACATAGCTTTCACGATCACACAATTTTAAATAATACAGTATATTTATAAACTGTAGCACTGTGAGATTGACAGGTGAATGAGAGGAATGCTTTTGCTGGAGGTCTCTGCCTGATGGTCATAGCCTACAAATTGCAGCATTCAATATGTAGGTCACAGTGTCCTAATTTGACTGCTCCAGTCTCTGTATGCCTGCTCTGGGATCAATAGTTAATATTAGCAAATTGAGCACTCACTCTTAAGGCTGTTGTTGGGAGCCATTTAATATGGAACAAAGATATTTCATTCCAAACTCTCCATTTAGGAAGGTAAGCAGTTAGAAAAAAGGGCCATGAGTTACTGATAAACGGCAGCACCCAAAATGAGAATTATTTTTTCCCCCCGAGTTTGCATGTCATATTTATAAGACTTTGTGCAATGGTTTGTTTTGCACAGAACATTCAAGGACTGTGGGTTTCACTGGCTGGATCACTCTTCAGATGGTGGTGGTGAGCTGTGTTCTCCATTTGGGAGGGAGTTCCAGGCGTTTGACCCACTGACAGTGCAGGAATGGTGATATAGTTTCAAGTGTGACAGGTGATTGTTCCTCATTGCTCCTCTCCAAGCTAATGAGGCATGCCACGTCAGGTGCAAAATTGACACCGCTAGTGGAAAAAGATGCAAGGCCAATGTTTGGTCCAAGCCAGTCAGTCATTAGTCAATGAGATGGTTCCAAAGAAGATTGCCAGCCAACAAGAAGGCTGCTGAAATTGAGGGAAAGTCAGGAACTGCCATTTTGAAGCACTGGCATTGTGACACAAAGAAGTAGCAACAATGCCCAATAGGGGTCATAGTAGGTAGGAAAGTATGTTGTTATGAGGAAGAGAGTTTGTAAACTGAAGTGATGCCTGTATTGCATTCTGCAAGCAGTTACCATGCTCAGTTAATGATTTGTGACAATCTACCTCAACCTCTCCAGGAACATGAATCTTTATCTGAAGAAACTTTGTCAGCTTTTCCAAATGTCCTGTTGACATGGAGTCCCAATTGGAGACACAGTCCAATAAATCTGATAGCACACTGCTATCATGCCTAATAACATCATGTCTTACTTTTCACTGGAAAGATGGTGGCCGAGAGGAGACCTGACAGAGGTCTACAAGATTATGAGGGGCACAGATAGGGTGGGTAGTCAGAGGCTTTGTCTCAGGGTTGAAGTTTCAATTACAAAGGGGCACAGGGTCAAGGTGAGAGGGGGAAAGTTTAAGGGAGATGTACGAGGAAAGTCTTTCATGCAGAGAGTGGCAGGGGCCTAGAATGCACTGCCAGAGGTGGTGGTGGAAGCAGGCACGTAGGTGACATTTAAGAAACATCTGGACGGTTACATGAATAGGGAAGGAATAGAAGGATACTTACTGAATAAGGGCAAGAGGTTTTTTTTTAAAATTTAGTCAGGGCATGATGATCGGCACAGGCTTGGAGGGCTGAAGGGCCTGTTCCTGTGCCATACTTCTCTTTTGTTCTTGTTCTTTTTCAAATCGTTAAACGGTGTGATACCTGACTCTTGATTGATCAAGTTCTTCTAATACTCTTGCAGATCAAAGTGAGTAAAGTTATTCACCTAGCTTTATGGTGAAGCCAGTTTGTTTGATGGGGAGCGCCAAAGGAGAAGCGGCACATATTGAAGTAGCGATGAATATTTCAGCACTTTCAGCTTTATGGGGCAATAACACTGGTTTTTCACTCAGCAGTATACAGGATGTCCCTGATGAATTTGTTCAGGGAACAAGAAACTCTGCATATGCAAGAAAATACTTCTGCAATTTTGAAGCATGAGAATGATGTTTGACTTTTGTAAGAAAACCCAGAAAATCCTCCTTCATCTAATGTTTCAGAGACACTGTCGGATATGACAGTGAGCAGTTCTGAAGTTCACCACATCTTTTTTGTCCAGAATATTTTGTGGTAACTTCAGATGCAGTTTCAACTGTACTGACTACAAATCTTCCAGTGAACGCACCATGCTCTGACGGGAATACTAAATAAAAATTAAAAGAACTGTGAATGCTGTAAATTGGGAACAAAAACAGAAGTCGCTGGAAAAGCTCAGCAGGTGCGGCAGTATCTGTGAAGAAAAATCAGAGTTAACGTTTCAGGTCTGATGATCCTTCCTCAGGACTATGAGGATCACCGGACCCAAAACGTTAACACTGATTTTTCTTCACAGATGCTGCCAGACCTGCTGAGCTTTTCCTGCAACTTCTGTTTTTGCTCTCTGAAGGGGTTTTGTCCTTGCGATGAGTCTCTGGGAGAAGTGAAACTACACACTGAAGTCTTCCAGTTGATTTGTCTATCCCTTCATCCTAAACTTGAGAATATGGTGTAAAAGTCTCAAGATAGCTTTGTGTACTGCTTTTGCAACTGAACAATGACACTCATCAACTCTTCGAGGGTGCAGCTTTGCCATTCAGTAGTCTTTCTTCATCAGATCTTCTCTTCATTTCAGGCATCATCAAAAAGATAAAGTGAATTAAGATCCAGTAAAGGGGAAGTCGTACCCTCTTGATGAGCACCCAGCTATCTTCCTCATGACGTGGCAGTCCACTGTCCTCTCAGTATTATACGTTTGGGATACTGTTGCTAGGTGTAGTTATAGGAATAGTGAGAGATTGCAGAGCTCTGCGATGCAGAGGGATCTGGACAATCTAGTGCATGAATCACAAAAAGGCCAGTATGTCAGTACAGCATGTGATTAATAAAGCTAATTGAGGGTTATCATTTATTGAGAAGGAAATGGAGTATAAAATCAGGGAGGTTATGCTTCAATTATACAGTGCATTGAGCACTGTTTACTTAAGGAGGATGTGAATATATTGGAAACATTTAGAGAAGGTTTACTGGACTAACACCTGGACTTAGTGGGTCGTCTTATGAAGAAAGGTTAGCATCTATTAGAATTTAGAAAAGTAAAAGACAACTTTCTTGAAACAATGTCCTTACGGGCCTTGACAGGGCAGATGTAGAGATGATGTTTACTTTTATAGCAGAATCTAGAACTAGCACCACTGTCTAAAAGAAAACAGTTGCCTATTTAAGACAATGAGGAGGAAAACTTTTTTTCTTTTTAAAGAAAAAAACCAGCAGATAGGTGCTGGAAGTCATACGGAAAGTGACTTCGTGCATGTCTTCAATATTGCCCAGATCAATGTAGGAAAGCATGGATTCCAGATTTTCTGATATTGCAGTGGAAGTACTAATTAAGGTATTGGAAAAGAAGAAAGATGTTCTAATCCACGTGGAGGCAGGTGGTCCTCCAAGTTATTCAGAAGGCAGTGGGAACAAACACCCTTTAGGACAATATCAATGCTTTTTTCGCTGGAGCATAGGAGGTTGAGGAATGACCTTATAGAGGTTTATAAAATCATGATGGACATTGATAAGGTGACTAGCAAAAGTCTTTTCCCTAGGGTAGGGGAGTTCAAAACTAGAGAGCGCATAATTTTAAGGTGAGATGAGAAGGATTTAAAAAAGGGACCCAGGCAGCAACTTTTTCCACACAGAGGGTGGTTCGTATGTGGAATGAACTGCCAGAGGCAGGTAGAATTACAACATTTCAAAGACATTTGGACACATATATGAATACAAAAGTTTTAGAGGGATATGGGCCAAATGCAGGCAAAGTTCAGTATAGGAAATTTAGTCTGTAAGGATGACTCGGACCGAAGCATGTTTCCTTGTTGTATAACTCCATAAATCTTCCTGAAAAAGCAGTTGAAGCAGAGTCTTTGAGCATTTTTAAGACTAGGAGGCACTGATTCTTTGTAAATAAGGGATAAAATGTTATTGTGGGTAGGCAGAAATGCAGAGTAATCATATCAGATATAATCTTACTCAATGGTAGAGTAGTCTCGAGGGGTTGAGTGGCCTACTAAATCCTAATTCATATGTTCGTATCCTTCAGTGACTTATAAACAAAGGCACCCAGTTCCTGGGAACATCAACATTTCAAACATTGCTCAAAGTGGATAACGTCATATTTTTCTACATTATATTCTACCTGCCATGTTCTTGCACACTCACGCAGCCTGTCTCAATCCTCGTGAAACCTCTGCATCCTCACCAGCCTCACGTGCCCACCTAATTTTGCGTCATCAGCACACTATGGAAATATTGCATTGCATTGCATTTCCACATCTGAATCTTAGATATAGTTTGTGAATAACTCTAGCGTGAGCACTGATCTTTGAGTACCTACTAGTTATAGCCTGATAACCTGAGAATGAACAGTTTAGCCTTGCTCTGTTTTCTGTCTATGAGCCAACTGGCAATTGAATTTTGCTTTTTTTTTGTCCTTCTTTGTTTAAAATCAACAGTTGTCCGATCAGCCCCCGAAATCTGGTTAGCCATTTCCGAAACTATTGACTTTGTAAGAAGAGCATTTTCTGCATACTTGCAGATGCTTTCAGTGACATAGTGACATCCTGGCTGGCTGCACTGGGAATTAGTTCATGATTTCCCGAGCTCTCACTCTCAGTTCTCACTTGGAAATTGCGGCAGTTTTCAAGACTCAAAACGGGGCATGGGAGTTTAGGAAGCATGTGAGTAGAAGTTCAAAAAATAAATGCAGTTTCCAGTGAAAGGAGGGAGGATCAGTAACCAGAGAACATGGATTTAAGATAAGGGAGAAGTGGAGGAGATTTTTTAAACATAGCAAGTTGTTACAATCTGGAATGCTTGTCCTGAAAGGACATTGGAATCATATTTAACAGCAATGTTCAGAAGGGATGTAGTTAAATGCTTGCAAAGGAGAAAGGTATAGTAATATAGGTAAAAGGGCAAGAGGAATGGGAGTAATATGAAAGCAAAGTACTGCAAAGCCACAGAATCTCAACAGGTTTGCAGCATCTGTGGAAAGAGAAACAAAGTCAAGGTCAAGTTTCAAGTCCAATATACCCCATCTCTGGGGCTTAAGAGATTTGTAGAACTTTTATCCTGTTGGCAAAGGTACAGGAGAAGCAAGTGGAATAGACGGTGAGGCTGCCTAGAGCGAATGACAAAGAGGGCATTATGGCAGTAAAGGAGTGATCTAAATTCGGAATAGGTGTTAATAGGAGGAGTGAATTGTGGAAAATAGGTCACCTCTGATATAGCAAACCCATGCAACCAAGACACCTGGGTTGGGCATAGGCATGTAATCAAAATGGAAAACCAAATTCATGATCTGAAGTCATTGAACTCAGTAATGTGCCCTGGAAGCTGAGAAGTACCTAAGCAGAAAATTAGGTGCTGTTTCTCCAGTTTGCATTGGGCTTCACTGGAGAACTGCAACAGGCCAAGAGTAGATATGACAGCATTAGATCAGAAGTGAGATAGATTAATTGTGTAGTTCCCTCAGAGAACCTACACAGGCATAATAAATCAGATGGCCTCCTTCAGTGATGCTTGATTCTACATACTCGCCAACTTTAAGGGCATTTAAATGGTCGTTGGATAAACATATGGATGATAATGGAATAGTGTAGGTTAGATGGGCTTCAGACTGGTTTCTCAGGTTGGCGCAACATCGAGGGCCGAAGGGCCTGTACTGCTCTGTAATGTTCTATGTTCTATAATTACCAATTTCAGCTGTAATTATTACAGTAAGCTTATTAGCTCATCGTACTGGTTAAACATAACTACACAGAGTTTCAAATAGTAACCTCTTGAGCACAATACTCAACAGAATTAATACAAACAACACAACTGTTTGGATGCAAAGATTCACTCATTGCTATGACATACCTGGCAGACAATCAAATTTCGCTTTCTTCAATCACCTCCTCTTTCTGGCTGAAATATTGACCAGAGAAAATACATTTCAAGTTTCAGGTCAGTAAGTGGTTTGTTCCCACAGTAAAAGCAAAGAAGGATAGCAAATCTCCAACTTACTCTTGCATTCAGACCTTAAATTATCCCCTCATTACTTATAACACCAAACTTCCATGAACAAGTCCAGAGATTTTATCTTTTTTGGACCATTATTTGAATCAAGTGTTAGGAATCCTGCTTCGGACTGGTTTTTCCCCATTCCCCAAGATTGCAGCATGAAACTCTAATAGTCACTACCATTTCAACATCAGGCAAGTTAATCACTGACAAATCTATAAAACAGATTAACAGATATTTTTACAGCCTAACAGTCTGTACCAGGTCATTCAGCTCAACTACTCTACTTGTTTACGTTCCATACAAATCTTTACACTTCACCTCAACCTATTTTTTGATTTCTTTCCTGATCATCTGCTTATCTCCTTTTCCCTTAAATGTGTCTATGCTATTCCATTCATTTAGTTCCATTGGTACATGCGCCACATTCTTATCACATTCTGGCTAAAATTTCTCCAGAATTCATTAAAGGATTTACTCATTACAATCTTAGATTTATTACCCCTTGTTCCAAATTCAGCTACAAGTGGCAACATCTTCTGTAATATACCTCAAAACGTTTCATAATTTTGAAAGTCACAATCATTTTGCCCAACCTTTTACTGATTAAACAAAGTCCCAGCTTCTTCAACCCCAATTAACCACTTTTCTATGCTATTCACCTAACCAGTGTGTGTTCTTCCGAGATAGAAGGTACTGCAGATGCCGGAGAATCCGAGATAACAAGGTGTGGAGCTGGATGAACACAGCAGGCCAAGCAGCATCATAGGAGCAGGAAAACTTGACGTTTCGGGCGTAGACCCTTCATCAGAAATGGGGGAGGGGAAGAGGGTTCTGAAATAAATAGGGAGAGAGGGGGAGGCGGATAGAGGAATGGTTAGAGGAGAGGATAGGTGGAGAGGAGGCAGACAAGTCGAAGAGGCGGGGATGGAGCCAGTAAAGGTGAGTGTTGGTGGGGGGATAGGGAGGAGATAGGTCAGTCCAGGGAGGACGGACAGGTCAAGGGAGCGGGATGATGTTAGTAGATAGGAGATGGGGGTGGGGCTTGAGGTGGGAGGAGGGGATAGGTGAGAGGAAAAACAGGTTAGGGAGGTGGAGATGAGCTGGGCTGGTTTTGGGATGCGGTTGGGGGAGGGGAGATTTTGAAGCTTGTGAAATCCTATGATGCTGCTTGACCTGTGTTCTTCCGAGTTCCACATTCTCACTATTCGAAGTAACAGCTTCCCACACAACCCCTCATATTTAATAATCATTATCTTATATTTATTAGTTTGTGATTTATTTACACAAGCCGAAACATCATCTCTAGGTTTAACCTATTTAATCCTTCCATAATTTTAAATGATCTCTGTGGGTCGTCTTTAAGCCTTCTCTTGGAGAAATGAGCCCAAGTTTTTTTCTGGTTATAACCTACTTTCCAGTATCTTTAAGATTTTCTTCGGCACGTTCTCCAAAGGCTCTTTTATTGTTGTGCTTTCCCTCTCAGGATTTACCAGAAATACAGAACACTGAATAAAATGGAATGTTTTAAAGTTGTGCAAAACATAGTGATGCATTCTCATACAACGTGGTGCTGAATTTCCAACTTTTCATCCAACTTGTTAAGATGCTGTACTCAGATGAAACAACTTGTGCTACTGTCAAACTAACAAAAATAAAACATTTTTTTTTCAATGATTGCATGTGGTCATCCAGGACACAAAATGAGGCAAAAATTGCTATGAAGAAAAACACAATGGAAATTCAAAAGAAACACCCAAAGATGAGAAAAAAACTGGCAGAAAATGATCTTGCATTAAGCCAAGCTTCACATCTGCACTAGTTCATACTTGCATTCCAATCTATGCTATAAGCCAATTCTTCTCTGAAGTTCTCTTAAGTTTAACAGGTTTAATACATAGGCTCTCACTGTGGGATTTTTTTTCCAAGCTGTGAAGTGCTGCTCAGCAGCTGCCCAGTTCATTCTTGACATTTTCACAAGTTTATTAATCTGGAAGGCTGCACAAAATTTCTCCAGCGAACACATGCTCAGCCAGCTCAAGAAGAAACTCAAGGGTTCATTTTTCAAATCCAGATTAACAGTCAGATCCTGCAGCCATGCTGCTCTTCAGAAGTCAATCTGGCATCAGCCAGTCAATTTCCTCAAACATGCCAGAGGACTAAAACCTCCACTATCCACACTCCTATTCATCTTCCTTTAATTGTGGCTCAGTAGGCAACAAGCCTAGTGGAGTAGCAAAATCCAAGCAGACACTCAGACAGCTGAACCATCACTGACGTCACCCTTTGGATCAGATGTTAAAACGAGGGTCTGTTCGCCCTCTCAAGTGGATGTAAAATATCCTATGGTTCTTTTAATGGGTGGGTGGTGGTGGTAGTGGTGATGGTTGAGGTGGGGTGGGGGCAGTGAGTTCTCCCATGTGCCCATGCCAATATTTAACTAACTTCATAAAAGAAATGTGATCATATTGTCAGCACTTGCTGTGTGTAAAATGACTCTCATGTTTCCTATTTTGCAGCAGTGACTGCACACCAAAAAGCACTTTGTTGGCTGGAGAGGCACATTATAGCCATACAAACTCCTTCTAAATTGTCTCCCAGAGATTTTGAAAACTTCTATAAAGTTTGTTCTTGTATTTCACTCCAATAGCGGCAGCACCATTACTGATTAAGCTCCTTGTGACCTCAAGGACATAGTGACAGGGGGGGTAAGGGAACAAACAAGGGGAAGAAACACATTTGATTTCATCCTTCTCGAATCTGCCTTCCATAGATACATTTGTCCGTGACATTATCTGTAGGATTGATCACCGCTCAATCCTTTTGGAGATGCAGTCCTACCTTCATTCAAGGATAACCTCCATGTTGTGTGACACTATCCCACGCTGAATGGGATAGGCTTTGAACCAGTTCAGCAACTGAAAACTGGGCATCCACAAGGTGCTGCGGGCCATCAGAATTGTATTTAGTCACCGTGAGGGCCATCAAATCCCTCACTCTAGAGTTTTTTTTTTAAGAATCCCTGCAGTGTGGAAACAGGCCCTTCGGCCCAACAAGTCCACACCGAACCTCAGAGTATCCCAACCACACCCATCCCCCTTGTAACCCACCTAATCTACACATCCCTGAACACTACGGGCAATTTAGCATGGCCAATCCACCTAACCTGCACATCTTTGGATTGTGGGAGGAAACCGGAGCACCCGGAGGAAACCCACGCTGACACAGGGAGAATGTGCAAACTCCACACAGACAGACAGTCACCCGAGGCTGGAATCGAACCTGGGTCCCTGGCGCTGTGAGGCAACAGTGCTAACCACTGAGCCACCGTGCCGCCCCTACTTTTACCATCAAGCCAGGGGATCAACCGGTTCAATGAGGACTGCAGAAAGGCATGCCAGCAGTAAAAATTCAGAGTCAACCTGAGGACTCTAAAACACAGGACCACATACACGCTAACCAGCATAAGCAAAAAGATGCAAGATAAAGCTAAGCGTTCCCACAATCAATGGATCAGATCTAAGCTCTGCAGCGAATGGTAGTGAACTAGCAAACAACTCATTGGACAAGGTGACTCCACAAATATTCTCATCCTCAGTAATGAGGGAACGTAGCGCAATTGGTGCAAAGGATAAATCTTGCAACAATCCTCAGCCAGAAGTCCCATTCATCTTGGCCTCCTTTGCTGGACCTCATCTTCCATGAATGCCAGTCTTCATCCAATTCGTTCACTTGATGTGATATCACGAATTGCCGAAGGCACTGAACACTACAAAGCAACAGACCCTAGCAACAGTACTGAAGACTTCTGCTCCATAACTTGGTGTACCCAAGCTGTTCCAATACAGCTATAACACTGGCATCTTACCAATCCTTTATGGTCACTGGGTCAATATCCTGGAACTCCCTCTCAGCATCATGAGTCTACCGACACAAAATTGGCTGCAGTGTTCAAGAAGGCAGGTCAGCATCATCTCTCAAGGACAACTGGTCAGGACAATACACTCTGGCCAGCCAACGGTGCCCACATCTCACTAAGGCGAACCACTGTATCAAATGTACAAGATCAATGGTTGTGGATTTTCTGTTATAGAAGATAGGAGCAGGAGGAGGCCATTCAGCCCTTCGAGCCTGTTCTGTCATTCTTCATGATCATGGCTAATCGTCCAACTCAACAGCTTATTCCTGCTTTATTCCCATAACCTTTGATCCCATTTGCCCCAGATGCTATATCTGGTCGCCTATTGAATACATTCAATGTTTTGGCATCAACTACTTCCTGTGGGAATGAATCGTACAGGCTCACCACTCTATGGGTCCTAAATCATCTGCCCCGAATCCTCATACTGTGACCCCTGGTTTTGGGTACACCCACCATCGACAACATCCTCCTTGCATCTACCCTATCCAGTCCTGTTAGAATTGTGTAAGTCTCTCTGAGATCCCCTCTCGTGCATTTGGACTCTGGCAAAAACAATCCCAACCTAGTCAGTCAATCTCTCCTCATACGTCAGACCGCCATCCCCAGAATCAGCCTGGGAAACCTTTGCTGTACTCCCTCGGGATCAAGAGCATCCTTCCTCAGAAAAGGAGACCAAAACTGCACATTAATTGTTACTGCATCAGGGTACTAGAAAATCCCTTTATCAAATTAGACAATAGAATTTGCTCAATTTTTTCATTCATTGATATACTCTTCTACTTTGCAAGCCAGCTGTTCCAGCCAACTGAGCTGAAACCAAGATCATGGGTTAAATTTCCTATTGGCTGAGGTCACTGGAAAGGCCCACCTTCTCAAACTGATCCGTCACCTAATGCATGGTTAACAGCACCAGCAAATCATCCCTTTCTCTCTAATAAGATCAGCCCATCATCCTCTGGGACCAGAGCAACTTTCATTTGCACTGAAAATGCAAAGACTTTGTAGAACGAGCTAGGACAATCACTTATTTTTAATGAGGCATTAAACTAAATCCCAGCCTGCCCTTAAGGATGGACCTTGAGGAATTTCGTGGTGCGACTGTGAAGTTTAGGGAACTGCATCTCAAATAAAATCATCGACAGAAAGAACCTGGTTTTTAAAATCACACTGCTGTTTACGGAATCTCACTATTCGCAAATTTACTGCCACATTTCTTATCTTACAACAGTGACTTCACTTCCAAAGTACTTAATTGACTACAAAGCATTTCTGAGACTTCCTAAGGTTGTGACAAGTTACATATAAATGCAAGTTCTTTCAACCTGTGTGGGGTGATGATGAGGATGGAAGGCTGTGATTGAGACCCATACAGACCAGCATTTTTGCCAAGGAAGTTTGTTTAAACTGCAATCAATTCTTTTAACCTCCAGGTAGATTCATAGTAGGTCCTTCCATCCCACACTAACTACTTCTTGTCTGGTGCAGTCATGGAATCAATCAGTCCCACCAACTACTGCTAAACTCACCATTTGAGCTTTACTCCCAGGTATGAATCATCTGCCCAAACGAAGTTTACAATAAACTAATTTGAGCACTTACTTGCAATAATTATGGATTGACAAGCTTCAATTCCATAACTGTTGCCAACACAGCTGCAACAGCAGCTGCCTACACCAGTGCAATCATCCTGATTTTATCTGTTCGGTTTGGACAGTTCCCCACAGTTTCAGGAAGTTCAGAGGAGACGAACACAGGTTTCATAGCGTTATATTCCATAACTCTGTGTCAGCTCTTTGGTAAACCAACCTAATTAATCCCACTGTACTTGCTCCTTTCCCGTGGCCCTGTTAATAGCTCCAATGGAAGTATTTATCCAAATCCCTTTTGAAAGCTGCTGTTGAATCTACTTTCCCCAGTCTTTCTGATACAATGCATTCCATATCATCTCAGATTACCGCAACAGAAAAATATTCTTCTCTTGCTAATCATAAATCTCAAAACCATTCTTTACCTGTTGTAATTGAAAATGATTTCTCCTTATTGACTTTATTAAAACATTTCTGATTTTGGACATTTGTTAGATCTACCTTTGCCCTTTGCTGTTCTAAAGAGTACACAATCTCAGCCTTTTCAGAGTCTCTGCACAATTCAAAATCCTTCATCGCTGACCCAACTCAAGTAAATTTCCTCCACACCTCCTCAAACGAGGTGACCAAAACCGACCACAGTACTCCAATTGAGATCAAACCAATGATTCATGAAGTCGCATTGCACGAGCTCTTGCACTTTTACATGCCGTCTTGGCAGTGGGAAATGCAACCCACTCGGAACTTCCACAAAGCAGCCTGTTACGATGCAAATCAAAAACTTCCAAGCACTTTGAACATCATGCACTCTACAACTACAGCTGCAACTGCACCTGGCATTGGCTTAATGGAAAATGTCAGGAGCCAAGCCACCTGAGCAACTGGGCCAAGTGCAGGCAGGTTACACTAGTTTACTTTGGGAACACAGTCAGAGTAGACTGGGTCTGTTTCCATGCTGTATGGCTCTATGACTCTAAGCAGCAGGTGCATATACCATTACGTTACTCAGTCTGCCAGATGGTTGTTACCGTACACTGGAAGCCACATTGAAGAATCAAAGTTCAACTGGATCACTCGATAAACCTTGCTGACAATATAATTTCCAAGTTTAGATTTCCTCCCATTTCAGCACCAAGTCTTCAATTCAAATTGCAGGCAACACTACCATTTAGGCAGATAAAAGTGAATCCTTTCACTTACTTAGTACCTGACATCATGTTTAGAGCATCCCAAAGTGCTTTACAACAAAAAAGTTAAAGTGTAGCCGCAGACAAACATAGATTTTGCCCACAAGATCTCAAGACAGCAGGAAAATGTCCAAATAATGACTGCCTCCATGAGATTCCAACAGATGCCTCTGCTGGAGGCTGGAGATTCCAGGGGCCCACTGCATCTTGTTCCACTCAGGCACTCCAAAGGCCAGTGTCAGGCCTTCTCCCAGGATCAAAGAGCCGTGGGACAGAGGTCCCATCCACTGTGAACCGCCAGACAATCAGATCGACAACTCTAGTGAATGGCATCAGTGTAGATAGGAACAGAGACTGCTGGCAGTATGATATCCACCCAAGGCCTAGAATCAGTGGATCTCAGGTTTTAAGTGTGATGGCAGAAAGAGTGCCATGGGGAGAAAAGGGCAGAGGGTACAAGAGCTACAGGTTGTAGCTCTGAGTGACCCCATCCTTTTCCAATATTAGGAACCCTTAAACAGGCACCAAGTGCCTTTGAATGAAGAACCCTTACCAGGAACCCACAAGTAATCCTTTACAAGCTGCTCATCATCCTCCCCCACCTGTTGCTGGGTTAAAAAAATTTTAAAATCAACCTGTTTGGATGGTTGCAAGTGGGACTTGAACCCAGATCTTCTAACAGTTTGCTCAGTTATTATCAGCAATGGTGGGATAGGGTCTCAATTGGCAGTAGGCTGGGAAGAACAGGCTCAGGGGTTTTCTCACACAGACTTAAAAGTGGAGGCAGGAAGGTGACAGAACTCCACCCACCACTCATCCATCTGATTAAATACCTCTTGGGATCACCACAGAGTGAATGTACACGATGCTGCCCAATGTTTCTGACGGTGATAACTGAGGAGAAAATAGTTACCAAGCAGATCAGAACGATTCTTCTACTCTGACGTAGGTAGCACCAGGCAATGTACAACATCTACTGGAGCCAGCAAAAGGGACTTGATTCAACATTTCATTTCAAAGGCAGGCATGGCACCTCACTGTGCTACCAACCTTGATGACATTGCAGAGCAGACTGCAGCTTGAACTCACTTCATTTGGGTGTCAGGGTTAATTTAGCTATCAACTGGATTAGCTGACTCGTCAGGGTTAAATTCCATGGTCAGAGAGAAAAATGTGGTTCCACTTTGAGGAGAACATCTGAATGAAAGAGTAAACAAATATTTATTCAAATGTAACTGAATATGGCACAACTTAGATTCAGGCATTCCAGATCTGGAAATGTCGATTCTACCCTCCTCCAGAAAATGAACATCCAACTAATTCAAAGTCAAACTGAAATATTGTATGTGTCTACTTCAGCGATTCTTTAAAGCTAATTTTCACAATTATAACGTTTTGCAGCATTTTGTTTCAGTAAAAGCTGGTCACTGCACTTCAATTCCTGATAACTACTCAAACTAAGTATCTACAAAACCTAGATAACAAGGTGTGGAGCTGGATGAACACAGCAGGCCAAGCAGCATCAGAGGAGCAGGAAAGCTTGACGTTTCAGGCCTAGACCCTTCTTCAGAAATGGGGGAGGGGAAGAGGGTTCTGAAATAAATAGGAAGAGAGGGGGAGGCGGATAGAAGATGGATAGAGGAGAGGATAGGTGGAGTGGAGGCAGACAAGTCGAAGAGGCGGGGATGGAGTGTAGGTGGGAGGGTGGGGAGGAGATAGGTCAGTCCAGGGAGGACAGACAGGTCAAGGGGGCGGGATGAGGTTAGTAGATAGGAGATGGGGGTGGGGGTGGGGCTTGAGGTGGGAGGAGGGGATAGGTGAGAGGAAGGACAGGTTAGGGAGGCGGAGATGAGCTGGGCTGGGTTTGGGATGCGGTTGGGGGAGGGGAGATTTTGAAGCTTGCGAAATCCACATTGATACCATTGGGCTGCAAGGTTCCCAGGCTGAATATGATTTGCTGTTCCTACAGCCTTCGGGTGGCATCACTGTGGAATTGCAGGAGGCCCAGGATGGACATGTCATCTGAGGAATGGGAGGGGGAGTTGAAATGGTTCGCGACTGGGAGTGCAGTTGTTTGTTGCGAACTGAGCGCAGGTGTTCTGCAAAGCGGTCCCCAAGCCTCCGCTTGGTTTCCCCGATGTAGACAAACCCAGCCCAGCTCATCTCCGCCTCCCTAACCTGTCCTTCCTCTCACCTATCCCCTCCTCCCACCTCAAGCCCCACCCCATCTCCTATCTACTAACATCATCCCACCCCCTTGACCTGTCCGTCCTCCCTGGACTGACCTATCTCCTCCCTACCCCCCCACCTACACTCACCTTTACTGGCTCCATCCCCGCCTCTTCGACTTGTCTGCCTCCTCTCCACCTATCCTCTCCTCTATCCATCTTCTATCCGCCTCCCCCTCTCTCCCTATTTATTTCAGAACCCTCCTCCCCGCCCCCATTTCTGATGAAGGGTCTAGGCCCAAAACATCAAGCTTTCCTGCTCCTGTGATGCTGCTTGGCCTGCTGTGTTCATCCAGCTCCACACCTTGTTATCTCGGATTCTCCGGCATCTGCAGTACCTATTATCTCTATCTACAAAACCTCTTCCATTTTGACATATTTGAACAAATTTTAAAGTCGTTAATTGCAAAACATTTGCATTCGGTTTAGGGAGCCAACTTGAACAACGCAACTTACTCAGGAAATGCTGAACCCTATCAGCTAGATAGCAAAGGTGAAATACCCACTTTGCAATTAGTGCTGCACTGAAGCTCCACTCACTCCTCAGAGATTCCATTCTGAAAATTCAGACCTACTCCAAATATATTTTGAAAATAGTTTAAAGGAGGTAGACAGGTTTAATAAATGGACAAATATACAGAAAAAAAGCTTCTTTTGGAAAGTCAGACATTTGGAAAATGGCTGTGTCATTCGTATGGAATGTATTATCCTAAGTAGAGTTATAAAGCTGTACAGCATGGAAACAGACCCCTTGGTCAAATTTGTCCATGTTGTCCAGATATCCTAAATAAATTTAGTCCCATTTTCCAGCATTTGGCCCTTATCCCTCGAAATCCCTGCTAGTTACATACCCATCCAGATGGCTTTTAAATGTTGTAATTGTACCAGCCTCCACCACTTCCTCTGGCAGTCCATTCCAGACATGCACCACCCTCTGCATGCAAAAGTTGTCCCTCATGTCCCTTTTAAATCTTTTTCCTTCTCACCTTAAACCTATGCCTTCTAGTTTTGCCCCACCCCAGGGAAAAGACCTCATCTATTTACCCTACCCATGCCCCTTATGATTTTATAAACTTCTACAAGGTAACCCCTCAGCCTCCAACACTCCAGAGAAAACAGCCCCAGCCTATTCAGCCTCTCCCTGTAACTCAAACCCACTAACCCTAACAATATCCTTGTAAATCTTTTCTGAACCCTTTCAAGTTTTACAGCATCCTTCCTCTTGCAGGGAGACCAGATATACATGCAATATTCCAAAAAGTGGCCTAACCAATGTCCTGTCCAGCCGCAACATGATTTCCCAACTCCTACACTCAATGCACTGACCAATAAAGGAAAGCGTACCAAACACCTTCTTCACCATCCTGTCTACCTGTGACTCCACTTTCAAGGAACTATGAACCTGCATTCCAAGGTCTCTTTGTTCAGCAACACTAGCCAGGACGTTACTACTAAGTGCATAAAGCCCTGCTCTAATTTGTCTTTCTAGTGCAGCACATCAGATTTGTCTAAATTAAACTCCATATGCTACTCCTCAGCCCACTGGCCCATCTGATCAAGGTCCCATTGCACTCTGAGGTAGCCTTCTTTGCTGTCCACTACATCTCCAATTTTGGTGTCATCTGCAAACATACTAACCATTCCTCCTAGGTTCATATCCAAATCATTTATATAAGGTGACAAAAAGCAGTGGACCCAGCACCAATTCCTGTGGTACACCATTGGTCCCAGGCCTCCAGTCTGAAAAGCAACCCTCCACAACCACCTTCTGTCTTCTACCTTTCAGCCAGTTCTGTATCCAAATGGCTATTTCTCCCTGTGTTCCAGGTGATCTAACCTTGCTAACTAGTCTACCATGAACCTTGTTGAACGCCTAACTGAAGTCCATATAGATCACGTCCATCACTCTGCCCTCATCAATCCACTTCATTATTTCTTCAAAATCAAAAATGAATCAAGTTAGTGAGACACTACTTCCCACGCAGAAAGCAATGTTGGGTATCCCTAATCAGGCCTCGCCTTTCCAAATACATGTCAATCCTGTTCCTCAAGATTCCCTCCAACAACTTTCCCACCACGAATATCAAGCTCATTGGTCTATAGCTCCCTGACATTTCCTTACTGGCTTTCTTATACAGTGACACCACGTTAGCTAACCTCCAGTCTTCTGGCACCTCACTTGTGGCTATCAATGACACAAATATTACAATAAGGGGCCCAGCAATCATTTCCCTAGCTTCCCACAGAGCTTAGGGTACACCTGATCAGGTCCCTGGATGTTAAAGTGGAGTGAATGATAACATTAAAAGGAGACACGTGCAGAGGAACATGAAGATGGGAACAATTGAGGTTGCAGAGGTGACTGCTACAACTAGAAAATGACTGGGATAACAAGGTGTAGGGCCGGATGAACACAGCAGGCCAAGCAGCATCATAGGAGCAGGAAAGCTTGACGTTTCGGGCCTAGACCCTTCATCAGAAAGTCTCTCTTCATAAATCGGACCTTATGTCCCAGAATGGGTCTGGTGAGACAAAAGCAGAAATTGCTAGAAAATCTCAGCAGGTCCAGCAACATCTGTGGAGTGAAAACAGAGTTAACAGAGCAAGATCCAGTGATCCTTCTTTTTCAGTACTGATGGTAGCTAGGAAAAATTTGGTTTTATGCAGAGAATAGATGGGGGAAGGGTGTAAGGAGTGAACAATAGATGGAGATAGAGTCCAAAGTGAGAAGAGCTGTTAGACAGACAAAGGAATGGATAACTCTGTCTAGGAGAATGAATAGCTGCTAATGGGATCTGTTAATGGCTGACAGTGGGTAGTGTGTAATGGCAGACTGTGTAATAACAAGGCCTGGTGTGTGGGGGTTGGGGTGAGGGCATAGGAAAGGTACCTCAGCCCTAAAAGTGTTGAACTCGACATTGAGCCCAGAAGGCTGTAGAGTTCCCAAGCAGAAAATGAGGCGCTGTTCTTC
>JAHRHZ010000289.1:40799966-40813717 GCA_024137785.1 Ginglymostoma cirratum | reverse complement strand
GTTTTTCCTCTCACCTCAAGCCACACCCCCATCTCCTATCTACTAACATCATCCCACCCCCTTGACCTGTCCGTCCTCACTGGACTGACCTATCTCCTCCCTACCCCCTACCTACACTCACCTTTACTGGCTCCATCCCCGCCTCTTCGACTTGTCTGCCTCCTCTCCACCTATCCTCTCCTCTATCCGCCTCCCCCTCTCTCCCTATTTATTTCAGAACCCTCTTCCCCTCCCCCATTTCTGATGAAGGGTTTAGGCCCGAAACGTCAAGTTTTCCTGCTCCTATGATGCTGCTTGACCTGCTGTGTTCATCCAGCCCCATGGTTGTTATCTCCACACCTTGTTATCTTGGATTCGCCAGCATTTGCAGTACCTTTTATCTCTTAGAAAATGACTGGACTATTTTGCTTCATTTTTGCATGTCATTACCTCTGACCCCATCCTACTCCCAATGAAAAAAAGTTAGCAAGAAATCACAGGCATCTCATGCTTCTGAATGAGATTGCTCAGTCGGAGCAGGAAAAAGATAGCGCTTATTGGAAAAGTGTGCATTTTGAAAGTCTAAACAAATATCAAGCAATCGAAAGGTACAATTTGCGAGTTTTATGCATAACAGCCAATTAACAGAGGGTCTTTGGAATCCCCTCACTAACTCCCCTAAGATTTGAAAGATGCACAGGTGCATGTTATGGAAATCTTGAAATGGGAAGAGGCTGGTGTGGTGCAAAAGCCTGGCATGGGACTTTTTGGGCATGATTAGCTATTTCTGTGCTATAAATACTGTGTCAGCAGGTAAGTGCTGAGCTTCTTTTAAACTGTATAAAAGTTAGTAACTTAGTAGATTAGGAAACATGACAAGTAATAAATATTGAAAAGATACATTCCTGGCTCCTCAAGTTTGAATTTCAGATTGAAAAGTACGTGGGTGTATTATCACACACTCAGGAAGATACTAATTTCAAAACAAAATTTGCTTTACTTCAGGATATTTCAGAGCTACACTTTTGAAGCATAGATTGGATTTAGGCTACTGAGAGGTAATTGGGGTTGGAGAATTTTCCATATCATCGGATGTGCTTTGGTAAAATATATGCCAAACGCTTGATTTACACCCAGGCTTGGACCAGCCATTGCTGCATGGAGTCAGGACCACTAACTCCGAAAGCAGAATGTACGTGACCTCAGCACTGGGCATCTTTAGGCGAGTTGGTTAGAATGCTCCCTTCACTTTGCAGTTGCTTTAGAAGTTTAGGCCCTCTGGTTCTCATTCCTAGCCACTCCTGCAGCCACCCCAATACTCCACCCTCCATGCATCCAAGCCAAGTCATGTTCCCTCCTACCCCCGTGGCCCAACTACACCCATGGTCCCACATATCCTTCGCGCCAACTTATCCAGTCATTTTGAATCCATCTTCACGGTAGACAATACAAGTAACATCCCAGCAACAATTGTGAATCAAGAGTTGGAAAGACGGAGGAACTTAAACCAATTAGGTTCACCTGGGAAAAAAATGTACTGTGAATATTATTCCAACTAAAAGCTCTCAAGTCCCTCAGCGCTGCCATTGGAATATCAGCCATTTTTTAACGTTAAATCTCTGGTTATAAAATAACCAGAGATTTAACTCACAACTGCATTCAAACTACATCCAACCAAACACTCTACAGACAGCAGCGAAAACAGAAATTGCTGGGATTGTTCTGAAGAAGAGACACTGCACCAGCAACGTTAATGCTTATTTCTCTCCACAGACGCTGACAGATCTGCTGAATTTTTCCCGCAATTTCTGTTTTTGTTTCTGATTTACAGCATCCGCAGTTCTTTCATTTTTTCACTCCACAGATGCAACAGCTATGTAAAGGAAACAGTAAAGATGCCATAGTCCTACCAGACCTTGTCACTGGAGAGGGGTTACCAGTGGAAATTTTAACCTGATGGCCACCAAGCATCTGGAGAGCAGAGAGGTCGAGAAGAAGAGTCCATTTTCGTGGTAACCTCAACCAGTGGAGGAATTGAACCCGCTCTGTCATAACCCAGCAGTCGAGGCAACTGAGTTAACATGTATGTAAATACATACAGCCAGCCCACTTGAACACACTTCTAGTTTAACTTGGACACTACTTACGTCCAATGCACCATAGGGAATCAAAATTACTTTTATTAATTGTTCCAATAAATCTCTAATTATTTCATTTAATCACAACGTTTTGGCTTTTTTTTAAAAACGTAAGCAAGTATCAAAATAAATGCAGTGTAATGAAGTTATATAACAGTTAAGTAATGGAACAAATTATCAACATTTTCAGTTGTGTTGTCCCTTCTGTGCTCATGATTGGAATAATCTCAGCGCCAAAAGAAACAAACTATGATTAAATACAATTAATATTTAATGAAGCTTTTTATAAAGCTATTAGTCATAGGACTGACAGCACAGCTAATGCCAAATGGTGAAAAAACAAGGACACTAGCGGGTGATTCATTCATGCAGAGTCTGGACTAACCACAGGTGTAGCTTTATTTACATACCCTGCTGTCCTACATTATAGGCATATATTCAGTACCAAATGTCTGAGAGATGAAAAAGCATGCACATGAAATCACATGGCTAAGCTTTATAGAAATAATATCAATTGTCTTTCCACAATGCTCAAAATATTAATTATTATTGCGTGCAGCCTAGCAACTGAAAACATTGTAAGTTTTACACTGTTATTTACTAGTACCTGGAAACATACACACAAATGAGTATGAAATAAGTAATAAACAATAGATGCTATTATTATTGCCTAGAAAAAACAATAGCTACAAAGGCAGTTTAAGTTCATTGTTCAGGACATAAAAACGCTAGGGCCTGCAATGCAGTGGAAACTTTAATTTGGAGAGGGGGAGGTGCAACTTTCACACCCTTGGTTTTCAGATGCAGCTATCCATATGAACGACCAGGTGCCTCTACTCATAACCCAGAGTTTGAACTTTACACCTGCTTAGAGCAGATAGGAACCTCTGTATTTGTCTGGGTGGCTGTTGGTAGCCTTTTGGAGACATAAGGTGTCACTTTGGATTTGATCATGAGACACATTTGGGAGTAGACACATGGCCTTAGGGAAAGGCACCCCATGGGTTTGTTCCAAGCGGACACAAATTTGCACAAATGAAGCACATAAACACATTGGAACTATCAATCCGGCAAAATAAATGTCCCAACTGTAAAGAGAATTAGCTCTGCTGCAATTAAAATTTTATTTTAAAATCAGCGCTTTCTATTTCATTGTGTGTAAGGCTGAATATAATCTTGAAAGGAATTATGCTGCATGACTAATCTAACAATCCAAAATTATCCCCATGGGGAGCCTATTTGGTGAACAGTTTAATCAAAAGTTTGATCAACAGTTCAAAATAGAAATATGTACATGTATTTTTTTCAAGAGATCAGCCAAAGAAATTTCAATGTTTTGAGTGTTTTTTTCATATTTTTTTTCTAAAACAGTGACATCAACAGGCACTTAATTTTTGTCAGCCTTGGTCCTGAGGTCTGTCCATGGGGGAATACTTGGTGAACTGGCACAGTTGGTAAGGACAAAGGGTGGTGGAGGTGACAGCATAGTTTGGCACAAGTTAGAATGAGTTGGAACTAAGCTGGCGTAGTGGTTATAATGGCTGAGTGGGGACACAGGGTGGCCTAAGCAATAGTGAGTGGGTACAGTGGCATGGAAGCTTCAAAAGGGCATGAAGTGGCATAGTAGTGAAGGGGTAGAGTGGATGGAGGAATTAGGTAGGAGAGGTTGGATGGCTGGGGTAACGGGAGCAAGCGGATGAGGAGGATGAGTTTTGTTTTAATGATTTCTAAATAAACATCAATTCAACGTCAGTGTATTGAGGCTGGCTGCATAGTTCATGAGACTCAAAGGCCTCAGCTTTATCCCTCTGCGTCCCCACCTCAACGAATTTCGGGTACGACACGACGCTGAACTGTTCTTCTGCCGTCTTCACCTCTGTGCTCATTTCTTTGGACAAGAGTCCTCTCCCCGCCCCACAGACCCCTTTGCCCAACTCCAACACACTCCCTCCGGACTTTTACTTGCACTTGATCTTTGCATTGAGAACTGTCAACGTGACATCAGTCGCCTCAATTTCACTGCCCCTCTCAACAGATCCAACCTATCTCCCTCCGAACTGACTGCACTCCGTGCACTCAGATCTAACCCTAACATTGTCATCAAGCATGCCGATAAGGGTGGTGCTGTTGTAATCTGGCGTACTGACCTCTACCTTGCAGAGGCTGAGCGCCAGCTCTCAGATACCTCCTTCTACCTTCCCCTAGACCACGACCCCACCATGGCACATCAGGCAATTGTATCCACTATGGTTATGGATCTCATTTCATCCAGTGATCTCCCCCCATCCGCTTCCAAGCGGATAGTACCCCCCCCACAACCCGCACAGCTCGTTTCTACCTCCTGCCAAAAATCCACAAACAGGACAGTCCAGGCAGACCCATGGTTTCAGCCTGCTCCTGCCCCACAGAACTCATCTGTTCCTACCTTGACTCAGTCTTCTCCTCCCGGTCCAATCCCTACCCACATACGTCCATGACTCATCTGACGCCTTACGCTGGTTTCAAAGCTTCCAGTTTACCGGCTCCAGCCACCTCCTCTTTACCATGGATGTGCGATCCCTTTACACATCCATTCCCTACCAGGAGGGTCTTAGGACTCTCCGCTTCTTCCTGGACCAAAGACCTGAACCATCCCCACCCACCACCAACCTTCTCCGCTTGGCCGAGCTTGTCCTCACCCTCAACAACTTCTCTTTCAACTCCTCTCATTTTCTTCAGGTAAGAGGGGTTGCCATGGGTACCTGCACGGGCCCGAGTTATGCCTGTCTCTTCGTAGGGTACGTGGAACATTCCTTGTTCCAGTCCTATTCCGGCCCCCACCCACAACTCTTTCTCAGATAGATCGATGATATCATCGGGGCTGCTTCCCTCTGTCGTCGAGAATTGGAAAACTTCATCAATTTCGCCTCCAATTTCCACCCGACCCTCACTTTCACCTGGTCTATCTCTGACTCCTCCCTTCCCTTCCTCGACATTTGTGTTTCCATTTCTGGGGATGGACTGGCCACTAACATCCATTACAAACCCACTGACTCCCAACAGCTACCTGGACTATACATCCTCACACCACTTCCTGTAAAGACTCCATCCCATTCTCTCAGTTCCTCCATCACACATATGTTCAGATGAGGCCAACTTCGACAAGGGAGCCTCCGAAATGTCCACATTCTCCCTCAACCGAGGATTCCCCAGCTCCATTGTCGACAGGGCCCTCAATCGGGTCCAACCCATCTCCTGCACTTCTGCCCTCACCCCTTCTTTTCCCTCCTGCAACAGCGATAGGATTCCCCTTATCCTCACCTACCATCCCACCAGCATCCATATCCAGAAGATCATCAGACGCCATTTCCACCACCTCCAGCAAGATGCCACCACCAGACACATATTCACCTCCCCTCCCTTGTCCACCTTCCACAGGGACCGTTCCCTCCGGGACACCCTGGTCCATACTTCCTTCACCCCCAACACCTCCCCACAGCCCTATGGCACCTTCTCCTGAAACCGAAGGTGCAACACCTGCCCATTTACCTCCTCCCTCCCCAGTATCCAAGGGCCTAAACATACCTTCCAGGTGAAGCAACACTTCGCCTGCACTTCCCAGAATCTGGTCTACTGCATTCGCTGCTCACAATGTGGTCTCCTCTACATTGGGGAAACAAAGCGTAGACTTGGCGACCGCTTCACAGAACATCTACATTCTGCTTGAAAAATAAAAAGACCCTGAACTACCTGTTGCCTGCCACTTTAATGCACCATCTTGCTCCCTGGCCAACATCTGCGTCCCCGGCTTGCTACATTGTTCCAGTGAAGCCCAGCGCAAGCTGGAAGAACAACACCTCATTTTCCCCTTGGGGACCCTACAGCCCTCCCGACTCAATATAGAGTTCAATCATTTTAGGGCCTAAACTCTCCCACGTCCTAGCCCCGACCCCACACACCAGGCCTTGTTACCACATAGCCTGCCACTACACACCCCCTGTTGGTAGTAACAGTCCCCATTAACAACTATTCACCCTCCCAGCCTGATCGTTAGCAACTCCTTTGTCTGTCTGACTGTCTTTCTCTCTCTTTGGGCTCTATCCTATCGTTTACTCCGTACCCCACCCACCTCCCTATTTTCTGCACATAAACTGACGTTTTCCCAGCCACCATCAGTTCTGAGGAAGGGTCACCAGACCCAAAACGTTAACTGTTTTCTCCTCCACAGATGCTGCCAGGCCTGCTGAGCTTTTCCAGCAACTTTGTTTTTGTTCCGGTCATTAATGCTGATATCACTGAGGCTTTGGTTGTTAACAACGATGAATGGAGGTGTGATATTTCCCAGATTACAGAGTGCTTGTAAAAGGATCAAAGAAAAAAATGTTAGTATTTTATTGTTGCATTTTATGATATCCTGGAGGATATCTTGAAGCAAAAAAAACTCAGCCTGGAATGGTTACAGAAAATTTAATACGAATATTTGGACAGTTGTGGATACTGAATTTAGAGAGAAGTTCATTTGTTGGGAATCTTACCCCAGATACATCATAAATTTGTAAACAGAAACTTAAATATACAGGACATCTACTTTCCATAATCACCGGCAGCACAGTGGATACTAAAAGAAAATTAACCTATTTCATGTTTCCCAAAGCCTATGGCAAATCTCAAAAGGGTACTCTTATCAACAGGAGAGACAGTGTCAATTTAACTATCCTAAATCATGTTTGTTTGCAAGTAATTTCAAGGCAAATTCTGCTAATATTTTAAAA
This sequence comes from Ginglymostoma cirratum, assembly GCA_024137785.1. Classification (NCBI taxonomy): domain Eukaryota; kingdom Metazoa; phylum Chordata; class Chondrichthyes; order Orectolobiformes; family Ginglymostomatidae; genus Ginglymostoma; species Ginglymostoma cirratum. The sequence goes on along the minus strand of JAHRHZ010000289.1, from coordinate 40,806,849 downwards.
ACTCTGTTCTTGTAATTATTGGGTTATGAGCATCACTAGCAAATTTGATATTTATTACTAATCTACTCAGTTGTTTTGAGGTCTGTTGCAACTAAGTGGCTTGCTCGGACACTTCAGAATGCTGTTACATAGTCACGTCAGTTTGGCAGGTTTCCTTCCCTTAAATGAACATCGATGAACCAGCTGGGTTTTTATAGCAATGTCAGTATTGTTAATATTATTTAACCTCAGTTTTATTTTTAAGGCTGCATTTATTGTCACTGCAACTGCAAGGTGTACAGTCAACACCCATGCAGTCACAGTGCCTGTGATGTCAATGCCAATGACACTGCAGTGAGGTGCAAAGAACAGGAGCAATGAGTATTTTTCAAGTGTTGCAAATTGAATTCGAAACCTAGGATTGCAATTTGTTCACTATCCTGAGTCCAAACACTTGTCCCTCCTGCTCCTGACCCTTCACTGCCTCCCGCCTTCTCACCACCAACCCCAGGCGCAAGGCAGTGAGAAGGACAGAGACAATGAGGGGAGTGACCAAGGAGGTAGCAAGTGCTGTGTCAAACAGGGAGAGTTGAGTGAAGCAGCAAGTAAACTGTGGGAGTTTGCTGAGCAGAGTAGGAAGCGAGGGAAGCCAGCACCGAGGTCATAGTAGATTGGGAGAGAGAGTGCCAAACATAGAGAGGGTGGTGAGGATCCCTTGGGTGTCAGTGGCACAAATGGATAAAGTAGGTGCCAACTTCTGACTCTAGGCACACATTGGTAGAGGTGGTCAATCTTGCTGACAGTCAGTGTGTTGGCAGGGGCTCCAATTCTTTTAATTTTTGACCTATTAACCAAGAAAACATTAATTCAAATCCCCAATGATAGTATGAGAATATGAATTATATTTCGCTGATTATTTGTCTTTTCCTCTATATTACTGGAATAGTAATTCAACCATTACAGTGTCTTAAAACTTATGAAGCAATAAATTATTTCTGGCAGTAGTAGCTAACAAAAGTTCTGTGCATTCAGATGGTATTTATCAGTTTGCTATTTTAAATTAAAAAAGTTAACCGTTTCTTACAAGTTAGATTTTATGTGAAAATTCTACCAGTATTTTCCTTCTCAGCCTCCCACTCTCCAAAAATGTCTCATTAAAATTCAGCAGCCGTGTCCTAACTTGCTCATCTATCACTTTCATATCCTTAAACATGCTGCATTTCAGTTTAAAATACACACATGGACAAATTAATTGATCATTATAGCTCTGAATGACTATGAAAACAAGAAGTTGGGAATATCAGTGGCTGTGACCTTTACCACCTAGGAGGACAAGGTTAGCAAAGTGCATGGGAATGTCACCTTCTCAAAAGATCCCCTCCAAGTCACATATCATCCTGACTTGGAAATCTATCACCTGATCCCTCTTTATCACAAGGTCAAAATCCTAAATTCTTCACTTGGTAGCACTGTGGGTGTACTTGCACCAGGTAGTAATGGTTTAAGACGACACAATCTACCACAACCTCCAAGGACAATTAACAATGGGTAATAAATGTTACCTTATTCTTAACTGATGTCCACATACCATGAACTAGTGAAATGAATACACTCTTTTTCACGAGGATGATTCCAGGGATGAAGGGATTGACTATTTCGAAAGAAAAAACAACTTAGACCTTTATTCATTGATGTTTAGAAGAATGAGGGTGATCTTATTGAAACATACAAGATGATGGGGCTTGGCAGGTTAGGCGTTGAGACGTTGTTTCCTTAGTGGGGGGAATTTCAGACTAGGGGACACAGCTTCAGAATAATGGGACACACATTTCAACCTGAGATGCAAAGAAGTTTCTTTTTCCAGATTTGGGAGGTAGATCACAAAGTCTTTAAATAGGAGATCGTCCTCAACTCTTCAATATTGCAAAAATCTGTCTATGAGGAGTTGACAAATGCCTGGGGGAGATCAGCTATGATGTTGTACAATGTTAGGGCACGATTGAGGGGCTTAATGGACATTTGGGAACTGACGAATTGGAAATTCCCCTTTGAGGTCACAAGAGATGGAAAATTATACAAAATATGGCACTGGGTTTTAAATTCAGAACATCAATCAGGTTGTTGACAGTAAGAGCTTTATGATGTCTATTGGAAGTACTATTCTGACCTGAGTACCCGATGCCAAAATAGTTGCCTAAAAGTCAGTAACTTCTTTTCTCATTTTCCAGCATTGGCATCATTCACAATAAAATATAAAGTTTAGGGGATGGAACTAATTAGTGAACAGCAATCTATTCGCAATCTTGGACTTGTGCTGGTCAAGGCCTGTGTTAAGTAAACTTAATAGTGCAAACTGCTTATTAAGTACAGATGTAGACCAGGCTTAAATGGTTTTAAGAATAAAGTACATTGGAAGATAGCACATGAGAAATTTGAGATATGAACTGGTAAATGCACCATTCTGTGGAGGAACAGCTTACTTTGGCTCCATGTTCTTTACCAATGTGGATGGTTTTACCTCAAGTCTGGGTTTTTTTTTGAAAACAATTGATCTGGGATTTAGAGGGCGGTAATGGCATTGTGTCATTCCACTGAACAAGTAATCCAGAAACTCGGGCCAGCATTCTGTGCGCAAGTTTGAATCCCAAACTGGCAGATGGTAAAATTTTAATACAATAAAATCTAGGATATAAAAAGCTAGCCTAATAATGACTATAAAACCCCTGTCAATTGACATAAAAACACATCTGGTTTGCTAATGTCCTTTAGGGAAGGAAATCTCACATCCTTATCTGATCTAGCCTACATGTGACTTCAAACTCATGGCAATACAATTAAATCTTAAATACCCTCTGGATAATTAGAGATGGCAGTGAATGCCGCTGTAGATAGTGACACCCAAGTCCCATGAATTTAAAAAAGTGATTGCTGCGAACTGTCAACAAATCCATTAACGTGATCAAAATCACAGCCAACCTTCATCTTGTAATTTCCATGTGTTGAACCCATTTTCTTTCAAAGCATAAAGGGCATTACATTAGAAGCAGGTTGAAGCAATGTCCAGCAAAATGAGTTTCCTGTTGGAACAGCAAAGCTTGATAGCAGGATATGATCAACATTTTATATCCGTTTACCAAATGTAAACAGAGGAGGAGGCTGACCAGTTGTTGAGTGAGCAGTCTTTTGACATCAGGCTACGGCCAGGGTGAGGGGAAGCAGGAAGGGAGAGAGAAATAGGAGGGGTTGGAGCCTGGAGGAAATATGGGGAGACAGGGAAAAGATCAGACACCTCATACAAGAGATCGGTGAGGGAATGGGTGGAGTGTTAGTGTCCACTCACTGGTGATTGATGAAGCATGTGTGTTGGATCTAGGAGTTATCACCACCCCTCACCTCCCTTTAACCACTGCATTTCTTAGAGACTTAGATAACTTGGTTGTTCAATTCAACTTTAAAAATAGTTAACAGAGTACACAACCTCATAATAATACTTTAATTACCAGCACACTTCCAAACCATTCCCTCCCCACCCAAAAAAAAAGGTTGGTTTTCAGTCTCATCTGGCCTCTGCCTAAACTGAAAGACTGTGGATAGCATTTCAATATTTTGTTCTTGATAAAAGGCATATAATATTTTTCTGAATGGCAAGCAGTGACTAGTGGGATACTACAGTATTTGGTAGAACATGCCCTGCTATTCACAATATTTGTTAATGATTTAGATGAGGTAGTTAAATGTACTATCTCAAAGTTTGCATATGGCTCAAAGCTGTATGGAAGGGCAGGCTTTGAGGACGAGGCACATATGTTGCAGTGTGATTTGGCCAGGCTGGGTGAGCAAATTTATGGCAGACACTGTATAATATGGATAAATGCCAAGTTATCTACTTTGGTAGCGAAAAAAGAAAGGCAGATATTTTTTGAATGGCTGTAAATTGGAGAGGGGAGTGTAGAATGAAACCCGGATGTCCTCAAGCACCAGTTGATGAAAGAAAGTGTGCAGGTGCAACAGGCAGTAAAGGCAGCAAACTCAAATGTTGGCCTTCACATTTTGAGTACATGAACAAGGATGTCTTGTTTCAATGAAACAGGGCATTGGGTGAGGCCACACCTGGAATATCATGTGCAGTTTTAGTCTCCTTATCTGAGGAAGGATGTTCTTGCTACAGAGGAAGTGTAGCAAAGGTTTACAAAATTGCTTCCTAGGGTGGCAGGACTGATGTATGAGGAGAGATTGAATTGATTGGGATTGTATTCACTGTAATGGGGGGGGGGGGCGCGCAAAACAATCAGATTAAAAAAAAACTTTAAATTCTAGTAGGACTAGATAAATTAGATACAGGAAGTATGTCCTTGATAGCAGGCAAGTCCAGAACCAGGGATCATACCTCAAGTATAAGGGGTAAACCTTTTATAGCAGAAATGAGGCGAAATTTCTTCATCCAGATAGTGGTGAACCTGTGGAATTCACCACCACAGAAAATGGTTCAGGCCAAAACATTGTGTTTTCAAGAAGATAAACATAGCTCTTTTGGCTTAAGGGATCAAGGAATATGGGAGGGAGGACTGGACCAATAATCAGCTTGAAGATCAAAAGACCCAATCCTACTTCTATCTTCTACATTACTATTATTTCATCAGTATCACTGGGGAAGTAGTAGTGAGCAAATATTGAGATTGAAGACAGACAAGTCCCCAGGGCCTTATGGCCTACATCCTAGGATCTTGAAGGAAGTAGCTGCAGAGATAGTGCATTCATCAGGTACAGTATTTCAAAACTTCCCTGGATTTGGGCAAGGTTCCAGCGGATCGGAAAAATGCTAATATTTATTCAAAAAGGGACAGAGGCAGAAAGGAGGAAACTATAGATCATCTGGTTTAACATGTGTGTCGTTAAGAATCCACTATTAAGGAAGTCTTCACAGATATTTGGAAAGTCAAAACACAATCCAGAGTCAACATGGTTTTATGAAAGGTAAATCATATTTGATTAATTTGCTACGGTTCTTTGAAGATGTAATGAGCAAGGTAGATAAGGGGATCATGTAGATGTAGTATATCTGGACTTCCTCTGGACAGACAGCATTTGATAAGTTGCCGCGCAAAAGATTAATACACAAGGTAAGATCACATGGGGTTAAGGGTAATTTATTAGCTTGGATGCAAGGTTGGCTAACAAAGAGGAAGCAGGGATAAATGGACCTTTTTCTGAGTGACAATTGTAACTAGTCAGGTTTTGATCCTTGCACCTAACTATTTACAAACTACATTAATGACTTGGATGAAGGGATAGAAAGTACTACAGCTAAATTTGCAGATGACAGGAAAGTACGTAGGAAAGTAAATGCAATGAAGTAGTAAGAAATTTACGAATAGATATCTATAGGTTAGGTAAATGAGCCAAAATTTGGCAGATGAACTTTAAAGTGGATAAGTATAGCTGCAGCCTAATGGTATTAGCACTGGACTGTTAATCTAGAAATACAGATAATGTTCCGGGGACCCAGGTTCAAATCCAGCCATGGCAGATGGGAGAATGTGAATTGAATAAAAACCTGGAATTAAGGGTCGAATGATGACCATGAATCTATTTGTCAATTGTCTGAAAAACCCGTCTGGTTCACTCGTGTCTTTTTGTGAAGGATGCAATCTTTACCTGGTCTGGCCTACATGTGGCTCCAGAACCACAACAATGTGGTTGACTCTTACCTGCCCTCGGGGTTATTAGGGATAAGCAATAAATGCTGGCCTAGCCAGCAACACCTACATCCCATGAACGAATAAAAAAAAAAAGTGAGGTTATCCATTTTGGTTGGAGAAATAGAGAGGCAACTTATTCTCTAAATGGACAGAAACTTCAGATTGTTTTGGTGCATAGATCTGGGTGTGCTCATTCATGAATCACTGAAAACTAGCAAGCAAGTGCAGCAGGTAATAAGGAAGGCAATTGGAATTTTGGCATTTACTGCAAAAGTAGTAGATTATAAGAGTGAGGAAGTGTTGCTGCAACTGCAAAAGGCATTAGTGAGAACATATCCAGAGTATTGTGGACAATTTGGGACTCCTTACTTGAGGAGGAATGTAGTTGTATTGGACATTCACTAGATTGATTACAGAAATGAGGGGGTTTGTCTTGTGACCAGATTGAGCAGCTTGGGCTTAAACTTTCTGAAGTTTAGAATAATGAGAGGAGATCTAATTGAGATATTTAAGACATCAGAAGATTGGCAAAGTAGACAGAGAGAGGTTGTTTCTTCAGGTGGGACGACCTACACCAAGAAATCATAGTTTTAGGATAAAGACTAGGACATTTTAAACAGAGGTGAGGAGAAATTACTTCTCTCGAAGGGTCATTAATCTGTGGAATTCACTACCTCAGAGTGCGGTGCCACACATACCAACAGACGGAAAAGATGGGTATTATTGCTGGAGGGAATGACTGAGAAGAGAGTTAGTGATCCCTGTCCACAGGGTCTGCTGAAATGATCCTTTTGCTAATCAGAATGCAGCTTCTCAATCTTCCTTCTCCAGGTATCTTCACTTGTTTGATGAGGCATAGGGTGACTGGTCCACACTGTACAGATTGTGAATTCTCCAGTGTTATGCCTATGTCAGCTCTCTGGTAGAACTATTCAAATAATTCTGTTCCCTTTGCATTACCTCCACATTGCAGGTTTGCTCACATTATCTCTAGTTGTTTTTGCCTATTACTTTAAATCCTCTAGTGGCCCTTCTACCACTGGAAACAGCTTTTCCTCACTTACATCTGTTGCTGTCATCATTCAACGAAATGTCCAATGGTAATCAACGTCATTTTTAGCCAACTCTACAAACAAGGAATGATAGGAGATAACAAGGTGTGGGGCTGGATGAACACAGCAGGCCAAGCAGCATCTGCTCCTATG
>JAHRHZ010000289.1:40761434-40794966 GCA_024137785.1 Ginglymostoma cirratum | reverse complement strand
AGTTTACCAATTGTTAAAATACAAAGAGGAATTTAGAATAGCTTAACTATAGTGTTTAAATAAATTGTTTTACTTAACACCAAGTGGTTTGACCAGTTGCATCACATCTGGAACATGCACTTCATATCTACCTTCAAAATAAGAAAAAAAGTTAGGGTCTATGCTATCTTCTTAAAATATTTTGAAGGGGGTCTGGTCTGGTCCATAACAATTCTTCAATTCCCTTTCAAATAGCCTGGCAAGTCACTCAGTTCAAGGGCAATTAGCATTTCGTTCACATACCAGGAAAGAATACATGCTTTAAAAATTCAGGGACAGTTAGCAGAGGGCAAGGAAGGAAAGGGAGCTGTCCAAACTATTATGAAAATAGGTTAGACAAGCTCGGCTTGTTTTCATTGGAGTTTAGAAGCACAAGGGGTGATTTGAGCGCATAAGATCTGTTCTACTAAAACAGCTGACAGGTTAAACTGTAATTTATTTAGGCTTCTTTCATTTCATTATACTGTGTTTATACTCACAATGAAGTCTCCTTTACACGAAGATGATCAAAAAAGTGATCACTTTGTGAAATACCTCCATTCAGTACAAAAGTGTGGAAGACTCAACATCCAGCTACCTACCATTTTAATTCTAGTCTGACTTCTTTCCAAGGTCTCAAACATTGCACTTACTTTGAGCTTCAGTAAAACAAAGATGTTGAGCAATTCATCTTTCAAGTACACGCATTACAGCTTTCTGGCCCCAACATGGGTTCAACAATTTTAGATTATAATCTGTCCTTTTTTTTTGGCAGCAGATTTTGATGATTATTCTGCCTCTTTACATTTACGCACCTCTAGACCCACCTTTCATTTCTTTAGTTGTCCCAGGACTATCTCCTTTCACCATTATCCTTCCTGGTCTTTAAACTTTCCTGCCTTCCATCCTATCACAAGTTTTCTCCTCCGTTCTTCTCTCATCTCTGCGTTGAAAACCTGTTACACCTCTAACTTTTCCAGTTCTGATGAAAGATCACTGACTTGGTTTGTCTCTCCAGATGCTGCCTGGCTTGCTGAATACACCAAAGACCTCCAATTATCTTGATTTAAGTAACAAGCAATAGCACGATTGTAAACTCAAACAAAATAAAAATCAGTGTTAATAGTTGGTTCTGCACAACAAGGTAACCAACAGAAATTTTCCCCAAAATCTCCACTCCTTTCCACAGTATGTCTGCTTTGTAGAGACGTCAACATGGACACAAGTTAATACATAATAGGATTCCACTTTGATTGTAAACCACAACAATTATGAATTACATTTGAAAAGACAGTTTTTTTTATATGAAATCTGGATTTTGATCACTGGCCTTCAAAAATACTGGCTTGGAGTGAAGTTACAAAAAAACAGTTTTAATAAATTCATTTGAACATTAAAAAAAAAAGAAGGAGCAGAAGAACAATATTTGGCTCGAGCCTGCTCTGCTATTCAGTAATATCACAGCTTAACTGTTTGTGTTTCAACTTCTACATTCCCATCTCCCCTTGGAAACCTTCAATTCTTTTGAGTGTATTTTGCCTGTTTCCACTTGCCTTGAAGGGTATTAATTTTTCTGAATTCCATTGAATTTGCACAACAGAAACAGTTTAAGTCCAATAGGTCAACACCAGTGTTTATGCTCCTCCCACCCTACATCAACTCACCATCTCAAAATATCTTCCAATCCTGTTAGCATCAAGTACTTATTCAAGAGATAACAAGGTGTAGAGCTGGATGAACACAGCAGGCCAAGCAGCATCAGAGGAGCAGGAAAGCTGACATTTTGGACCTAGACCCTTCTTCAGAAATGGGGGAGGAGAAGGGGATTCTGAAATAAATAGGGAGAGAGGGGGAGGTGGATAGAAGATGGATAGAGGAGAAGATAGATGGAGAGGAGACAGACAGATCAAAGAGGCAGGGATGGAGCCAGTAGAGGTGAGTGTAGGTGGGGAGTTAGGGAAGGGATAGGTCAGTCCAGAGAGGACTGACAGGTCAAGGGGGTGAGATGAGGTTAGTAGGTAGGGGATAGGTGGGAGGAAGGGCAGGTTAGGGAGGTGGGGACAAGCTGGGCCGCTTTTGGGATGCGGTAGTGGGAGGGGAGATTTTGAAGCTTGTGAAATCCACATTGATGCCATTGGGCTGCAGGGTTCCCAGGCTGAATATGATTTGCTGTTCCTGCAACCTTCGGGTGGCATCATTGTGGCACTGCAGGAGGCTCAGGATGGACATGTCATCTGAGGAATGGGAAGGGGAGTTGAAATGGTTCACGACTGGGAGGTGCAGTTGTTTAGTGCGAACCGAGTGTAGGTGTTCCGCAAAGCGGTCCCCCAGCCTCCGCTTGGTTTCCCTGATGTAGGGGAGGCCACAACGGGAACAGCGGATACAATATACCACATTAGCAGATGTGCAGTACTTATTCAACTTCCCTTTAAGTATGAAGTTCTGAAGTCATGTTGGACTTGAAACATTAACTTTGTTTCTCTCCATAGATGTTGTCAGATCTGCTGAGTTTCTCCAGGAATTTTGTTTTATTTTATATTTCTAGCATCCAAACTATTTCAGCTGTTTTTGTACCCCTTAAATACATTTCGTAGAAGTCCTCAAGTGTCAGCGCAGACAAAACATTTGCACAGCCCAACTAGTCCATTTATGCTCCACATAAGCATTCCCCTTATCTCTCTACTTCACTCAGTTCCCTGACACCCTTTCCCCCACCCACTCCGCCAGTGGGTGCTATGCTGCCAATCTCAAGTAGCTAGGTTTTTACATGCAAGCTGAGACAGTTAGCATGTCATTGCATCTCGGAGAAAGCTACAAATTCCACTTCAGAATCCCACTAAGTTCAGGCACGTGTACTTATTAGCAGGAATTACAGGGCAGAAACAGGGCTAGACTAGCCAAATTTCCTATCTTCAATATCAAATCCAGGGGACACTGATAAGGTAGATTAAGCCAAAATGTTCACTGGGTAGTGATTAACAAATTCAGTTCTGATCAGCGATCAGACTGACATCTATTTTTGTTTTCTGGATTTAAACAAGCCTTATGGTTAGAAAAATTCATCAAATTTTATTAGAACATGAAGCACAAGCAATCTTCAACCCAAATGACAAATAGATTACATGGTCATTTTCTCATGGTTCGTGGGTGTTTGCTGTGCGCACAACGGCTGCTGTGTCTCCCACATTACAGTAGCACTTATACCTCAAAAGTATTTAATTAGCTATAAAACATTTTGGGGCATCCAGTGGTCATGAAAGATGCAGTAGAAATGAAAATTCTTTCTTGCTGGATCAAGTTATGAGTGCAATAACTGTTGCTATGGCATGACAATAGGTCAGAAGCTGGGTACTCCGCGGCAAGTGACTCATCTCCTGCCCGTACAGAACCTGTTTACCACCTACAAGTCACAGATCAGTGGTCAAATAGATTAAATCACCAATTACCTGGAAGACACAGTTACTACACTCAAGAAGCTCAAAAACATCCAGGGCAACACAGACAATTTGATCAGCAGCTCAAGCACTGTATTAAATGTTCATTTCTTCTACCACTGTTCACTGTGGCTACAGTGGATGCTTTCAACAAAGATGTGCCGAGATACCATACATAAGAACAACAGTAGGCCATTCAACCCTTGAACTTGTTCAACCATTCAATGAGATCATGGTTGATCCTTACTCCATATACCTGCCTTTGGCCCCTATCCCTTAATATTTGTGCTTAACAAAAAATTATCCACCTCACATCTAATACTAGCAACTGATCCAGCATCCACTGCCATTTGTGGAAGAGTTCCAAACATCTAGCACGCTTCGTGTAGAAGTGCTTCCTTAACATCTGTCCTGAATGGTCTAGACCTAATTCTCAGATTATGCCCCAAGTTCTAGAATCCTCAACCATTGGGAATAGTTTAACTTTATTTATACTGCCTTTTCCTATTAATATCTTGAAGACTTTGATCAGATGACCACTTAACCTTCTATATTTTGGGAAAAAACAGGCCTAATTTGTATAATCTTTCCTCATAATTTAACCCTCAAGTCCAGGTATCATTCTTGTAAACCTTTCCCTAAAAAAAGCCAACAGCCTATACTGTATCCGCTGTTCCCGTTGTGGCCTCCTCTACATTGGGGAAACCAAGCGGAGGCTTGGGGACCGCTCTGCGGAACACCTACGCTCGGTTCGCACTAAACAACTGTGCCTCCCAGTCGCGAACCATTTCAACTCCCCCTCCCATTCTGCAGACGACGTGTCCATCCTGGGCCTCCTGCAGTGCCACAATGATGCCACCCGAAGGTTGCAGGAACAGCATCTCATATTCAGCTTGGGAACCCTGCAGCCCAATGGTATCAATGTGGACTTCACAAGCTTCAAAATCGCCCCTCCCACTACTGCATCCCAAAAGCAGCCCAGCTCATCCCCAGCCTCCCTAATCTGTCCTTCCTCTCACCTATCCCCTCCTCCAACCTCAAGCCCCACCCCCATCTCCTACCTACTAACCTCATCCCGCCCCCTTGACCTGTCTGTCCTCCCTGGACTGACCTCTCTCGTCCCTACCTTCCCACCTACGCTCACCTCTACTGGCTCCATCCCCGCCTCTTTGACCGGTGTCTCCTCTCCACCCATCTTCTCCTCTATCCGCCTACCCCCCACTCCCTATTTATTTCAGAACCCCCTTCCCCTCCCCCATTTCTGGAGGAGGGTCTAGGCCCGAAATATCAGCCTTCCTGCTCCTCAGATGCTGCTTGGCCTGCTGGGTTCATCCAGCTCTCCACCTAGTTATCTCTTAACCCTATTCCTAAACCTCAATAGTGCTAATCCTCTACCACATGGTCTTGTCAGTGATTCACACCTCAGTGATTCACGCCTCATGAATAAAACAAAGATGTGTTATATTGCCAAATACTTCTATTGTGTCAAAGTTTCATTCCCTCCACTCCAATACCATCATAAATCGACAGATTGGAAAAAAAAGAGATTTCATTTATGTCACACCCAATTCCTCTAGGGCATCTTAAAATGTGATCCTTTATACAGACAAAGGCAAATCTGATTTAAATACAGATTCTGTAAATTACAAGATATGCAAATTACCTGAGTAATCACTTTTATTGCTGAAGAGAAAGACAAACATCTACCGCAGCTGTTCTATAGAATAAATTCAATAATCTGTGAAATAACCTAAGGGTAGGAAATTTTAAAGAGCTCAATGAAGTGTTGTTTCCTTCATGTGTAAGTAGGCAATTCATCGGATCAATGGGATAGGGAACCAGTCAAGTATTCTAGATTCATTATGTATTAAATATAGGTTTACAAATCAATGAGTGTAGAAAGTGTCTTTAGAAAGACCTATTAGCAACCAATATATCAAATTGGCTTTCAAACGACAAGTACACTAAAATTGTGTAGAATATCAATACAGTATGATTAATGTTCAAGCTTTTGTATAAAACAGTACACAATACAACGAAAAAAGCTATTCCAAGCAAATAACCATGGGAAAAGTTGATACAAAATATTATGAAATTTTAATTTGTTTGGCTGAATTTCATTGACTCACAGAAGTGTTAGGGTGCAGCAGGAGGCTATTCAGCTCATCAAATCTGCACCGGCTCATTATATGACTATCATTGCCTAGTGCCAATCTCCTGCTTTCTCCCCATACCATCAACACATCAGTTTTATCCAAAATCACCCAATGACCTCTTGATTGAATCTTTCAGCTATGAGCCATTCATTCAAGGCTGGTCCATACTGATCTCATGTCAGGGACATGGCGGGTGGGGGAATAAGACAAAATAAAAACTGTATGGGGGGGGGGGGGGAAAAAAAAAGAGGAGGTGCTGCTTCTCACTGCCATCCAATCACTGTGTAAATGTATACCTTGGGACAATAGCTAACACCAGGTCCTGCTCAAGCATCAGTCTCAATCTTTTTTTATTCACTCCAGGAATGGGACTTTCACCAACTGGACTCGTATTCATTGCCCACCCCTAGCTATCCTTGAGAAGGTGGCGGTGAGCTGTCTTCTTGAACCAATGCATTCCATTTGATGAACATCCACAATGCCATTAGGGAGGGAGTTCCAGCATTTTGATTCAATGACAGTGAAGGAACACCAATATATGTCCAAGCCTGGATGGGGAGTGACTTGGAGGTGAACTTGTATGTGGTGTTGGTGGTTTCCCATCACACTCCTGATTTGTGCCCCGTAGATGGTGGACAGGCAATTGGGACTCAAGATGTGAGTTACTCGCTGCAAGATTCTTAAACTCTGACCTGCTATTGTATCCACAGAGCTATACGTCTAGTCCAGTTCAACTTCAGGTCAATGGTAACCCACAGGATGTTGATGTTGGGGGTTTCAGTGATGCTGACACCACTGAATGCCAAGGGTTGATGGTTAGATTCTCTCTTGTTGTAAATGGTCACTGCCTGGCACTTGTGGCACAAATGTTACTTGTCACTCATCAGCCGAAACCAAGATGTTGTCCAGATTTTGTTCCATTGTGCAATCTTCAGTCTCCGAGGAGCGACTTATGGTTGTGAACATTGTACAGTTATCAGCAAATATCCCTACTTCTGACTTTGTGATGAAGGTAATGTAATTGATGAAGCACCTGAAAACTACCCTGAGGAACTTCTGCAAAGATGCCTTGGAGCTGAGATGGCTGATTTCCTAAAACTCAACCTTTGCGTTAGGTAGGACTCCAACCAGCAGAAAGTACCATCACAGTCCCACCTCCCCAATTCCCACTGATTCCAGTTTTGCTAGAGCTCCTTAATGGCATACTCGCTCAAATACGGCCTTGACATTCCTCCTGACCTGAGCTCTGGAATTCAGCTCGTGTCCACGTCCAGACCGAGGTTGTGATGAGGCCGGATCAGAATGGTCCTGGCAGAATCCAAGTTAAACATTAGTGAGTCGATTATTGTTAAGATAGACTTACTTGATCACACTATTGATTTCACTTTCCATCACCTTACTAATGATCAAGCAAACCAACTGATGGCGCAGTAATTGGCTAAGTTGTACAGGACATACCTGGGCAATTTTTCACATTGTTGGTTAGATGCCAGTATTTGAACTGGATGGGAACTGTTTGGCTAGGGGTATGACAAGTTCTGAAACACAAGTCTTCAGTACTATAGCTGCATTGTTGTCAAAGCTCATATCTTTAAGGTTTCCAGCAACTCGAATCATTTCTTGATATCACACAAGTGCATCAAGTAGGCTAAAGATTGCTGCTATATGTGATGCTGGGGACCTCTGGAGAAGCTGACATGGATCATCCACTCAGCACTTCTGGTTGAATATTGCTACAAGTGTTTTTGCTTTGTGTTGTAGACTAATGTCTTGGGCTCCCCCATCATTGCACTTGAAGGATATTTACGGAGCCTCCTCCTCCAGGGAGTTGTTTAATTCATGAGTCAATGTTGCAGGACTACAGAGGTTAGATCTGATCTGCTGGTTTTGAAATCACTTGGCTTTGTCTATCACTTGTTGCTAATTCTGCTTGGCATGCAGGTATATTCCGGTTTTGTAGCTTCACCATGTTGATACCTCTTTTGTTTTTAAGGTATGCCTGCTGGTGCTCCTGCATGCTCTCTTGCACTCTTTATTGAACTAGGGTTTATCCTGTGGCTTGATGGTAATGGTAGAATGGGGAATATGCAGGGCCATGGGTGTTACAGATTGTGTGGGAGGATAGTTTGGCTGTTGCTGATGGCACACAGCTCCTAAAGATGCCCTCTCCGGTGTTGCTACAACTGTTCGAAGTCTATCCCATTTAGTATGGTGGTAATCCCACAGGACATGGAGGGTATGCGAAGACAAGACTTCATCTCCACAGGGACATGATGGTCACTCCTACTGATATTGTCATGGACAGCTGCATCTGCAGCAGACAAATGGGTGAGAATGAGGTTAAGTATGGTTTTCCCCTCTGGTTGGTTCCCTCACCAACTGCTGCAGATCCAGTCTAGAAGCTGCGCACTTCAGGACTCAACCAGCTCTGTTAATGCTAGTGCTGCCAAGCCACTCTTGGTGGTGGACATTGAAGTCCTCCACCAGAGTACATTCTGCACTCCTGCCACCAGTGCTTTCTTCAAGAGTTCAACATAGAGTACTGGTGATTAAGTAATTTTGTTTTGGTGGTTGGGGAGCATGCGGGAGCTACATTAAAAAAAAATCAGGAGGAGGTTTCCTTGTCCTAGGTTGATGATACCATAAGATTTCATGGTGTCCAGTGTCAAATCTTATGGACTCTTAGTTCAGCTCCTTTTTGTCTGCAAACCACTGACCACCGATTCTCCATGCCTGTGGGACAGGATATATCCTGGATGGTAATGACAGTGTCTGATTTGTCACTGGAAAGTAATACACTCGGTGGCTAAAGCTAGATTAATTGAACAAACACAGCCCCTGCACAAATCTCATCATTCTGGGAATAAAATCAATAACATACCTTCAATCAAGTAAAACACAATAGAGAAGCAAAATCAATTTTCAAAGTCCTAAGAGTTAATAATTAAGTAAGTATTGCAAATACCAATCAATTCTCAAATTTAAGAGATGAGTTTTTTACTGTCCTAAAAAAAGTACTTAAATGCAAAGAAGGTTAAACTTGAAACAAAAAAAAAGCCAATGAATAATTAAAAAAATGTAAATCATGTTTCCAAAATAATCTCAAAACTTCAAAATATCCGTTGTGCATTTGAATGTGCAAACCCTTCTATGCAAAAGCAACAAATTTCCATTTCAATCGCACCTCTCGTGACTTCAGGATGCCCAGAGTCAAATGAAGCATTTTTGCTGGGTAGTCATTTTTGTCATGGGAGGGAAACTTGGGACGTACTCGAGAAAGTTACAATTGTTTTGGCTGTTTGTCAGTTTGAAGCTGATGTCTGTCAGGATTGAGAGTTTCTGTGGGTCATGTGACTGAACATGCCTATTATCATTAAAATGCCGAGACTCAAAGCATGACATAGTTTAATGCAGCCGATGCCATTGTCAAAAGTTAGGTGAAAGCTCATCCCAATCAAATGTTGCTGAACTTTAAGACAAGCTTCAAAGTGTCTCTGAAACATTTTCTTTGGCCTCAGAACGGTGACCAAGTGAATTTTCAGAAAGGGTGTATGTTGAGCGAGATGGGGGGCATTGCTTATAGGAATGCCTGAGATGTTGTGTGTCATTGATGCTTTGTCCAGGTCTCTCTGCAATACAGGGGTGCGATAACATCAACTCCTCTGGACAATTGGATTTTAATTGGTTTAATTAGACCTTAGCTGTCAAACATATGCTGCCACAGTTTGTGTAAGGTTGAGCTGGTGCCTTTGCCTTCCTAATAGCAACAATCAAATAGAAAGGCAAATAGTGCCTCAATCTTTGTCATAAGGAGACTGGAGCATAACAATAAGGAGGCTTTGCTCTAATTTCTTTGTTAAGAACTCAAGGGCAGGTGACCAATGGCTGGACAAATGGCTCCCAATCTTTTCAGTACCAAGGCACACTTCAATGAAACAAACAATTCTACAGCACACCCACCATTTTTTAGCTAAATTGATTTCTCATAAACATTGGATATACATCTATTTTGTATGCCATAGTAGGAACAGGAATACTGAGTGATTGGCGAGGGTCCCCTCAGCCTCCTCACTCCCTGCTCGCCATCCATCCAGCCACCTCTTGCAATATGCACCCATCTTGCAGAAGCTGCTGTGATGCCCAGTCATAGAGATGAAACCCAGTCACAAGTGGAGGCACCAGCTGGCCCTATCATGTGGGGCTCAGGAGCGGCTATGAGCCAAAATCCTAGACTTAGCTGCAACAAAGGGCTGCATCTGTGTACTGCAGGCCTCATACACCAAGTTGTTGGCTCTACACCAGCACAGCCCACAACAGCAGCAGTACATACACAGTTCAACTAGCTAAACCAGTGCAAAGAGGCAAAGGTCAAAGGTGACAGACACACCTGCTCCATGCACTGAGTGACAGGACACTTCACCAATCAAACACTGAGCTGTTCCACCTCCCCGCCCCACTTTGGGGGCCCTTGGTGTTAGCAGATAAAGTGGTGCCGCTTCCTGAAAATTTCATGATGTGGGAGGTGCCGGTGTTGGATTGGGGTGGACAAGGCCAGAAATCACATGACACCAGGTTATAGTCCAACAGGTTTATTTGAAAACACACCTAAAGCTTGTGTTTTCAAATAAACCTGTTGGACTACAGCCTGGTGTTGTGTGATTTCTGACCTTGAAAATTTTGCGGCACACTTCACAACTTGTCGTGGCAGATTAGTTTTCAACCATTCTGCTAGATGATTAATCCAGAGACCCAAGTAATGGTCTGTGGAGGTGGGTTCAAAACCTACCACAGCAAACAGTTGAATCGGAATTCGCTAAAAATCCGGAACCTGGAGTCTAATGATAACCGTGAAGCAATATGTCAATTGTTAGAAAAATCCATCTGATTCACTGATGTCCTCTGGGGAAGGAAACTATTCTCCTTACCTTGCCTAGATGTCATTCCAGATCTACAGCAATGTGGTTGACTCTTAACTGTCCTCTGGGCAATTACGGCTGGGGAATAAGTTTTATCCCAGCCAGTGATGCCCACATCTGTTGAATAAATTAGCCTCAGCGTCTAAGTAAGGATGTCCTTCCCTTAGATGTGGTGCAGTAAGGGTTCACTTAACTAGTTTCTGGAATGAGAGAAGCTGAGTGAAATGGATCTATAGTCTCTGGAGTTTAGAAGATAGAAAAGTGATCGAGACAGGCTTGACAATTATATATTAAAAAGTTAACTTCCTTATCTGGGAAATTGAGGACTGAGACAGAAGGAATTTCTTCATATAAAGGACTGTGCATTTAAGACATTCTCTACCTAGAGAGTAATGTGAATATTCCATTGGCGGGGGAGAGAGAGAGCGAGCGAGCGAGCGGAGCGGGGTGAGGAATGGGGAGCAGGCAAAAAAGTGCAGTTAAGGCAAAAGATCACCCACAGTCACACTTAATGGCTGAACAGAATTGAACCTTATGTGCTCCTATTAAAAACAACAGCAGTTACTTCCACACTAGTTTCCATGATCACATCTCTATTTACTTTTAAGCAATGTTAGTTCTGGAAGACCAGAAATTATTTTTTTTTTTAAATTCATTCACAGAATAAGGGCATCACTGGCTAGACACATTTATTGCCCATCCTGAATTGCCCAGAGGGCAGTTAAAAGTCAACCACATTGCTGTGGGTCTGCAGTTACATATAGGCCCGACCAAGTAAGGATAGCAGTTTCCTTCTCTAAAGGACATTAGTGAACCAGATGGGCTTTTCCCCAACAATTGACAGTGGATTCACAGTCATTAGATTCTTAATTCCAGATATTTTTTGAATTCAAATTCCACCATCTGCCATGGTGGAATTCGAACCCAGGTCCCCAGAACACTATCTGGGTCTCTGGATTAACAGTCCAGCGATAATACCACTAGTCCATTGCCTCCCCTCACGTGCTCTTCAAAAGATTTCATGGAATCATTTACTTCATCTAGACATGATTAGCATTTCAGTTTTATACCTCTTGAGCAGAACTCTGAAATTAAGCACAGCATAAAGTCTCACTTTCTTGAATCAGATGTAAGACTAAGGCCCTAAAACACACTGTAATTGTACGATTCAACTTGACCATGTTTCATGTGATTGAATCAGCTCACACCATTAAACTCACTCCACATCGTCCACAGAAACTTCTATTTCTCTGATAGAAGCTGTCATTTCAAGGGGGAAGCAAAGGCTTTAAGAAACCCCAAATCCACTTTCCAGATGATGATGCAAGTCCCAGGAGCCACAGTGAGCATTGCAACTACACTAGTCAAACAAGTCACCACCCATTACTCTCATTGACTTACACTGTTCAACTGGTAACCAACAGCTGGCTTTTACTAATCTCTTCATTTCTAAATCTAAATGCAAACTGTCATTTTCTGTTTCTCCTTTCTGTTTCCTTGACAGTGCAATCTCCCATCACCTTTGTCAATAACAGAGCTGTGAAAAACAAGAGCTGTACAAATCAATACAGAAGACCTGAAGCAACCATCAATTGAAATTCAGAAACAATTTGAGTCAATCGCATGGAGCAGTATAAAAACACAAAACATGCAATTATCTTGCAACAGCTTGGCACCTATTACATAATGCTTATGAATTATTTATCTTCATCATGAAGCTAGAGTACAGCACAATATTTAGCTTCATCACATAGTCCAACTACATTACAGTGCCACAGTCCAGTCAAAACTTGAAAGGGCCAGCTCTTCAATGAGTGGAATCTGGAAACAGCTGGTCTAAAATTTCACTGCAAAGTCTCCACAAAACTGCTATACTGTACCAGTTTTCATGGCCAGGAGGATGTATTATATCATGTTATGATGATAATGGCAATATAGCTTTAAAAAGCCAAGATTATGTACTAAATATTTCTGGCTGCAAGGTGTTTAGGAAAGATAGGAATGGAAAGAAAGGAGTAGCAGTATTGATTCAGGAGAATATTGTTATTCTGGACAGAGATGATGATCTACGAAAGTAAAAAACAGAATTAATTTAAGAAACAGTAAAAAGACACTGTGTTCAGTGTAACCTGTACTCTCAGTGTAGTCACCGAAAGACACAGAAGTAGTATAAGGATTACAGAATTAGTTATAGCGGGTTAGGATTATGATATTAATTAATTTACTTAGTGTTGACTGGGGTGGTATTAGTATAAACAGCATTCAAGGAAACAGTTCAGAGAACATGTCCATGATAGTTTTCTTTACGCCAGTATTCTCCTGTCAACAGTAAAGAAAACATTAGCAGATCAGTTTTGTTTTGCATTATCAAATGCAGTTGGGAAACAGTGATTGTTGCCCTTTAAATGAGTCATGAAAGTTAGGTTGGTTGTGGGAAAAAATAAAATCAGCAATCCAAAGTAATTAATTGAGGGAAACCAAATTTTAAAGGGGTGAAAATAGATGTGGCCCAGATAAACCAGAACTAAAGAGCACTGGGTAAACTTGTAAATAAAAATAGTTTCAGGTAAAGTCACGTTTCCACAAAGGGAAAGGATAAGACAAACAGATTCAGAGCTTTTGGATGTCAAAAGAAATACAGAGCAAGATAAAGGAGAAAAATAGGGCACATGGCAGTTGGTGGATAATATAACTGAGAATCAGACGAAACATGGATAGTTCAAAGGGAGGGAGAAAAGGCAATAAGAGAAGCAAGAAGAGACAGAATGAGAACACAAAGAGGGAATTCCAAAGCCTTTCCTTGGCATGTAAATAGAAGGAGGATAGTGGAAGGAGTACAGCAGATTATGGACCAAAAGGGGATTTACATATGGGGCTAAAAGGTTCTCCATTAACCATTGTATGATTAGTGGAAAGGAAGCTTACTCTTGCATGGGACACAAGAACAGGGGGTCACCCTTAAAGACAGAGTTGAAAACCTGTGGAGGAGGTGGGATCACTGAATATTTTTATGTTGGAGATAGATTCTTGTTAGGCAAGAAAATAAATCTAGGGCTATGGTCTACGATAGATGAGAATGCAAAATTTGGAAGACAGCAGATCAGTCATAACCTTACTGATTTGTGGAGCAGGCTTGAAGGGCTGAATGGTCTACTCTCACTTTTAATTGTTTGTTTATTAAACAGATGCAATTTGTTAAGAAATGACAACATTAAACTGAATATGCATGCACAGCCTAGTATGGAATTGCACTGCCATAATGAAAACTTATTAGGCAAATAGTAGTAAAGAGTACATGGTCAAGTAGGAAAGGTCATGCTGAAACAGTAAGCAGTGGGGACATTTGTGGAGTTTACAATTAATGAAGAGGTGGTATTTGATAGATATTTAAAATTGATAAAGCCTCAGGACCAGATAAGATACTTCCTCAGTTTCCTTGGATG
Organism: Ginglymostoma cirratum; assembly: GCA_024137785.1. Lineage (NCBI taxonomy): Eukaryota > Metazoa > Chordata > Chondrichthyes > Orectolobiformes > Ginglymostomatidae > Ginglymostoma > Ginglymostoma cirratum. The sequence goes on along the minus strand of JAHRHZ010000289.1, from coordinate 40,780,999 downwards.
CCAGTGTGGAATTTGCAGAGGTATGGGCCATTGTTTCCAGTCCTCCTCAAATATTGGGCTGTGCCCGAGGACTGAAGATTTATAAATACAACACCAGGAGTATGAAAAATAAAAGTGCAAGGATAAACTCAGAAACTATAGGCCAATCAGTTCAACCAGTGGTGGAGAAGCTTTTAGAAAGGATAATTTGGAACAAAATTAACAGTCACTCAGGAAAGTATACCTTAACGTAAGAAAGCTGGCACAGATCTTGTTCAGGGCATGTAGTCTTTAGCTAACTTGTTTCAGTTATCTGAAAGAAGGGTAATGCGCTTGATGCAGCCTGTATGAACTTTCAAATGACATCTGATAATGTGCCAACAACAGACTTGTAAGTAAAATCAGAGATCATGGAATAAAATAAACAGCAAGATGTGAAGTTATCCGAGTGATAGGAAGCAGAAAGCAGTGGTGAATGGTTGACTGCAGAGTGTAGAGGTACATACTGTGGATTCCCAGGAATTAATGCTAGGATCCCTGGTCGTCTTGATATGCATTAACTGACCTAGACTTTGTCATACATGGCACAATTTCAAAATATTTAGATGCGAAAAAGTTTGGCAGCATTGTGCACTGAAAGAATAGTAGTAAACTTTGAAAGTCATTGAAAAAACGATTACAAGGAAGATAAAATAAAAAGGTTAATGCTGGAGCAGAAGGACCTGGGGTATGCATACACAAATCATTGAAGGTAGTAGGGCAGATTGAGTGAACACTTAATAAATCATACCAGTTCCTGGGATTTAGAAGTAGGATAGAGAACAGAATCTAAGACGTTAGAAGAAACCTGTACAAAACCCTAGGTTTTGCCTCAACTAGAGCATTGTGTACAGTTGTGGGCACTGTATTAGAGGAAGGATGGGAGGGCATTACAAAAGGGGACCATAAAATATACAGGAGAATAGAGGAGGCATGAGTTACATAGAAACATTTTCAAAACTGGTGCTGTTATCCTTCGAAATAAGGAAGTTGGAAAGAGATTTGATAAAAGTATTCAAAGGATTTTGGGTAGTCCAAGATGGAGGACAGGCAAAAATGGCATCTTAAGAGCTGCTACTTTGAGATATTTTCAGTGTTGGAGCTGATTTCCTCAAATTCTTGGAGCAGTAATTACTGTTTTATAAGCTGTTGCATTGTTTTGAAACTTTGGGGGGAAAAAAAAAGAGAGAGATCAAAACAACGGCACTTTAAAGAGGAGGAAGAGAGACAAAGCAGTGACCACATGCAAGGTGTCTGATCCAGCAGCGACCCTACACAGCTGACTACCTCTGCTGTTTAGTTTACCTAAGAGGCAACTTTCTCATGCAGAGGGTGGTGCGTGTATAAAATGAACTGCGACAGGAAGTGATGGCATTGTAACATTTAAAAGACCTCTGGATGGGTACATGAATAGGTCGGGTTTGGAGGGATATGGGCCAAACGCTGGCAAATGGAACTCGATTAATTTAAGATCTCTGGTCAGCATGGACGAATTGGACCAAAGGGCCCGTTTTCATGCTGTACATCTCTATGACTTAGACTCTAAGTCATAAAAGTCACGAAGGATCTAGACAGCGTAGATGGGGAGAAACTATCATTGGTTGAGGACCAAGAACTAGAGGACACAGATTTACAGTGACAAGCAAAAGTGGCCATGGCAACAAGAGAAAAAAAATTCTAAATGCAGTGTGTTTTTGGAATTCATCTGGAGTGCACCGAAGAAAATGGCAGATTCAATTGGTGCTTTCTAAAAGGAATTAGATTGTTATCTGAAGTGGAAACCTTTACACAGTGACAGCAAAAAAGGTAGAGTGACACTATGCCAGTTGCTCTTGCAGGCAGCTGATACAGAAATTCTACGAGAACCGATCATCATAAAACGGGGAGGTGATGGCCTTGTGGTGTTATTGCCAGACTGTCAATCCAGAGACCCAGGTAATGCTCTGGGGACCCCGGGTTTGAGTCCTACCATGGCAGATGAATTCAATTTTTAAAAATCCTGGAATTAAGACCCTAATGATTAGGGAAGGAAACTGCCACTCTAACCTGGTCTACACATGACTCCAGACCCACTGCAATATAGTTGACTCTTAAATACCCTCTGAGCAATTAGGGATGGGCAATAAATGCCAGTGATGCCGTCACAGAGACAGAGTCCTAGAGCACGGAAACAGACCCTTTGGTCCAACTAGTCCATGTCGACCATAATCCCAACTAAACTAGTCCCACCTGCCTGCGCTTGGCCCATATCCCTCCGAACATTTCTTATTCATGTACATATCTAAATATCTTTTAAATGATCTAACTGTATCCGCATCCACTACTTCCTCTGGAAGTTCATTCTACACAAATAGCTCTGTGCAGAAAAATGCCCCTCATGTCTTTTTTTTAGGTCTTTCTACTCTTGCCTTAAAAATATGCCCCCTAGTCTTAAAATCCTCCACCATTAGGTAAAGACACCTGCCATTCACCATATCTATACCCTTCATGATTTTATAAACCTTTAAAAAAGTCATCTCACGATCCCCGATGTTCCAGTGAAAAAGGTCCCAGCCCATCTCATCCTGTGAAAGGATATATAAAAAGAATTTGGCAGCGAGTCACATAAAGCCAAGTGTTCCAAAGATTACCCAAACAGGTATGTACTTAAGGAGCATCTTAAAATGAGCACGAGAGAAAAGCAGAAAGGCTGAGATGTTTTGTAGGTAAGAAATTCAAGCGATAAGGGCCAGGGCAGATAAGAACATAAGATTGAGGAGCATTAGGCAAGTCAGCCCCTCAAGACTGCTTTGCCATTCAATATGATTATGGCTGATCTCATCTCAGCCTCCACTTTCCTGCCCACCCTCAATAATTCTTGAACCCATCACTAATTAAAAATCTGTCTAGCCTTTCCTCATATTTACTCAGTAAATGGATGGCAATGGTGCAACAATTTAAGTCAGAGTTACAAGAGGATAGAGAGGATTGGATTTGCAGCAGCACAGAGGTCAAGGCTGAAGGAATGAAAAGGTACAGAGGTGTAGACCATGGAGGGACTTGAAAAGAAAGATCAACATTTTTAAATTTAAGTCACTGGTGGATCAGCAGTCATTCTAGCTCAGCAGGCACAGTGGATGACTGGTAAACAGGACTTGGTGTAAATTAGGATACAAGTAAAGTTTTGGATAAGTGGAAAATTGTGTAAGATTGAAAGTAGGAGGCTAGGGAGCACTGGATTAACCGAATGTGGAGGTAACACAAGGTTTTTAAGCAGCAGATGAGTTTTTGTGCCGCGCAGTGTGATACAGCAAAAAGTGCAGTAATTTGACTGAAGAAGGGTTTAGGCCCAAAACGTCAAGTTTTCCTGCTCCTATGATGCTGCTTGACCTGCTGTGTTCATCCAGCCCCATGCTTGTGACCCCATTGTGTGTTTTCTTGCTCTTTGAAACAAAATGTAGCAGCTTTGTAAAACATTGAAAAGTTATTTATTAGTCACCAGGGAAAGTTGTGAACGATAGCGCTCAAGTTTACAGACATTTCACTGGAAATGAAATCATGGTGTGCAATAGCTTTTTTTTCATCTAACACGTCTGTATAACACCACACGTTTGGTGCTGTACATACAACTGGGCTGATATACATTAGACCAAATGACTAAAAACGAAAAATAAAAATTAGCAGTCATATTGGAGTGCGCTAGGACCTGTGCAGGCTTTCACTTGAGGTTACAATTAGATCAGCCATGATCTTATTGAATGGTGGGGTTGGCTCAAGGGGCCAAATGGCCTATTCCTCCTCATTCATATGTTGATTGAACTGAATCTTGAATTAGACAAGAGCAATCAGTGGATAGCGCTCCTACCTGTAACAAGATTATGGATTCACTGATTTAATAATGTAATCTAGGCTGATGTTCCAATGCAATATCGGAGTGGTCCTGTGAGCTCCCAGCTTCAGTTTCTTTAGCAATATATAAACCAGAAGACCAGACTGCCAACTCAAATGATTCCATAAAAATAGAAGGTGAAGACTGGTTGAAGTGATATTAACACTCAATTGCAGCCCAACTTACTCTACCCATGAATATCACCACATCAGCTTGGTGGATATTTTTATTGAGTGATTGTCCAATGTTTACCCTGTGCAATTGTTCACTTTAAACAAACAGGGTTGCCCATGGTTTGGATCAATGATCCATTGCTCACTCTGAACAGCTGCATTTGGAATTAACCTCTGACTTAACTGACAGCAAGCATGCGAACAACAGTTATGGAAGTATGTGATTGTCAGTTGCAAAATTATCAAATTGTGAATCTCTATTTGACCCACTAGGGCCTACTAGGTCATTTAAAAGTTTAAAAAAAAACAGAACTGCAGATGCTGGAATTCTGAAACAAAAACAGAAATTGTTGGAGAAACTCAACAGGTCTGGCAGCATGTGTGAAGAGAAAGCAGAATCAACATTTTAGGTCCAGTCACCCTTGTTCAGAACAAATTGTTACTAAGAAAAAATGGTATATATGCTGAGGGGTGAGGTTGAGGTTGAGGTTGGGGTTTGGTAAAGGAGTGAACAATAGGAGAAGATGGAGCCCAGAAAGAAAGGGAGCAGTAAATTTGACTGGTATCGGGATGAATAATGGTGAGCTAGGGAGAAAGAAAAACTGATAAGAGGGGCCATTAGTAGGTGATAATGAGATGGCTGTGATGAAAGCAGTCCACGTGATAACATGGTCAGGGGTGTGGGATGGGTAAAGGACATGGAAGGTGGTGTTCAGGCCCTAAAATTATTGAACTCAATTCTAATTTCTGAAGGCTGCAGGGTCCCCAAGTGGAAAACAAGATGCCGTTCTTCCAGCCTGCTTCACTGGAGCACTGCAGCAGACCAGAGATAGAAATGTTGGCCAGGGAGCACAGAGCGTGTTGAAGCAGCAGGCAACTGGAAGCTTGGGGTCATTTTTGCCAATAAAACTCAAGTGTGCAGCAAAGCAATCACCAACTGTGTTCCAATGAAAGAGGGCAGGTGGGGGGGGAAGAGGCGGGCAGGAGAGAGGGAGGGGGATTCAACTGACAGTAGTTTCGTACATTGGACTAGAAGCTGTGTGTGCACACAAATTGAGAGAATATGTGTAAAAAAGACAGGAACATAGGAACGTCATTTGCGTGTGCCACCTACATAGCAAATGCAAGTTGATTTCATTGGTTCACATAAGAGAAGAAGGGGGTTGGTAGAAGTCACATTAGCTGACAACAGACAAAGTAAAAATGAAAACGCAGTCTTCCTAATCATTAAATTCTTGATTGAAATTTGACTCGTGGAAGACAATCAGAAGCCAGGATATCAATACGCTCATTCACACGAAGAACTTGGATGGCAAGTTCCTTGCTTGCTAGTAAATGAACACCTTGAAAGAAAATGAAGGAAAGTGTGGTGGTAGGCAAGGTGAAGTAAGCTGAAGAGACAGGAGGTTGGTCAGGTTTTGTTTCCTATCCAGAATCCCTACTGGAGACAAGTAAGGAAAATAGAGCAGGTTTCTGGTCATAAAGAGGCAATGGCAGGATGCTTCAGAGGAGCTCTTTTGAGAAGGCAGAGAGAGAATCTTGAAACTGAAATTGAATCTGGTATGGGAGCTACAGAAGCGTGGAATACCGGGGGAGTAGTGTTGGCGAAACAAGATATCAAAAAGTGAGTCACAGAAAAAAGGAGCTAGCAGAGAGAAAGATCAAGACTTTTCAAGAAAGGGAAGGGAAGAGAGAGACACAGGAGGCAATGAGAGAGGCAGAAGGGGATGAGAAAAGTACAAGTAATGGAAGGAAATCCCAGAGTCAAAAAACACTATGCTGTTTAAAAGTTTGAGAAGATTTGTAACTCAGGTTGTGGATGAGGTTGTGGACATACCCGCTGAGCTGGTGGGTTTGGTTGCAAAAGTTGTGTCAAACCCACCAGCTCAGCGACCATGTCTACAACCTCACAGGTACACTGTAGAAGGAAATCTACCACCCTCACCTGGTCGGGCCTATATGTGATTCCAGACCCACAGCAATGTGGTTGACTCTCAATTACCCTCTGAAATGGCCTAGCAATTCATTCAGTTGTACTAATCACTACACAGTCTCAAAGAAATGAAACCAGACAGACATCACCAGGCAGCGACCTAGGCACTGGAAAAGACAACAGAAGAAACAGCCCTGTCGACCCTGCAAAGTCCTCCTCATTAACATCTGGGGAACAGCACCAAAATTGGGAGAGCTGTCTCATAGACTAGTCGAGCAACAGCCTGACAGTCATATTTGTGGAATCATACCTTACAGACACTACCATCACCATCCCTGGATTTGTCCTGTCTCACCAGCAGGACAGACCCGGCAGAGGTGGCTGCACGTTGATATACAACAGGGAGGGAGTTGTCTGGGAGTCCTCAACATTGACTCAGGATCCCACGAAGTTGCATCTATCCATGACAGTATTGCTAAGAGTGACCACTGCACAGACCGTGTGGAGACAAAGTTCCACCCTCACATTGAGAATAACCTCTATCATGTTGTGTGGCACTATCATGCAAAATGGGACAGAATTCGAACAAATCTAGCAACTTAAGACAGGACATCCATGAGGCACTGTGAGCCATCAACAGCAGAATAGTACTCCAGCACAATCTGTAACCTCATGGCCCAGCATATCCCCCCACTCAAGCCAATCACTATCAAGCCAGGGTATCAACCCTGGTTCAATGGGCAGTGCAGGAGGGCATGCCAGGAGCAGCAACCAGGCATACCTGAAGATGAGGTGTCAATCTGGTGAAGACACCAAACAGGACTTCTTGCATGCCAAACAACATAAGCAGCAAGTGATAGGCAGAGCTAAGTGATCGCACAACCAGTCCTGCCACATCCAGTCGTGAATGGTGGTGGACAGTTAAACAACTCACTGGAGCTGGAGGCTCCACAAATATCCCCATCCTCAATGATGGCATAGCCCAGTTCATCAGTGCAAAAGTTAGGCTGAAGCTTTTGCAGCAATCCAGCCAGAAGTGCCAAGTGGATGATCCATCTTGGATCAGTGGTCCCCGGCATTACAGACACCAGTCTTCAGCCAATTTAGTTCACTCTGTGATATCAAGAAACAGTTGGTGGCACTGATACTGCAAAGGCTATGGGCCCTGAAAACATTCCGCCAATAGCACTGAAGGCTTGTGCACCAGAACTTGCCGCTCCCCTAGCCAAGCTGTTCCAGTACAGTTACAACACCGGCATTGTAGAAAATTGCCCAAGTATTTCTTGTACATAAAAAGCAGGACAAACCCAACCCAGCCAATTACCAGCCCATCAGTCTACTGTCAATCATCAGTAAAGTGATGGATGGTGTCATCGACAGTGCTATCAAGCAGCACGTGCTCAGCGACGCCCAGTTTGGCTTCTGCCAGGGCCACTCAGCTCCTGATCTCATTACAGCCTTGGTTCAAACATGGACAAAAGAGCTGAATTTCAGTGGTGAGGCGACAGTGACAGCCCTTGACATCGAGGCTGCATTCTACAGTGTGTAGCATAAAGGAGGAAACTCTCCAGTGGTTACAGTCATACCTGACCACAGAGAGATGGTTGTGGTTGTTGGAGGTCAATCATCTCAGCTCCAGGAGTTCCTCAGGGTAGCGTCCTAGGCCCAACCATCTACAGCCGCTTCATCAATGACTTAAGGTCAGAAGTGGGGATGTTCACCGATGATTGCACAATGTTCAGCACCAGTCGTGTCTCCTCAGACACTGTAGCAATCAGTGCTCGAATGGAACAACATCGCGACAATATCCAGGCTTGGACTGACAAGTGGCAAGTACCATTTGTGCCACACAAAAGCCAGGCTATGACCTTCACCAACAAGAGACAATCTGACCACCGCCCCTTGACATTCAATGGTGTTACGTTCACTGAATTGCCCACTATTAACATCCTGGGAGCTATCATTGATCAGAAACTCAACTGGACCCACCACATAAACGCAGTGGCTACAACAGCAGGTCAGAGGCTCAGAATACTGAAGTAATTCACCTCCTGACTCCCCAAAGTCTGTCCAGCATCTATAAGGCACAAGTCACGAGTGTGATGGAATACTCCCCGCTTGCCTGGATGAGTGCAGCCTCAAGAACACTCAAGAAGTTCGACACCATACAGGACAGAGCAGCCCACTTGATTGACACTGCATCCACACCCTCAGTAGCAGCATTGTGTATTATCTACAAGATGCCCTTTTGGAATTCACCAAAGATCCTCAGGTAGCATTTTCCAAACCCATGGCCACTTCCATCTAGAAGGACAAAGGCAGCAGATACATGGGAACACCACCACCTTCAAGTTCCCCTCCAAGCCGCTCACCATCCTGACTTGGAAATATATTGTCGTTCCTTCACTGTCGCTGGGTTAAAATCCTCGAATTCCCTCCCTAATGACATTGTGGGTCATCTCACAGCAGGTGGACTGCTGCGGTTCAAGAAGGCAGCTCACCACCACCTTCTCAAGAGCAACTAGGGACAGGGCAATAAATGCTGGCCAGCAAGCGACACCCACATCCCACAAAATCAATTAAGAAAAAAATTCTGGTAGATACAGGAAATTCAGATTGCTTAGGCAATACAATTAGGAGACAACAGGAGAAAAGGAAGTTTGTGCGGAGGCTAAATTTTATTTTTAATTATGGGATGTGATGTCCCTGGCAAGATAAGATTTTCTTCTTGAAAAGGAATCAGTGAACCTGATGGGCTTTAATAAAAAATGACAATAATTGCATAGTTGCCATTAAACTAGCTTTTAATTCCAGATTTTAATGAATTCAAATTTCACCATCTGCCACAGTGATTAGCCTAGATCTCTTGTCCAGTGACACTACCACAATGCCACCCCTAAATTAAACTTGTAGAAAGACAATTTGGTAGATGTTCAAGGCAAGATTTTTCTTACGGCAAGAAAGGGTTCATAATGGAGGACACAGACTTAAAGAAATTGGCAGAAGGACTAAAAAGAATTAGAATTTAAGAAAAAAAAAAATCAATCGGCAAGCTGTTATGATCTGGAACACATTGCCTGAAAGGGTGATGGAAGTAATTCACAAAAAAAATTCCAAAAGGGAATTGGATAAATACTTAAGAAAACCTGCAGTACTGTGGGGGGAAAAAAAAAGAGAGGAGAGATGCAGGACTAATTACGTAGCTCTTTCAAATGGCTAGGAGAGGCATGATGAGCTAATGGCCTCCCTTCGTATTGTAACAAGATACTTATGATTCTAGAATAGTGTGTGCATTTGGACAAGGCAAAACATTCCAATTCAGAGACAAATGTGGAGAAGGAATGAATCAAGCTGTTAGCACACATGCTGCTGGCATTCACCAGCTATGAAACGGCTAGGTCTATTTCTAGAGTATGATGGAGAGATTAAAAGTGTATCATTTCCTAGAACCAATCAGCATGGCCAATCAAGGAACATATTGTCCTTTTTGGATTAAGGCAGTCATGCAGATTTTAGTTGGACAAGGTGGTTTTTCAATTTAAGAAATGTCAAATCTGCAACTAAAGAAACAATCAAATTATTCCCTCTGAAATCAGAAACAGATTTAATAGTGTACTACAACACTCTCTTTTTAAACATAGATTATATTAAATTATCATAAGAGCCCATTTTGAATTCAGCACTGCAAATTAAAGCAAGCTGTTAGCTTTGGTCCTTACAGACAGTAATTTGTGGCACAGAACGTATACATTAAGTTTATTTAGTTCCTTAAACCAATGAGATTTTTTAAACAAAATGAACGAAACTTCCCATGCCTAGTCAGTATTCATCATAACAGCATGTCACCTGTGTGGATGTTGAGCGCGGATCAGTTATTTGGCACATTCCGAAAGCCTATTAATAGGCAGGTTCTCTCACAGAACCAAAAGAATATGCAGTGCTAACGAGACCACTCAGCCCTTCCTACCTATACCAGCTAATTAGATTTAACTACTCCACATTCTGGAGGCATATTCTGTTTTTGTTCAACTTCATACTTCTCCACATAATTTGTTTCCTTATAGCCAAGATCCACTCAAGATCAAAAAAGTCAGAGTCAGAGATGCACAGCACAGAAACAGACCCTTCAGTCCAACTTGTCCATGCTGACCAGATATCCTAAATTAATCTACGCCCATTTGCCAGCATTTGGCCCATATCCTTCTAAACCCTTGCTATTCATGTACTCATCCAGATACCTTTTAAATGTTGTAATTGTACCAGCCTCTACCACTTCCACTGGCAGCTCATTCCATACTTGCACCACTCTCCATGTGAAAAAGTTACCCGAGAACCCTTTTAAATCTTTTCCCTCTCACTTTAATCTATGCCCTATAGAATCATAGAATCACTACAGTGTGGATACAGGCCCTTTGGCCCAACAAGTCCACACCGAACCTCAGAGTATCCCATCCAGGCTCATCCCCCTATAAACCCACCTAATCTACACATCCCTGAACGCTACGGGCAATTTAGCATGGCCAATCCACCTCGCCCGCACATCTTCGGACTGTGGGAGGAAACCGGAGCACCTGGAGGAAACCCACGCTGACACGGAGAGAACGTGCAAACTCCACGCACTATAGTTTTGGACTCCCCTACCCTGAGAAAAAGACATTGTCTATTCACTCTGTCCATGCCCTTTGTGACTTTATAAGCCTCTACATGTCACCCCTCAGCCTCCAACACTCCGGGAAAATAGCCCCAGGCTATTTAGCCTCTCCTGTAGCTCAAACCATTCAAACCTGGCAACATCCTTATAAATCAATAACAAAACACAAGTCAGCAGTACTAAAATAATGTTTTCCACTTTCCTGGACGAGTGCAACTCCAACAATATTCATGAAGCTCACCTAGGAGAAAGCATCCAGCTTAGTCAGGACCCTGGCCCACCATCTAAATGTTCAGGCCTTCCACCAGTGGCACAACATGGCTGCAGGGTTTACCATCCACAAGATGCAGATTACCAAGGCTTCTTTGAAACAGCCTCCCAAACACACAATCCCTATCAATCATTCAGCTAAACAATGGCTGCAGGCATTCAAGAACACATCAAATGTGAACTCTACCCTAAATCGTACGCCATCCTAATTTGGAAATAGAATCAAAATCCTGGAACTCCCACCCCAACATAACTGTCGGAGGACCTACAGCTAATGGGCAATCAGTTTGAGAATGAGACTCACTACATTGAGTAATGAGAGATGAATGATAAATACCAGCCTTGCCTGTAATTCCAACATTCTGAGAATGAGTTTAAAAAAAAAAAAAAGATGGGCATGCACGATAACAGCTTTGGAAGATTTCATAGAAGCCCTACAGTGTGGAAACAGGCCATTCAGCCCAACATGTCCATACTGACTCTCTGAAGATCAACCGACTCAGACTCAGCCATCCCTGTAACCCTGCATTCCCCATGGCTAATCCACCTAACCTAACACATCCCTGGACATTATAGGCAATTCAGCAAGGCCAATCCACCTAACCTGCAAATCTTTGGACTGTGGGAGAAAACCCACGCAGACACAGGTGGAATGTGCAAACTCCACACAGACAGACAGTCACCCGAGGCTTGGAGAGCTGAGTACCCTCTGCTACCTTTAGAACAAAATATGACTAATTAAGGCAGGCCCAGGTTTCAAGCTGTGATTTAGTGACCCTTTTTTAAAGCAGAGTGAAACATTTCTAACAATTATACAAAGCAGGAGTGCCTTTTATAGTCAGATGTGTCATTTACAGTGCAGGAAATACTGCAACAATGCAACCACCATCACAGTAGTGGAAGTTTACAATCTGCAAACATCAATTTTGCAAATCATGCAGGCAAATAATGGAAAGTAGCTACACAGGTTAATGAGGCCATAAATAACACAAACAATGGTCCGGAGTTCATTTCCAGACAGACAGTATTGAAAAGCAAATAACATGCATTACACATCCACTGAATATTGCTTACATTCAGTTTGAGTACTGTGAATTGGTCCGGTCTCTATCTTGTGAAAAGGAGTCAGAAACAGAGTAAGATGTCAAAAAAAAGTCTGAACTGCAAAGTAATACCAATTAGGAAAAACTGAATGGGCTTGGGCTCTTTTCTCTAGGAAATGTGACGGTTACCCGATCGAACTGGTTTGACAGGCAGATGCGGAAAACATGATCCCACTTGTTGAGGGAGCCAAAATGCATTTTAAATAGTCGTCATTTATAAATTCAGAAGAAACAACTTCACCCAAAATGGGCAGAATTAGCACTCATTTTGCCTGATCCTAAATTGTCTTTAAAAAGAATAATCTTGTTTGGCAAAGTTGTTAGTTCTAGGATTTTTACTCAGCAGCGAGAGAGCAGCGATATCGCTCAAAGTCAGGATGGCGTTGAGCTGGAGGGGAACTTGCAGATGGTAATGTTCCCACACATCTGTTGCCCTTGTCCTTCTAGGTGGTAAGTGTCACAGGTTTGGAAGGTGCTGTCAAAGGAAGACTGGTGATTTACTGTAGTGCAGCTTGTAGATGATGCACATTGCTGCCACTGTGCATTGGTGGCAGAGGGGATGAAAGCTGAATGTCGAAGATGGTTGATGGAGTGCTTATCAAGCAGGCTGCTTTATCACAGATGATGTCAAGCTTCTTGACTGTGGTGAGAACTGCATTCATTCAGAGATGGTGTGGAGTATTCCGGCATGCTGCTAACCTGTGCCTTGTGTTTGCTTGACAGCTGTGGGCATTAGGAGATATTGCACCACAGAATTCCTAGCCACTCTCATGCTGCTTCCAATTTGTCTTCAACACGGAGGCACATATATTCATAATCTTTCGTCAATATTCGCAGAGGGAGGTGATGGCCTTATCACTAGACTATTAATCCAGAGACCTAGGTAATGATCTGGAGACCTGGGTTTAAATCTTGCCATGGCAGATGGTGAAATTTGGATTCAATTTCTTCTTAAAAAATCTGGAATTAAAGAGCCTTATGATGTCTATCAAACTTCGATTGTCAGAAAATTACAACTGATTCACAAATGTCCTTTAGGAAAGGGCACTGCCATCCTTACCTGGTCTGGCCTACATGTGACCCACAGCCACAGCAACGTGTTTGATTCTTAACTGCCCTCTGGGCAATTAGGTTTGGGAATAGCCAGTAATGCCCACATCCCTTGCATGAATAAAAACAAAAAAGCTTGGGAGGAAACTAGGTAGGAATAAGCAGGAATTTTCCTTGCCCATTGTGGGATCTGGAGTCAATGTTGGAGACTCCTAGGGCACTCGTTGACTATAAGAACTGTGCCACCACTTTTGGTCTGTCTGTTCTGCTGGTTTGACAGCACACATCCAAGGATGTGTCGGGACATTATCTGTAAGGCAGCATTCAGTGTATGTGGCTTCGTCCAGCCTCTGGAACAGATCTAATATCAGCACAAGCCTCCAAATATTACCAATGAGTACTGTGCAGGGTACATGGATTATTGTCATTTGAATACCTAGGTTAATGTTGGGGTGGTCTGTCTGGTTTTATGGCTTTCATTCTTTTTGGACTTTTATAGCAGTTTTGATACAACCAACTACTTTGACAGGATGGTTAAAAGTCAAACACACTGCCATGGCTCTTGTGTCACATGTAGGTCAAACTGGTCAAGGACAGCTGATTTCCTTCCTAAAAAGGCATTAGTGAACAAAGTTTTTAATGACAACTGTCAATGATTCATGGTCACCATTAGCTGCTGGACTACTAGCCCAGTTATGTTGCCATACTACAGGTGGAAAATAATGGAGAGTAGTGAGAGGTAGCTCACTTCAAAAGTGAGAATGGAAATAAAGCTTTCTGCTGGTTTTGAAAAATGCATTTACAAGTTTCAAGTCAAAGTTAACATGTAGGTACAAGAAATAACTGGGAAGACAAATAGCATGCTGGTTTTTACTGCAGAGGGATTAGAGTGCAAGAATAAGGAAATCTTGCTATAATTCAACAGCATTTTGTACAGCCACACCTACAGTAATCTGTGCAGTTTTGGTCACTCTAAAGAAATGATATACTTGCCTTTTAGGCGAAACAGCAAAGTCTCGCTAACTTAGAAGTTAGAGAAAAACTATAAGAATTATGATTATGGAAGAATTCAAATTAGTATTCCGGTAACCCTTAACATTTAAGTGAACATCACGCATCAAATATTAAAAAAACAGCACTTCTAGCTAATTCCCATGATATCTCTCACAGGCAGTCACAGGTAAGGAAATAGTCCAATGGGAATCAATCAAGGAAACTGAAGAAATTGAAAATTTGGGGATTGAAAATGTATTAGTTTTAAGGAGCACACCAAATGAACACAAAACTTTAAAGTGAAGATAGGGTGACCCTTCATTGAAATTTAACTTGTAAGGTTGCTGTTAAGGGTACAAGAGTTGAATTTTAAGTTTTGATTTTTTTTTAAAAAAAGATGACCATTTCAAAGTTCTTGTACAATTTAAAACAGTTCATGTTCTTCCCTTTTGTGTGTAATGAGCACTGATGTTGTTTTCTTAACAGTACCTCTGCAGTCTCTTGCAAATACATTCAGTGACGGACTAAAATGGTAAACAAATAACAAACAAAAACTCTCATGGTCTATCAAGGCAAATCTCACTCTGGGATGTAACTTGCTCAATACTTGCATCAGCTAGGATCATAACACATTCAACAAGAGACAAAAAAAAACTTATCTTTTGACCCAGGCCTCTGGACGCCTCTCAAATTGTTACAAACACAAAAGAGACAAGGCCCACCATCATTATTTGTCAAAACTTTTGCTGCATGATACCTATAAAATTGTTCTGGGTGTCACAATAGCGCAAAAAAATAGAAATGGGCTCAAGCCAGGCCAATATTTATTGTACATTTCCAAAGCCCTTTGAGAAGGTGGCAGTGAGCTGCTTTTTTGAATTGCTGCAGCCTATGGGAGGAGGTAGGTACACCTACAATGCTGTTAGGAAGGAAATTCTGAAATATTTATTGATATTCCTTTACTGTTGCTTGGTACAGTTCAAAGTCAGGATGGTGTGTGGTTTGGATTGTGTGGTTTGATCTTGCAAGTAACGGTGGTCTCCATGTGTTTATAGAGTGACAGAGTGATAGAGTGATAAAGTCATGCAGCACAGAAACAGACCCTTTGGTCCAACTTGCCTATGCTGATCAAATTTCCCAAATTAAACTATTAAACTCCCACTTGTCTGCATTTGGCCCATATCTCTTTAAATCTTTCCCATTCACTTACCTGTCTATATATCTTTTAAACGTTATAACTGTACTCGCATTTACCACTTCCTCTGGCAGTTCATTCCACATATGAACCACCTTCTTTATGAAAAAGTTGCCCCTCAAGTCCCTTTTAAATGTTTTTACTCTCAACTTAAAAATATGTCCCCTAGTTTTGAACTCTTCCACCCTACGGAAAAGACCATTGCTATTCAGCTTATCTATGCCCCTCATGATTTTTATAAACCTCTATAAGGTCATCCCTCAACCTCCTACGGTCAAGTGAAGAAAGTCTCAGCCTATCCAGCCTCTCCTTATAACTCAAACCCTCTAGTCCTGGCAACATCCTTGTAAATCTTTGCTGAACCCTCACCAATTTAATAATGCCCTTCCTATAGCAGGGCAAACAGAACCGTACACAGTACTCCAAAAGTGGCCTCAATGTCCTGTAGAACCTTAGCATGACGTCCCAACTCTTATAGTCAATGGTCTGAACAACGAAGGCAAACATGCTAAATGCATTCTTAACCATTCCATCTACCTGTGACAAAATTTTCAACGAACAACGTACTTGAGCCCCTACATTTGGTAACACTATCCTGGGCCCTACCATTAACTGTGTAAGTGCTGCCCTTGTTTATTTTACCAAAATACCACACCTTGCATTTATCCAAATTAAACTCCTTCGGCCAGTTCTTGGCCTATTGGCCCAATTGATCAAGATCCCTTTGTAATCTTAGATAACCTTCTTCACTGTCAACGGTACCACCAATTATGGTGTCATCCACAAACTTACTAACTATGCCTCCTAAATTTTCATCCAAAACGTTTATGTAAATATCAAACACCAGTGGTCACAGGCCTTCAGTCCATAAAACAACCCTCTGTCTCCTACTGTCAAGCCAAATTTGTACCCAATTGACAAACTCTTCCTGAATCACATATGATTTAACTTTACTAATCAGTCCACCACACGGAACCTTGTCAAAGGCTTTACTAAAATCCATGCAGGCAATGTCTTCCACTCTTCCCTCATCGGCCTTTTTGGTTACTTTCTCAAAAAACTCATTCAAGTTTGTGAAACATGATTTCCCACATACAAAGCCATACTGACTATCCCTAGACAGTCCTTGCCTCTACAAATGCATGGAAATCCTCTCTCAGAATACCCTCCAACAACTGACCCTCCAGTGATGTCAGACCCACTGGTCTATAGCTCCGAGGTGCCGCCTTACAGGGGGCATTCTTAAACAAAGGCATTTGCTGCCCTTGTCATTTTAGAGGTGGTAGAGGAGTGATTTGCATTACCAGATTCAGAAATTTGAAAGTTCCAAACTCACTCTAGCCAAATCAAAATGAATGGAGACCAGAGCTCCAGTTCAGAATTCAGGGAATGTGTTGGAAATGCAGCTCCACTCGTCCCAGAATCACCACAAATGTGAAAGTCAGATTAAAGCACTGATTTGCCCAATTTTACCTAACTGTCTAATTCAGGGTTAAAAAATATGCACAACAGGTTTCTTCCATGAATAAGAATTTCATTGTTATCAAACTTTTTTTTGCTGTTGGCTTAAAAACAAGTTGAATTGCTAACTTATGGATCAATAACAAACTCTATCCCTCTTGTAAAATTCTTATACACATATAAATGAACACACAAAGAGACAAGAAAAGACAAAAATATTGTGTGTGGGGAAGGAAAAATCAGAAGCACAGCATTAGCACAGGTCCGGATCACAGGTGATGAGTGCTTTCCTTCAGTTCAACTTCTTCTCATTCTTTGCTGATGGAGGTTTTAAATGTATCAATTCTTAGTCTTTCATCCACAGGTTGAGAATTTTCTCTTTCAGAGCCTCTGAAAGTGGGTTTTTTCCCTTTTTCTTTCAACAAGGGAATTTGCAGAAAAGAGCAGATGATAGGGAAATAACAGGTATTGAAAAATTCTGTTAGATATACATACGGGGGTGGGGGGGGGGGGGAGTTGAGGACTGCAACAGACAGAAGATGAGCATGAGCGATCAAGACAGTGTGTGGGAATGAAAGAGAAAGGAGGAATGGAAGGGGAACGGGAAGGAAAGGAAAGGAAAGGAAGGAGCTTTGGTTGGGGGGGGGGGGGGGTGTCGGAAGGAAGGAAAGAAACAAACAGTTGTTCTTCCTTTCCGGGCTTAAACTTTTGTGTACCTTCACCACTGCCAGGCTATAGTTTGTGTCTGCACAAGGCTACATGCAAGGCTGAATGGCCTCCTTTTGCACTGTCACAATTTTGGAGATTCCGCACAGCCAGCTCTCCTAGTCCAAAAGTCCACCAACTCAATTTTTCAGGAAAAAGTGAATTTATAATCTGCTCCAGTTGACATGATTTTTAACACTACAAACAAAACAGTTGTTTTGGCATAAAAGAAGCATCTTGTTTATTTTTAGTCCAAAAAATAAAGAGAATAAACTATAGTCTTCACAACTGCTGATTGTTATCTTGCTTCTGACTGATGAGCAATTCCATTCCCTAATCATGTGGGTTATGGGAACTCATAACACCTTTCACCCAGAGACGGCTGCCTTTCCTACTAGTTGGTAAATAAATCATCATTGTCTCGGAAAAATTGCTCATGTCCCAGCTTGTCAAACTAAGGTTATTTTCACCATTTCACATTAAAAGGAAGAGATATCAAATCAGCAACCCCCCAGCAAGATTGCAGAGTTTCACACAGTTCCGGTTATTGTGGGAGTTACCCAGCCTTCAAGAAGGAAACGGAAGATAAAGGACCTATCATTGACAACATTATTTTATTAAATTCATAGAAGAAATTGGAAGTAGAATCCTTCCACAGGATTACAATGTACAGCATTTTAAAATGAAGCTGTTGAGCAGGATTAACAGGATAACTTGTCAAGTCCTTCACTAATAGGATCATTTGATTCAGACATATTAAATTTTTATCTGCAGTAGTACATCTGCTCAATTGACTAAGTCAGGGGCTAAGATCCCACTCATTCCAATCACCATCTAGTGATTGCTGTGTGGTTGTCAACTGAAGCATGGCCTATTGCCACTCACTGACTCAACTCTCACACGAAAAGCTTCAAGGTTTCTGCATTGTGGCATTTTTGATTAAGGAAAACATTACTTCTGTACTTGAAGAGAATATTTGAGGGATCGTCCAGTGAAGATATGGGTGGAACTCGAGAGAGAAGGGGGATGATATTTTGGTGAGGTTGCAACATAGGTCCCCAGAAGTCAGTGGCAAACTAAGGACTAAATATGTAGAGAGATCTCAAACATGGACTGGGGCTGCCATATATTGTTAAGGGCTTGGATGGCAAGAAATGGTTACATGTGCTCAAGAAAACTCTCTTGATCAACATGTAGATGTACTTATAGAGAAAAAGCAAAATTTGATCCTTTCTTGGGAAATAAGGTAGGGCGAATGACTGAAGCGTTTCAGAGAGAGCACTTTGGGACCAGTGATCATAATTCTTTCAGCATTAAAATAGTTATGGAAAAGGATGGGCCTTGTATAAAAGTTAAAGTACTTAGTTGATTAAGGCAAACTTTGACAGTATGGGAGAAGAGCTTTCAAGAGTTGATTGGGAGTAGACTGCTCGCAAGTGAAGGGACAACTGGCAAATGGGAGACTTTTAAAAGTGAGATAATGAGTTCAGAGGCATTATGTTCCTGTTAAGAGTGAAAGGTAAGGCTGCTAAGAGTTGGGAACAATGGATTAATAAAAATATTGAGGTTCTGATCAAGAATAAGGAGGCAAATATTATTTATAGTAACTGAGATCAGGTGAATCTCGAAGAATATAAGAGACGTACGAATATTCTTAAGAAAGAAATCAAGAGGACAAAAAAAAAAGAGAATACAAGATAACCTTGGCAGATAAGGTTAGGCATAATCCAAAGAGATTCTTCAAATACATTAAGAACAAAATAGCAACTAGGGAGAGAATAGGCCCTCTTAAAAGTCAAGCAGGTTGTCTATGTGTGGAAACATAGGAGAGGGGAGAGAAATCAAATATTTCATATCAGTTTTTACTGTGGAGAAAGAAATGGACACCAGGGAACTTGGGGAAATAAATATTGATGTCTTGAGAACATTTCACATTACAAAAGAGGTGGTGGTGGTGGAGATCTTAAGAAAAAGGGTGGATAAATCTCCAGAACCTGATCAAGTGTATCCCAGAGATAGTAGGAACTGCAGATGCTGGAGAATCTCAGATAACAAGCTGTGGAACTGGATGAACACAGCAGGCCAAGCAGCATCATAGGAGTCTAGGCCTGAAACGTCAAGCTTTCCTGCTCCTGTGATGCTGCT
>JAHRHZ010000289.1:40736912-40751434 GCA_024137785.1 Ginglymostoma cirratum | reverse complement strand
TTCCTGCTCCTATGATGCTGCTTGGCCTGCTGTGTTCATCCAGCTCTACACTTTGTTACCTCCAGTGATACAGGGATTTGAAGAAAACGGACAAGTATGCAAGACTATATGCATAAGATGTAGGATGAAAAGCAACAGTAACTTTTTGCTTTATATTGATGGCAGTGTAGCTGTAAAATGCATTACTGAGTTGGTGACTAAAGTAGGCAGCATGTCTGCATTTAACAATAGCTGGCTAACTAAAAGAAGGAACAAGATGATATGGATCAGGACAGGAAGCCAGGCACATGTCATTTTTATACTTATAATGAAAACATGCCATTGCACAATCAGATCCACGTGAACTTGACACATGTTTAGGGTTGTTTCTGACATTACATCGTGTTGTAAAATGTACTAGCCCTAAATGTAACCTCTGAATGGGCCTACACAAAGTAACCACCATCTGTACTGCTGGGTCAGACAGACATATTTTCATGTCAGAAATGTTTATGTAATTCTAACTAGGCAGCCACTAAACTGCAACTGACCTGGAGGTACCTGTATCATGTTTGCACAACACAAAAATTCAACACAGTCTTGACATCAATCAGCTGAAGTGATATAATTGGACAATCAATCACAGTTTATATAAATTAGAAATCAAAACTAAAGGGATAAAAGCACCTACTGGGGCAAAATCAAATCACTATCACAGTTTCAGTGCCATTTGGCAGCTGATTTCCAACAGCAGACTGCTACAGAAACTAATCCTGTGTTTATCAGGGTAGAGAGAAAACCCATCTCTTTGCTCCTGGCACCCAGTGCAATTCCAAAACCATAGAGATCAGTTGGCTTGATGGAAGACTGCTTAATGCTTGCCAGAAACCACCCACTGTAAAGATCAAAAGAAATGTGGCCTGTCTGACAGTCCTCTACAGAATTATGGCTACAGCAACACCAGAAGACTTGCTGGTGCCCAAGCCAGGCTTTCTTGTTTGTGCTAAGGATGTGGCTGCTGCAGCTGCACTAATCCAAAGATCATGCATGGGACTGTCAGCAGAGATGTCTCTCGCACCACTTATCATACAAACTTCTGTCCAAACAATGATGTTTTGTTTTAAAAATAAACATGTTTACTAATATTAATTCGAGTATTATCTCCAGAAGTCAAGAGAGGGCATTGGGGATAAATTTTGAATTTGTCTTACACGTACAGCAGATCTTACAGAAATCACCTGATTTTCACCACTAAAATTAACAGGATTGAAAATTGAACAGGTCTAGAACAGGTAAACATCTCTAAACATACTTGTCACATCTGGGGTCGAGTTAAAATTTGTCCGAGGGTTCTTGTGGTGTATTGGTAACATCCTTACCTCTGGGCCATACAGACTAGTTTCAAATTCCAGCTACTTCAGACGTGTGAATAAGAGGTCTGATCACAGGTTGATTAACAAAAACTGTCCCAACTCCTACTTTTTAATTAAACTCTTAGAAGGAATACAATTAAATTTTTGATCTGATACATTTTCGACATGACACATAATAACAGTAATAAGTAACTATCTCAAAGACCTAGACTAGTTGTGGTAAGAACAGTGATATGAAGTCATCAGTATATAAATCATGCATCCAAGCTGCAAGGGGTGTGTTACATCCCCCAAATGCAGAAAGTCAAGAATACAAACAGATCACAATGCTCATGTCTCTCTTCTTTAATAGATTTCACATAATACTTAGATGCTTTTCTCTCAACAGGAACATTCATTATTGAGTAGAATGGGCGACAAAACACTTCAGTAGTGAAATACCTCCTGTTACCTAAAAGAACAAGGTGGTTTAAGAAATCAAAAGTAAAGTTGCCAGTTATATTTTTGTTAGTTGATATATTCCAAATCATAACATTTTTCAAACGCACATAGAAAAATCTTTCATGACTCAGCTATCTTTTTCAAATTGAATGTGCACACAGATGGTGGTAAGGACAGGGCACTGATGATCACTTAATTATGATTACAAAACATACAGGAGCACCAAGATTTTGAAAAAGGTGTTGGATCTCCAAGATGAAGGCAGTAACAGAGGACAAAAATGACTGAGGTATGGTGTGTGTTCGGGTTGGGGGGAAGCAACACTTTGAGACATTCTATGCATTTTTCTCCAATAGTATCAGTAAAAGGTGAATTAGGTTAGTTTAATAAATATATCCATGAAGTATTTTTGCATACTTTGTAGTAAAACATTTTTTACTACAATTAGTAAGTGTGGCTGAAGCAGTGTCCCACACCAATATTTGAGGTTGACCAGTGACTTCAATCGGTCAACATTGCTTTAGAATGATACTTCACAGGAGGGTCATCCTGTTCACTATGCCTAAGCAGTTTCTTTGAGAGCTATTTAGTTAGTCCCACATCCATGTCAATTTATCCCCCTTCAAGTATTTATCATAATGCTTTTGGATTACCCTTCAAAATTCAAGGGAGTAATACAAAGCAAATTTATGCAACCACTTAAGAAGATGGGGATCAAATAAAATAATAATTTGTTTAAAAAAGTCAGGCTGGTAAAGTTTGAAGGTGTGAAACAAAGAATGAATTTATATATTATTATTGCTAATGTTTTAGGTTTTAAAAGAAATTTCAGCTATAAACTGTTGTTGTTTGGTTTCCTGATACGCAGCAAGGACACGATGGAATGCAGTGCAGGATACAATTTCTATCCCAACTGAACACTAATACCCTATAACAACTCATCTTTCATTATATAAACACACAAGGGAAATAATATTGGTGTTTAATCTTTCAACTTTAAAATGCAAATAATGCTAGCATATAAATTCAGATTTGATTCCAGGAATCGGCAGTAACAAATTCCGCTCTATCATATTGCTTCTCCAGTGACAATGTGGCTGCATGCAGTAAAAGAGTAACCTTAAGAGATATTTTTACAATAAAATATCAGAAAGATACAGCATCCAAGAGAGACAGCTGACGGAAGAAAATAGCAGCCTGAAATATTAAACTGCATTAACCAATTTCATTCAAATACAGACAGACTACATATATTTACAGCTTTCTGTTTTAGGCAAGATTAAAACATTGGCCCACAAACTTTACTGCGTCAGAAATATGTTCAATATTGGTATAATCCGAGAGGAACATCTGTTTAATGTCTAGTCAACTTGACAAGAGTGTATTATTGTTGCATGCTAGTAGACAGAAAGACAAATCATATCATAACAAATCAATGATGAAACACTTGGACATGAACCTGGGTCCTCTGCTAAACCCACTGAGTTCCATTCAAAAGTCTACTGCTTAAACGGCAAGACAACTTCAAATAAAAACTATTGCAGCAATTTGCCAAATTTCAACAGCAATACCACATCTATATCATTTACAACCTAGGGGCAAACGTGAAAGTCACAGAAAAAAAAAAATCACCTCCCGCAATTTCCCCTTAAAGTACATATGATCCTCATTTGGAAACCTAACTGGTTGATGGGCCAAATATCCTGGAAAAGCACCCACCCAAAACCCCGCCCCCGAAATCCATACAACTGTCATTATAAGTGTTTCTACACTACATGGACTATGACAGTTCAAGAAGGAGGCCAACATCATCCCATCCAGTGGCTATTGGGAATGGGTAATAAACGCTGACCTTACAGGAACGTCGACATCTCAGGGAAAAATAACAAAAAAAAGTTCACTTACAGGGTCCTATTTATTAAAAAGCATAACAAAATCGAACTCAATATAAAAAAAAATTTGGCCTTGAAATTCTTTCAGAAAAAAAAGGTGGAGATTAAATGGTGGGGTCGTACAGACAAAAGAAATTCTAACTAACCCTTAAAAAGATAAACACTTCTAAGCTTCGTATCTCATTTGAGGTTCGTAAATCCAACACAAAGCGTCACTTCAATAGAAAACGAAGGAAGCTGTTTCTTCGACAGAGAGAAAAAGGGAATAGCAGCGGTTTGGAGTTATTGTACAAAACTCACATCATAAACAAAAGAGATAACAAGAACTGCGGAGCTGGAATTAGAGTCAACACAGCGCGGACCTGTGGAACACAGCAGGTCAGGCAGCATCAGAGGAACAGGAAAGTCGACGTTTCGGGTCGGGACCCTTCATCAGAAGTGGGCTCAACAAAACAAAACAAATGTGGTCCCAAAACCGAATCCAACAACAACAAAACAAAACTGTGCTCGCTTAGAGCACATCCAAAAGGATGTATCCGATGACATAAATTACTATGGTTTGTCGCTAGTGGTGTCATTTTTTGTAAACAGGGTTTTTTTTTAAAAAAAGAAGCCGCCTTAAAGTTAACATTGAAACCCAAGTTGGAAACATTGTAATTTGTCTCAACGTGACTGTAACGCAGCACAGAGAATTAACATGAACCAAACCACAAACCTGATGGAAGTGGATACTGTATTGTTCCGAAATTAGGAAAAAATACATTTGGAGGGGAAGACAAAGATAACCAGATGAATAACAAAAAGGAAAACACTTTAATGTTGCCATTGAACTGGGAGTGGTTTAAAAAAAAGACATCCCAGAGGGACACTACGAATCCACTGCTCAGTGCTGACAGAAACACATGCAATCCATGTTGTTTATTTGCTGGGATAGCCTTTTGGCCAGATCCTTTTGGGTTCCCGCAAATGACTTTTGCATCGCACCTAACAAAAAAAAGGGGTGGGGGGAGCAAAGATCTGGAATAAAACATGGAAACACATCACAAATAAACGTGTGGATATTCGTGGGGTGGGGGGGAAATAAAGAGAATAACTGGAGAATCATTAAGGAAGGCAAATGACTTCTGTATCCCACGTAAAAAGGCAAAAGTCTGGCATAAAATATCTAAAAGCCATCGCAAACAAATACATTCCCGAGGGGATGAAATAAAGAGAGAAAAGGGGAATCACGAGGGTGGGGGGGTTTGAAGAATATTAAGGAAGGGTGATGTAGGGAGGGATGGCAGGGAGATGCTGAAGGGTGAACGGGGATGAGGGGTGGTGAACTGGTATAGCGGGCGGCTGCTTTTGGACCATTTAATTACTCCCTCACACCCAACTCCCTCTTTCTCCCTCGAGGGTCTCTCTCTCACCTTTCTGAGCGGAGAACGCCGCGTACCAAGACACGGAGACCACGCTGCACAAGACCACAGCCGTCAAAACAGTCCCATTTCGGAGCCTCATCTCACCGGGCAGACATTATTAGCATTATTCTATTATCTAAAGCAAGCCTTCCATTTTTTTCTCTCTCTCGGGGTTGTATCACCAGGACCCGAGGCTCCCGCTCCTTCCAACACTGCTTCACTCGCACTACATTCCCCACATACACACACCGCGGATTGTATAGCGGCGTCAGGCGGTGAGGACGCAATACGTCGGCCTCTCACTCCGCGAATGGATATCTGCTTCGCGTGGGCGGAGCGAAGGGGAGGCGGGGCTGTGTGTGGAAAGGCGGTTGGTCTGCGGGGGGAGGGGAGATTGAGTGAGATGTGGGTGTGGTGGGATGTGTGGGGAGGCGGGGTTTGGCGGGTGTTGGAAGGGCTGGGCTGCGTGGGTGGGAGAGTTAAGGGGCGGAGAAATGTGCAAGGGAGGGTGGGGGGGATTCTGGGAAGGGGAAATGAGACCACAGGTGTGGAGCTGGAATGAAACGCCCGCTTTAATGGAACAGCGCATGCTCGTTTCCCACGGGCGCCGGCTACCCTAAAGACGCACGCGCGCTCCCCGCCCGCTGGGTTGGGGCGGAGCTGACGTGAGGGCGCACGCGCACCAGCGATGGCCCGCCTCTTCGAAATGTGCGCGAAGCTGCTGTAAATCGGTAGGAGCGTAGATTACGTTGTAAACAAAAACGATCTGGCCTTGAAATAAAACTCTCGTCGGTAAGCTTGAGGAGGCAGCTGGAAATCGACTGTCGCGTGGGGATGAGTGAAAATGGCTTTATAAGAATGTAAAATGATCTCCTCGGCATGTTGCTGAATTGACCATTTGGACCCTGCAATATCCATAGCAACCAAGGAAGGCGACTGAGGGGAAGTGTTTCGTATTTTGGTGTTAATATCCTTTACCTTGAAAATTACAACGTGTTTTCTTCATTTTAAATAGCCATTTTGCCTCAGGTGGCATCATATTTGAAGAAAAGTGTGTATTTATACAGAGGAATTCAGGATTGCAGGATGCCCCAAATCCCTTTTACAACCGGTGAAGTATATTTTGTTGAAGTTTGGTGATCGATATGGTGAAAGGGAACAGGGTAGTCCATTTATGCACAGCCGGATCCCATAAAATGAAACTCAGATGATCAAGGAGCAGATTTTTTTTTCCTTTGATGGTGTTTGAAGAAGTAAAAGACAAACTGCAGATGCTGTAATCCAACGTAGACAGACAGGAGGCTGGAAGAACACAGCAAGCCAGGCAGCATCAGGAGGACATGTGAAGCCAACGTTTCAGGTATTACCCTTCTTCTTGTGGTTAAATTGTGAAATGGTTCTTGCTTATTTTAATAGAATGATAACTGTTAATTAAAGCAAACACGTTCTTTGACACTTAAAATTAATGTTACATTTCAAAATCAGATTCCCTATTATTTTAATTATGGTTGGACATTATTGAAAGTTAAATACCTTTTTACTTCGGCTTTGAATCTTTTGTTTTTCATAATCCCACTACTCACAACTATTCCTTCCTGCTCTTGTATTCTAGCCCTCTTGAAATGAATACTAACATCCCATTTACCTTCCTAACTGCCAACTGAATCCATATGTCAACTTGAAGAGAATCCTGAACTAGGACTCCTAAGTCCCTTTGTGCTTCAGATTTCTGAAACCTTACCCCATTTAGAAAATAGTCCATGTCTTTACTCTTCCTACCAAAGTGCATAATCTCATATCTCCTATCTACTAACCTCATCCCGCCCCCTTGACCTGTCTGTCCTCCCTGGACTGACCTGTCTCCTCCCTACCTCCCCACCTACACTCACCTTTACTGGCTCCATCCCCGCCTCTTTGACTTGTCTGTCTCCTCTCCACCTATCCTCTCCTCTATCCATCTTCTATGTGCCTCCCCCTCTCTCCCTATTTATTTCAGAACCCTCTTCCCCTCCTCCATTTCTGATGAAGGGTCTAGGCCCGAAACATCAAGCTTTCCTGCTCCTATGATGCTGCTTGGCCTGCTGTGTTCATCCAGCTCCACACCTTGTTATCTCTCACATTTTGCCATGTTGTGTTCCATCTGCCACTTCTTTGTCCACTGTGTTAGATTGTCCAAGTCCTTCTGCAGCCCCCACCACTTCCTCAACATACTTATTCCTCTACCTGTCTTTGTGTCATCTGCAAACTTAGCAATATAGCCCTCAGTTCCTTTGTCCAGATCGTATAATATGTAACGTGAATAGTTGTGGTCCCAACATTGACCCCTGCGGAATTCCACTAGTTACTGGCTGACATCCTGAAAAAGACCTCTTTATCCCTACTCTGCAAACTGCCAGCTAGTCAATGCTCTATCCATGCCAATACCTTGCCCCTTCCAGCCATGGCACTTATAATATTTAACAGCCTCCTGTGCGGTGCTTTGTCAAAGGCTATCTGGAGATCCAAATAGAACATATTCATTGGCTCTCCCTGGTCTAACAAAATATAATGGATGATGATGATCTGATGTAAAGACAAGGATGGTGGAGGAACTCAGCAAGTCTAGCAATATTAGTGAAGAGAGGAACACAGTGAATGTTTCAAGTCCAATATGACTCCTCTTCAGAACTTAAGATGACATAGAGAATCAGTCCATGATCATTACTGAATGGCAGAGCAGACTCAAAGAGCCTTCTGATTTCTATATTGTCTTTTTCTATGTCACCAGTCATTTATGATCCCAGGGATGAAGGTCTTGTCATATGAGGAGTGGTTGAGGATTCTGGGTCTATACTCGATGGAGCTCAGGAGGATGAGGGGTAATTTCATTGTAACTTAGAGAATACTGAGAAGCCTGGATAGAGTAGACATGGAGAAGATACCACCTCGAGTAGGAGGGCTAGGACCCAAGGGCACAACCTCGGAGTGAAGAGATGATCACTTAGAACTAAAATGAGGAATTTCTTCAGCTAAAGGGTGATGAATCTGTGGAACCCATTGCTGCAGAAGGCTGTGGAGGCCAAGTCAATGAGTGCATTTAAGATAGAGGTAGGCTCTTGATTAGTACGGAGATCAAAGATTAGTGGGAGAGGCAGGAGAATGAGGTTGAGAAACATATCAGACATGATCCAATGGTGGAACAGACTTGATGGGTCAAATTACCTAATTCTGATCCTATATCTTATGGTCTTTTGCTTCAGTTCAATTAGTGTCACCAGTTTTTGCTGACCATAAAATGTGGGCAAATTAAAGTTGAACATTTTACTTGAAAAGCAGGTTTGGGAGGTGGGATGTGGTGGCAGACAGGGAAGAAAGACTTGGCAAGTATACATCCAAGCATGATTTGCATTTTCTAATGAATATGGTTGATTAAATCAACCAAGAAAACTGGAGAACCTATGCTTCCTTTAGAGTATTAATGTTCTTGGTGAGAACTAAATTAATTACTGTAATGTTTCAGAATGATCTATTTAGCAAGCTGTAAATTTAACCAGCGAGCAGAAAATATAAATGAGTTTATTAGCAATTAATTGTTATCTAGGTTTATTGTAAGTATGAATAGTCTCCAGCAGAGTGAGGAATCATGTTTACAAGGACAAAAACAAAGTTGCTGGAAAAGCTCAGCAAGTCTGGCAGCATCGGTAAAGGAAAAAAGAGTTAACGTTTCGGGTCTGGTGACCCTTCCTCAGAACATGTTTACAAGCCCACTTGAAGGAGCACTCGCATGTACTGCAAAGATTGTGGCACTGATTTCCAACTGAATCTGTGACTATGCAGAGGATATGATATTCAGTGCTCCAGTTCTGCTGATGGTTTAACTTGAGACTGTAAGAAATAGGAACAGGCTTAGGCGTTTGGCCCATTGAGCCTGCTCTGCCATTCAACAGGATCATGGCTAATCTGAACTTCCTCCTGTCCTTTTCCCATAACCCATGACTGCGATCAAGAATCTATCCAACACAGCCTTAAACATACATAAAGGTTGATTCTGAACACTGAGGGAAGAAGTTCCTCCTCACCTCAGTCTTAAATTGGCATCCCTTTCTTCTGAGGCTATGCCTTCTAGTCCTAGACTTTTCCATGATGCTAAATAACCTGTCAGCGTTTACCATGTCAAGTCCCTTGAGAATCCTATATGTTTCATTGAGATCACCTCTTATTTTTGGAAACTCCAGGGACCAGAATCCGAACCTGTTTAGCTTTTGATCATATAAGACAATCGCTGCATACCAGGAATCATCCTAGTGAACTTTCTTGGAACTGCCTGTAATGAAATGATATCTTTCCTTAAGTAAGGGGATGAAAACAACTCCCAGAGCTCCAGATGTACCTTATACAGTACCTTATACAGGTGCAGTAAGACTTCCCTAAATCTTATACTCCAACCCCCTTGAAATTAGGACCAGCATTCCATTAGCCTTCCTGATTACTTGTTGCACCTGTTGCAAGCTTTCATTATTTCATGCACAAGTACTCCCAAGACCTTTTGCGTTGCAGCTTTCTGTAGTTTCTCTCCATTTAAATAATACTGTTTCTTTGTCCTCCCTTCCAAAATGAACAACTTCACATTTTCCCACATTATTCTCCATTTGCCAACTTTTTGCCCACTTACTTAACCTATCAATAGCTCTCTGTAAACTGTTTGTACCTTCTTACAACCTGCCTTTCTGCCTATTTTTATGCCGTCTGCAAATTTGGCATAGTACATTTACTTCATTAACATATTTTGTAAGCACTTGTGGTTCCAGCACTGATCCCTGCAGAGGGTAGTGGAGTCGGCCTCATTAGGGGCATTTAAGCGGCTGTTAGGTAGGCATATGGATGATAGTATAAGATAGAGGTGGAGATTAGGTAGACAGGTCACAGGTTGTCAACCTGAAAAAAACATTATGCCCATTCACTGTTGCCTGCCCGTGAGCCAATTATCTATGCATGCCCATATGCTATCCAACACTGTGGGGTCTTATGACTTAACCTCTTGTGAGGTACCTTGTCATATGTCTTCTGGAAATCCAAATACAACACATCAGCACTATCATGTAAATAATACGTAACAGCCTGCGGATCCACTGATGGATTTCTGGACTGTGTTGTAGTTTTCGATCTCAGCCTATGTGGCAGTAGAGCAACTGTGACCTGTGTAATTTATGCCATAGATAGGATTCTCTGCCATATGTGTAAATTCACCCCATAGTCGTCTATTCCTCAAAAAAAAACTCAACTTGTATTTGGTGCTTTTGATATAGTAGCATTCTTGAGATGCTTGAGCAGAATGATTAATGAAGGGTATTCCTAAGTTTGCGGTGTAGACCATAGAAAGCATGTCAACATGGTGTAGAAATTAAGATTTGGGGATGCAAAAATATGGCATTAGAAACTCATCGTGAGATCAAATGTGGATGAAGATTGTAAACAGATTAGCTTTGTTGCAGTGGTAGATGAAAAAATGGAGGGGTCAAGGACATATACTTGGGAGACAGTGGAGGTAACTGCAGAAGCAGAAAGATAAACCATTGAACATGGTTGCCTCGCTATGATTAGATAATAGTGGAACCAGGAATAACTGAATAAACTACGGTTTTTTTTTTCTGAAAAGAGAAGGCTGATGGGTGACCTGACAGAGGATTTACAGAAGTAGTTTGAAGTGGTAAAAGATGTAGAGAACATATTTCCACTGTTGGGAAGAACAAAACTGGAGATTATAAAGTTAAGACAGTCACAAATAAATCCAGAAGAAAATTCAACAGAAATGTCTTTATCCAAAAAACGATTAGAATGTGGAACTCATTTTTGCAGAGAGCAGTTGAGGAATATATTTGATAGATTTAAGGAGAATTTAGAAGAAACAAATCGGGAAGCTAGGAATCATGAGAATACAGAGAAGTTCATCTGGAACATAAATACCAGCGTGGAACTTTTGCACCAAATAGCTGCTGCTGTGGTGCATCCTGTATGAAAGATGAACTGAGGACAAAGATTCAAAATAATGTTTACAGCAAGCTATTATGGATGATAAATGAAATGCATAAATAGTAAGTGAACTCTAATAAACAACTCAATTTAAGTGGATTTAAATATAAATTGTGGCAACACTTCTATCTGACATTTTCCAATCAGAAGCTTTGACTTGTTGTATTTTGTAAATTGGGATGCAGGAGCAATCACAGTGCTCTTTTTATGTCAAAGGACATTGATTACCCCCTTTGTTGTTTCAATTCTCAGTCTGCTGGTGGCTTAATTAATATAGTACTTAATATTTTTAAACTAATACAACATGTGGAATACATGAACCAGTTTCATTAGCTTGCAAATAGATGTTTTATTATCACAGGCCATACTACAATGTTTAACATCTGCTTTAAACTATGAAAAAAAGCATTGAAGTCTATACTGTTGCCCCAGGATTCTCTGCACATCATGTTGTGAACCTTCACTCGATTGTGAAGACAAGTGCACGGCTTATTGTTATTGGAAATCTGGGACACTTCACCCTCCACCCTGCACCTGCTCTTCCCAAAAGCTGTTGTGATTGGGGTTAAATCAAAAATCTCAAGATTGAATCCAATTCTGGATTCAGAATTGGCCGACCCTTAGAAGACAAAGGGTGGTAGTGGACAGAAAATATTCAACATGGTGCTCAGTTACGAGTGATGTACCACAAGGATCTGTTCTGGGTCCTCTTCTATTTGTGATTTTTGTAAATGATTTGGATGAAGGAGTGGAAAGGTGGATTAGTAAGTTCACAGATGATACGAAGGTGGGTCAAGTTGTGGATAGTGCGGAGAGCTGTTCTAGGTTACAAAGGGACATTGATAGGATGGAGAGCTGAGCTGAAAAGTGGCAGATGGAGTTTAACCCTGAAAAGTGTGAGGCGATTCATTTTGAAAGGACAAATTTGAAAGCAGAATACAGGGTTAATGGAAAGATTCTTGGCAGTGTGAAGGAGGAGAGGGATCTCTCATGTCCACAGTTTCCTGAAAGCTGCCACCCAGGTGGATAGAGTTGTTAAGAAGGTGTATGGTGTGTTAGCTTTCATTAATAGAGGGATTGAGTTCAAGAGCCGTGAAGTTATGCTCCAGCTATACAAAACCATGGTTCGGCCACATCTGGAGTATTGTGTCCAGTTCTGGTCGCCCCATTACAGGAAAGATGTGGAAGCGTTGGAGAAGGTGCAGAGGAGATTTACCAGGATGTTGCCTGGAATGGACGGAAGGTCTTACGCGGAAAGCTTGAGAGAGCTAGGGCTTTTCTTTTTCGGACAAAGAAGGATGAGAGTTGACTTGATAGAGGTGTACAATATGATCAGAGGTATAGATAGAGTGGACAGCCAGAGACCTTTTCCTAGAGTGGAGGTAGCTATTACAAGGGGGGCATAGTTTTAAAGTGAGTGGAAGTAGATATAGGGGAGACGTCAGAGGTAGGTCCTTTACTTAGAGAGTGGTAGAGGTGTGGAATGCATTGCCGGAGAGGGTAGTGGAGTCGGCCTCGTTAGGGGCATTTAAGCAGCTATTAGATAGGCATATGGATGATAGTATAAAGTAGGGGTGGAGGTTATATAGACCTTAGATTTAGGGTAAAAGTTCGGCACAACATCATGGGCCAAAGGGCCTGTACTGTGCTGTACTGAACTATGTTCTATGAAGTTTATATTAGGCAAGGTTATTTACAACAATTTGTTTTTATGTAGATTTCAATGTATTGTCCCGAGTTTGTTTATGGGAGTGTTATCAAGCAAACAGAGATAGTTGGAAATATCCAAAGTCTGGCAGCAACTGTGCAGACAGAAATAGATTTAATATTTCAGATCTATATAAGGACCAAAAGATGATGGTTGTAGGAGGGGTTGGAGGGTCCCTCCAAATGCTTAGGGGGCTTGTAAGAAGTGACCTATGCTAGCCCACCCAGGCAAACCTGTTGGTCTGGAGCATTTGAGATAACAAGGTGTGGGGCTGGATGAACACAGCAGGCCGAGCAGGAAAGCTTGACGTTTCGGGCCAAGACCCTTCCCGAAACATCAAGCTTTCCTGCTCCTATGATGCTGCTTGGCCTGCTGTGTTCATCCAGCCCCACACCTTGTTATCTCGGATTCTCCAGCATCTGCAGTATCTTTTATCTCTGATACCATCTTAGGTCTGGAGCATTTGGTGTGAACCTCTCCTGCCGCTGATTAAATTCTGGTACTGCCAAGATGAGACCCCAATGGGGGAAGGAAATGCCCACTTTAACAGCGCAATTTATTCCCTGACTGGTATAATTGTGGTGGGAGCAGAACACCTGCTGGATTCAAGATGCTCACCTTAATGGGACTGTTGATTCCGGCTGTCTGCTATCGTGCACCACCTAGTGGTCAGTTAAACAATATCAATTGATAGGTCAACAATAGATATTTTTTAACCAACTTGTTCAGAGTTGTTAATGACACATTTATGGAGTTGATAGATTTGGCCATGGACCTCCTAGCTCAGACATGGGGTCAGTACCGCTGCACCACAAGAATCTTAGTATATCCCAGGTATCAAATTGTCCATAAAAAATCTAAAGAACTGTGGATGCTCAAAATCAGAAATTGCTGGAAAACTCAGCAGATCTGGCAGTATCTGGACGGAAAGCAGAGTTAACAGTTCAGGTACAGTGACACTTCTTCATAACACAGACCCTTCTGAAGAAGGGTCGTGGGACTTGAAACGTTAACTCTGCTTTCTGTCCACAGATACTGCCGACACTGGTGAGTTTTTCCAGCAATTTCTGTTTATGTTTTAATCAAATTGTTCATTTTGGAATCAGAGAGAAATGCAAGATCAAACTGAGGTGGTAGAGAGGGAAAAGCGCTAGAAATGCAATTCCTTTTCTTTACAATTTGTGACCTTTTGACACAAAATGATGAGGTATATTGAAGAAAATGAACGTTTTGCAACATTATGATTATTTTTAACGAGTGCAATTTTTTTTTGTTCTTTTCTCCATTTTTTGAAAGCATGGGCTCTTTGCTGGATGCAAGCGTTGAGTGCTGCTATATAATTCTTGGCGCAGTTACAGCTAAACCTGATTGTATGCTAACCCTGCATGGTGGTGTTTCCAGCAGAAACTGCTTGGGGATGAAGCAAGAACAGTAATTTTTCTTTTTACCTCCAGCATCCTGACAGCTGCTACTGTTACAGTCAGTTAAGCTGGGCCAGGAATTGAGTCTGGATCTTCAAGTTTCAATGGGCCAGTAATTCAAGAAGTAGACCCACATCACCACATATGGTGGTTCGTTATCTTAAAAATATTAAATATTTATACTAGATAACAAGCATGGGGCTGGATGAACACAGCAGGTCAAGCAGCATCATAGGAGCAGGAAAACTCGACGTTTCGGGCCTAAACCCTTCATCAGATTTTCTGATGAAGGGTTT
>JAHRHZ010000289.1:40700628-40736512 GCA_024137785.1 Ginglymostoma cirratum | reverse complement strand
AAACCCTTCATCAGAAAATCTGATGAAGGGTTTAGGCCCGAAACGTCGAGTTTTCCTGCTCCTATGATGCTGCTTGACCTGCTGTGTTCATCCAGCCCCATGCTTGTTATCTCGGATTCTCCAGCATCTGTAGTACCTTTTATCTCAAATATTTATACTGTTGACATTTTATTCATAGTAAATGTGCAACAGCATGCATTTTAGATGCTTCATTAGTTGAAACATTGTCAGCTTTTCCCTTGTGCTAAATCTAATGGGGATGAGGGAAAAGAATCTGAAATGAAAGCAGGAATGTTACGGGAGTTCAGCCATTGTGTTAAATCAAATAAAATAAAGCACATGCATTTCTGAAGAAGGTCTAGACCCGAAACGTCAGCTTTCTTGCTCCTCTGATGCTGCTTGGCCTGCAGTGTTCATCCAGCTCGACACCTTATTATCTCCTGCATTTCTGTAAAACCTTTGACAACCTCAGGATGCCCCAAAGCACTATACGGTTAATTAATTACTTTTTGAAGGTTAGTCATTATTGTAATGTGGAAACCATCACAGTCAGTTCGTCCATGTAAATTCCTGAAGACAGGATTTTTATGATGATTAGAAAACTGATTTTTTTTTTTTTGGTGATGTTGATTGCAGGAAAAATAACAAGCCAGGACACGAGGGAGAACTGGGGTGTTTACTTAACTTAAAATTATGATTTTAGTTTATGTCAAACCAGATCGAAGTTAAATACCTGAAGTTGATTCTTGTGAATAGTGATTTTCTGGAACAGGGTGCCATCTTGAGCATTGGTTACTGTGCTGATCAGTCGGTTTCATCAAATGAGAGCTAGACCTGCTATGGTTTGGTGGGCATATCGCTTTCAAAAAGTATAAACTGCAAAGAATTCTGGGTCAGAGTAATCCCCTGTAGTAGTTTCAGTTGTCTAGGTGGATTAAAGAGGAATTTCCCTTGAAACCCTTCCATACTGTTCTGGATCTTCATCTTGTTTCTTTCTGTCATCAGAGATGACATCATTTTTAAGTTAGGTGGAGAGTGTATACATTGTGATGGCAAGGTATTACAATCCTTTGGACAAGCTGAATTGACCAGAGGGACTTTACTTGGCTGTAATTGATCATACGTTTTTATTCAATTAAACAACTTTAATGCAATGCAACAGAATTAAAAGATCATTTTCAGGAAGAGGCAATTGTTCCTTTTAAAGGGTCTTCCTTTTGTAATCTGCTCTCACCCTTCTGTCTGAGGAAATTCCTGAGGATAAATGTTTTGCCAGGTATTGGAGGGCAAAAGAAGGAAGGCTAATTGGACTTTAGCTAAAAATCAAATTATTCTAAAACTAATGGCTATAAGTAAAGATGAATACTAATAAATCCAATTGGGAATTTGAAATAAATATCAGAGCAAAGCAAATGTGCAACTCACCACCATGTAATATAGTTGAGGCAAACAGCACGAATGTATTTAAGGAGAATACTGAAAAGCACAAGATAGAAAACAACAGACACATATATGTTGATTTTGAGTCACGCAGTCATTTGTTTGGTTTTGTGGGCAATCTTCTACCATTTTAAACTTATTGTGTTGTTATCTTCATGATAGTACTCAATTTCAAAGTGCAGCAAAAATCTGAACATTCTGAAGTGGGTGCAGGAACAGAGAGCTGGGGTTATATATGCACAAATCATTGAAGGTGATAGGGCTGTTTAGAAAAGTGTGTAAAAGGCATATGGAATCCTGTGTTCAAATAGTGTCGTAACTGTGTGTCCGCGCCAATTACTAAGCCCCCTATTTGACTAGCCATCACAAATATGTAACAACCCAGTTAAACAACCAAAGTGATCAATTTGCTTGACTGACTGCTACTCAGAATAAAAATAATTCACAGCAGATATTATTGACGGGACAATAACAACTCATTATATAAACTTTTTTCAAATTTTTAGCAAACAACAACAAAACAGATTATAATGTCCTACTATATGACTTAAGCTTTTCCCCTTTGAAACCCCAAGCATACCCCTTCATTCACAGATAAGAGACAAAAACAAATGGTTTGACTCAAATGTTATAGGTGGAAGAATATAAACAGGCACAAACAAAATCTGAAGATCAATGTCCAGACTACAAGTGTGGCTTGAGTTGTTTCTTATTGTTCTTCTGATTTTTGTAGAAATGACCTTTGATCTTCATTTCAATAGCTGATTGGATGGTCCTAAGTCTTTTCTTCTTTTAGAATTCTTTCTTTAAAGTCTATTGGTTTTTTGTCTTTTTACTCAGAGAGATGCTTCTTATTGTATGCTTCTAGAAGGAGATAGTAAGAACTGTTGATGCTGGAGTCGGAGATAACACAGTGTGGAGGTGAAGGAACACAGCAGGCCAGGCAGCATTAGAGGAGCAGGAAAGCTGACGTTTTGGGTCGGGTCCCTTCTTCAGAAGCGTCCTGAACCGAAACATCAGCTTTCCTACTCCTCTGATGCTGCCTGGCCTGCTGTGTTCCTCCAGGTCCACACTGTGTTTTCCCACATTCCAGAAGGAGATGTGTGACAGTCTCAACCCCAGCCACTTTGAGGGCAGCAAGCGTTTAGACAGACAAAGGAATTGGTAAAGATCAGCCTGGGAGAATAGATGCCAATGGAAATTGTTAGTGGCTGACAGTGGGTTGCTTGTGGTAGCAGCCTGTCTGATCTCAAGGCCTGGTGTGTGGGGGTGGGATAAGGAGATGGGAGAAGGTGCTCAGGCCCTAAAGTTATTGAACTCGATATTGAGTCCAGAAGGTTACAGAGTTCCCAAGTGGAAAGTGAGGTGTTGTTCTTCCAGCTTGCACTGAGCTTTGCTGCAGCACTGCAGCACTGCAGCAAGCCCCAGACGGAAATGTTGGTCAGGGAACACAGTGGTGTGTTGAAGCAGCAGGCAACTGGAAACTCAGGGTCATTTTTGCCGACAAACTGCAGACTAGGCGATTGGTTTGCCACATTCTATCTCCCTAGTGTAGAAGAGACCACATTGTGAGCATTGAATACAGTTGACTAGATTGAGTGAAGTGCAGCTAAATTGCTGCCTTACCCAGAAGGTGTGTTTGGGACCTCAGATGTTGGTTGGAGCGGGTGGAGAGTGCTTTTGGGAGTGGAGGAGTAGAAGACCAGGGTGTCCCAGAAGAAACGGTCCCTGCAGAAGGCTGACTAGGGAGGGGAGGGGAATATGCGTCTGGTGGTGGCATCCTGCTGGAGGTGGTGGAAAAGGCAGCTGATGATCCTTTGTATGTGGATGCTGGTGGGATTGTAGATGAGTTCGAGGGGGACCTTATCACAGTTGTGGGAGAGAAGAGAGGGAGCGGGAGCCAAAGTGCAGGGAATAGGTTGAAAATGCCTGAGGGCCCACTTAGCCACAGTGGTCGGGAATCCTCAAATGAGGAAGAAGGTGGACATTTCAGAAACCCCCTTGTCAAAACTGGCATCATCAGGAACAGACGCAGCGGAGACAGAGGAATTGGGAGAATGGAATGGAGTCTTTACTGGAAGCAGGGTGTGAGGATGCGTAGTCAAGTTAACAGTGGGGAGTTGGTGGGTTTGTAGCAGATATTTGTGGCCAGCCTATCTCCAGAAATGGAAATAATGTCAAGAGAGGGAATGAAGGAGTCAGAGATGAACCAGGCGGAGGTGAGAGCAGGGTAGAAACTGGAAGTGAAATTGATGAATTTTTCCAAATCTGGACATGAGTGATGTCATTGCTGTACCATGGGAAGATTTGTGGATGGGGACCAGAGTAGGACTGAAACATGGAATATTCCACATACCCCACAAAGAGACAGGCATAGCTGGGGACCATGTGAGAGGAAGTCAAAGAGAGGTAGGACAAGATGAGTTCTGTGGAGCAGGAGCAGGTAGAAATAATGGGTCTGTCCAGGCAATCCTGTTTGTGGATTTTGGGAAGGAGGTAGAAGCAGGTTGTGCAGGGTTTGGAGGCACTCGGTGGGGGAATGAAATCACCACATTAGTGAGATTTAATTAATTAAGAGAGAATGAAATTCGTGACCATTGTGGACAAAATGACCTGGTGTTCCATTGTGCGATCATTGTCCAGGGGGAGATAGAAGGAGGTGCCTGAGAGCTGGCACTCAGCCTCCACAATGTTGAGGTCAGTCTGCTAGACAACAACAGCACCACCCTTGTTGGTAAGCCTGATTACAAAGTCGGGGTTGGATCTGAGAGCATAGAGAGCAGTCTGTACAGAGGGCCACTGGTACTTGCACTGGCGGTAAATGAGGGATTTCAGTTACGTGGATAGCTCGGAGAAGCTGCTCGGATAAAAAGTTTTGAGGAGATTTGATAAAACCATAAAAGGTCTAGGCAGAGTCAGTACATAGTGAGAAATTATTGCCATTGGTCAAACAGTAGAGAAGAACTGATACTGATTTAACATGATTGACAAAAGAACTAAAGGTAACATGAAAAAAACAAGTTTTTACATAAGTGGCTAAGATCTCTAAGGTGGCAGATTCAATCATAGCTTTCAAAACGGAATCAACAAACATCTGAATAGGAAAGAAATTCATGATTATGAGGAATAAGGTGTGTATGGGACCAGCTAACTTGCAGTTGCAACGAGCTGGCATCAACTCAATGAAGCAAATAGCCCCCTGTTCTGTAATTATTCCATGAACTATTGTCTGACTCTTTCTAAGGAGCAAAACTGCAGTATCATTGAGACACTATAAATGGGGTGCATCAAGTTTGTAAATGTCAGATGTTATATAGAGGGACATTAACTACAACAGAGTACATTGATCAATGCTGCAGTTGCAGGCTATGCATCAGCTTTATTTGACAGTGTTTTAAGAAAATATTAGACCATTCTATAGCACAGAAAGAGAATATTCAGCCCGTTGTGTCTGTTCCAATTCTTTGAGAGAGCTGTCCAATTAAGCTCACTCACCTGCAGTTTCCTTATAGCCCTGCAAATCTTTCCACTTCAAGACTTTATAAATTGTGAAAGTTGCCATTTTTATTCTGCTTTCATAATCCCTTCAAGTGATCCAGATGATTACAGTTTATTGCATCAAAACAATTCTTCTGATCTCCCTGCAGGTTTTTTTGCCAAAAAATAAATGAACTGTCGAAGGAGCTGGAAGCTAGAACTAAAACACTGAGTAGACATTTTAAAACACTGTTACGCACGTAGAACCATTATGTCTGCATAGATCTGAGATGTAATTTGTACAGCAAAAGTGGCAATGAAGATGATGGAGAAAAGTTTTTAAATTTACTGACTCCCACAGCTTTCCTCTCCTCACTGTAAGATCCACCTATGCTGAGGAATCAATGGATTTTTAGGTTGCTTAATGTAATGGTGATTGTAATGGTAAGTACCATGAAGGCAATACTTGTATGGTGTCTTAGAATTTAAGTAGCGGCTAGAAAAAATCCCCCCAAGTGTACATCATGACAATATTCCCATGTGTAGTGTTTGGAACAAGGTGGACCTTGTTGACTAGGAGGTCCTTGATTGGGGTTGTTAATCTCGGCCAATCAGGAGACACTGGCTGACCAATATTAACAGGAGATTCCGAATCTCTTCAGTTCAGGCGACTGACTCCGAGCTGGCTGGCCACAGCAAGTGTACTGTGGACAAGTAAATATACTGTGACTTGGTGACATGGTACCAGCCTCCATTGCAGTATTTCACCTCACATGGCTTGATGGTTGGTGTCCTCATGAGAAGAGCCCAGAAGGTGTTATCCCTCTCAAGATTGCCCTTGATTTCCTCTTGTACACCCTCCCCTCCCCCCAGGCCATCCAACAGCTCCTCAAACCCAACTCCTAATCCCTTTGTGGGCCTTGGCACATAGAAAACTCCCCAAATATTGATTCAATGCTGCTGAATTTAATGCTCCACATTTAATGCTGGAGCATTAATCAAAGTACTTTGTTGTAGTTAATGTCCCTCTATATAACATCTGACATTTACAAACTTGATGCACCCCATTTATAGTCTCTCAATGATACGACAGTTAAACAATGATACATTTATGAAATTTTGCTCCATGGATAGAGTCAGACAATAGTTCATGGAACAATTACAGAACAGGAGGCTATTTGCTTCATTGAGTTGATGCCAGCTCTTTGCAACAGCAGTTTTGGGTCCGGTGACCCTTCCTCAGAACCCAAGATATCTGGTCGTCATGGATGAGTTGGTCTGAAGGGTCTGTTTCCGTGCTGTGCAATTGTATGACTTATTAATTTGCTCCACTCAGATTACTCAAGACTGCCCATTGTCTAAAGTTTGTGTACAAAAAAAATTTTAGTCTAGTTATGTTAAGTTCAGAAAGAATCTTCAGGGATTCTCCATAAACTCTTGATTGGATGCTCAGGTTTGTTGTTCATAAGGTGTTACCATAAAACTGGTTAACTGACTTGCAGAAGAGTAGATATGCGTTATTCTAAAAGTGTTCTTCAAATCAGGGAAGATTTGAATTTGGATGACGAGGGAAACAAAATCCACTGGATGACCTGCCCCTGACATGTCTGAAATGGTGTGGACAGGCAATGGAGGCTTAAAATGGCCTGCTTAGCCTTGGGCTTGTTGAGGCCCCTAAGTGCCCCTGTGGTTGGCCAGCACATCTCTGATTCAGCACTACCTAATTCAGATGGGTAGATAACCCGTCTCGTTTTGATAAATGGCCAGTAACCATTGGCTGTGCTGTGATCATTTAATGTTCTCCTTAGTGGGCTCTCCACTCCCTTTTTCTTTCAGTTGTGACAAAGGGGATGTTTCCAGTACCTCGTAGAAATCAGTCCGTTAGAAATAGGAGTAGGACATTTAGCCCCTCAAGTCTTCTCCACTATTCAACAAGAATGTACCTGGTCTGTATCTGGAAACTTTCTGGTGAATTCCTATTCCGTTCCTTCCTAGGCCTATATATCTTTTCTTGGGTGTTTTGATTGTTATAGTACAGAGTGTCCCAGGTGTGGTCTATTTCTAGCTGTCTAGTTAAAAAAACCATTAGTACAGGCTTTGCATGTAAACATTCATTTGGCCACATGGGTGATTTACTGATGGTGGTAGTTCAAGGTTAAAAGCAACAAAAACGTCAATAATTTAGTGGAAAAACCATTCATTGTGTGTGATAGCACTTATGGATATAAAAAAAATTCATTATTGGGGCTTTTGTGGTGCAGTGATAGTGTCCCTGTCTCTCAGACAGCAGGCACAGGTTTAAGTCCGACCTGCTCTAGTGGTCTGTAAGAACATTTCTAAACAGGTTAATTACAATATATCTAAAAAGCCATGAGTCTTGCGATTTATTTACACTGCCACTGTTTCAGGCTTTTTAATCATGTACATATAATGTTCAGATATTTCCTTTTTTGGACCAAAAAAGGAAATCTCACACTTGACCACAGTTTTCTTCACTGTATCAAATATTGCTATGTAATTTTATGTTTCTGTCTCCACTACATACTGTACTACCACACATGTTGTCCTCAATAAATGGTATGTGGATCTCCATTTTGTTGTCTTAGATTATTACAATAGTAAATAGTTGATTCCCCAACACCATTCTTTCCAGTTTGAATACATACCAATATTCTTTTTCCCTCTATTTTCTATCCCTAAATAATCTTCTGACCAGGCCACTAATTTGCAAAGCGGACAAATAATAAGATATTGCCAAACAAACTATATATCAATAACACTTTTAGGATAATGCGTATCTACTCTCCTGCAAGTCAGTTAGCCAGTTTTAAGGTTCACCCCATGAACAACAAAGAGCATCCAAAAAAAGGTTTATGGAAAATGCCTGAAGGTTATTTCTGAACTGAACATAACTAGACTAAAATATTTTTTTGTACATAAACCTGAGAAAATTGGCAGTCTTGAGTAATCCGAGTGGAGCAAATTGACAAATCGTACAATTGACAGCACAGAAACAAACCCTTCAGTCTAACTCATCCATGACAACCAGATATCTTGAATTCTGAGGAAGGGTCACCGGATCCAAAATATTAACTGATTTTTTTTTCTTCACAGATGCTGCCAATCCTGCTGAGCTTTTGTTCCTGATTTACAGCATCCGCAGTTCTTTCAGTTTTATGAAGTACACTGAATTTTCCTTCTCACTGATCAACTTTACAGCTTTATCCAGTTAATCTCTTGTTGCTGTGTGTGGCCATCTCCTGAATATTGGATCCACTATTTAACATGAAGAATAATAGTTCCAATGTATTTATCTGAAATAACTCTCAATCAGCTTTCACATATACACTGATGGTATTCATTGATCTCAGCGTCATTTTTCTCAACTCTTTCATTGCTTCTGATTCAATATACTGTTTGTCAGGAAATTCAGTATTAGAAGGGCAGAGGTTACTTCCAGTTAAATATTAGGAACCCCTAGCTTGTTCAAAACTTATTACATCTCTAACTTTTCTCAGTTTTGACGAAAGGTTTAATCTGTCCGCAGATGCTACTCAAGATGTTAAACGTGTTCCGTTTTCATTTCTTAATTCAGATTTCTAGCAACTGCACTATTCTGCTTTTGTAAAGAATTTGGAGTTCTCCTTGTAATAAAGAAGGTTAAGGATAGATTTAATACCAGATAAGAGGCATATGTTTAAAGAGTACCTTTCACAATTGAGAAGAATCCCAAAATACTTTACAATTGAGGAAATATAGATACCCTACATTTAACATTGCTTGTTCAGAATTGTTTTGCTTTCATATGGTTTTCTTTTTAAATCTTGTTTCCCAACTTAAAATCTCAGACCACCTTTGAACGCTGTAGAAGCTTTAATCTTTGTCATACTGGATTTTCATGCATGAGTCACCAAATCGTCAACATCAGGTTTCATGCTTCTTGATTTTGCACGTGCACACATATCATCAACAGCCCATAAGGCCCTGTCACTGATGAAACTTTGTTTGTAAAAGATTGTGGAAGTTTTTAAGTATTTTCTGTTAACCAGATTCCTGGAATCCTTGATTTTCTTTCTCAACAGCAAAAAAAAATCCTGCAGCATATAGCAGTACAGGTATACTGCACAGTACAGAACTTCCAGAAGCTGATTCTGCCAGTGGGCTGCTAATTCTACTGTAGTTAGGGAGCCATTTTAAGTCAGTGAAGGAGCCATTTTAAAGTCCCTTATTCTCGATAAAAAGCCTTTTGATTATGAGACAAATGCCCAGCAAGTGGTGGTAGTGAGCCTGCTGCAAAAAGAGACCAAGAAAACCATTAGCCTCATAGTGAAATTGGATGTTTTAAGGTGGCTTTAAGTGAGAGAATGAGCACTCAGTACTGCTAGAGTACACCTTATGACAGAGTGAGAACAATCTGATAATGCTGGCAAATCAAGCAAAGTGGACAAAGTGTTAAGTACCTATAAGTTCTAGCAGGGTGAGTTAATCTCGAAGCAGCCTCATCAAAAACAATGGAAACAGTTGGCACTCTTGATTAAAAATGAACACCCCAGTGATCCAAGAAACAGGGGGGACAAAATTAAATGAGGCATTAGAGAATGAACATAGTGAGAGTTCACAGTTAGAAGGTCTCAA
The DNA here is from genome assembly GCA_024137785.1 of Ginglymostoma cirratum. Taxonomy (NCBI): domain Eukaryota; kingdom Metazoa; phylum Chordata; class Chondrichthyes; order Orectolobiformes; family Ginglymostomatidae; genus Ginglymostoma; species Ginglymostoma cirratum. Next base: position 40,726,960 of record JAHRHZ010000289.1, on the reverse strand, counting down.
TACTAGTTGTGAATGATTCAACCGTTTCAAGAACCGTGCCTGTTTGCACATTAGAGTGTTTGGGAAGGTAACTACTGTTGATACAGAAAAGGAAAATGTGGCAGACAGTCATAACTCTAATTTTTAAAAATGCTAATTTTGAAACTATCACAGCGAAATTGAGAATTATTAGGCATAGCTGATTTGTGAGCGAGAGCAAAGAATTTTTACTCTTTTACTAATCTCCAGATTTTAGTTGATACTGCAAGAGTAAGGTTAAAATAATTTAAGTTATAGTAAGTAAAGTAGCGTAAGATACTTTTAAAGTACAATAAAGCAACTCGGCCAAGCAGAATGCCTATCCTATGGCAAATGGGGAGTTGTGGACATTTCTTGTGATCCTAATGAGCCTTGGTACCGAAGTGCCCCTGACTACACAAGTTTCAGCCCTGGATTTCAGAGTTCCAGCAGTGACTAGAGTCTCTCACCGAGGCAGAGACCTACGTGGATAGGTCACAGTGCAAGTTAGGGATCAGCAGGCAAATCAGGAATAGGTGACAGCCAGGCCGTCCAAGAGAAATGGGCAGGTAGTGCAGGTGTTCCCAGAGGACCTGCTTACAAACTAGTTTTCTCACCTGCCTCTTGGTGAGAAGAGTAGCTTCTTGGAGAAGTGCAGCAAGAATTAAGACCCTGGCGTCATAATTGGCCCAGGTGCACAGGAATGGAGAAAGTAGAGCATAGAAAGGCTGAATTTTTAAATTAGGGGCACAAACAGGAGCTTCTGCTGCCTTCAATATGACTCCAGGATGGGGTGATGCTTCCTTTGTGTTAGGGTCAAGGATATCAAAAATTGGCTTCAGGACATTCTTCTGGGGAGGGCCAACAGCCAGAGGTTGTGGCCCACATTGTTACGAATGACGTGGGGTGATGGGGAGGATGTGATCCTGCAATTGGCGTTTAGAAAGCTAAATAAGAAATTACTGAGCAGGACCAACAGTAGTAATCCCCGTGGCAAGTGCAAGTGAGTACAGAAATGGAAAGATAAGACGAATGATTGTGTGGCTGAGGTGCACAATCAAGATATATTTCCTCAAAGGGAAAGATCTGATAAACAAATCCAGAACTCCCTGGATGACAAAGGTGATAACAATTAAGTTAAAGATGAATCAGTATGCTTATGACGACAGATGTCAGATAGTAAATACCGTTGAGGATGAAGCTGAGTACAAAAGGTTCAGAAGCAAGGTGGAAAAGAATGTGCAAAAAGTAACAAGTATTATGAAAAAGACTGGTGACTGACATAGAGTATCTAATAAGCATCTCATTAATAAATGGATAGTAAAGGGACAAAGAGGAGTATTGGATGCAGTTCTAAAATCTGAAACATTATAGGAAAGATGTGATAGCACTGGAAGGGTGCAGAGGAGTTTTACCAAGATGTTTCCTGAGCTGGAGATTCTCAGTTATGAAGAGAAATTGGACAGGCTGGGGTCGTTTTCCTTAGGGTAGTGAAGATTGAAAGGAGACATAATTGAGGTGTACAAAATTATGAGTGGCATAGATAGGGTAGACAGGAAGAAACATTTCCCCTTGATGGAGGGATCAATAGCCACGGAGCATAGATTTAAGGTAAGGAGCAGGACGTTTAGGAAAAAGCGTCTTTCACCCAGAGGGTAGTGGGAATCTGGAACTCACTGCCTATAAGCGTGGTAGAAACAGAAATCCTCAAAACATTTAAGAAGTATTTGGATGTGCACTTGTGATACCAAGGCGTACAAGGTTAGGGGCCAGGTGCTGGAAAATGAGATAGAATAGGTAGGTAGTTGGTTTTGACCAGCATGGACATAATGGGCCAACGAGCCTTTTTTCTGTGCTGTAGATCTGTGTTTAGAGCTGCTTAGGGATCAAAGACGGGATTTACACTGGATTCTTCTGGGCCACTGACATGCTTAGGCAATAATCTCTGCCACATGCGGTTCAGACGCATCAATGTGATTTCATCCCATGCACCAGTGATGTTGCTTTGTGGCTCCCACAACTGTACACAGTGCTCCAACTGAGGTCAAACAATGAACAAAAACAAAAGTTGTTGGAAAAGCTCAGCAGGTCTGGCAGCATCTGTGGAGGAGAAAACAGAGTTAACATTTCGGGTCCGGGGTGACCCTTCCTCAGAACTCGGAAATCACCAGACCCAAAACATAAACTGTGTTTTTTCCTTCACAGATGCTGCCAGACCTGCTGAGCTTTTCCAGCAACTTTGTTTTTGCTCCTGACATACAGCATCCGCAGTTCTTTTGGTTTTTACAATTTTTCCAAGTTTAGTGTCATCTACAAAATTGGAAATTGTCCAAGATCCAGATAATAAATAATTATCAGAAAAAGCAAGGGCCCAATACTGACCGCTGGAGAATTCCACTACAAACCTTCCAACAGCCCAAAACAAATCCAATGACCACTAACCTCTACTTACTATCACTCAGCGAATTTTGTATCCATGTTGCCACTGTCCTTCTATACAATAATCTACAACTTTCCTCACAAGCCTGTTGTGAGGCACTGTATAAACTGCCTTCTCGAAATCCATATGTGCCACTTCAAAAAATTACCCTCATCAAATTCCGTTACCTCTTCAAAAAATTCCAAGTTTGTGAAACACGATTTTTCCTTTAGAACTCCACGCTGACTCTTCCTAATCAAACTACCTTTTTCCATATGACTACTGATTTTATCCCAAATAACAGTGTCCAAAAGTTTCCCCATTACCAAATTTGAAGACTAGATGAAGACACAAATTTCAGGTGTAAAACCATGAGGTAAAATAGAGCAACCATGAAGCAAGGTTCAACCTTGAGATAAGAGACTCTTCAAAAGATTCCTGAAGCCTAACTGCCTACCTGAAGTGAGGCATGGTCAGAAGTGGCAGCATGTCAGTGCCAGCTCAGCAGTCCTTGTGCTTTCCGAGGAGCTTTGGTGTGGCCAAAGATCTGAAGTGAATACAAATGGAAGGTGTGGAAGCTGCAATTCCACAGGTACAGAACAGCCTCAGGTCTCATTTGAAACAGGAATAGTTTGAGGTTTGTACTTTCTTCAGTAGCCTCCATTGCTGAGAAAATCCTTTTACCAGACAAGGTGCTGATGAAATTTCAGCAGACTTTCAGTCAGTCCTGGCAGTCTTGAAGTTTATTTCAATCCTGTGAATTTTATCACTGAATATGGTCAGTCTGGCCAGGGAACCCAGCAGCCAGTTATCCTGGTAGATTACACTGAAGATTTATATAGTCTTGTTAATTCATACAAAGATGCAATGTTGAAAGGTAAATTCCTTTAAACTCTTAATGATATACTCAGATCTTTTGCAGTCAGACCCAGGCTGACCTTTGAACAGATGAGCCAGCATAGAAGGCAGACTGGGCATAACATGCGATTCCACACCGCAGTGGGGCTTATGGGTAAGGATTTGACCAGTAGTCAAAGCTTGGTCTGAGCCCATCGTGAGCTAGGCACAACAGACGCTGCCTCAACCCAACAAAAAAAATTGCCAAAAATGAGGGAAAGTAGGAGACTTCAGTTTTGAAGTACTGGTATTGTGGTGCAAGGAATTATCATAGGTGACAGGTCGGTCCGGTTGACTATTCAACACTTTCACTGTTGTAGATTTCGACACCTTCAGCAATTTTGCAAGGTGAGATTATCTTTTTAAAGCACACTATACTGATCATCTTTAGAACAGGAGAGTTCAGCAAGTTGAATAAGAACCAGTAGAAGATATGAAAGGTACAGTTCTGAAGAAGAGTCACGTGATCTGAAACATTGATTGTGCTTTCTCTCCACAGGTGCTGCTGGACCTGTTGAGTTTCTCCAGCTATTTCTGGTTTTGTTTCAGATTTACAGCATCCACAGTGCTTTGTGGTTTTTTGTTTTTGGAATTTACATTCTTTCTTGCTCACTTTTTAATATTGCTGTTCCTACAACACAAGCTGATGATCTGGACCAGGATTACTGATCAGTAATATTGAAAGTCAGGAACTTTGGTACGGCATTTGTTCTTCAAACAGGAGTTTTTTAATGCTTTTATTGTGATCATAGAAAATCTGGAATGGCCTCACACTGTATGTCTTCAGCCATCAAACATAAAGATCCATGGTGTGAGAGCCCACCCCCTTCAGGTTAAAGGTTATTTTGAAGTAACACTTGCCTACAATGGTAAAATCACCTAAGAAGCTTATATACATTGTACAGTATCAGAAAAGATCTTTGATGAAAACCAAAAGAACTGCAGATGCTGTAAATCGGAAATAAAAACAGAAGTTACAGCATCTGTAAAGAGAAATCAGAGTTTCGGGTCCAGTGACTCTTCCTGTAATTTTCTTCAGGTCACGGGGTGGCCATGGGTACGCACATGGGCCCCAGTTATGCCTGTCTCTTTGTGGGGTACATGGAACATTCCTTGTTCCAGTCCTATTCCGACCCCACTCACAAGTCTTTCTCCGATATATCAAAGATATAATTGGTGCTGCTTCCCTCTCTCGTCCAGTATTGTAAAGGTTCATTAATTTCACTTCCAATTTGCACCCTGCCCTCACTTTCACCTGGTGTATCTCTGCTTCCTCCCTTCCTTTCCTTGACATCTCTGTTTCCATTTCTGGGGATAAACTAGCCGCTAAACTAGCCACTATAAACCCACCATCTCCCACAGCTACCTGGCTATACATTCTTGCACCCTACTTCCTGGAAAGACTCTATCCCATTCTTCCAGTTCCTCTGTCTCCATTCCATATGTTACGATGAGGCCGACTTCGACAAGGGAGCCTCTGAAATGTCCACCTTCCTTAATCAAGGATTCCCTAGCACTGTTGTCAACAGGGCTCTCAACCAGGACCAACCCATCTTCCGCACTTCCGCTCTCTTCCCTCCCGCAACAGTGATAGGGCTCGCCTTGTCCTTACCTAGCATCCCATCAGCATTCACATACGCAAGATCATCAGTCGCCATTTCCGCCAACCCCCGGCGAGATGCCACCACCAGACACCTATTTCCCTCCCCTCCCTTGTCCACCTTCTGCAGGAGCTGTTCCATCCGGGACATCCTGGTCCACTGTTCCTTTACTCCTAACAGCCCCATGGCACTTTCCACTGCAAAAGGCGAAGGTATAACACCTGCCCATTTACCTCCTCTCTCCCCAGTATTCAAGGGCCCAAACATACCTTCCCGGTGAAGCAGCACTTTACCTGCGCTTCACACAATCTAGTCTACTGCAATCAGATCTCACAATGTGATCTCTTCTACATTGGGGAAACTAAGTGTAGTCTGGGTGACTGCTTCGCAGAGTGACTACGTTCTGTCCACAAAAAAGACCCTGAGCTTCCAGTTGCCTGCCACTTTAACACACCACCCTGTTTCCAACATCTCTGTCTCAGGCTTGCTACAGTGTTCCAACGAAGCTCAGCACAAGCTGGAAGAACAGCACCTCATTTTCTGCTTGGGTACCTTGCAGCCCTCTGGACTCAATATCAACTTCAATAATTTTAAGGCCTGAATTCTCCCGTGTCCTAACCCCAAACCCCACCCACCAGGCCTCGCAATACACACTACCTGTCATACACACACTGTCTGTCAAGCACCCACACACACATACACACACACACCCTGTCTTTCTTTCTCTCCCACGTGCGCACGCACACACACATACACACACACTCTCCTACGCACACATACAGACTCTGTCTCCCACCAACACACACACACACACACTCTCTCGCTCTCCCAACCCCTCTCTCTCTCTCTCTCTCTGTCCCAACCCCCCCCACCTCTCTCTCTCTCTCACTCTCTCTCACACACACACACACACACACACACACATGTGAATCTATGGGGTGAATTTGTATTTGCAGATACATTCTATTTTGTTCAAAAAGCACACAATTTATAGACAGTCAGTCAATGTGGCATTTTATAATTTCCTACTTTAGAAATAAAACCCGTCTGACTCCAAACCAAAATACAAACAGAATCTAAACCAGGCCTCACGCCTAATATGCATTGTCTGACCTAAAATGTCACCTCTTCTTTGTACTGATAAAACCTTTAGTTTTCTCAGAAAAGTGACTTGAAAGGAATTCAGGAATTTACATGTACATATATAGGGGGAGGCAATGGCTTAGTGGTATTATCATTGGACTGTTAATCCAGAGTTCCAGATAACATCCTGAGGACCTAGGTTCAAATCCTGCCACAGCAGATGGTGGAATTCAATAAATATCTGGAATTAAGAGTCCAATGATGACTATGGATCCATTGTCAATTGTTGGAAAAACCTATCTGGTTCACTAATTCTCTTTTGGGAAGGAGACTGCTGGCCTACTTGTGACTCCAGATCCACAGCAATGTGGTTGACTCTTGACTGCCTTCTAGGCAATTAGGGATGGGTAATAAATGCTGCCTTCATCCTGTGAATGAATAAAGAAGAAAAAAAAAATCAATTAAAACCTTCTAACTGATTAAAGATTTGACAGCATTTTAGGTTTGTTTAATACATCCTCATCAGTGGTGTAATCCTTTGATCTTTTACTTATAAATTCTGTATCTGATACTACCTCTCTCACTAACATCTGAAGGAGTGAGGCTCTGAAAGCATGTGTTTTCAAATAAACCTGTTGAACTATAACCTCGTGTCGTGTGATCTCTGACTTTGTCCACCCCAGTCAACACTGGCACCTCCACATCACACTATCTATTCAGAGATAGTAAGAACTGCCGATGCTGGAGTCTGAGATAACACAGTGTGGAGCTGGAGGAACATAGCAGGCTGGGCAGCCAGAAAGAAAACTTTCTGAAGAAGGGTTCTGATCCGAAACGTCAGCTTTCCTGCTCCTCTGATGCTGCCTGGCCTGCTATGTTCCTCCAGCTCCACACTACCTATTGTTAGCCACCAACAGTCTCCACTCACCGAGCCAGATCGTTATCCACTCCTTTGTCCAACTGTTCTTCTCTCTTTGGGCTCTATCCCACCTGTCATTTACTCCTTAACCCCACTCCCCACCCTATCTTCTGGATATAAACTGACATTTTCCTAGCTACCATCAGTTCTGAGGAAGGGTCACCGGGCCCAAAACGTTAAATCTGATTTCTCTCCACAGATACTGCCAGATCTGCTCAACTTTTCCAGTAAGATCTTTGATGAGTTGGCAAATGTGTCCAACTAGGTTTTCAACAGGAGCTGGTGGATGTTCCAGCCTAAGTTGAAGACTCTTTAAACCAAGATGATGGTTATATTCCATCTGTGAGTTATTTCTTGTCCAAATAATTATTACATTCCATTTTTGGGCCTTTATCTCAGCCTCTTGAGGAAAATGTGCTGTCATCAAAAAGAAGATTAGATGATAATTCACGATTTCTCTCTACAGAAGTCCAGTGGCAAGATTATTAGATGGCATTTTGTGAGGAGCTTTCTCAGCTTTTCAAAGAATTTTATCAAAATTATGATTCCCTCTGCAACTGTGTTAGAGGATAACCTCTCTTCCGTAAGCACTTCCCACCTGGGGCACAGCGGGGGGTGAACCTAAAAACAGCGCTATATAACACCATTTTTATCGTTTACAGAAGTAGATTATGTGCTACTGGACACTTCAACTCTTGATGTCAAGATTCCTCCAATATTCTTCCAGATCAGTGAGAGCCAAATTTTTCACCTAGTCTTATGGTGAAGCCAGTTTCTTTGACTGGCAGTGCAAATGAAGAAATTATCAAAGTTGCACCACCTTCAGTTTTAAATAGTGGCCTTTCATTTGGCAGCATACAATACGTCCCTAGCGCTTTTTGTCCAAGAATACAGGGAACCAGAAACTGCATGTGCAGGAAAATTTGTCAGTACTGAAACATGAAAATGATGTGTAAGAGCCAAGAAAATTCTCTGTCGTCTCATTTTTCAGAAACACTGCCAGGTATGATAATAGGCAATTTTGTTGCTTTCATCTTTTCATTCAGTATGTTTTGCTACAACTCCAGATCCAGTTTCAGCGTACTATGAATCTTCAAGTGAAAACAACAACCTCTGAATAGATTTTTGTTGATTCTTCACAGCCCTCACATGAGTTCTTTGCAGAAGTACCTATGGGTTTTGCTGTCTTCCCAATTACTCATCTCTTTCCCTTACGTGTAAGAATATAGTGCAGCAATCTTAGAATGTCATTAATCTGTTACTCTTCAACTCGTTTTTGATGGTATGGTTTCACCTTTTTATTGGTATTTTCACTGACAGATCCTCTATTCACCAGAAGGTATTGTAAAAGATATAAGTAAATGGTATCCATCAGGAGATATCCTTTTGATCAGCACCCACATGTCTTAATCCTGATTGAGCAGCCGACTGGCAACCTTTCCTTTCAGTGCTATGATCTTTGGGATAATGTTGCTAATCCTATCTTTCTCCTTTCAGCTTCTGTATACACGGAATTTTGACCGAGTGGTAGTGAAGGAACAGTGATATAGTTCCTAGTCAGGATGGTGTGTGGCTTGGAGGGGAGCTTGCAGGTGGTACTGCTGCATATATCTGCTGTCCTTGTGTTCTCGATGGTAGAGGTCATGGGTTTGAAATGTATTGTTAGAGGAGCCTTGGTGAGTTGCTGCAGTGTATTTTGTAGATGGTACACATTGCCACCACTATGCATCAGTGGTGAAGGGAATGAATGGTGGCTGAGGTGCCACATAAGCTAGTTGTTTTGCCCTGGATGATGTCGAGTCTGCTGAGTGTTGTTGGAGCTGCACTCATTCAGGCGATCTATTCACCACACTCCTGTGCTTTGTAAATTGTGTACAGGAATTGGAGACAGCAAGTGAGTTATTCGACACAGAATACCCAGCCTCTCACCTACCCTTAATGTCCCTAGTTGGGATGGACAATAAATACTGAAAGATATGTGCTGGATACATGCAGTTTCTGATCAGCAGTAACCCCCATGATGTTAATAATGGGAGATTCAGTGATGCTAATGCCATTGAATGACAAGGGGTGATGGATACATTTTCTATTGTTGGAGATAGTCATTGCCTGGTACTTGTATGTTGCAAATGTTACTTACTCTTTATCAACCCAAGCCTTTGATATCCATTTGAGTGTCAGTAACCAGGTTACTTTTTGGAGAGTTGGGAGACCTTGGGGTTTGGTTAGCTTTGCAATTGGCTGTACAGCAGATTTGCAATGAAAAATGATGCTAATGATGTAGGTTCAATTCCTGTACCAGCTGAGGTCTTGCTTTCTTAATCACATCCCTTGCCTGAGACCCTCAGGTTAAACTCACCACCAGTGTTCTCTCTCTCTCAAAAGAGACAGAGGCCTATGGTTCCCTGGGACTAATGACAACTTCAACTCTTCGCAAATGACACTTGCAATTGACAGCAATAGATGTAATGGTTGCCTATAGGTTTTCAATTGGAGAATGTCCTGAAATAAAATCATGACAATGTAACCCAATAACAGTCAGAAAATATAAAGAGCAGGAAAAAAATCATCTATATTGCATATGCTAAAAAGATCAACTCAACATTTTCTTCGAATAAATGCTGTATAATGCTGAATTGTATTTTTATGAAGACATTTTCTAGAACTTTCCAGTCTTTTCTGAAGTATTTCCTTTAGGATAACAACATATTCACTGAAACGTCAGAAGTGATGTAGTGCACCTAACTGACAAAATGGACTTGAGTCAGATGTTTGTGTGACTTGGTGTCATGTGATACAATAACTGACTGGGAAAGGATGACGTGATGGGGATCCAAGCGGGGGGGTACTCGGGCTCTAGATTACTGTATTTTCTGAATCATTGCTGAGACATCGAATTGCTGAATCACTGCAGGCCTAATTTCATTAATATTTACCTGCAACATCATTGCCTCTGATTTATTTCATATAATAACTTGATAAACACCACGAACAAAAGATTACTTTGCATCTATTTGAGTGAACTTGATGTACGGAGATTAAAGCTTTCAGTTTCCTATAAAAGTGAATACACTTCAGAAGTACTTTGTTATCCCTTAAATGCTTCAGGACCTGCAGCACTGGGGTGGTGAAAAGCTCAAGTTCTTGCTCAGGAAAATTAAAAGTGTGTTGTGTTAAGTTACAGGTTGTGATTTATGCCTTAATTGTAAAGTAGAAAAAAACGAAGTACCAGTGTAACTTCAAGAAAGCTTTGTACTTGCTTGCAAACATGGAAATTGTTACAGAAGAACTGACAAAAGAGTTTTTAAAAATCTTGCAGTGAAAATACCCAACACAGAAGTTTTCTTAATCATGCAATAGAACCAACAAACACAAACTGCGTTTATTTTGTGTAGTGCAATAATGATGAAATTGAGTGTAAATCAATAATTGGCAACTGGATCATGTAGTCAGATGATTAAACCAGAACTGGAGAGAGTATACGAAATAATAAGGTGCAGAGCTGGATGAACACAGCAGGCCAAGCAGCATCAGAGGAGCAGGAAGGCTGACGTTTCGGGCCTAGACACTTCTTCAGAAATGGGGGAGGGGAAGGGGGTTTTGAAATAAATAGGGGGAGAGGGGGAGGCGGATAGAAGATGGATAGAGGAGAAGATAGGTGGAGAGGAGACAGACAGGTCAAAGAGGCAGGGATGGAGCCAGTAGAGGTGAGTGTAGGTGGGGAGGTAGGGAGGAGATAGGTCAGTCCAGGGAGGACGGACAGGTCAAGGGGGCGGGATGAGGTTAGTAGGTAGGAGATGGGGGTGGGGCTTGGGGTGGGAGGAAGGACAGGTTAGGGAGGCTGGGAACGAGCTGGGCTGGTTTTGGGATGCGGTAAGGGGATGGGAGATTTTGAAGCTTGTGACGTGCTATCTGGTCTAGGCCCGACCCGTCAGCCTTCCTGCTCCTCTGATGCTGCTTGGCTTGCTGTGTTCATCTAGCTCTGCACCTGGTTATCTCAGATTCTCCAGCATCTGCAGTTCCTACTATCTCTGGAGAGAGTATATGCTCTTTTAAGAAACACGAGTTCTTAGAACTCTCTTGTGTTTTGAGTGTTTGTGTTGCATGAATAAAACACCAATTTAGTCTTTAATCTCCAGGGGTCAGCTGACTGTCACCAGATTTCTTTTTCTTTGTGTGTTTGTTAAGTTACAAACATGTTATTTCTCTGGCTGTACTGAAAGCACTGGCTTCCACTGGGTGTCAGACTTTTTTGCAGATGCTCGGACCAAAGGATTGCCACAACATATCAGTATTTGCAGCTGATCTTCCACACATTTCAGCTTAATTATAAATGAATATGGCATTTTAGAAATATGTAAAGACTAAGCACCCCACAACTGCACAACCTCCAGCTACAGAGCACAGATTTAGATCATAACAAGAATCAAGATTACACTATTTTGTCACGAGTCTGTCTTAAACTCAGTTCCCTTATCTTCCCATGTGCTAACCAAGATTGGTTGCACTATTGCCATCCTATTTGACCCAGACCAAGTTCCTATCCTACATCCTCACCACAACCAGGCCCACCTATTCCATTTCCATAATATTGCCACCTCCCCACACCTCCGCCTCAGCCTATCAGCTGCTGAAACCCTCATCCATGCCTCATAACTCCAGACTTCACTATTCTGATTCTCCTGGTTGATAGTCCATTGCTTACTGCAACATCATGCCAAAAATTCTGATGCCCACATCCTAATTCATACTAAGACTCATTCACCCATCATCCCAATACTCACATTGGTCCCCTTCCAGGAATACTTCAATTCTAAATTGCTCATCTTTTTGTCCAAATCCCTCAGTCTCACCACTCTCTATTTCTGCTTAATCTCCTTCAGCCCAGCAATCCTTTGTGAAATTCTGGCCTCTTGTGTATCTGCAGATTCCTTCTTTCCATCAATGGCAGGCTGAAGCTGAGGCCATAAGTTTGAACATTTCCCAGCTAAATCTCTTTGCTTTTCCAATTCCCCTCTTTCTTTAATATGCTTCTTGAAACTTTTTGTCACCTGTCCTAATGTTTTCCAATTTGGCTTGGCGTTGATGTTTGTACCCGGTGCACCTTTGATGTGCCTTGGGACATTTTACTGTATTAAAGGCACAATTCAAAGGCTTCCTATTATTGTCGCTGTTGTGGTCCTTCTTACCCCTTTTCTTCTCCTCCTCTTTTTCTATACTTCTCTTCCCCCTTTTTCCTAAGACTTACCTCTTTGACCAAGTTTTTAGTCATCTGCTCTAATATCTCCTTATGTGGCTGTATCATATTTTGTTTTGCAATGCCTCTGTGGAGTGCTTTGCGATATTTTATTTAGTTAAAGGCACTGTGTAAATACAAGTTGTTGTTTTTCTGTCCTTCCCACTATTCAGTAAGATCATGATTGAAGAATAAAAGCGTGGACTATTTTCTAAATGGGGAGAAAATTCAGTAGTCTGAAATGCAGAGAGACTTGGGAGTTCTGGTCCAGGATTCTCTCAAGGTAAACTTGGAGATTGAGTCATTTATCAGGAAGGCAAATGCAATGTTGGCATTTATTTTGAGAGGACTTGAATATAAAAGCAGGGATGTACTACTGAGGCTTTATAAGGCTCTGGTCAGGCCACATTTGGAGTGTTGTGTGCAGTTTTGGGACCCATATCTCAGGAAGGGTGTACTAGCCCTGGACCAGGTTCAGAGGAGGTTCACGAGAATGGTCCCAGGAATGGAAAGCTTAACATATGACGAACGTTCGAGGACTCTGGGATTATACTCGCTGGAGTTTAGAAGGATGGGGGGGGGATCTAATTGAAACTTACTGAATGGCCTGGACAGAGTGGATATTGGGAAGATGCCTCCATTGGTAGGAGAGACTAGGACCTGAGGGCACAGCCTTAGAGTAAAGGGAAGACCTTTTAGAATGGAGATAAGGAGAAACTTCTTCAGCCAGAGAGTGGTGAATCTATGGAATTCACTGCCACAGAAGGCTGTGGAGGCCAGGTCATTGAGTACATTTAAGACTGAGATAGATAGGTTCTTGATTATCAAGGGTTACGGAGAGAAAGCGGGAAAATGGGGTTGAGGAACTTATCAGCCATGATTGAATGGCAGAACAGACTTGATGGGCCAAATGGCCTAATTTCTGCTCCCATGTCTTATGGTCTTATGATCTCTACTTGATCTGGTGACTGCTTTATGATACACCAATACACCTCACTCAGTCTGAAAGAGTGAAACCAAGCTTTCAGTTATCCATCATTGAATTCTCCACCCTACCCTCAAGCTGACTACACTAATAAATTCATTCTAACAATACCCCCTGAGATACGTTACTGCCTTCTGAACTCAACATTGAGCTCAACCATTTCAGATAGTAATAGCCACCCCATTTTGTTTTCTTTCTCTTTACAGATTTCCGTTTTAACTTATTTTTCTCTTGTGCTTTGCTATCCACACTCCACTACCAGCATTTCTGCCTATTAACTCTGTTTTTCTCTCTCCAAAAATGCTGTCTGATCAGCTGAGTGTTTCCATATTCTCTGTTTTTAATTTCTGATTTCCAGCATCAAGATGCCATAGCTGGATCCAAGAAAAAGAATGAGACTGTGTTTCTACAATCCTTTTCACGACTTCAACAAGTTCTTATGAACTTTGCAGTCAGTGGGTGCAAATGAAGTGTAGTCACTGTTCTAGTGATGTTGGTTGTGGGATAGATGTTGGCCAGAACACCAGGGAAGAAATCCACTGTTCTTTTTTAAAGAAACAGATTGATTTTTGACACCTCATTCAAAAGACAGCACCTCCAACAGTGCAAGACTCCCTTACGAACGACAACATCAGATCTTTGTGCTCAAAACTCTGGAGTGGATCTTGAACCCATCACCTTCTGATTCAGCGGAAAGAATGCTACTGACTGAGCCATACTGGACATAGTCAGGCCTCTGGGATAGAGTTACTGTACTGAAACCTGGGCCAGACAAGTCTGCAATATTCCACATAATTTGTTGGTCAGCCTAACTGATCATAAGGTCTGGCTGCATCTGTGGAGACAGAAACAGGGTTCATATTTTGACACGACTTCTTCACTGAGGAAGTCCACAAACTCAATGTTAAGTCTGTTCTCTCCCCACAGATGCAGCCAGACCTGCTGAGTTTCTCTAGCATTTCATCTTTATTTCAGACTTCCAGCATCCACAATATTTTGTTTTATAACTCATCATAAAATGGGTACAGCAGTGCAGTCGATATAATCATGCACTAGCAGCTGAGAAATAGCTATAAAAGGGAAAATTTGACTTCAATAGATTTGGTTATTTGGGGGTTTGCACCAGAAAAACAAACATCCTGAAAAGCTCCCCGAATTATTTACAGAAGGAAACCAGCCTGGCCTGCAGATGAGTCAGTTACAGCACCTTCTGCTTGTCACTTAATTTCCACACGAGGGATGGAGTAATAATTGCTGCCAGAATATTCTCTGCATCCTGTAAACAAGAGAAGTGGTGATAGATCTCCTGTGGCTTTTCGTGATGCTGTGCGTGTAAATGCAGAGATCTATGTTTTCTGAAGTTCACTAAACCAGTAGAAGCGTGCAAATGTAGGCATGACAGTGAGTGAACATAAGAAATGGAAGCAGACCAACAACCCATGGAGTCCACTCTGCTATTTGTCGGGATCACATCAACTTTGCTGACCTACCCTCTTATTCCTTGATTCCATGTTGTCCACAAAAATCTGTATATGTACGTATTGAACATACTCATTGTCAGAGAATTCACAGCCTGCCAGTGTAAAGAATTCCTAAGATTCACAACCCTATAAGTGCAGATATTTCTCCTTATCTCAGTCCTAAGTGGACAACACTTTATCCTGAGACTTTGCTTTAGGAAAAGCCTGCAGCCAGGGTCTTACAGCATCTCACTATCTACCAGGTCAAAACCAGCAAAATTGTTATACGTTTCAATTGTGACCTCAACTTCTTCTAAAATCAAGAATATATATGTATTCTACTCTATTTCCTCATTGTACAACCCACTTATCTCAGGAATCAAACCACTAAACTTTGTTCTATTCTCTTCTAAATAAATATAGGAGCCCAAGCCTGAACACATTTATTCAAATTACTCACAATATTCAACAAGCAGTAGACAGCAGAGTAGCCAAGTGTGGAATCCAATATGCAAAGCTTATTTCCAGAGTGTGTTCTTTGTTTAGAGATACCAAATGTCTGATCAAGGGCCCTGGCATCAAGAAGAGAGTGACATGCTGACAGCCACCCACCTGCCCTTTCTACTGAAAGCCCCTCTCCATGACACTCATCCTACCTGGATCTCTCATCAATCCAGTATCTGGTAAGTGCTCCTCTAGCAGCAGCCGCCACCTCTAGTGAGTCAATGGAGAAATGTCAACCTCTGGTTGGCAGGCAGTACTAGGATGGTGCAATTAATGTGTCAAGATGTCCTACATCCCTGGGAAAGCTGAGCACTGGCTAGTAAGATGTTTGATGGGTATTTCATTCTGGTGGGGCTTCCCCCACCATAGGCAATGGCCAGCCAGCAGGTAAGACACTCTTTCCAACAGTAAATTGTCCCATGAGGTGCAGTGTAAGTTTGGAGAAGGTTGCAGAGATGGAAATAAATACATGGGCAGATCTGGATGTGGATTTCACACTTCAGACTTCTCAAGTCTTCTTTCTCCAGGGTAGCAATCCTAACTGCTCCAATCTATCTTCATAACTGAAGTTCCTCATCCCTGGAAGTATTTCCGTGAGCTTTTCTGTACTCCTTTTCATGCCTTTATATCAGTCTTAAAGTGCAACACTGAGAACTGGAAACAGTACTCCAGCTGAGGCCAAACTAGTGTCTTATACAAGTTCAACACAACCTCTTGTACACTATAGCCCTATTAATAAAACCTAGGATACAGAATGCTTTGGCAGGGGCTCACTCAACTTGTCATGTGACCTCAGTGACTTAAACACCCAGTCCTTCTGCTGCAGCCCCTTTAGTAATTTATGTTGCCTTTCCATGTACTTCCTACCAAAATGAATCACCTCGTACTTTTGTGCATACAACTTCATCTGTCAACAGCCCTCCCACTCCACCAACTTGTCAATGTTCTTCTGAAGTTCTACATCCTGCTCTTGGCAGTTTACAATGTTTCCAAATTTTGTAAAATTGGCAAATTTTGAAAATTGTGACCCGTGCACCAAACTCTAAGTCACTAAAATATATTAGCAAAAGCAAGGGCCCCAACATTGACCCCGGGGGAACTCCAACCTCCTCCAGCCCGAAAAGACATCTATTAGCCACCATCTTTCATGTATTTTGTTTCTTTCGCACTCAACTACTTTTTGTGGTTCTACATCTCCTAAATTCTCATCAGTCCCTGGCTAACGAGGTTTCTCTCGAATTCCATTTTTTGTAAAATTGTTGTGACTGTCTGAAATTACTGGTCAGCATCTCCCCACAAAGGGAAACTTCTTTTTTCCCACCGAACAACCTTGGCTGTGATTTTTTTTTATTTCTGCAAAATAAGGTAATAGTAACCACTTCGAAAGAAGTTGACAACTAAATATTACTGTGCTCGGAACAGATCTCCATGGTGACGGGATAGCCTGAAGGAAAGGCGAAGCCTGTTGTACGAGATAAAAACTAAATAAAAAGCCTGACGTTTCGGGCCTAGACCCTTCATCAGAAAATGGCCCGAAAGGTCAAGCTTTCCTGCTCCTCTGATGCTACTTGGCCGGTTGTGTTCATCCAGCTCTACACCTTATTATCTCGGCTTCTCCACCATCTGCCGTTCCTATTATCTCTAAATAAAAAGCCTGTCGTACAGTCGGCGCTGCGCCAAATCCCTGTCGATGGTCGCAATCCCCCCTTCGTTAGGAATACAGAAGCGACGTCAGCTCCGTGTACAGGAGCAGTGGGTATCGGAGATGAAGCACGGAAAAGAAGGCCTGGCTTTGTGCTGAGTAACAGCTGCTGCTCGAGGGGCGGGGAGTGTGTATATAAGGCTGGCACGGAACACTCGGGTTGCAGTCTGCCTTTGAGTAGTGAGAAGAAGAAACTTGCAAGATTGTGTGTCAATTTCTTGCTGCGACACCGACGACATCGGGATTCTTTTCACCATAAAAGAAGTTACTCGGTACGTAGTAATTGAACTAGGTAGTCAGTCGCACGCCGTCTCATCGATTCCGAGCCATGGCTTTTAACGTGAAGGCTTACCTGCTGGGGAAAGACGAGGTAAACCGGGAGATCCGCCGCTTCGCCGTCGACCATGGCGTCTCCACCAGCTTCGAGCATCTGTACAAGAAGGTGGCCAGTGTCTTCCAGTCTCTTCGGTCCGAGAACTTTCAGATGTATTACAAAGGTAATTGCACCCGACTGTTGCCCCACTCCCGGGGAGACTCGGAACTAAGTTCTGTGTGGCCAAATTTTCCAGACAGTGTTGTTTGCTTTTATGTCCCTTCCAAACTCATGCTCTTGTGACTAAATGACAGTTTAATATGCTGATCAGTAAAAGGCAACTCTTGCGATTCTGCGGTTTTTTTTTAAAAGACTGCTTGCTATCCGCCACCGCTCGCTAAACGTGTTCCCTGACCGACAGTTTCACTTTTTTTTTAAAATTAGAGGGGATCAAAATTGTGAAATTGTTGGGAAAGCCGAAGGTTTCTGGCCTAGGTTTTCTGTCTCTGTCAGTATGATTTAAAACAAAACGAGCCAAATTTGTTTTTTTTTGTTTCAAAGCGCCATCTGTCGACCAGCGCAGAATGCGGAAATCCCCTGAACAGACTCTCTCCAACGCCAGCATCACCTCCCTTGATATCTACTACTTGTCTTCTGTAAGACAACTGATCGATGCTTGCTGAGTCTTTTTTTTTTTGGTTTGGCGTAACGGAAAAAATCTTTTATTTCTGACTTTGTTATTTTTATATTCGTGCATTTTATACTATCTAGTTAATATTGTACACTTGATCCACTTTTATAATGGGATGTGGGCATCACAAACTTGGCAACACTTACTGTTCGTCTGTAATCCATCGTGAGTAGGAGGCAGTGTATCGCGTTCTTGAACTGCTGCAGTCCTCTGGCTGTAATTACATCCACCGTCCTGTTAGGGAGGGAGTGCCAGGATTTTGACCCAGTCACAGTAAAAGAATAGCAATATAGTTCCAAGTAAGGATAGTGAGAGGCTTGGAGGGGGAGGGAAACTTGCAGCAGGTAGTGTCTGCTGCCTTTATCCTTCTGGATGCTAGTGGTCAAGAGTTTGGAACGTACTGTCACAGGAGATGTAGTGAGTTGCTTCTTTAAAAGCTCTTAATTGACTGGAAGTCATACAGATTTTTGGGACAGTATTTCAAATTTCCACTACTGTGAAGAAGTGCTTTCTTGTGTCACCTTTTTGAATGGCCTAGCTTTAATTAATTTCTTCTTTCTCATAATTTCCACCCTCTCTTTTTCTCCCCCCCCCCCCCCACCACACAATCACAAGAAATAGTTTCTAATGTGAACGTCAGCTTTACTTTCTATTCTTGCAATGAACTGTCAGATTCTATAGCCTGTAGAATCTGATTTTTAACACCCTTTAAGATCAACATAACATTTCTTGTAAATAATAAAATGATTTCACCTCACTTCCTCTCCTGCCCTGCTGACTTTTTTTTGTTTTTGGTTTCTTTTTTGTCTGTCTGAAATATTTGACCTTTTTGATTTTTTATTGTTTCAAATGTCTGTGCATGCACCCCCACTAAGCTGTGGTAAGCATTTTTAAACATTAGCATCATTCTCTCGCTCTCGGACCAACAATTGCGGCTTCGCTAATGTCTCCACATAACTAAAGTCCTTTATCTCAGGTCTCATTCTGTAAACCACCTCCATATGATCTCCAAGGCCTTGGTGTACTTGGTATACGGTACGCCATAAATACATAGTACTGACCCTGCCCATAAATGATTGGTTGCTGTTATTAGAAACCTGAGGAAGGGTCACTGGACCTGAAACGCTAACTCTGACTTTTCTGTTCACGGATGCTGCCAGACCTGCTGAACTCTTTCAGCAACTTCTGTCTTTGTCTCTTAAACGGTAAGCAGGGTGGTATTATTGTTATGTAAATCCTCTGTATCTGCAAAATCACATTGAGTTCTCCTATCATCTGTGTCCAAAAGAGTAACAACTAATACAAATATCCACTGGCAAAACTCTCATCTGGAATATTTTTATCTACTTTAACCTATTTTTAATGAGCACCGCAATCCTGAATTTCTTCACTCTCGGGGGTCCTAAGGCATGGAACCCTCATGGAAAAAGAGAAATAATTACTATTCTGGGCTTTGGCAGTATGTCTCTAGTGGGAAGAGCATTTCAGTAGTAGTTTCTTTAGAGCAGGATATTCTAGAACCAAACAAAAAGTAGGTTATATGAGAATTGCTACTGTAAAATGTGACTGGATTAATTCATGATTAGAGTAAAAGTACATCTACAGCAGTGATGACAATGATTGAATTCCACATTTAATTTATAAGGGAGAATAGCTCCAAGGCATGAATAGTGAACTGTGGTAACAGGATATATGATAGATCAATAGAGAAGTAGTGGTAGGCCCTTTTTAAAGGGCAAAAATCTGGTAAATAGTGTATAATGTGGGAAAAATATAAAGTTGTTCACTTTTTTTTTGGCAGGAAGGATCTTAAAGTGGTGTGTTACTTATGTGGAGACTGACTACAGAATTGTGATGCCAAGAGATCTAGGTGTTCTTGTGCTTGAGTCAGAAAGTTAGTATGCAGGCACAGCAAGTCATTTTAAAGAGGTGAATGGGATGTTATCCTTCATTTTAGAAGAGCCAAACATAAAAGTAAGGATATAATGCTTCAGTTACATAGAGCATTGAGACTGTATCTTGGATAACGTGTGCAGTTTTGGTTTTGCTCGAGGAACATCATAAATATGTTGGAAAAACTTAGAGGATGTTTACTGGATTTACATCTGGAATTTGTAGGCTGCCCTCTGAGGAAAGGTTGGACAGACTGAGTTTCTTTCCACTGGAGTTGAGTGAGGGGTGACCTGATTTGAAGTCTCAAAGATTTTAAATAGACTTTGATAGAATGTGGAAAGGAGGTTCCCTCTTGTAGGTGAGTGCAGAATTAATGGTCTCTGATTATAAGCTTAGGGGTTGTGCTTTTAGGACAGATGAGAAGGGTTTCTGTCTGAAAGTTGTACAAGTCTGGAACATTGTCTGAGAAGATTACTTATATTGAGAATGTTGCAGCGGAGACAGATTTGGAGGTTCTCGTTACATAAATTACAACTAACTAGCACAAAAGAATCAGCAGGTAATAAGGAGGTTAAGTGAATTTTTGCCTCTTATTTCAAAGGAATGGAGTGTAAAACATAGGAAGTGATGGTATTCTAAATGAGTACTACTTACATTAGAATAGCATGAATAGTTTGGTTGCCTTATCTAAAAACCAGTCTGGCATGGGTAGACCAGAGGAGGATCACTAAATTGATTCTGCATATGGAAGTGTTGTCTAATGTGGAGAAGTTGAGGAAGTTGGGCTTGTACTCATTGGAAATTTTTAGAATAAGAGAAACCTGATTTGAAATGTACGTGATTCTTAGAGAACTTCACAGGATCACTGCAGAATGGTTGTTTCCCTTGTGGGAGAGCCTAGAACCAGAGGGCATAACCTCAAGAATAAAGGGTTGCCCAATTAGGACAAAGATGAGGAAGAATTTCTTCTGAGGGCTGTGTATCTGTGGAAATACTCCTTGTAGAGGGCTATAAAGGCTGGGTTATTAAATATATTCAAGGCTGAGATTAACAGCTTTTCAATCAGTAAGGGAATCAAGGGTTATGGGGAGGAAAGTGGAATTAAGGATTATCAGAAACAAAAAACATAATTGCCAGAAAACCTCAGCAGTTCTGGCAGTATCTTTGGAGGGAATTCAGAGTTATTGTTTTGGGTTGTTATCAATTCAGCCATGATCTTAGTGAATGGCAGAGCAGACAGTGGCCCAATTGCCCACCTCTGACATGTCATTTTCCTTTTTCTTAAAAAAAAGTGGTGGAGGGTGGTAGATTCTACTTGGGCAATTAAAATGAAAAGCTGTGGCATTCAAAACCAACAGATAAGTTCTGACTTAATTGAGGCTCTAAGGACTGTATGACCTATTTCTGGTTCTAATTTGTATAGTGTTAGATACCAATATTTATCAGTTGGTATCTATCTCTCAATTAAAGCCCTATTCAAAATCTAGTTCAAGATCTAAACAAACAAATTGTGATGACACTTTAATACTCTAGGAAGTGCTACACTGTTGCTGCCCTTTGGAAGCAATGTTATAAAAAAAGTTTTTCCCAATTTGCTCATGGCATGTAAAATTCTTTTGATACCTGTCACAGTGAGCTGAGGTAGAAGATTGACCATGATTTATTAAATGGGGAGGTAGGCTGAAGAGGCCATATTGTCTTTTCCTGCTCCTATTTATTGCTTAATGAGACAAATGGTGTGTATTCTACTAACTGATCTAAACTGGAAACAGTGACATTTGATGTCTACAAGACTCCATGTATTGAATTTTGTCTGGCTCAATGTGTAGCTTTTTGCATACAATATGAAAGAGTCAGATTGGGCTTGCAGTCAGAAAAGTTCAGTGTCTTCAAACTGTAAAATAAACCTTTTTTTATAAGAAAGAACCTTTCTGAAGAGTTAGCGTTTTCCAATAAGCTCTAGTTCCTTCTTCCAAGTAAGGGAATGATGGGGGAATAGTGAGAGTTAGGTGCTGGCTTCTCACTCCTGGAATCAACCTCCAAACATGACTGCTAAGGATTCACAACCCTCTGAATGACTGCATTTCTCCTGAGTGCAGTCCTGATCCTGAGGCCATAACCCTTAGTTCCCAGCCAAGGGGGGGAAAAAAAAGACCTGTCTGCCTCTACCATTATCAAGCTGTCTCTTTTTTTTCATTTGTTTCAATGAAATTGCCTCTTGTTCACTACAAAGTGTAGACTCTTCTACGTGGTCTCTTCTCCTGGGACAAATGTCTTATACCAGGAATTGATCTAGAAGCCTTCATTTGGTGGGCAAAACTGTATACTGTGCTCCAGATATGGTCTCGCCCAAAGCCATATGATTGTACGGTGTCTGCTCCCTAGCTATAAAGGCTAACATTTTGCCTTCCTGGTTTGTTTGTTTGTTTTTGTTTGTTTAAATCTCTGTTACTTAACTTTAACTTTAAAGTCTGAGTTGAACCTTCAAGCTGAATATATGGTATTTTCTTCAGATGAGGAAGGAGACATGATTGCATTCTCCAGTGATGATGAGCTGATGATGGCTTTGTCCTTCCTTAAGGAAGGGACCTTTCGCATCTACATCAAAGGTAAGACCACTGGTTGCTCTTTATAAAAACAGTCCATTAGCTGCATACCGCGTTGCCATTGGCCGTAAGTGTATGTAGAAGAAGGACTTTGGCCCAAAGTCTAGTGTTTATAGTAAACTGTTTAATCATAGGCAGCACTTGGAATTGGCAGAGGGCTGTATATCTCCTAAAATTGAAGTTGCTGTATGTTTTCATTACCTGTAACATATTGGTAGCAATACTCTCAATGAATCTAGTAACAAATTATTGTTAATTAAATAGCTGTACTTCAAAGTATTTTGTAAAGCAGCTTATGATGTTGTGAAGGGTGTCATGTAAACATACCACCTTCCAATCAGTCACTTAAATATTTGTTAAAGATTTCTCTACTCTAAAGGTTGCAAAATTCTATTGAGTGGGATATCATCACATTTCTCTTCTTTCTAAACTAATGTAGACAATGAACAATATATAATCCACTTTTCAAGCCTCCCTTCCCTTCCAAAAGAGATACTTATCAGTTCTGAGTAATCATGAATCCAAAGCAGTGCTTCACTTTTATTTATTTATTTATTTATTTATTTATTTAGGGCCATTACCCTTATTCAGATTTGGCAACTTTTTGAATACTTGTACAGGAAGTTGCTTTCTCCATTATCTAATGGACAGACTTAAATCACCTGTGATTTATAATAATAATAATTTATTTCTGTAATTATTTTATTTCCTATTCATGACAAGCTTGTTTTGTTGGAGCTTAAGCACTTAAAGTTGGGTGACCATTGAAATTTGGCAACAAACATTTAAAGTCAACCACATTAGGCAAATCATTTGATACACTATAGGCCCAAATCGGATTGGGAGGCCTGGTTTCCTTCCCTTGGAGATGTTACTGTGCCAGTTGGTCTTTTAATACAATCTTTAATGCCTACATGGCCACCTTCTTACTCAGACCAATATTCAGATTTCAGGTGTCCTGAAACTGAATTCAAATGTTGACTTATTAATTCAGGCTGGCCCAGAATCGTTATTATAACTATTACTCATGGTGACGTAATTGGGGGATTTTAGATTTTGAGTTTAGAGATTTAATTGTTCTTTGTTATCTGCTAGCAACCCTGATAAAAATCGAACAAAAGTGCAGTCTGGCTATTTCTAATGAAGCTTTGATTCTAAACTAATTTGTAAACATTAAGTCATTGATTGAGCTGTGTGACTCTGTTCCCAAAGAAATATTTTCTAGCTTTTCCATGCAATGACAAATGTTTTCTCTCCCACTCCTTAATTTTTACAACCCTAGACAAGAAGGAATGCAAACATGGCCAGGAGAAAGGAACTGGGGCAGTTCACCCAAACATTGTCTGTGATGCCTGTAATGGCCCTGTGGTTGGTCCTCGCTACAAGTGCACTGTCTGCCCTGACTATGACCTGTGCAGTGGCTGCAAAGGGAAAGGATTCCACAATGAACATGAGATGCTGCTTCTGCAGACTCCTCAATTCTTCCATCCATTTGAGGTGAGACTGTCTACTTAATAAATAAATCTGGTTCTTTCCGAAAACCAAGACATCAATTACCATCTCTTGGACATACCACTCCTCAGACTGCAGCAAATTCTCAGTGATTTTGTTTGAGGTCTGCAAATCTGCTTATATTCTTGACAGCAGAAATTATCACCACATGCACACCATGTTTTGACTTTTAAGACCATCTAATCACTTTTACTGAACCAGATACATTTTCAGATGTTCTAAAATTGACAATAAGTTCACATCGGTTAAGTTGTGCTATATTCTCTTTGGTGGTTTACAAAAAAAAACTGTCTAGGACTGTGAAGTATGGTGGCCATTCTGGGCAGGATACCTTTTGGAAGAATGTCCAAAGCCTTGAAGCAGGTGCAAGGGGAAAAAATCCTACTGAAAGGTGCCAGCAATGAGAAACTTCAGTTTATGTGGACATGCTGGGGGAAAAATTGGGATTATTTTCCTTGGAACGGAAGGTTAAGAAGAGATTTGATGGTGCTCAAAAATCAAGGGTTTATTAAAGTGAATAGGAACAAACTTTGCTGTTGAAGAGTCAATAACCTGAGAGAACATTTAAGGTGGTGATGAAAAATAATAGAGCAAGTTATTGTGAACTGAAATGCACTGAGAAAGAAGGGGCAGCAACAGTAACATTGTATATAAAGGGAATTGGATTGGTAGCTTCGTCAGGAGGAGAAACTTAAGAGATGGCGGAAAAGGCCAAGAACTTAGGACTAATTAAATGGCTCTTTCAAAGTGCTGCTACAAGCTAGAGAGGCCAAAAAAGTTTGCCTCTGTACTGTAACATTACATGATGGCAGGTATTGGTAATTACTTCACCCTTAGGCTAAAGAATGAGTAAACGTATTCAAATTTTCATTCTTTTGGGAGATCCTTGTTCAGATTACTTGTATGGGCTCTAGTAAGAGAGGATTGGTTGGCAGTGGTAATGTTGACCCTCCAAGACTACGTGGCTGCTTGCTTATTAAGCAACCACTGTTGGAGCAGAAATTACTTGTGAAACCAGTAAGTGTATCCACTATCAGTGTACCTGGAAAATATGTTTCTTAATTAGCTAATTTCAAGCTGCCTTGTTGGTGAGCATTAAAGGTTTGGATCATCTTCAACCCAGCTTCACTTTTCTGGATAAGTAGTACAGCCTGGGAAAAGGAGAATTATAAAATCTTGCAGGACAACATCTGCGTTGGCTTATGAAAGTAGTATTGTTTGTCCCATTCTCCTTTTCTCCCCATGTCTTTGTAGACCTTGGTGTTTTATATCAAATTGCTTGATTTAACAGTTGAATCTGCTCTGTCTGTTTGGGCACCGTGTTCCGGATCATTCTAACTCTGTTGTATAAAAATAAATTATCCTCCTTTCTCATAAAGTCAAAAGAAATAAAAGCAGGAGTGGGAAATTTAGCTCCTCGAGCCTGCTCCATTTGATCATAGTTGTTCTCATCTTTGGTTCAACCCTGCTTTTCTGCCTCCTTCCTATCGTCTTTCAACTCATTACTATTTAAAGAGTAAGCTATCTCCTTTTTAAATTTGATTTGGTGTCCTAACATCTGCCATTTTCTGAAGTATTGAATTTCACAGATTCGTGCCCCTTTTTGAAAGACAGAATTTCTCATCCCTATTTGAAATCTGATACCCCTTATCCTTAAACTATGACCTGAAACACCCTATGTCTACATTGTCAATGCCCTTAGTGATCAATTAGATCTCCCCTTTTCATCTGGACACCAGAGTATGGGCCTAAACTGATGATGAATGTCTCTTCATAAGAGAATGCAAACTGCATTCCTCCTCCAGTAAGGAGACCAAAAAAATTGCATGCAGAACTCCAGGTGTGGTTGTAGAGTCATAAAGATGTACAGCACAGAAGCAGATCCTTTGGTCCAACTCTCTCTATGCCAATCAGATATCATCGGTAAATCTCTAGTCCCATTTGGCCCATTTCCCACTAAACCCTTCTTATTCATATGTCCATCCAGATGCCTTTTAAATGTTCGCCTGATAGCTCGTTCCATGCACACACCACCTTTTTTGCGTGGAAAAAGTTGCCTCTCGGGGTTTTTTAAAAAATCTTTCCCCTCTTCTTTAAACCTATGCCTTCTGGTTTTGGATTTGCCCACCCGAGGGAACAGACTTTGTCTATTTACCCTATCCATGCCCCTCATGATTTTATGAACCTCTGCAAGGTCACTCCTCAGCCTACGTTCCAGGGAAAATAGTCCCAGTTTATTCAGCCTCTCCCTAGAGAGCAAAACCTCCATCCCTGGCAACATCCTTAAATCTTTTCTGACCACTTTCAAGTTTCACAACATCCTTCCTATAGCAAGGAGACTAGAATTGCATGCAGTATTCCAAAAGTGGCCTAACTAATATCCTGAGATAAAAGGTACTGCAGATGCTGGAGAATCCGAGATAACAAGCATGGGGCTGGATGAACACAGCAGGTCAAGCAGCATCATAGGAGCAGGAAAACTTGACGTTTCGGGCCTAGACCCTTCATCAGAAA
>JAHRHZ010000289.1:40686230-40700228 GCA_024137785.1 Ginglymostoma cirratum | reverse complement strand
GATGAAGGGTCTAGGCCCAAAACGTCAAGTTTTGCTGTTTGACCTGCTGTGTTCATCCAGCCCCATGCTTGTTAACTAATATCCTGTACAACCACAACATGACCTCCAACTCCTACACTCAATTCACTGACCAATAAAGGCAAGCATACAAAGTGCCTTCATCACAATCCCATCTCCCAGTGACTCGACTTTCAAGGAACGATGAGCCTGCACTCCAAGGTGTCTTTGTTCAGTAACACTCCCCAGGAACTTTACCATTAGGTGCGTAAGTCCTGCCTTGATTTGCCTTTCCAAAATGCAGTGCCTCACATTTACCTAAATTAAACTCCATCTGCCACTGTTTGGTCCATTTGATCAGGATCCCACTGTACTCGGAGGTAACCTTCTTCACTGTCCACTTCACCTCCAATTTTGGTGTCACCTGCAAACTAACTTATCACATCTCCTATGTTCCCATTGCAATCACTTGCATATAGGATGAAAAACAGTGGATCCTTGTGGTCACAGACTTGCAGTCTTGAAAAGCAACCCTCCACCACCACCCCCTGTCTCCTACCTTCGAATAGTTCTGTAGCCAAATGGCTAGTTCTCCCTGTATTCCATGTGATCTAACCTTGCTAACCAATCTACCATGAAGAATTTTGAACGCCTTACTGAAGTCCGTGTAGGTCACCTCCACTGTTCTGCCCTGCTCAGTCCTCTTTGTTACTACTTCAAAAAAACTGAATCACGTTAGTGAGGTATAGTTTCCCCAGGCACGAAGCCATGTTGACTATCCCCAATAAGTCCTTGCCTTTGTAAGTGTATGTAAATACTGTTCCTCAGGATTCCTTCCAAAAACTTGCCACCACCAATGTTAGGCTTGCTAGTCTATAGCTCCCTAGTTTTTCCTTACCACCTTTCTTTTAAATAGAACATTGTGATCTAATCTTCCTGGGCCTTTCAGGGTAACTGCTGGTAACCAAGACACTGATTTCAAATAATTGGCAAAAAAACAGACTATTCATGTAATGTTCTGAGGAAACTTTTTTTTCTTGTCACTTAACTGCAATGATTCATGTGCTACTGTTTCCTGTTGTGTTTAATTAGAATTGAGTCACCAAAGGCTGGTTTTATGTTAATCCTCTCCCATCAGACAATGCACGGTTGCTGATTTCTTATCTTTTTAAGAATAATCACACTCACTTGATATTCCTTCATGTTCCAAGCAGCGGTTTCCCCGAGGGATGTGGTACCACAAGAAGAGAAATGGAGGTCTGTGTCACTGGGCTATGGCGCAGCAAGAATCCTTTGCTCAGGCTGCAGCTTGCTCTGGTAGACAGCAGCCAGCAGCTGCAAAGGCTCCTCCAGCTGAGCAAGGTAAGTGTTTGTTGTGTGTGGGTTTTTATTTTTAACAAGGCGCAGACTTCCAGATAATTAATCTCTTTTTCGTACCTGAGGAACTGTGCCCAGCTATAGAAAGGGTACAGTGTAGATTAGTACTTTTTTTTTAAAAAGCTACAATGTACTGCAGCTGGCTTTACCAGGGATGAAGTATGCCAATTATATGGAAAGACTGAGATTACATTTGGATCAGACTAAGGAGAGATTTGACCAGAGGTGTTCAAAGTTCTACGATTTTTGACTTGAGGAGAAACTGTTGAGAAGGTCAACGGCAGACGGCACAGTTTCAGAATAGTTGGCAAAAGAACCAGAGGGCAGATGAGGAACACTTCTGGTTTATTTCAAGTGGCCTTTTAAAGCTGACTTTTCAGTCCAAGTGAGATTCCCTCTGCAAATAGAGTATTGAATTATTCAAAGATATTTCACACCACCCAAAGTGTGGGTCAGGGATGGAAAAATATTATTTTTTATTTCCCTGTGACCATCTAAAAATCTTAAAATTTGCTGAACTGAAATTAGTAGGAGAAACTATGGCATGGTGATGAATGTTTCCTGTAGCTGAGCCGTTTCTTTAATTTTGCTACAGCAGCAGGTTCTGGGAGTCAGAAACAAGATCAGAATGTGGCCTATCTGAAGAATGTGGGACGAAATGTGGCTGCAATGCTCAGCCCGTTGGGTAAGTTTTTAGAGACTTCTGGTTCTATCCCCAGTCTCTTGGTTTGAGGTTTTTTTTTTGTGGTTTGTGTGAATGGACCCTCCCAGCACTAGCTGTGCTCTGAACACTTAGACAGCCTGATGAGGGAGGCAGTATGTCTTTAAATGGTGGCAAACATCTTGCAATGTGGGGGTCATAGCTGTAACACCAGCTTGCTAGCTCATTCTTGGGGAACAAACTTGTAACTTGGAGAGCTCTCTCTGCAGTTACTGATCTATAACTTCTTCCTCTGGCCAAAAAAACACCTTTTTCTTGGAGGGGGAGCAGGAAAATCCTCCAGTGTTTCACCTGATGTGGAGCTCTCGAGTATTGTCAGTAGATACAACATGCCTGAACATGTTTTTTACTAAAGTGTTTTCATCAATTCCTATTACAATAGTTATAATTACATTTAGCATCAAAACAGTCCAATTAGTTTCTGTTCAAAACAAGTTGCTGTCTACATTTAACCCTACCAATGCATTATATTTATTTCTCCCTCCTTTTTTGTGGGAATGGGATAACCTTAACTGCAATATGCCGCTCATATCAACCCTTTCCTCTGATGGCAGGTTCACCATTCTCTTGGATTTATTGGTAACAAAGTGTCGTTCAGCATGTTTTTGATGCAAGCTCTGGATGGGGTAGACTTCTGCCTTCTCGCCCTGTCCCCAAGAGTGATAGGCAATCGCAATCTGCCACTGATAATACCAAGATGAAAACTCAGGACCACAACCCAAGGACCTGCCCTTTTGTGCAGCGTTCACATATCTTTCTATAAGGAGGTCAGCCAGGTGGGACCTCCATAGAATGAGTTCCCTGACCTGGACCAAATTAACAGCATCTACCCCCCCCCCCACCTCCTTACTTCTACCTTTTTTTTTTTTTTTTTGTCCCCCACCCCCATCAGGGAGCTCTGGCAGACAGACAGACGGAAACAGGAGTGTCTAAGTTTCTATTCACTCAGCTAACTGTGAGGAAGCTGGGTCAGTGTCAAGTAACGTGCATGTTACTTAAAGGGTGACTGGATACCAGCCTTGAGTTTTTTCACTTTTTTTCCATCCTTTTATTCATGGCACCTACTTCTGGCCTTCTCCACAAAAGGAAACATTCTGTCTACCCCCCCCATCCCATCAAACCCATTCATCTTAAAGATTACTATCACCCCTCTGCTTTCTGTGCCCCTAATCTAATATTTCCTTATGGATGCAACATCTCTATTCCGTTTCAATAAATCATTTTTATACTGTCTCTGGTGCTTCCAAGTGTTTGTTTGTTTGTTTGTTTTTGTTTTGTGAAACGTGCAACTCAAACTGGTCTCTTTGTATTGCAGGTATTGATGTTGACATTGATGTGGAGCACAGGGGCCAGCGTTTTAAAGCTACTGGGTGCCCCGCGGAAAGTCAGCCCAGCTCCACAGGTGACAATGCACATTCTCGTGCATCATCTATTGACAAGACCAAGACCAGAACAACTCCCAGCTCCAATCAGGAGCACGGCGAGACTGTGGTCATGGACGTGGATCGGACTGCCACAAATACTGGTTCCTTCGAGACTTTCACCCCAAACAATGCACCCCAAAACAAGGTAAAGGAAGTGACTTCACTCAGTCTAAAATAAATAAACCCACAGATTTTTTTTAAACTCTCATATTTTCAAGCTGAAGATATTTTAAATATTCTTGAAATATGGTGTTACTGGCAAGGTCAGGAGTCACGTCACATCTCCTGAGATATGCCAAGATGTAGTAGTGGGTAACCACTGTTGTAGGAGAATAAGAGTTGGGAGAGAAATGATGACTAGTACTATAACCTGCACTTCCTTTTCATTTCCTGTTCAATGGTGCAGAAATTCACAGCCAAAAAAGTCCATGTATTATAAAATAAATGTTGACCCTGCAGATCAGTGGTAGCTGTTTCACATGGCTCATCACTGTAATAACATAATAGATTCTCATTGTTCCACAATCCACTTTCTTAAAAGGCTCAAACACTTTAACATACTCCCATCCCTGATATAGATGTGCCCCTTCGTTCATCTTTTCACTCCAGAGGCCAGCAGTAAAAATGGAATTTGTATATCTGGATAACACTAGACAATGTCCTTCCTGACAGGATCACTCAAGATCCTCCTAAAGCTCTTTGCTGCAGTTTGTGGTTGTAACAGCAAGAGAAGACAGCCCTAAACTCCTTAATTCCAATGTTGACTACTGTTAGAATATTCTATAGAGAAGGAAATCTGCCATCCTTATTAGATTTGACTGACTTGTGACTCTAGACCCACAGTAATGTGATTGCCTTTTAACTGCCCCATGGGCAATTAGAAATGGGTAATAAATGCTACCCTAGCAAGTGAGGCCCGTGTCCCATGAACAAATAAGAAAAATTGGTTCTAGTTCTTGATGTCTGAAGGTGCCATACAAATGTTTTTGTTTTTTTTTTTAAATTGAGTATATCTTGAATGGTGAAATTAGGCCAACTGAAAACCCATGTTGGGCCAATAGTTAGTTCACAACAGACCATCCCATTCTTTAAAAATTGACCATTGTCTCATTGCTTTTATGCAGTCTTTACAGGAAAAGCTGTCTTCTGTTCTATGTGAGAACAGACGCTACCACTTTTTTTTTTTTTTTTTTTTTTTGTTTGAAAAAGATACTTTGGATGTGAAGTGCTTTAGTCCCAATGTCATGAACGGTGCAGTGTAAATGCAATTTTTATTTGTCTCATTTTACCTTTTTCTGATCTAGATTGGCAGTTCTATTTTCATTTTCAAGAACACTGATATCAAAAGTAATGACCCAAATGCTCCTTTTGGTTAAAGACAATTAAACCTACACTGTTCCCAGTCGAACCTAGATGCCTTTCTGGGTTGGGGTGGTATCCTAATGATGCCTAAGTTGACCTATTATGGAAGCATGATAATCTTGACAACTGTTTCAGACCAGGTGCTAATTAATGACTTTGTTAAAAACAAAAGTGCTTATTTAAGAGTTAGGAAGCTTAATTTTAAAAGTTTCTTGTAAACTTGTAAATTTAATAACATCTCTAGTTTAAATGTAAAAAGTTACTCTTAAAAATTCCCTTAACAGACTCCCAGTGTTGACAGTAATATTGATGAGGAATGGACTCATCTGTCGGACAAAGGGGTTGATCCATCAACTGGTGAACTGCAGTCAATGGAGCAACTTCATTTGCAGGAACTTGAGGAAGGGCAACCCTTAATCCAGCAACAAGATTCTTGTTCCTATGACCTGGGACCCACTGGACTGAGAGAAGCAGCTCTGTACCCTCATCTTCCACAAGGTAAGTAGAGGGTTTTAAGAATCAGGCAGTTCTTGAAGTCAATAGAAAATACTCCAAATATTTAGTAGCTCTGATTGATAGAATGTGTAGAGCAAGAAACAGAAACAGTTTTCATAGAATCCCCACCATGTGAAAACAACAACAGGCTGTTTTGGCCCAAGTCCAGACCGACCTTCCGAAGAGTTTCCCATCCAGACCCATACCCCTACCCTTTTCCCTGTCCACATTTCCAGGGATGTGGAACACAATGGGTAATTTAGCATGGCCTATCCACCTAACTTGCACATCTTGGACTGTGGGAGGAAACCAGAGCAGCTGGCAGAAACCTACATAGTCACTGGAAGAACAGGCAAACTTCAGTCTCCTGAGAGTGGAGTTGAACCCAGGTCCCTGGTGCTGTGAGACAGCAGTGCCACCGTGCATTTGGTTCGTGATCTGCTTTTGCTTTTTGCATTTTTGTCTTTGAAATCCATGGTGGGGTTGGATTCTCAGACTTTGTTTTTTTTTTAGTCCAGTCATATGCCTGGGGAATGCTGTCCTAACTTGAAGGCCCTAATTAGGTGGAGCTGGAGTCACATCTAGACCAGATGGCAGTTTCCCTCTTGAAGTAGATCAGTAAACCAGATGGATTTTACTGAAAATTATCATTAGACTCTTAATTCCAGATTTTTAATGGATTCAAGTTCCATTTGCTATGGTGGGATTTGAACCAGGGTCTCCAGAAAATTACTTGGGTCTATAGACTAATAGTCCAGCAATTAATACCTCTTGGCCATTGCCATACCTTGCTTATTTCATTTTCTTTTATTTCCACTCTTTGCCAGATGCATCATTTTGAATAACAAAAACCCTTAATCTCCTCTGTCCACCCTATCACATACCACCTCTCTGTTGTTGCTCCTACCTTCCTCTTGAATAAAAATATTTAAGTTTCACCGTACAAGTCACAATTTTCTGTTGCTTTCACTTGTACTGCAGATGTGAGAAATCTGAACTACTACTACTTTTTTTCTTGTATGCATATTTAGCTGTCCCATGAACTCCTCCTCCTCCTGCACTTTTTTTTTTAAAAACTTGAACCAATGCTTGTAGTGCTCTTTTTTTGGTTAAGTTATGAAGATTCTGAGATAAGTTTTTCTTCCAGATGCAGAGCCATGCCTGATAGAAGCCCTATCTCAAATGCTGTCCATGGGATTCCATGATGAAGGAGGTTGGTTGACTCGGCTCTTGCAAACCAAGCAGTGTGACATTGGAGCAGCGCTCGATGCTATGCAACCTGCAAAGGGGCCAGCTCGCCAATAAATCACTTTGAAGCAGAAAAGATCCATCAACAACGCAATATTATCGGGTTGCTGCTTTTCCCAATGAATTATAATCTCATTTAATTGCACTTTCTCTAAAATTCTATTTTTAGAATGCTCTATGGGCTGCGCAGGTTCTTAATGGCCCCTGTCTTATTTCACACCTGTATCTTCCCAGGGTTGGGAAAGAATTCCACCAGTTTGGTTTTGGTACTTAATTTGCATTGTCACTTTTAACTCTTGGTTCATAAAATCCTCCACACACATTAAACTGAGTATGGGTGACTTCACTAAATTTTTTAATATACTGTATTTAGCATTTGGTTTTAAATACTGGGTCCATTTCTCTTTTTCCCCTCTTTAGGGATGTATGCAGTAGAAGCCCCACAATTCATGACAAATTGATGAAAGTTGCTGTTAATGGTGTTTGTGTATGGTCTTTTTATTCACCACTAACTATGCTTGTTAGTCATAGATACAACAGCTGAGCACTTTTTCAGTGAAAAAACAAAATATTAGATTCTCTTAATGAACGAGTAGCTGGGACCAAGAAAAATTGAGTGGACGAAGATGAGGATAAAAGTTAATTGCTTCATTAATACAGCCCAAAGGACTTTCTATAAAGCTGTAGGGGGTGGGGGGGGGGAAACACAAGTGGCTAAGACATTAACAATATATGACAAATTGCTTTCTCGATAGGGACCACAGACTGAACACCAGATGTTAAAACTGTTAACCACAAAACATGACTCTACTGCAACTGGCAGGAGTTAAATTGCCTAGGTAGTAAGCCTACCAATCTCCATGTCAGCAGTAATGTGGGGAAAAATCTAAAATTTCTGTTTAGAATCTGAAGTATTACCATCACGTCAAATACAAAATGAAGGGAAGAGAACTGGCCATAGGTAAAAAGACTGCTGACATTTTGCCCAAGTATTGGAGGTGAAAGTGTATTGACTTAAATTTGAACTTCTAATGTTGAACTACTTCTTTCCACATACGCACCCTCCTCTTTCTCATCCCTCATTAGTGCTGTATAAGCAACAGTTCCACTTCAGAACATCTCTGCCCTCTCACAGAAAGCACTTTAGAATGCTATAATTTAGTGTTAAACTTTAATCTGTACTTTGTTATTCCCTGCAATAAAAACTGCATTTTACAAAGAGGTACTGAATTATTTAATTATTTACTGGAGGAAAAAAAAAGTCAAAGTTGGCTTAATGGCAATTTGAAGATGTTAATATGGTAGTGAAGTGACTGTTTAATGTTTGTTAAACCCTTCTTCAGCTTCTCAGCCTTTCACACCACGGTGGGGGTGGGGGTGGAAGGTGGAGGAAAGAAATGTAGGATTGATCTGCATAGACTTGCTAATGTCTGGCTGCTTGAAGGCCAGTTTCAGGCAGACAATCCTCTACCAATTCAGTGATGATGGATTTTTTTTTTTTTTTTTTTAAATCCTTCAGAGTGCCATATACCAAACACTGAGGTGTGTCAAAGTGGTCATGACTAATGTGAAGGCTCAGCCTAATGCTGTGAGGATGTGTGATCTTGAATCATGGCAGCTGATGGAAATAAACTAAGTTTATCCACAGCATTAAAACAGGAGAACTAGCCACATTGAAATATTTCAAGTTTATTTTACAGATTGCTTTAATTCACAACTATCTGACAACAAAAGGACTTAATGAAGATGTTAAATATTTAAGATAAACTCCAAAGATAACATCTTTCCTGATCTCAAGCTGTACACCAAAATCTCCCAAACACAGCTAAGTGGTAATGAAGATAGTGAACAGCAGGAGAATTCCCTGCTTGTCTGTGACAGTCTCATGGAATCTCTTACTACCACCTGAGAGGGTACACAGGACCTCAATTTCAAATTGCAACTCAAGGATGCACCTCTAACAATACCTGATCACAATATTTCCAAGTGTTATCTCACCTATGCCATCATAGCTAGAATGACACTTAAACCCATTAACATTTTGACTGCAGGGAGAGCACTACCTATTCAATCAACAGCCAAACCCCTGAATCAATTGCCAGGAACAAATGTAGTTCTTGAATCAACCTCTACCAGTACACGTGCTCTTACATTCACAACCAGGTTTCTGTGTTTAAGATCTTGTTCTGCTCTCTCCATCATTATCATCTCAAATTAATCAGGTGTGAATCTGATTTCATTTCAAAGTTAGGAACAGGGATACTATATCCTTTACTCTAAAACTAATACTATAATTGAATGGTCACCTGAAGTAATGGCATTGCCAAGGTTTGATGATACCTAACCCACTAGTATCATGTAAACCAGCGTGGTTGATTCCTACCCTCATTCACCTCTTTCAGAGTTGCTCGAGATACATCTAGTACCAACACAAGTTTTGGCACTTTGCAGCATTTCTATAGAGCTGTTCTGCAACCATGCCATCCCAGGATGGGGCACAACAGTACGAACTTTGTAATTTCCAACTGCTGTTTCTCACAAGCACTACCTAAAATAATCTCTCTTCATCTTTCACTAAAAGTCACATTGCAAATGTGCTGGCAGATTTGGTGCAAGTTCGTAAAAGAATCACATATGGTGTAATGCTGCTTGTCTGACAATACAACATCAGGTGCCCCTATTTTATAAGCCACAAACCCTGCAGTGGGAGGGGGAAGATCAAAAATCACACATCGTCAAAATCCTCATCCGTCTGAAAGAGCGAGAGAAAGCAGCTGCCTTGCTTAGCCTGAAATCCGAAAGCTGTATCGGGTTTCTCATAAACCGAAAGTTGAGGGGCCATAGGAGACCCTGACTTTAGAATACATGAAACTCCAGAAGCACCAGCCATGGACGCAGAGAAAGGGTCATGCACTACTGTTACAGCTTCGCATGCAATACTGCTGAGTCTGTGCACATCAGTAGTGGGTTCAGGCAAACTCGGCAGAGTCACGTCTTCTTCAACATGTTCCAGAGAAGCGAGTGGGCGAGTCATGGTTTCCTCTGTAACTCTTTCAGTGATTTGTAGTGAACTTGGGCAGCCATTACAAGCCACCCCAAGCCAGCAAAACCATCCGCATCTTTTCTGTAATTTTCAATAGCAGAATCTGCTGAGGGTTGCTCCCCCTTCCAGGTTAGATATCCCTCAGCTTTACCACTGCCTTGATTGAAGAATTCATCGTCTTCTGTCGTACTATGTGGTAGGAATCTATCCCACCTAGAGGCCTGTGCACCCTGTTGCTTAATTGGGTAGGTAGTTGCCCTGTACCGGCTCTCATCATTCAGCGAGGTCACTGAATTGGATTCTAAGTGTATGCTGTTTGAAATGTTGTTCCTTTCTGCATTCCTAATCACTTGACACCCGTTTCTTCTTTCAGTTGGTGTGAAGTTCATACATTTCTAGGACAGAGAAAAACACCAGCACAATCAATCACACACAAGAAATCAAGAACAACAAAAGTTCATTTTGGGAATTGAAATCCATGCCTCTAGTCCCCTAACCTCCCATCAAACTTCATCTACCAGTGCCTAACTCTCCTAAAGACTATCTCATTGGTACTCTAACACTACTCCAGCTATGAACATCTCTCAGTTGGTTAGCAATCTGTGAACAGACAAAGAGACTTCCCTTGTTTCACTATAGCGGCTTTCACAACCTCAAGATTTCCCAAAAGAATCAGTCACTGTTGTAATGAAGGAAACTCAGTAGCCAGTTCACAACAGCAAACTCCATAAACAGCAATCTGATAATGACCAGATAATCCATTTCTTGCAATTCTGGTTGAGGGGTAAATATTGGCCAGGACATCTGGGAGAATACCCTTGTTGTTCCTCAAAGTACAGCCATGATTCTGTGTCCACTTGAGAGACCAGACATCTCCCCAGGTTAACCTCTCATGTGAAAGATGGCCCTCCGATGGTGCACCATTCCTTCAGAAATGGATGAGGTTATCATCCAAGATTTTATGCTTTAAAATTCTGCTGTAGGATTTGAGCCCATAACTTAAAAGCCAGAGTGCTGACCACTAAACAAGGCTGACATTGCACATTTTTCAACTATGAATTTAAACAGAAGTTTGCCAGGTCCACTCAGCCTAATTTGGATATTTCTGGTTTGATATTTAAATACCTAAGTTAGGTCCTTCGGTTGAAGTTTCAGGGACAACAGCTATCCATTTAAAATTGCCACCCAGATAGCAAAAGGAGAAATTTCTTCACACAACAGAATGGACTACTTTCTTACGAGGAATGTTTGAGCAGAGATCAGTGCATTAAATGACAGTGTTTCACCAGAACCCTGATGAAAGATCATCTTGTCCTGATACTTTAACTTTGTCTCTCCACAGATGCTGCCTGGCCTGCTGAGTATTTCTGGCATTTCATGTGTTTGTATTGATAGCAGAGCATACCAGGGTAGCTGAAACTGCTGAAAAATAAATCCACACGTATTGTTTCTCCAGACAGCAGAGGTCCTAATCTCAGTCAAGTTGTCGTGCTGGGGAAGCAAACTGTGCCAAACAAGTGGGTGCAGATAAAGCCATTTGATTTTACACACCTTGAACATGAGCAGAAATTTTTTCTGCATCTAGATATACGGCACTGGCCTCAGCACAGTTCCAATGGAAGAGTTACAGTGTCCTACCTACAGTTTTGTCTTCCTTACTACCCAGAAAAGGGTATGCTGCTCTTGACAGTTGCTCCATCTGGTGAAATTGATGGACAATGACAGCATATTGGAAAAGAAAGCCAATAAATTCCTCTCGCCCATCCCACTGCCATCCAACAATTTGTTCCTGGTTTTACCAACACCTACAGCAACTCAAACTGGGATGGGAAGAGAGACAGAACCCAACTGTTTTCAACAATCATATTTATCCAAGCTTTCCCAGCAATAATCACAAGGCTTCCACAAGTCATATCAGTCGAATGCTCACCAGATAGTGACCCATGGCCGTTTGAGAGGATTCTGTTTCCTTGTTGTCAGTACCGTTACCATACAGCTCCAGTTGCTTTGAGGTACATAATCCCCTTTTACGTTTGCTAGGAATGAAGACAGAAAACATTCCAACACATTTTCCTCAGTATTTAAACTGAATAACACTTTATGTTCAGTAACTCAAAAACTCCACACCCCACCTCCATCACACTCTCACCAACCTTGTGGATAGCCCACTTCACCACCTTAATTAGTTTCCTCCAGCACAGCAATGAGTACTAAGTATGAGGATGTCACATCCAAGTTACCTTGTCTGACAGTCAACTGTGGCTCACTGCATAGCTATCAAGAACAGGAATTTCTATTCCCCGAACCTCATCCACTTCTGACTACGACAGAATACCCCCAGCTCCTAGCCTAAGGTTAAACCAGGGGCTGACCTCTCACCTCCTAATCCTGTTGGCATTCCTCATGCTTGCCTGGAACTGCTGGCGATCTGTGTATACAATGTCTTCCTCTTTTCCTTCCTCATCCGATGGCTCAATAACGGGATTCTGGTCCAAATAAACACTCCAACGGCTGCTAGCTGAGTTCTCCAAGTGAGAGAGTGTACACTATGCAAGAAACACATCAACGGTGTCAAATCAAACCACAGATTCACTTCAAAATAAAGATGGTTTATAAATTGTATGAACTGAAAGCATGTAAGATAACTTGCTTCAAAAATTAGATTTGGTTTTCAGAGTCGAACAGCCATCAAGCTAAATACATCAGTCTCTTTGCTCACAGCAGTGTCCCACAAATAGCATTCGTTACAGTACAACAACTGGTGGCTATGACAGGCCACCAGTTCAAAGCTTGTGCACCAGTGGCAAAATGGATTGAATAAATATGATGATTTATCAATGAATTGTCATTAAAAATCCAAATGGTTCACAAAGGTCCTTCGGAAACGGAACTTGCTGTCAATACCCAGCCTAACCTATACTAGCCCACTCATTCTGCTAGCAGGAACATAGGATTGGAGCAGGAGTAGCTATTTGCCTCTCAGCTTGCCGTACAAATCAATCAGATCAGCAATGATCCATAAATGCCATTTTACTGCATTATCGCCAGATCCCTTGATTCCTTTACATATATAGAAACCTAACAATTTCTGTCCTGAACATTCTCAATAACTGAATCTCCACCTCTGAGGTACAAGAGATTCATCAGCCACCAAGTAAAGAAATTTCTCATCTCAATCCTAAATAGCAGACCCCTTATTCTGAAAAAATGTCCCTGATTCTGGACACACTTGGCCTCACCCATGGGAAATATTCTTTCTGCACCTACCCTGCTGAGCCCTGCAAGAATTCTGTGTGCTTAAACGAGATCACTTTTCATTCTTTTAGAATATGTAGAATGCTAAGCCAGTTTCCTAAATTTCTCCTCATAGGACAGACCTACTATCCGAGGAATAAATTTGATGAGCTTTAGTTGCACTCCTTCTACGGCATATATATCCTTCTTTAAATAAGGAGTCAAAACAGCACACAATACTCCAGGTGTAGTCTTACGAAGTTCTACAGAATTGCAGCAAGACATCTTTACTCTTGTACTCAAATCCTCTTGCAATAAATCCCAACATACCATTTGCCTTCCTAATTATCTGTTGCATCTGCATGTTAGTTTTCAGTGACTCATGGACAAGGCCATCCAGGTCCCCTTAAATATCAAATGAGTTGACTCGTACAGAGAGCCCCCAATTTAGGAACATCCAACTTACAAATGCTCACACTTTTGAACGATCTCATACAAGGGTATAATCTTAAAGATTTAACATACAAACATTTTCTGTATTGACAAACTACTTTACAGTGTCATCTTTGTGTTTCCACTTACATACAAATTGACTTGTGAACAGACCCCAGAACACAAACAGTTTGAAATTCCGGACTGCCCGTACTGAACTTGGTATTGGCAAGTATTATAATTTACTATTGATGGAAGCCACGTCCAACCAATATTCACTGTTAGACATGCAACATGAAATACAAGTCGGCAGCTACAGGTTTTGCAAAGCACCAAAATCAATTTGGATCAGTTAGGGTGGAGAGCCAATGAATTAAGCCTACCTCTCATTTGGATCTCTCTCACCTGCTCATTCACTGTACAAAGTCTTTCAGAATTGCAGTCAGTGTTTGCACATGTTGGTTCCTCAATGGACCTGCCACCAAAACAGAAAATAAAATGAAAGGTGAGCCAGTCGATGACTGTGACCCAGCAACCCATAAATCAGAAATATAAACCCAATCTCAGTTCAATTTCACAACCTGATTGTGAAACTAAATCTGCTGATTGGTTGGAATGTTACAGATAAAACTAAAAACTTCCAGATTGTTTTAAATACCCCCCCC
>JAHRHZ010000289.1:40657542-40681230 GCA_024137785.1 Ginglymostoma cirratum | reverse complement strand
GGGGGGGAAGAGTGGGATGGGGGGGTGAGGACAGGGGTATGGGGTGGATGGGGAGTGGAGATTTTGGGGGGGGGAGTGGAGATTTTGGGGGGGAGGGGATTTTATAGGGGATGTTGGGGATGGTGGGTGAGTAGGTATTCGGGATTGGCAGGTGAGATTGCGGGCGTCAGGTTGTGTAAGGCAGGAGTTGGAATGGGGGGAGACGACAGAATGTTGGTGGGGAGTGGGAGCAGGAGGGGCCAGGATTGGGGCGGGGGGCGGTTGGGGGGAGATGTTGGGATTGGGGAATTGGGAGGAGTTGAGTATGAAATGGGGCTGATTTGGGGTGGGAGCGGGAAGGGGGTATTGGGGCATGGAGGATGGTGGGAGGAGTTGGGGGAAATATTTGAGGGGCTGGTTATGTGGGGAATTGAGAGTGGGCTGGAGGGAGCAGGGTGTGAAGTTTAGGGGCGAGAAGAAAATGTGGAGGCGCCCCTTTACCTGCTGAACTTGATAAATTTTACAGAAACAGCATCGCAGAACCTGGAACCGCTGAGCCATCGCCCTCCGCCGGTCTCATCCACTCGAGACCGTTTCCACGGAGACGCTGTCGATTTCCCGCCAAGCGCTACCGTGCTCTTAGCACCCCCTGCCGGCCGGAGGCCACATAAGCGCATGCGTACAACTTGACATTCGATCACGCCTCCATCCCCTGCGGCAGCGCCTCCGACCGGACGGAGGTCACCACTGCTTATTGCGCGGAACCGAGCGTCCCGACTCCACAACGCCACCTGTCAGTGGGAGGACTACCCTCATTCGTTCATTCATTAAAGGTCCCTAGTGAACGGGAACACAAGCCGAAGTTGCTGGAAAAGTTCAGCAGGTCTGTGATGAAAAAAAATCAGAGTTAACGTTTCGAGTCCGGTGACCCTTCCTCAGAACAGGAACAGCTTTTCCAGCAACTTTTGTTTTTGTTTCTGATTTACAGCATCCGCAGTTCTTTTAAGTTTTTATTTCCTTTGTAAACGGGGATGCTCTCTTCCCCTCGCAGGGTGAGTCCGTAGGTGGCTATATAGACCAATGCAGCTTCTGCATGCTCTGTTACACTTGGGGCAGGAAGGGGTGAGTGGGGCATTGGTGTGGCAGGGCGCTCCTTTCGCTGTTTTTGCCTGGCTTTCATTCTGTCCCCACGACAAGTCTCCAGGTGCTCGATGCCTTCCTGGATGCTGCTCCTCCTCCATTTTGGACGGTCTCGGGCCAGTGATTCCCAGGTGCCTGTGGGAATGCCAGACTTCACCACTGAGGCCTTGAGGGTATCACTGAAAGCGCTTCCTCTATCAACTTGGGCCTCACCTGCTGTTTCAAAGCTGGGAGTGGAGACGCTCGGGACATTGACCTGGTCAAGGACGCTGGTGTTGGTGCATCCTTCTTCCTAGTGGATTTGCAGGATTTTATGCAGGCAGCTTTGGTAGTACTGCTCCAGCACCTTGAGATGTGTGTTGTAGACAGCTCACATCTCAGAGCCATGTCGGAGGGCAGCAACACCACAGCTGTGTCAACCACGAGCTTGGTGTCTGATCTCAAGGAAGCAGTTGAAGGTGACAATCACATAAGACAGTTACAAGTTTGATACCTGTGGTCATGTGGGATGGATTATCTGCAAAACAAAGTTGTCTTAAAATTTTTCTTTTAATTTATTCTTTTGTAGGACATGGATGTTACTGGCTGTGACAGCATTTATTACCCGTCCCTAGTTGCCCCTGAAGTGGTGGTGCTGGAGCCACTGCCCTGGAGGATGGCAGTTCATGTTCCACAATGCCCTTAGGGAGAGAATTCCTTAAAAAAAACCCTCAATTCAATAACAGGTCAGAATCAGAGCATCTATATCTTACAAGGTAGAGTAGTGAAGAAACGTCCAGGAATTTGAAAGTGACATTTCAGCCATGGTGAAAGTGTTTACAATGAGTCTCAAGACTCTTGCAGAATGCGAGAGGGGTAGAAGAGAGACCAAGACTTTGCTCTGCAATCCATCCACTTTTTGACAACTATGGCACAATAGGTAGCACCTTAACATTGTTGACCGTGTAGTCACTTCCTAAATTTGAGCCTTCTTTCCTGGAATTTCAGGGTTTATGTGACAAAGATAATCTTCCCATCCTCATCCTTCTCAATCTGCTTGCAGCCTCGGATCGTAACATGCTCTTCCAATTCTTCTCCATCATCGTCATCCTTCTGTCACTGCACTTGTGTCGTTCCAATCCTTTGATTATCTCTAATCAACGTGTTGACACATGACGACACCATTCCAAGCCAGGTGGGACTTGAACACAGACTTTCTGGTCCTGTGGTAGGGCCACCAACGCTGCATCAGAAGAGCCTTCTGGTTCCAGTCTTACATATCTAATTGTAGCTCAAGAATAATTTTGCAATGGTTTCCCAGCTCCTGCATCAACACCTCTGGTGTTCCTAAGAATCTATCTTTGGCCCACTCCCATTCCTTTACTGTGGGGGTTGGTTAACTCAGCTAGATGACTAGTTTGGGATGCAGAGTGTTACCAACAGCATTGTTTCAATTCCCGTACTGGCTGAGGTCCCATGAGACTCCTTTTCAACATCTCCACTCACCTGAGGCGTGGTGACCCTCAGGTTAAACCACCACCAGTTGTCTCTCTCTCTAATGAAAGAGCAGCCCTAAGGCCCTCTGTGTTGATGGTGACCTTACCTGTCTGCTCCCTACATGTGTTCTTGGCCACAACAAAGAATCATTATGGTGCAGTATGATCGGAAATCTGCTTTAGTTTTCACATGTGCTGAAGGTAACTTCTACCTCACCATCACCCTTCTTGACTCAGCTGTTGCTATAATATTAGACTGCTTATCTGGCTTCTAGTGTTGGTTGAACAGAAATTTTCATGAGATGACTAAAGCCATTGCTTTCAATTAAAAAAAACTGCAGATGCTGGAAATCTGAAGCAAAAACAGAAATTGCTGGAAAACCCAACAGGTCTGACGCCATTCTGTGGAGAGAAAGCACAGTTAACGTTTCCGATTCAGTGAGTGCTATTTTCCAACTCCATAACGTTGCTTGACATTGCCCCATATCAGCTCACCAGCTGCTG
Organism: Ginglymostoma cirratum; assembly: GCA_024137785.1. Taxonomy (NCBI): domain Eukaryota; kingdom Metazoa; phylum Chordata; class Chondrichthyes; order Orectolobiformes; family Ginglymostomatidae; genus Ginglymostoma; species Ginglymostoma cirratum. The sequence continues at coordinate 40,678,132 of JAHRHZ010000289.1, read as the reverse complement.
AAACCCTCATATCCGCGACAAAGACAAAAATTGCTGAAAAGCTCAGCTGATCTGGCAGCATCTGTGGAGAGAAAGCAAAGTTAATGTTTCGGGTCGAGTGACCCTTCCTCAGAACTGGACCACTTTCGGTCACTCGACCCGAAACATTAACTCTGCTTTCTCTCCACAGATGCTACCAGGCCTGTTTGAGCTTTTCCAGCAATTTGTGTTTTTGTTTCTGATTTACAGTTCTTTCAGTTTCCTTCACATCCATGACTTTGTTACTCCAACACTTGACGATATCCCAGTACAATTTGCCATCTACATTTGATAAATTTGAGGTCATACAAAATTCTGCTATTGTAATGTACAACAAATTCCATTTACTTGTAATTTTTTGCTCACAGACTCACACTAAGTCCTGTTCAAAATGCTTTGGATTTGAAAATTTTCTTCCTTATTTTCAAATCTCTAAGCCCCATCTAAATCTTCTCCAACCCCGCAACCCTGCAACTATCTGCAACTCTTCTAATTCTAACCACTTCAGCATCCCTGATTTTTAATTGCTCCACCATTAGTTGCTGTGCCTTCAAACTGTGGAACACCTACTCTTCATTTGGTTTTTCCTCATTTAAGGCACTCCTAAAACCATGGATGCAGCATTTTTTTGTTTTCAGTACAGATTCCAGCATCTGCACTAATTCGCTCCTACTCCTACAATTTAACCTTTAAATAAGCTTTCAGTCATTTTCGTGAATATTTCCTCAAGTGACTTAGTGTCACATTTTATCTTATAATGGCCTCATGAAGCACCTTGGGATATTTTGTTATGCTATACAAGTTGTTGTTAGAGCAAGATTTGAACAACAATTTATATAGTACCTTTAAGATAAGTAATGTTCCCAAGACACTTCACAGATATTGAGTATGACGTCAGACACTGGAACACAAAATGCAGTCCGGCACTCCAATGCAACATTGAGTGAGCACGGAGGCACTATCCTTTAAATGAGACCTTCTCGAGTGAACGTAAAGACTTCACAGCATGATTTATGAAAAGGCAACTTTTCCCCAATGTTCCAGAACAACACCCCTCATTCAACTGCAAAAAATCTTACAGATTATTTGGTAATTCTCATCTTGTGAAAACTGGCTTCATTGACGAGAGTGATCGTACTTCAGAAATACTTAATTGGTTGTAAATTGTTCTGGAATGTCCTGTGAAAGGCAGTGTAGAAATGCTATTTATTTTTGACCCTCAATACCATTCTATCTCTTGCCATGAAAGTAAAAATATCTGGTGCACATCAGAAGCAGGTTAAAGTAAACAAAAAGGAGGCACTAAGTTAAGGTGATAAATTTTGACTTTAATTCGATCCTGATCCAGTAACCAGACCAATACCAACAAGGCCAGTACAGTAATAATAAAAACTCCTAATTACATCTGCCTTTTATTCAAAATAAATTAATTGACAGCCAAGAATGCAATTAAGACTACTCAGCGAATAATAATTAAGGTACACTTATAAACAGCATATAGACAGTATGTAGAATTCCAAAGGTATAGATAAGTAAAAGCAAAATGAAATTTCCAGTGTCTTTATTTCATTACTGAACTGGTGTTAACCCCTTGCATAAAACACCATTTGCAAATAGATTCTTCTCTGAGCATTTCTGGAAAGTGAACTTTTGTTCTTAAGTCCCGTACAAAATCAGCAATAAAACATAACATACATGAATGCAAATGGAATAAAAACGAAGTACTGGAGGATCTCAGCAGGTCAGACAGCATCTGTGGAGGGAGCGAGGGTACGGGAAAGACAGAGAGAGAGTTCTGAAGAAGTCATTTGGATTCAAAATGTTAACTTTGTTTCCCCCTCCATAGACACTGCCAGATGTGTTGAATTTCACCAGCAATTTCAGCCTTTACTGCAGATCTCCTTTATCTGCAATACTTTGCCTTTAACATTGTAAATTGACCCTGCCCCATTCCACATCCAAAGAAATAAAATCAGTTTCAATGACTCAGTTGGTATCATAAGGAATCAAATCTGTCAACGTGCTTTTTCAGAAATTACTAAAGCAAAGTTTTATTTTGAAAATGAATCTTGAGTCACAAATGCCATTTTATCCCAACTGTTCTGAAGTGTTAAATTTGACTTGAACATTAATTTCATTTCTTTCTCCGTAGAACTTGAACATTTCTGTTAGTTTCTTCTTTATTTCAGATTTTCAGTATTTGCAAAACTTTGCTTTTATTTATCACAAAAATTTTCATGCAGAATGGAGCTGGTTTGGAAATGAGAAGAAAATGAACAAGGTCCCATTGCAGGTGTAAACAAATTGATAAAACATGCATTGCAACCTTGCTTTTATTAAAAAAAAGTTTACGCAAATCTATAATAATGTAGAGGTGTTCACATTGGATTATGGCACAAACAAAGGAAATCATGTCGGAGTAAGGAACCAGCCCTCCAGCCTTGAGTCACCAGGATTGGAAGACCAATCTTCTAGATCAGGGGGTTGCCTTAAACAAAATAATCCAATTGTCTTCAAGCAACATTGGCAATTAAAAAACCATCTGACTGACAGTTGGGTGACAGAGTCTATTCCCTCTGATTGGACGTAAGACGCCACAAGGTTGAATGGTTAATGCTGGGACAGTGGGGAGGGAGGTCAGGATGGACAGGTCACATGATTAAAACCTCCAGCAATACATCAAATCAGAGTTGGTAAGCTTACCCCCCACCCCGTCAATCCCAGTCTGGACATCAATAACATCAAGGTTCGAGATGAAGATACACAGCTTTAGCCCTAATACTCATTTCTATTAATCCCCTCTTCTATCACATCTTCTCTCAAAACAATGAGATTGTAAATCCAGAGATAGTAGGAACTGCCGATGCTGGAGAATCTGAGATAAAACGTTGTGGAGCTGGATGAACACAGCAGGCCAAGCAACATCAGAGGAGCAGGAAAACTGACGTTTCGGGTCGAGACCCTTCTTCAGTTTTTTCTGAAGAAGGGTCTCGACCCGAAACGTCAGTTTTCCTGCTCCTCTGATCCAGATTGTAAATCCAGCCTTTTAAGCAACAAATCAAGGGCTGGACAAAAAAAGAGAGAAATTTATAAACTGCTCTTATTACAACACAAATTATTTTAATTTTCCTCCATTCTAGCAAAGTATTAAAGTAACTAGAAATTGCTGGAGAGACTCAACAGGTCTGGCAGCATCTGTGAAGAGAAAACAGAGTTAATGTTCACAGTCTTGTGACCCTTCAGCTGAGCTTCTCCAACAATTTCTGTTTTTGTTTGTTTCAGATCTTCAGTTGTTTGTTTTATTACATTAAAGTGACTATTTGAGTAAAAATCATACTTATCTATGTTTGGAATCCACAAATTGCAAAAACCAAAATAAAACATGTTGTTGTGAACTTTTTCTTCCCCCCCACACTCTTGAAATTCTTATTTGTATATTTTATTGCACCCAGTGGGATAAGTGGTAAAATACAATCAAAAGAGGTGTTTTTTACAACTTAAGTATTTTGAAATGTCGACATAATCCTAGTGTTTATATTAAAGTGCAAAGAAGTATTTGAAAATAAAAAAAAACTCTCTACTGCTATTTTGATTGCAAGGGAGTCACAGGACTAACCCATTTCGTAAAAGTTTTTCACTGTACTCCTACAATGGGGCACATGTGACAAATAAAAGGATATTGTATATTGAAAGGCAAGCACAGATGCTCAGTGATTGAAGGATGAGGTAATGGAAATCCCAAAACAAATACTGTTGACACAAGCATACAATCAGAAATAGCAAAGGAGTGGGTACGGGCAGTTTCAACTACTGAAATAAACCTCCCAAGCAACACAATTTGGGGATGAGTAAAAGAAAGTGAAAAGTGGGCAGCCTATGCAATTTATCAGAACTGAATCTACAAGTCTTCATTATGTTAAAGTGACTACCCTTTTAAAATACTTTTCAAAAAAAAGCCTGTCTTCACAGATGATGAAGGATGATCACATGCATTTTCAACATTTTGTGTGCTCAGATACTGCTACAATTCTGTTTTCACAGGAAGTGAAATGAAAACAGGGAGCACTTTCAGTTTTATATCCATCCCCTTATACTCCCATAAGAGACTGTGTGTTAGAACTGGAGCATTACTGACAGCTGCCGTCCATTAGTGAATTAACTATCAAGGGCAGAAATGGCACTAAGAAAGAAAGGAAGTTTAATCAGAGAACAGGGCACTGTTCAGGAAAGTCATCCAAAACAGACTCAGTCCCAAATATACATCTCTGAATATATTCAGAGATTAAAATGAATCATTAGTTCTTGATAAACTTTCAAGAAGAGAGTCAGTACAGGCATGATGGAGCCAAGTATCCTTCATTGGTCATTTCTGGTAGAAACCCATGAACTCCCAGCAGGCAGATGCTTCAAGTACAATGAATACAGCAAGCAGGGTGGAGCCTACAAGTTACTGAATAACAACGTACAGAAAAGCAAGAGAAACACACTCCAGGGATAAAATTTGCCTCAGTGTCTTCAGCTCGGGCATGGCCCTAATGTTCCACATTTCCTGCTGTCCCCAGCATCCTAGGCGAGTACCATACCTGCTTATTCTCAAACAGCATGTTTAAAGTTTAACTGGATGAACTCTAGTAAACATCTTTTCCTTAAATCTTCAACAGTCAATGGTCATTTCACCAGATTTGGATGCCAAATCTTATATTTCTCAATCAAATTCTAGACTATCCCAAAGAGAGTAAACCTAATAAGAGCAAAATATTACTTACCCATGAGCTGCCAGAGAGTCTCAGCTTGTGCTAACCCCTCTCTGACCCACAATTAATTACAATAAAAATCTATACGGTCAAAATTAACAAATATTCACCTTGAAATGATTTTGGTTTTGATTTTAAGTTCCACCCTTTCTGATCCATAATGTTTGAACGGAAAGTGCTGGGACATCTTGAATCTGGCTTTATTTAATTAATGCTGGACTCCCAACCTGTAAATACTGAAAGGTTAGGGCTCAAATACTGTGTCCCCACCCACACCACCCCTTCCAAAATACTGCTCCGGTTACTTCTTCACAGCTTTGTTCAGTGTTTAAAAACTCAGATCATTCAACCTTCCCTCTTGTTTCCATCCCAGGTTCATCTAGAATAATTCACTCTGTTCATGAAATGAATGCGCACGTGTACAAATGTATACCCTGACTACCGGAAGGCAACTTATTAGTTTTTGCCACTTAAGAGGTGCTTTCAAAAGAGCAACATCGTTAGGCACAAATAACTTTTACAACTAAAGTCTGCTCTACAAGCTGCTAGTAGCAAGCTATCTTTCAGCGTGGCTATACCTGGGCAAATAATATAACCTTAGTAATAAAACTGATTCTCTTCTGATTTTATATTCAGTTCCTGTTGTTTATAGATACAATACTTTGTCTTTAAAAAGAATGAGAAGCTGAGCACTGAACCAATGCCAGTGACTTGCCTTTGCCTCTATTCTGGGTTAAGGTGTGTTTTAGGATATTTGCTCTAAGGTAGGTGAAAATAGGGCCGCACTGGAGACAGAAATCAGCTCAATCCATAAGTTTCGTCAGCGGCTGAATCTCTGGCTTGAGAAGGACTTTGACTCTGACTTGGAGAGGGAGGGATTTGCCTACAGGCCACTGGAAACTAATCAAGATCACAGTCCTGAAATCTCTCCCTGGACAGAATACAAACTTCTAGCATGTGGTAGTTACACTGGTTGACAAAACATGGTCCAGGTAGGACAGCAATACCAACACCAAGTTCCTCTCAGCGTCAGGACACGGGTTGGGGGCAGTTTTGAGTCAGCTGGACGTTGGCGATAGTTCCTGGTCACTGGATGAGCTGACCTGCCGCTCCATTGCCCTTTGACTCTTGCACTTTGCAATCTTGGGACCCACGTCCACCCGTTTCTCGAAGAATCCAACAAGAGCTGGTTCAGTCAGCACCGAGGCCAGAATCTGCTCAAAAGAGATGGACCAATCCACGTCAATGGCACTGGGCCGCCCCTGGACCGCTGCTGCTTGCTCACAGCCAACCAGGACTGTGTCCTCAGAGATGTCTTCACACAGGAGGGAGCCAGAGCTCACCATGGAGTATGAGGACATTGAAGTGTCATCCCTCACCTCCTCATCAGTTAACGACTGCGCTGTCGAGGTCTCCCTCCTTGTGGCCATGCACTCGGCCAGCTTCATGCGTTCCATCTGGGTCTTCAATGTGTCACTTAATACATCTGACTCATAGTCTGCTTTGACGTTGCTCTGAGCCACTTCAGCCTTTGCCTCTTCTGGAGCGGAGACCCCCTCCTTACTCTGGATACCCAAGCCCTTGTGATCCCCCATGTCATTTGCCCTCCTAGACACCGGGCTGGAGAACTGTTTGCCGACTTCTCCGATCTGGAGCAGCAGCGTAGCAACGGTTGCTATGGCGTGGTAGAGCTCCCCCTCAGCTGGGTCCTCACTGAACATGTTGTATAAGGTTTTGCACATCTCTATAAACTGTTCCTGCAAAGAAAAGGTGTGAAAAAAGAAAAGCTCTCAAGTTACACAGAACAATATTAAGACCAGGAGGCAGCCATTTAGTATTTTGAGCCTTTTACATCAAAGAACAAGGAGATCATTCAATCCCCTTGGACTTTTTAAACAATATTTCAGATGATTTCGAGCCAAATTTTGTTGTATTACACGGCTATGAAGTGAAGTTAGACAGACTTCTTGATAGCTTTAAAAGTTCTGTATAAATAGAATAATATCAGAATGGGGACCGTATAAAAACAGACCATTCAGACCATTGTGACTGTGTGGGCCTCTGATGAAGCAATTCATCTATTGCCACCCCACTAACTGTTCCATGTGCTAGAATTTTTCCTTTTCGGATAAGATTCAATTTACTTTTGAATGTCTTCATCAAACCTGCCTCTACCACCTCTCAGACTTTACTCTGCAGATCCTAACCATTTGATGTGTGAAAAAAAGGTTCCTTAGATCTGTGCCCTCCAGCTCTCAATCCATCCAAGTTTCTCCACATCAACTCTGTCCAGATCCCCCATGATTCTGAATCTCTTTGTTAGATCTCATTTCAACTTCCTCTTCTCCGAGTATATGTAACTGAAGTTCCTCATTCCTGGAACCATTTTCATAAATATTTTCTGCACTCTCACTAATGTGAGCATATCCTTCCCAAAGTCCAGTACCCCGAACTAGACACAGTACTCCAAGTGAGGCCGGACCAGCATTTTACACAGGATCAATACAACTTGCTTGCTTTTGTACTCATTGCAACTCATCAGTAAAGCCACATAATTGATGAATTGCGCTCTCAACCTGTCCTGCCACCTGCAATAATTTATGCACATACACACCCAGATCCCTCTGCTCCTTTACTTTACATGTCTATGTTCTTCATATATCAAAGTCACTAACACCTAGCAGGAATGACAGGGATCCTAGCACCGATCCCTGGAGCACTTTCACCCAGTCCAATTTCATAGCAACATTGTTAGCATCCACTGAGCTCTAACTTTTCTAACAAGTCTGTTGTGTGGCACTGTATCAAATGCTTTTTGAAAGTTCATGTACACATCAACTGCATTACTCTCATCAACTCGCTCTGAAGTTAGCTGATCGAAAAACCCAAGAAAGTTTGTTAAACAGGATTTGCTTGTAACAAATCCACACTGGCTTTCTTTAAATCACTGATGTACGCTCAACTGGCTATTCACATTATCCCATACTTTTATTCTAACAGTTTCCCCATCCCAGAGGTTTAAGCAACTGCCCTAGAGTTGCTGGGCTTACCTTTATACCTTGTTTTTGAACAAGGGCATAGCTCAAGTGCTCGCAGGTCAAAAGAAGATTGGAAAATTGTGGCCAACGCCTGTACAATTTCCACACACATTCCCTTCAGCATTCCCCCATCTCATTCAGTCCTGGCACCCTGCCAACTTATCCATAGCCAACATAAACTTATGATACAATGATCACTTGTATCCTAAATATTACCTAGCTGACACTGATCCAATTATCCCACTTTAGTCCAAAGAGCTAGGTCCAATAATGTCTCCTCTGAATTGTTATTTGTAGAATAATGGTTGAGAGAAATTTGGTCTCTCAATGATTGATCTTCAACAATGATTAATGACTGCATCAATATTGCTATTGGAGCTCTAAAGAAACCCAGCTCCTTCCTTGAACCACATCATCAGACCTTGTACCTGGTTCATTTTAGTCAACTCTTTCATGTTGTCCTTTGGGTTTTCTTTCTCACGAGCCCATAGCCTCAGGTGATATCTGTAATCTTGTGAACCAGTCTTCTCATCTACATCGAGATAAAATTGGTTTTAGAGAGAATAGACTTTGACACAACTTCAATAAGTGAAGGTCAAACCCAACAGTCTACAGGGCAAGGAGTTAGTCTCAGTCTGTTACTTAGAGGCTGTGATCACAACAAACATTTGCCCGAATAAAACAGATTCTCTGCATTACCCACAATGAGGCTAATGCTTTAAAAAACAAATTCATTGGAATCTGGGCTGAGCATCCCATGTTGCCATCAAGGAGTTGTTTCAGTCCGTGTGATGCAGGCCCACAACGGCATTAGGGACGGAGTTGCAGGATTTTGTGACAGTGAAAAAACAGTGACGTTTCCAAGTCAGGACAGTGAGTGGCTCGGCGGGGAACTTGCAAGTGGGGGCATTCCTATTTGTTTGTCGTTGTTGTCCTTCTTGAAGGTAGTGGTTCTGGTTTGGAAAGCACTCCCTAAGGAGACTTGGTGAATATCTGCAATGGATCATACAGCTAGTATGTACTACTGCTCCTGAGCATCAGTGGTGGAGAGAACTGAATATTTGCGGATGAGACACCAACGAAGCGACAGCTTCGTCCTGGATGGTGTCAAGCTTCTTGACTGTTATGGAGTCATCAAGTCATACAGCAAGAAAATATACCCTTCGGTCCAACTTGTTCATGCCAACTAAGTTTTCCAAACTAAACTAGTCCCATTTGCCAGCATTTGGCCCATATCCCTCTAAACCTTTCCTATTCATGTATCTGTCCAAAAGTCTTTTAAACGTTCTAACTGTACTTGCACCTACCACTTCTTCTGGCTGTTCATTCCATATACAAACCACCCTGTATGTGAAAAAGTTGCCCCTCAGGTCCCTTTTAAATCTTTCTCCTCTCACCTTAAAAATACGCCCATCAGTTTTGAACTCACCCACCCTAGAGAAAAGACCTTTGCTGTTCACCTTATCTATGCCCCTCATGATTTTATAAACTTCTATCTTAGTCCCTAAATGACACATGCGGTATCCCTAGATTGTGACCCTGGTTATGGAACATCCTTCCTGCATTTGCCTTGTCTAGCCCTATTAGAACTTTATAGGTTTCTAAGCGTTCTCCACCCCTCCAACTCTTCTAAACTCAGTGAATATAGTCCGAACTGATCCAATCTCTCTTTGTGCACCAGTTCCGTCATCTCAGCAATCAGTCTGCCAAAACTGTTGGAGCTGCATTCATCCAGGCAGATTAGGAGTAGTCCATCACACTCCTGACATGTGCCTTTTAGATGGTGGACAGGCTTCTGAGAGTCAGTAAGTGAGTTCCTTGCTGCAAGATTCCTAGCTTCTGACCTGCTCTTATAGCCACATTATTTGTATGACTAGTCCAGTTCAGTTTCTACTCAAACAAAGGGATGTTTATAGTGGATGAATCAGTGATGCTGATGACATTGAATGATTCTCTCTTTTTGACAGTGGCCATTGCCTGGCATTTAAGTGGCACAAATACTACTTGCCACTTTTCAGCCCAAGCCCAGATATTGTTCAGGTCTTGCTGCGTTTGGATGTGGAACAGTGTCTGAGGAGTCAGGAATACAGCTGAACATTGTGCAGTCATCAGTGACCATTCCCACTTCTAATCTTACGATGGAGAGAAGGTTACTGATGAAGCAGCTGAAAGATGGTTAGGGCTAGGACACTACCACAAGGAACTCCCGCAAAGATGTCCAGGAGCTGAGATGACTAACCTCCAACAACCACAACCATCTTCCTATATACCAGGGCAATTGTAGGAAAATCTACAGCAAGTGGACTACAGCGGTTCAAGAAGGGAGCTCATGACCAGCTTCTCAAGGGCAACTAGGGATGGGCATTAAATGCTGGCCAGCACGTCCCATGAGTAAATAAAACATATGCTGACTCCAACCAGCAGAAAAGTGTGCCCAATTCCCAATGTCTCCAGTTTTGCTAGAGTCCCTTGGTGATATACCCGATCAAATGCAGAATTGATGTCAAGTGTCTTATTCATGTTTGATCTGAGGCGGAAATGAGGTCAGAAGCCAGGTGGCTCAGATGGAATCTAAACTACAGATGCTGGAACACAGGACTTCAGTACTATTATCAGGCCCTACAGCCTGTGCAGTATCCAGTGCCTCCAGCTATTTCTTAATATCATATAGAGTGAATCAAATTGGCTAAAGACTGGTATTTTTAGTTCTGAGGAGGGAAACTTCCCTCCTGGCTACATTTCTTTCTTAAACCCAAGACTGGATGGAACACCATTTCATAACAGATGACATTTTAGTGGAATCATTGATTTAATTTCTTTATTTAGCTTGTATCATGCCCACCAATGTGGCCTTTGTCATAAGTGAGCTGAACTCTGCACAGTTCTAAGTGTTTAAAGGCTACAAAGCACAATGGGATATTTCCAGGATGTGCAAGGTGCTTTAGAAATATAGGTCAATTGTTTAAAAAGAACACACATATTTAAATAGTCAGGGAACATATGTAAGCAAAGTTAATGAACAGGTGTATCAACTGATGTTGAATCTGGTACATTATACACTCACCAAATGTTAATTGGGACAAAATCTCAAACTGTGCAGAATCCAACTAACCAATCACCTGTCTCCCAGCTATTGTTCCAAACTCTTCCAGTGTTAGCCCTTCGTGTGCCAATCCCAACTTGACTCAACCATTCACAATCAATCAACCATTGGCAACACAGAAGAGGCTAAGAGATAGAAAAATGGACAATAGCACAAAAGTGCCTTTCGATATCCTTCGTTTTACTGTCAGTGACTCCCCAGTAACACTCTAATTTTACAATTCTACTTGTCATAATTCATTCCCTCCAATGGTATCCCCTCTTTTCCAAACCTCTTGAAAGCTCCTCCAGCCTGAAACCGTCAAATCAGTGTTCACCTAATTCTGGCCTCTTCACAGCACAACCAATTCACTAGACTGATCCTTAGAATGATGGAATTATCCTATATTCCCACTAAGCTGGAGAGCAGTGGAGCCACTCGGAGGGTCAGTACATTCTGGGTGCATCAACGTTTGGTCTCAGAAGTTGCTGCCAAGCCTATTCCTCAGAGGTGGAAAGGTTAGACAGAAAATAGAATATAGGAAGAGAGAGATCGAGGCCTACATTCTCTCCTGTTTAGAAGAAAGTGTGTTGATCTCATTGAAATGTACAAAATTCTAAAAATAAAGACCAAGATGAATTTCTTCATTCAGAGTGAAGGAACTCCAAGGAGGCAGGTATCCCGTCACCATGTCACCCTTTATTTACAAGCGCACATTGCAAAGGCTCTGACCAGCCAGCTCAGAATGAAGAGATTCTCTGAATCTCCTGATTCTATCTGTCACTCAGGGCTCTCTGACTGGCCCAGGTTAACAGCCTCAAAATCAAGAATCTCATATTTAATGAGATCTGATCACTGCACAGAGGATGGTGAATCTCTGAATTCTCTACCCCAGAGAGCTGTGGAGGCTCAGTCATTGAGTTTACTTGAGGCAAAGATCAACATATTTCTTGGGATTAAAGAGATCACAGGATATGGGGATAGGGTTGAAAAATGCCACTGAGGCAGGAGATCAGCCATTTAGCTGAACAGCAGGGCAAGTTTGACTGGCCAACGCCTCCCATTTCCACTGATTATATTGCTCTACAAATGGCTATCATGGCTTCACCTACCTGAGTCCCATGGTCTGGAAATCCCCAGTCACAACTCTCCTTCTCTCTACCTCACTCTCCTCTTTAAAACCTACCTCTATGACCAAGCTTTTGGTCATCTCTTCTAACATATCCTTGGATGACTCTTGTAAGATTTTGATGTTTTTAACCCTCCTGTACAGGTGACTGAAAGATTAGAAGACTCCGAAACAAAATCTTCTTTGTTCTCTTGCTTTCAGGCTCAATCAATTCCAATTGCTCAGCACTGAGCTGGATTATATCGTATTGGCCAGGTCCGATTAGAACTTATTCTGAACACCTCCAACGGCAATAAGACTCAATGGGAATAGAATACTTGTTAACTTTGTGCATTTGGTGTGGATGATGTGTAAATGTCTTGACTCTGGTTAAGTCCTTTATTCTTTCACTGGGGTTTAGAAGAATTTGTGTGTATGAGTGTGCACATGGAAACCTACACAATTCCAACAGGACTAGACAGGATAAGCAAAAGGAAGGCTGTAGCCAAGGACTGGGAAGGCCAAAAACAGGGGTCACATGGGGTAGGACTGAGTTGATGAGAAACATCTTCAACTAGAGAGCGGTGAGCCAGTGAAATTCTCTGCCACAGAAAGCAATTGAGGCCAAAATATTGAAGATTTTCAAGAAGGACAGATATAGTTCTTGGGAGTAAAGGGATTGAAGGGTATAGGGAGAAAGCAGGAAGAGGTACTGAGTAGGAGATCAACCATGATCATGTCAAATGGCAGAACAGGCTCAAAAGGACCAAATGTTCCTCATTTCTACCTTTGCAAAAAAACAATTTTCAGGTTGTAAAGTGGCTAGCAGATGTCTTGTCATTGTAGCCAAGGTGCCAGGTAAATGCAAGTCCATTCCTGTGTTACCTTTCTTTTGTTTTACGTTCCCATTTCCAGCCCTGTCTTGCACCTGTTGTCCAGTCACCTCCACTCCTGTGGCTGCATCTAGAAGAAATGATATTAGAAACAAAAAAATAAGATCACCGCTGAGGCCTCAAATAAAATACTGTGGCCAATTCTGGGTGTTACTCTTTAGGCTGGATGTCAAGGCCTTGGAGAGGCTGCAGAGGGGGATTACTAGAATCGTCCCACAAGCAAGGAGCTCCCATTCACTGGTACGTAGGAGGTTAAGGAGCATAAAATGAGGGGCATGAATAAGGTGAATAGCCAGGGTCTTTCCCTTAAGGTGGAGGGGAGTTCAAAACTAGAGGGCATAGGTGTAAGGCGAGAGGAAAAAGATTTGAAAAGGATATGAGGGGCAACTTTTTTTTTTTTTTACACAGAGAATGATATTTATGTAGAACGAGCTGCCAGAAGAAGTGGTGGATGCAGGTACCGTTACAACATGTAAAATTCATTTAGATAGGTACATGAATGGGAAAGGTTTGGGGGGATATGGGCCAACACAAGCAAGTGGAACTAAATTAGTTTGGGAACATGGTTGGAATGGACTAGTTGGACCAAAGGGTCTGTTTTCATACTGTGTGTCTCCATTATGTGGGCAGACTGGATAAGCTTAGATTGTTCTCCTTCAGGAAGAGAAATCTGACAGAGTTTTCAAAGCCTTGTAGGGTTGTGAAAAACTAGATAGGGAGACACTGTTTTTGAGTAGCAGGTCGATTGGTGACAAGGGGCACAGATTTCAGAAAGCGACAAAGGAATTGAGGGGTTGGGTTAGAAGACAGAAATTTTATTTTACACAGAGTGTTGCTACGATGGAAAATGCACTGGCTGCAAGTGCAGTGGAACCAGATTCAATGTTAACTTTCAACAAGGAATTGAACATATATTTGAAAAGCAAAAATTTGCAAAGCTACGAGGAAAGAGCAATGGAGTGGTATCAGGTGGATAGGTCTTTCAAAGAGATGGCACAGGCAGGATGAACTGAATGATCTCTTTCTACACTGTCTCACTGTGGTTTAGTGAAATAAAAATCTAAATACTCCAAAGACAAATACTGTCAGTTTCAAATGTGCCATTAAATACACATTGCCCAAAACAGTGGGGTGCAAATTCAACTGGAATGGATGTTGACAGCTGCAATTTAATAGCCAGCCTCTCTGATCCCTGAAGTCCTTGCCTGTTTTGCATCACTGCTTGAGATCAGTTTATACAGGGTTTCAAATAAAATTGGTTTGGGAGCCAAGAAGTAAAGGTCAGGGCCCTGTGACAGATATTGATTTAGGTAACCCACAAGCCCTCAACCCCTGGAGACGCTTCAGTGTCCCAGACCCACCACAGTGAGTGAACATGACATCTTCTCCTTCACCACCCACAGTGCACTGATTCTCCATGCAAAGGGTGGGGAGGGGGCTGATCCAACAGGGGCAGTCTCCATCCATATACAACCTGCCTCTACGTAGCGCTTTTAATGTAGTGAAATACACCAAGTGCTTCACAGGGGGTGCCATCCAATAAGAAAGGACGAGCCATAGCAAGAGATGTCAGAACAACCAACCAAAAACTTGGTACAAAACCTGGATTTTAAAATAAACTTAAAAAGAAGGGGATATAAAAAGGCAGAGGTTTCAACCATAAGACATAGGAGTGATAATGGGAATTAGACCAAAAGATAATTAAATGTAAAAGCAGAAGTAGGTTATTTTGCCCATCAAGTCTGTTCTGCTACTTAGTGGGGTCATGGCCAATCTGATAATTCTGAACTTCACTTCCCCACCTTTTCTCTCTAACCCTCAACTCTCTTATCGATTAAAAATCTGTATCTCAGCCTTGAATATACCTAACTGATCCTCTGGTGCTTTCTGCAGTCAAAAATTCCACAGATTCACCACCCTCAAGGAGATAGGGAGGGAACAATTCCATGGCTTAGGACCCAGGTATGTGAAGACACAGTCAAAGGTGAAGCGTGGTTATGTGGATTGTTGTGAGGTTGAAGGAAGTTAGGGATGGAAAGGGTGGGGTTGGTGAGGCTCTGGAGGGACTCTAAAACACGGACTGTGGGTTTTAAAGCAAAGCGTTGCCAAATTAAAAGCAAATGAAGGTGAGCAAGCACTAGTGGCTGGATCTCAAAGTAAGCCACTGGCAACAGACAATTAGGGTCAGCTGAAGCCGATGGAGGCACAAAGCTGGCCAGGTGACCACTGGAATAATCAATGTAACAATGGTATGGATAAGGGTTTCAGCAACACATGGGCCAAGGCAGGGACAGAGACAAGTAATACAGAATAAGTTATTGGTTAAAATGGAATACTGTTTAATTCTGGGCAGTATCCTTTAGGAGGGCTATAAAAGCCTCAAAGAAGCTGCAAAAGATACTTCCCAGAATTAAAACAGGGCTCAAAGTTTTAAAGGAGTTTTAAAGAGGTGTTTAAACTGTGAAGCATTTTTATAAATACTTGTCCTACAAATCAGAAGGAACTTGCCCTTGCGCTAATATGACTCCAACGTATCACCAAAATATAACCACTCTCATTTCTCTCTGTGGTATCTTGTTGTGTGATGATTGGGGTGTCATATGTGCCTAGATTACAACAGGGAACAACTACTCATAGGATGTCACAACACGCTCCACAACCAAAGGATGTGAAAGGCGCTATGTAAGCGTTAACCCTTAAATAAAGGCTTTCCATGAATTAAAACTATTCAAGTTTTCAATACTCCAGCAGATGGCTCAGTGAAGCAAATGAAATACAGATCTACAAGAAAGCATAGGAAGAATATTCAACGAGCAGATGGCCTATTGCCACTTCTATGTCTTATTGCCTTAAAAAGTTGGAAAATTCAAAAATGAATAAAAATGCAGGAAAGACACAGGATGCTGGTGTTCACAAACCTGATGCCCCATGGCTGAGGAGGAAATCCATGTCTGACAAAAGGTATGTCGCTGTATTGTGAAGAGAGGAAAAGAGACTAGAGGTGAGCCATTTAGAGACATGCGACAGACAGCTATTAGGCCAACCCTAATGGAGGTCAGAATCATGAGTCTTAACATTATCCAGTACTGTTCATGAAACAGCCACTGCATCCCACACATCATTCACAAATGCACAGCCAACAGGAAAGTCTGAAAGACAATTGTTCTTTTGAAGCGCCAACCCTTTTGACTTATTTTTATATCGCAAACCTGCCTTTCTTCTGGCATTCCTATTGTGCACTCGCTGCGTTAAAATTCCAATAAGTGAATAAAATATGAAGCTGGAGAAGTACAGCAGGTCAGTCAGCATCCAAGGAGCAGGAAAGTTGACGTTTCGGGTCAGGACCCTTCATCAGGACTGGGGAGGGGTAAGGGAGCTAAGAAATAAATAGAGAGGTGGGGCCGGGGCCAGGGGAAGGTAGGTGGGAGGGTGATAGGTGGATATAAGTAGGGCGTTGTAGAGATTGGTCAATGGGAAGGGTGGGGCAGATAGGTGAGGAGGAAGATGGGCAGGTTGTGTCAGGTCAAGGAGGTGGGGTTGAGGGGGAGAGGTAGACATGGGATAGGGCTGGGGGGGTGGGGGGGAGGAGGGATTTTGAAGCTGGTGAATTTTATGTTGAGGCCACTGGGCTGTAAGCTCCCGAGGTGGAATGTAAGGTGTTGTTCCTCCAGTTTACATGTGACCTCACTGTGACAGTGAAGAATGCCCAGGATGGATAGGTCACTAAGGGAGTGGGAGTGGGAGGGGGAGCTGAAATGGCTGGCAACTGGAAGATGATGTTGATTGGAGCACAGATGCTCCGTGAATCGGTAACCGAGTCTGTGCTTAAGTCTCTCCGATGTACAGGAGATCACATTGGGAGCACCGATGCAATAGACCAGGTTAGAAGACGTACAGGTGAATCCCTGTCGGATATGGAATGATTGTTTGGGGCCTTGGACGGAGGTGAGAGGGGATGTGTAGGGGCAGGTGTAGCCCTGCCTCCTTGACCTGACACAACCTGTCCATCTTCCTCCTCATCTATCTGCTCCACCCTTCATATTGAACAATCTCTACAACCCCCTACCTGCATCCACCTATCATCCTCCCACCTACCTTCCCCCAGCCCACACCCCTCTCTCTATTTATTTGAGCTCCCTTGTCCCTCCCCAGTCCTGAAGAAGGGTCCCGACCCAAAACGTTGACATTCCTGCTCCTCGGATCTGTCTGACCTGCTGTGCTCCTCCAGCTCCATATCTTATGGACTCTGACTTCCAGTATCTGCACTCCTCGCTATCTCCTAACATTCCAATAATCCTGTTTTGTCATCAATCTCCAACAATAATTAAAACCTGAAGGAAGGAGACTCTGTGCATTTCAAAGTTGATTTTAACGGCAGAGTTAATGTTTAGCAATGGTTACGACTTATTCGATCGTTGAAAATTTCTTCACACTGGAATGGATCATCTAACGTTTTACTGAAATTTTAGTGGGTCTTGTTTACCCGAAATGCAACTTCATCATTCATATCTTTCATTGTGAAGTCTCTCAGCAGAATATTGTTACAAGGAGCAGACAACATCCCAATTACCCCATTTAACTGCACACATGCAATCACAGGAAGGTTCCAGATGATTTACTCTTTGATGAGCAGACAGCGGCAATAGCTCCAATCTTATACCTACTACAAAATCCAAACTTTTAATGAAAATGTGCAGCTGGAGCATACCTCTTATGTGATACTATATATCGTCACCACTTCCCACTGTCTGAATAGAGTTATTGTTCCATCATCATTACCCCCTTAAAAAGGAGTAAAGTTCACTCAGAATCTGAATAGCAATTTTGCCTACAATGATTAGAAAAATCAAATGCAAAATAAGAATAGCACCGAAGCAAGATGGGAAAAGGGTCTCATTAGATAGCTCTTTCAAAGAGTTAGCATTGAGTGATGGACTGAATGGCCATCTTCTGACCTTTATGATCCTATGATTTTCACTTTTTTGACGGAATCCCAGATACAGACTAAAATACCTCACAAATAAGAGAATAGATTTTTTATATAAAGCTTTTTTCTTGGAAGAAAAGAAACAAAATTTAAAATTATAATTAGTCCCTGTTTTACAGATTTCAAGTATTTCCTTCAACTATATCAACCAAAATTTGCTCAGAGGAGCCCAACACTGAGACATCTCCAATTCATTTATAGTCCCTGTTACTCAATTACAACTCCTGCAAAAGTAGCTCTCTCCAGTTGGAGTGTTGACACAAAATTTAAAGCATTTTAATGCATCAAAACGTATTGAGAAAGCAAGGTCTCATAAGGCTATTGGGTATAGAATGTAGGAAGTGTTTCTTCACCATTAAAGAGTAAATTGTGCAAGAGACGTTGCATAAACTTGGTTCATTTTCCTTGGAGTTCAGATTGTTGAGGATGATCTGCTCAAATGCCAGTAAAACGAGAATGGGATCCAACAAGGTAAATAGAGAGAAAATCTATTTCCTCTGTTGGGGGAATGCAGAACAAAGGCACAGAATCTTCAATGTTAGAGGTGGAGTATGAGAGAGTGAAATCAGTAAGCGTGTTTTCACATCACAAGCACAGGAAATCTGGAATTCTCTCCCCCAAATAGCTGCAGGCGATCAGGGTCATTTGGAGCTTTTGAGACTGAGATTGCCAGCTTTATTCCTGGACAAAGGACATATACAGTGGAACAGGGTAAGTAGAGTAAGGGCACAGACCAGTCACAGTCTGATCAAACTGTGGAACAGGATGGATAAACATCTACCTCCTGTCGCAATGATTCTATCAAGTTAAGAGCAGAATCTGTAGTTGATGCTGGAGCTTTTTTCATAATTCCATCTGTTAATTACAGGTATAATGAATTACACTAAATCCTGAGCAGAATCTGTAAGTCAAGGGTCTGTTAGTGGAAGGTGTTTTTCTAAACAGTCACATGACAAACATTGTTGCACTGTTACAGATACTTCCACTTTTGGACACAGTGTAGCCTGACATACAGGGCTGCTACAACGTGGATAACACCCGCAGAAAGGCTGGAAACATAATGAATAGGAACTTTTGAAAGGCAATCGGACACATTCTAGAAGAGGACTAATTTATAAGCTGTAGGGGCAAAAGGTGGTGATGCGGCACTGAATTTGACAGCCCATCCGGAGTTCAGGCACAGCCTCATGGGCTGAAGAGTCTCACCACTTATTTGTTGTTAATCCCCGAGGGGAGAACAAAATGTAGGATTAGAAAAAAGTACAATTTAAAAAAAAAAGTACTCTGCACACATACCATGAGTCACATCAACCAAGGGATCCTCAGTGAAGTATTGAGCAGCTTCTAGTGCTGGTTCCTCCTCTGGCCAAAGAGCTGCAAAAGAAATGGGGGCATTGAAACTGAGTTACAAATGTTCATTGTAGATAAGGATCCCACATGGCAAAGAGTTGTACCACAGAGCTCCTTCATTTAAAAAAAAATACATTTAACCACACAACCTAAAGAATTCTGACAATTCCTTCCCCTAACTGCAACAAGAGCAGCAAGCATGTGACCACAGTCCCATGGTAAGCAGCCAGACTCCCTTTTCCTGGAGATCATTAAAACACCAATTCTGATTCTAACATCCTCCACCCTCACCACCCCAAGTGAATCACACTGCATTTCACAACTTGCAAGATTTTCTTTTGTTCATTTATGGAATTTATTCAGTGTCAAAACTGTGTCTTGAGCTCTTTCCACAGTGTAGGACTGAGCCACACAAGTCCATTCTGGATTCATTGCCAGCACTTTCCCACCTTAGCTGTGATGAAACTATAGCTTACTCAGGAGTT
The DNA here is from genome assembly GCA_024137785.1 of Ginglymostoma cirratum. Classification (NCBI taxonomy): domain Eukaryota; kingdom Metazoa; phylum Chordata; class Chondrichthyes; order Orectolobiformes; family Ginglymostomatidae; genus Ginglymostoma; species Ginglymostoma cirratum. The sequence continues at coordinate 40,658,417 of JAHRHZ010000289.1, read as the reverse complement.
TGGGGACAAGTGTTCCACCCACTGCTTTTACTGATCACTAGCCCATGAATCCAGCTGGGAACAGATGTGATGCCTTTTACAGTCAAGTATCTGTTGCATTCATTGTACAGGACTTCTTTTCTTCCCATTCATTCACAGAATGAGGGCATCACTGGCTAGATCAACGTTCATTGCCCATCCTTAACCTCCCAAAAGGGGTTGAGAGTCAACTGCATTTTTGTGAATCTGGAGTCATATGTAAGCCACACTAGGTAACGATGGTGATTTCCTTCCCTACAGGATATTAGTGAACCAGGTGGATTTTCTTAGAATCCCTACAGTGTGGAAGCAGGACATTCTGCCCAACAAGTCCACACCAACTCTCGGAAGATCATCCCACCCAGACCCATCCCCGTAACCCTGCATTTCGCATGGCTAATGCACCTAACCTACACATCCTTGAACACTACGTGTAATTTCCCATGGCTAATCCAGCTAACCTGCACATCTTTGGACTGTGGGAGGCAACCTACATAGACATGGGAGAATGTGCAAAATTCACACAGACAGTTGCCCAAGGGTGGAATCAAACTCAGGTCCCTGGCGCTGTGAGGCTACAGCGCTAACCACTGAGGCACAGTGCCACCTTTGTTTTTTTCAGACAATGGGCAATGATTTCATGATCACCATTAGATGATCATCATTTTAACTGCAGATTTTTATTGAATTCACATTTCACCATCTGCCATGGCCGGATTTGAACCCACGTCCCTAGAACATTACCTAGGTCTCTGGATTAATAGAGACAACAAGGTGTAGAGCTGGATGAACGCAGCAGGCCAAGCAGCATCAGAGGAGCAGGAAGGCTGACGTTTCGGGCCTAGACCCTTCGGCCT